>CM041040.1:3578275-4312464 GCA_023078785.2 Hyles euphorbiae
AGTCGCCGTTAGTTCGAAATATATCAATTGTTTGAAATGGTAGAGTTACACTAATGTTTTTTTTATTGCTATCAATGAAACGAGACTAAAATGCCGTTCGCTTGATGGTAAGCGATACAACCACTCATGTACAGTATCAAAATCAAACAATACCTTGCATTACAAAGCAATGCTGGGCATTACACTGCGCTTGCCGTCCTGAGACATGAGATGTAAAGTCTTAATACGTCCAGTAGTTACTCTAGCTACAATGTCCTTCAATCCGAAACAGTGCATTTAAACTGCTATTTGGCGGAAGAAATAGACATTGCAGTGGTATCCAGCCAGGTAGCCTCTCACATATGAGAGACCTACGATCACGATTGTACTGTAGCACACATTTTATTTAAACCTGTCTTCTGGAATAACGAAATGATACTTGAAAAGCATTTCAGGTTCCTATTTTCTGTTTACAGCGTTGTATTTGGAATTTATGAGTAGCAACTTTTGTTCCATGTTATATTTTGGTACTTCACAGAAAGAACTTCGTATGCAATACCCACTTGTTCGCGCTAAGTTGTGAAGTTTTTATGCTCATGTTGGATTTTATTCTTGGCAAAGTATAATACTTTACACTATTTATTTATTTATTTATTTATACACTTTATTGCACACAAAAAAAATATAAATTAAACGAAAATCACAATCATAAAAGTACAATTGGCGGTCTTATCGCTCAAAGGCAATGTCTTCCAGACAACCATGGGATGGATTTTATGAACGGATAAATAGAGGGCAGTCTTAAAGTGTAAAGAATAGGAGTTAAGAAGGAAAAATATAAGAAATACAAATAATTACTAATTAATAATAAAAATATACATACATCAATACATCTATATAACAAATATACATACATAAATATATATAATATACATATATATATATAATATATAAGAGCATCAGTACATATATACACATAGGAAAGTTGTCCACATCAATTTGTAAATGTAGGAGAAAGGTAGTGATCCTTAACCATTTTTTTGAACGACGGCAGTGATTGTGCCCGTCTTACCACAACCGGTAGGGCGTTCCACAACCGGACAGCTCTGACGGTGAACGACCCATCCATAAAAGTTGTGGAGTGCACGGGCATTCTCAACTGCAGTCTCTCTGACGACCTTAGGGATCTTGTATGGGAGTCATCAAGAAATACAAAACGATCTTTAAGATAAGATGGGGTGACAGGATTAAACAATATATTATACAGAAGAGAAAGAATGTGAGCATTCCGACGAAGCCGTATGGGCAACCACTTGAGCTTAGTACGAAACTCAGAAACATGATCATATTTGCGTAATCCAAATATGAATCTAATAATAAAGTTTTGAAGGCGCTCAAGTTTATTTAGTTGGTCCTCGGTGAGATCAGGATAGCTGACATCGGCATAATCAAGGATAGGGAGAAGGAGGGTTTGCGCTAATGAAATCTTCGTAGCAATAGGTAAAAGATTGTGTAATCTTCGCAAGGACCTAGCTGAGGCGAACAACTTACGACTGAGTTCTTGGAGTTGCGGACCCCAGCTGAAGGACTTGTCCAGATATAGTCCAAGGTTCCTGACTTTATCACTATATGTGATACACTATATTTCGTAGCAAAGGATAACTTTCATTACCTCTGTTAGAATCCGTGTATGAACTTATGTGGGATGTGAGTTTTACCTTCTTTTTTGGAAAAGATCAATAATACATACATTTAACGACAATATTTGAAATACTAGCAAAATATCTTTGCATACATACATACATACATACATACATACATACATACATACATACATACATACATAAATTCATGCCTTTTTCCCAGAAGGGGTAGGTAGGGGTAGGAAGGTTCTCCTTGTAGCAACCACGATGCATACGTTTCGCGGTTCCCCTTGTGTGTTTGTGTGTGTTGTGTATGTGATAGGGCGTGAGCTTATCGCCATACCGGCCACAAATACCTGACTTCGGACTGATAATGACTAGAAAAGCCCAATTTTCTTCGCCCGGGATTCGAACCTGAGACTTCAGCTTTCCAATCATACTGTAGCACAACAGCGCCACCGAGGCTCTGAAAATATCTTTAAATTTATTTATAATATCTGCTGGTTATAAATTGGGTAGAGAGTACAATATTTGATGTCTAAAATTATTGAACTGAGAAATCTAATCCACAGAATTTAATATAAAAAGAAATTTCAATCTGTATTCGAGAATTTATTTGACAACACATTACATAGCACAAGATTCATATGCAGGTTTTCCAATTAAAGGCGAACATGTAAATGTAGCTTTACGTTTTGGCATGTGGCATGAAAAATGGCCAACCTTTCCCATTTTGGGAACGTATTGGAAATTTAAATGGTATACATCTTTTCTTACAGCTGTTTTTTTCTGACAGCACAATGAAATATGTGCACTGCGTTTGAATGTTATTGCTTTGTGTGTTTCAGGTTATAAACCTATGGCAAATCGAACGACGGATTGATATTCGACGGATGAAATGGAACAATAGATGTGTTTCGCTTAAATAGAAACTAAATAGTTTTTCTTATACTCAGTGAATCAAACCGTGTCTTCGAATCAATCTTTCTCGTCCTACTTTTCCTTAGGGAATCGTAAAACAAGAACAGGGAATTTCGGATATTCTATTTATATTTTCATGTTTACTTTACAAGCATTTTGCGTCAACGAGATTATCACAATAGTAAACTGAGGTTTGTTGTTCACACAATTTCTTTTGTACTACTTATTGGAAATAAAAATTTATTTATTATTATTATTATTAATTGTGTTAAAAAAAAATGAATTATTTGAATTTAAATCTATGAATATAGGCCTGAACTTGAACTTTATCTCAATAGCGGATATGACTTGTACTTGTTTCAGAAGTGGTAGAGCCACGTTGTTATCAGTCATGACTCATGTAAATTGGCAAGCTCGTCTAGAGCGGTACCACTGACTCAACTGCAAATCTGTGGAAATCAACGTGAATAATTGACATTCTACTGCGCTCGCCACCCTAAAACATCAAATTTTAAGGCTCAATATGTCTAATAGTTATTCTAGCTGCAATGTCCTTCAAATCGGAATACCAAAATGCATTTACACTGCTGTTTGGCGGACAAATAGACATTGTAGTTTTACGTACCCACATTTAAGATATCTACCAGAACTGATACTAGCAGTAATATGGCAAAATTTTGAACGTGCGTTCGTTAATTTGCGCACGAGGCAATGTTATTTACATATTACCAATTTAAATAATTATGTCAATGTAAAAAGATTTTGTTTAATAATATTCCTGTCTGTTCACTTAATAGTCACGTAATTACTCTACATACAAACAAAAACTCACGCCTTTCTGCAGATGGGTTAGGCAGTGGTGCTAGCAGGACATCCACGTCGCCTTGTGTGGTCTGTCCTACGATGTGACCGGAGGTGAGACGGCCACCATATCAGGCATAAAATCGTAACTTTGGGCTGTTAATAAATAGAGAAATCCAATACCGAAAACGAAATGTCCTATTCTAAAACATTTGTTACAATTACTCCTGACGGTGCTGCATGAAAATGTACTTATATGAATTGCACAGAATTTAATTTCTGGCTCGGCTAAGTGACTGCAAACCACCAAATGCTAAGTAGATGCAGAATTGTCTGGCTATAGCCGACGAAAATCTTTCGCCATTTAATAAAATTATTTTAATCTGTTAAATTTTTGTTTTACACCTCACTTAAGTGATGCAGGTTTACAAAGAGAGATGTACTAGTATGTCGGGACGTTAGATTGTGCCACAGACCAATGGTAGAGCTGAAGCAGAAATTAGCGCACTTTTTTGTTTGGGCCAGGATGATAACTAATAGTGCGGAGCTGGGTTGGTAGCGGAAATGAGAGAATATTATTAGTATAATGAGTATTTATTAAAAAAATACTAACAATGATATTTATACTCAAATATCTATAAGAACTGTAATTTTAAAGAGAATCTAGTATATTTTTTTCCTACGTTTTGTCATTACAGCTTCAGCATCAACTTCAATTTTAATACTTTTAGTCGCAGTAAGTTTAATACGTCTAATTTATTTTGGTATTCAGTTTTCTGAAAAGATTATTATCTGACATTATTAACGCGAAAAAGATGTCAATCATAATGATGGGTTTATGTTCTCTACTCTTAATTATTAGTCGAGGGTGAATATAATCTACAGATTAAGTAGCATACTATAATACAGTGGATCAAAGCCGGGGTTGTGAAGAGTTGAAGACACCCTTAATATTAATTTTATTAGAGACATTTACTAACCAATTTCCAACGTTCACCGTGCAAATATTTTCGAAATTCTTGTGCCTTAAAATTCTACATTGAATTTCAGCCGCTTCTGTATGATGGATGTTATTGAACCAGTTGAGCCTAACAAGCTTAGCTTGTTAATTGTACTCGCAGTTATAGAGTTTAATTAAACCTCGCTTTCAGATTGTTCCTGTCTATTTATGTTTTCGCGAGCACCACATCGATCCGAGAACGCAGGTTTGTTGGCTTTCGCAGACGTGATTGGCATATTGGCTAAAATAATTATATGTTCGACGTAATCTTTGATCAAACTATTGCTTTCCATATCACGTTTTAGCATCAGTTTAGATTTTCGAAACGTATCTAATCCTTATAACTAAATCATGAACGCTTGACTTAGATCCTGTGTTTACATAGCAATAAGTTGAGTGTGAATTTCTAAACGAGAATGCTGTTTTTGGCGAACATGTAGTATTATGGATTTTTTTACATCATTAAACATTGCCGTAAATTTCTAACTGTAAATCTGGTTAATCACAGCATAGGACAACAAGACAACGAGATGCTGGCGGGACGTAACCAGTTGTAATGCATTAGTTACTAATTACTATAAAACATGGCGCTTAGTGTCGTGCCACTGCTGCTTTCCCGTGAGCATTGCCTTGCTGTCTCCTTCTGTATATGTAGCTGACAAAATATACCAAATGCTAGCAAAGCTCACAAATATCTGTGTAACAGCATGCGGTTCAATAATGATTTTCGTACAGAGCGTAATTTCCTTTGCAGAATAATTTCATTATTTCGTTAGTTCAGAGGAGTGTTTTAAATCAGGTTCACTCGATCGGCATCGTGTGTGAAATCAAATTTACCTTTTGATACCGTAAAATGGCAGCGCCTGGATTTATTAGCCCTTAAAGATAAATTCAAAGTAGTATAGTCACTTTGTTGTCAGTCATGCCTCAGTATGAATGGGCAGGCTCCTTCGAGGCGGTACCACTGTCTCGCAGTAAATTGGCGTGGAGTAGATTGCCTTAATTTTTTCTTCCCACTCCCCTCACGATTTGATTGGCCGGCGACCGATCTATGATCCAGACCTTGTGGATGTTCAAGGGCGGCAGTGCTCACTTACCATGAGGTGAACTGTTTGCTCGTCTGCCGGTACTACGAAATATTGCCAACAATCTAAAAGATTGCCAACATTTGAAATGTTGTATAATAATAAATAAATACACCCAACAGTCACATACATAGTCCAGACCCCACAATCAATTAAATCTTGTGTCGTGGGTATCGAGAACTACGAGAGACTTTTCGGTCTTACAAATACCCAGACTCGAGACAAATACTTGTGGGCATCACAAACAGTTGTTTCGGTGCAGGGATCGAACCCGCGGCCTCTCGTTTCACAGGTGGCATCTAACCAACTGCGTCACGCGTTTCAACTTACATTAACTATTATTAAATTATTAATAATTATTCTTTATTACTGGCTAAAATACTCCTCAGAAGTACATTTGTGATTAAGCCCGCCTACATCTTCGATTTCAGAGGATTATAATTTGACGGTTTTACGGGCCTTCGTTCTTTAAGACTATATTGATTGATTCTAAGTATGTTTGCCGAAATGCAGGTTTTTATTTGACCTGACGGTAAGCAGTACCGCTGTTGATTGACATTTATATCGCATCAGGGTTGCAGGCATCTCACAGTGACAAGGAATGGTAGGGGGAAGACCGTAATTCGATATCAAAGCCGTTTTGTCATGTGGCTTTCTGACTAGTAGTACCAAAGTCGGACCAGCCCGCTCTTACTATACTCCAAGGTTTCTACATTGAGCTACTGCTGTTTGGTTTGTATACCGTGTATTACCACGTATGACTATCCTTTGTTTTGCAGCTGGAATAATGCCCCTTACGCGTACCTCGTTACGGAGGCATTCATTGCAAATTGAGCGGATACAAGTCCTTCCGTGGTTCACATGAACATAACAGAACAAAAGCCACCGGAAGATTTGAATGTTCGTAAATGATAATAATACTAACCATTATAATTTTGTATTATTTATGTTAGGATTCTATTTTTAAAATTTGTGCCGTGAAGATATTTTTATAGGTTTGTATACAATACCTGTAATTGAATTTGGTTATTTGACTGTCTCGGTGGCGTAGTTGTACTACGGTACAGTTGCAAAGATGATTTCTCGGGTTCGAATCCCGGGTTAGGCAGTGATATTGGATTTTTCTATTCAGTATCAGCCCAGAGTCAGGAATTTGTACCCGATATGGCGATAGGCCACCACATTGTGGGACGGAACATACAAGGCGAAATGTGGGTGCCCTGGCATCTCTGCCTAGCCCATCTGGGAATAAGGCGTGAGTTTACGTATGTATGTATGAATATGGTTATTTATTTTAATAATTTTGTTGTTGCATCAGCTATAATATTTAGTACCTACATATATTATGAAAAAACAACTGACAAGTTAGTACCACTGCTGCGCATGCTATTGTAAAGATGGCTTTCTTTAATATGTCAATACCATTGGATAATTCTAAAATTTCTTATGTAATGTATTAATAATCAATTATCAAATTGTAGTTAAATAATCGGTTCAGAAATGTTCCTAAACCGACGCTTTAACTATAAAATATTTTTCCAGAAGGCAAACTCATCTTAAAATAATTGGCAGAGTATTATCGTGTTTATAGCTCTACATTCTCAGCTCATGGCTTAATTATTCAGAAATTTCTGGTGATCCTTAAAATGGAACGTGAGCCTAAAGTTCCAAGGAAACATTGCATAACACCGTCGGAATTTCCAGTATGGGCGGCCTATTTGAAATGATCACGTTTGAGGTGTTGCTTTGAGAGCGACACATAAAACAACAAATGAATTTTGCAGTTTTTGGACCTGTCCTTACTTTATCATGATATACGATGACCATACAATGAACCTGTTAAGTAGAAAATGTTGCATACTTCGAGTATTTATAATATAGAGCACTACTAGCACTTCAAAAACGAAGATAAAAATGGTGCCGGGCGACCTATTTCTGTCAACCTATTGGCTGACATTTGGCGGGTTGTCCAACAAGCACGAATTATTTGTGATAGATAAATAAAAAAATAATAGTTTACTGCAATTGATTTCCACTCAAACTTGTTTTAGACGGTTATGAACTACCTATATATTATACGCTTTCATTTTCGGTTTCCTAAGAAGTATTAACAAGCTTACTTTCATTTTAGTTACCTCATTTTTTACGAATATAGCAGTGCTACCAGCATTACGAACAAAAAAGTATCTACGTTTTTGAAGTCACGAATTTATGATAGCCTTCCTACTTTAATTTAATTATTCTAAGGTTGCACATTGACCCGCTCCAGTCTGTAACGTTTTGCGGTAATTTTATACAACATATTTTAATAGCCTTAGTCAGTGTCGGTAGAAGCAATGTAATTTATTTTGTTTATGTCTCCGCATAATTATAATGTCTGTTAATAAATACAACTTTATTTAATTGAGTAAACGGTTTGGTGACTTCCAAATATTAAATATCTGCTTACATAAAAAGACGTGGTTTTGAGTGTGTTGTGTTGATTCAAGTTTGTAATCCGAAGTTTTAATCAGAGAAGTTAATGCAGTTGAGTTTTGTGGTATGTTCAAACGAGTGTAAAAGTCATCACCTCTCCTCTCTTTATGTTTCTATTCCTCTTTTGATTGATTGCCGTAAATGGATACCACAAAATTGTTCAATAGATGGCGCTGATCACTTACCAATCAAGCGAGTTGCTTATTTATGGGCATTCGTATTTTAAAATATTATATTATGTTCTATCGAAACAAATGCAAAAACAATGTGCAATATTTTATGTTATTACAATAATGATAATATATGTATTCACTGGTTGGTAAAAACAATTCATTTTATATGTAATTAGCGGCAGGCCTGGCTTCGCCCGGGTGCAGATGCTGTTGGGGACACATCCACATCAGTCACATATTATTTCACGGACTACCTAATTGTTTATACTAAAATTAAACGTGCATGCTTTCATCTATACTAATTACTATTTCTCCCGTCCCGATACATCCCTGTTCTGAAAAATTGTTCACGTCATTAATTTACGATTTTAATAAGGAGTTAAAATATAGTTTCATAGAAATAGCTGCATGGTTTAGATTTCGTATACAAACTTTAATTCATTATTCCAACACCTTCAAGCCTTTTTTTGGCACTAAAAGTCCATGTCCTTTCCCAAGGTCTAGTCTATCTCTGTATTAACTTCCATTATTTTTGGTGACGCCTCTGGTTCTTAAAGGCACTGCCGTCATCATTTAGATCTAAGCATACAATTATATCGCTGCACAAATAATTATTTCTTATAACATTCGTATTTCACTTTACGTTCCTATTTAATTATAAAAAGCAACTCCATGCTAGCACTAAGCTTAAGCAAGCAAAGGAACGAGGGCATTCGCAAATATGCTTTTTAAATTACTCCCACTACCTCCAATCGTAGGATGGACAAATCAATTATTCTGATGGTATTTGGTCAACATCACGTGTGGACGTATTTGCAGAGATCGTATGGCAGATAAGCAGTATATCTTAGGCTAGGGTTGTCGCAATTAAGGATGCCCTTCCCATAGAGATGAATATCAGCAAGATTCGGAGATACAGTAATTGTTTCCAATTATCGAATATTTCTTCGTGGAATATTTAGTTATTGCATTATTTTTTACGTGATGAAAATAGTGTTGACATCCAGTATCGACTATCAACAAAATAATTTATGTCGTTATCCGACACAATTATGGAGAGCTCGTGAATCGGTTTACGTAAATGATCCGAAAGTGACTCAGAGATAGGAATACGATTTTAAGAGTATTCAAATTCTTATTACAAAAATATTGGTTGATATTTGATGTGATGAAGAGGATTATGGAGTTTACCATATATAAAAATTAATTTTGCGTGATTCGGTGATTTTGGCTTATTAGAAAACAGAAACAAAGTAAATCTCAATAGAAGAGAATATGCCTAATTAAGGTTTGTTGAATGATGTTTGAAGACCACTCCACATGGAGTATAGGAAAATATAATGTCGATAAATATTACTAAGACTTGCAGATATTTGGTTGACGTCTGGGTATGCATTCTAAATTTGTATACCTAATATTATAAAATATATTTACTACTTACCCACGCTACGATAGAAATTTTAATTTTACAAAAGATTCGGAGCTAATCCTTTACCCTAGTTACCGAAATCTTAATCAAATCTTTAACAGTCTGAGCTGGGTTGCTTCCAAGTCGGAATATTTGGCAACCCTATTTCAGTGAGAATGAGATGGGTGTAGGAAGTATAGGTGCGTCTCTCTTGCATTTAACTCAATCAATAGCGTTTGGTGGCACCCCTGCCAAGGGTGCAGCGGTTGGATGCACAGTTGATAGGGTAGAAAGTGAATACAATCCAACATATAGGCACAAGTCAACCATTATTGATTTACGTAGGTATGCCACGTATCCGCTGGAGACGAGTGGAAGGCCTGGCTTTAAAGGTACGATAATATGGAGTATAGAATACAGTATGTATTGGTCATCTTACAGAAAACCGCCGGGAAGTACCTAATAGCTTTTGTTTCATTCGTTTTTAGCGATTTGTGGAGGACACCCATATATACTTTTTTTTATTTATATAAAAAATTTCATGTCATGTTTAATTTAGCCAAATGGATGATCAGCATATCACTACAAGATTAAAACATATACGCCTCATATATATCAAATATATGTAAACATCAGCAAATTATTTTATTTATACATACATACATACATAAACTCACGCCTTTTCCCAGAAGGGGTAGGCAGAGGTGCCAGGACACCCACATTTCGCCTTGTATGTTCCGTCCAACGATGTGATAGGTGGCGAGCCTATCGCCATACTGGGCACAAATTCCTGACTCTGGGCTGATAATGAATAGAAAAATCCAATATCACTTTGCCCAACCCGGGATTCGAACCCAGGACCTCCGCTTTGTAACCGTACCTTAGTACAACTACGCCACCGAGGCACTCTATTTTATTTTATTTATTTATTAACAAAATTATAATCATCCATAATACGGTGGTCTATGTACGTGTAATATCGTATTTAGCGTAAAGTTGAGTTGATTGAGTGAAGCTTCTGAACTGAAATAAGTTTTCGAAACCGTTTAGTAGATCAGGACTTCCCAAACTTATGTATTTTACTGTGACGCCCTTAAGAATTTTACATTTTTTTATAACGTCCCTCAACAGAGACCAACCTCCTTCCCTCTCCTCAGGTCTTTAATACTAGCAAGTTATTAGCAGTATTTTATTTGGACTTTATTTATTTTTATTAAAATATAGAGACAAAATCAAAAAATACGCGTGAAAATAAAATAAAAAACATATAAATTTCTATTAAATTACTATTACTATGGCTGGCTTTTAATTAGAAAGGTGTATTTGTTTTTTTTTATACTTTATTTTAGAATTTTCTGAGCATAGCTTCTCAAAAAGAGGCTACAGTTTAGACATTGCCACTCATTTTTTTTTTCAGTCCATTTTTGTTCTGTATTTGGTTTTCATTCCTTATACAACTGCAAATGACAACTAATAATACTTAATATAATAAGGCAATTCTGATAAAATGATTTTATAAGAATTTGAGTCCCGCAATTCAAACAAATCTAGTCGTATTGAAGCATTAGGCTGGGGTTACAGAGCAATTCTATTACCTGTTTTTCTTGCTTTGCAGAAAAGTTCAATGAATTGACGCCCCTGTGCGTTGCGTCGCCCGCACAGTTTGGGAAGATCTGTACTAGATAAAGATATTTAATATTTAATAATGTGAGTACATATTGACGTTTATATTGCCCTTTGGTATTCTGTAGAAGTGTTAGAAGTAAGAATTGTTCTGAGAGCTATTACCGTTTGTTAATTATGTAAATTTTAAGGTAAAATTACATATTAAAATATAATTTTATAAATGTTACGAATTGTTTTTGGTAATCCTACATTATAGTAACTAGAATATGGATATGAATATACGTATTATTATGTTGCCGTATATTCATAATTTAATCTTAAGGTTTATATTAAGAGCGTATACACCTTGCGCGCAAAGTCAACTATAGGTATTTCTTCGTTAATTTCACGCACACATAAGCGACCAAAGCTGTGTGCGTAGAGCTGCCGCGTCGGCTCGCTATACAATCGGCTCAAACAACTTTGATCCGTGCGCTTCAAATATTCAATTGAAATGTAACTGTAATATAATATCATAAAAATATTTTATTTGCATTATAAGTAGACAAATATTACTGTGCAAGCAAAGAATAATACAAATTTTGGATACTAATCATATTTTCGTTATTATTACATTGTTAATTTGCATTCAAATCAGTGTTCAATCAGTAGACACTACGGACGTTTTATTAATCATTTCGTGTTCGAACACATAAATAGTGTTAGGGGCCTTACAACCCCTTACAATTACGAAATATATTTAATTTTATATTACAATACATAAAATAATTTAGCCTCGGAATTACATCCCATTATATTACCTGAAACATAATTTATACTCACTACAAAATCATTGTAGGTAATAAAAATAATTAAATATTTTACTACCAAAGTACTAAGATGTGGTAATCGCATTCCGCGCGTGGCTATTTTTACTACGCGCGGCATAATCGACTGCAGCCAGGCCGGAGCGACGAGCGATACGTCCTCCCTCTAGAAGGCCTTGCGGCGGTCTGATTTGATCCACGTCGGACAGCGTGTTTTATAGTGGTTTTTAAAATATTTGTAGAAAACATGAAAACTAATTTTGTTGAAATATAAAAATGGTAATTTATTGATAAGATGTTCTTCTATTGTAATATGCAATTGCTATAAAAAATTATGTACGATAAGTTGGTGAAAAAAAATATGTTCTTGACGAGAGTTTCTGAATAATTTCGCATTGTTTAAATTTTTATTTTTCAGGAACTAAACACACAAAGATTATTTTTCTCAGCAAAATCCCTCCATAAGGGTCTTATTAGTCTGATGATATTTTTATTTTCATCTTATATTTAGTGGTTTCCGATATCTTAAGCTTCTAAATTGCCATTTAAAGCCTAAATAACGAAACTTGTGTTCAGTAATCCGTATAGTACTCACAAATTATCTATCAATCTATAATGTTTTCCACCAAAATCCCTAGATGACAACCTTTTCTAAAATTAGTAATAATTATTTTTCCTTTAAATTGTTTATTGGTGGCTATTAACTCATTCGAAAAGTCCTGTTTTTAAACCAAAAAGCGCGTGCAGGGTATAAACGCTCTTAATTGTTAAGCCTTTTTACTCTATAGGTACGGTAACCAAGGAAACGTTTACCTTGCTGGTAAGTGGTCATTGCTGTCTTTGGAAGGAAAAGAGAATGAAACGAGTAATAGGCCACTCACCGATGACAGGTGGCTCATTACTGCAATATTCCAACATCACATCTCCGCATCCTCATCGTACGGACAGAATTTAAATATATAGAACAATGTATACCTTATATGCAGTGTTATTAAGTATGCAGCATAAAAGCAAACTTGCGCTACTTATAGTTGGTGCACTGTTGGCACAATAAGTAGATTTATGCCAGCGACAAGATCGCGCGCGGCCGACAGAGTGGCGCCAACTACCCCCCGTGCAACTATACCATTCAGCCGCTTTATAGCTTTTTACGCACTTGCTTCTAGCGTACTTTACTTCTTTTTTTATATAATACAGTTTTATATTAAATGTGAAAAATATGCAATATGTTTATCGGAATTATAATTTTGTATCTAAATGTAAAATAAATCTGCTTTACTTCATTTCTGCTTCACCTAAAGATAGACTGTTAGAGAACGCCTCTGGCATTCAGTCCACCTGTATTCTGTTTGGTATATAAAGATCATAAAATAAAAAAATAATATAATTGTCATTTTGAAATGGGTATTTCTGTTTCAACTCTTTTGTATGTTAAAATTGGTGTAGTTGTAAGACAGTATTTAAATATTTAGTGGGTCACTTAAATTGCATATACAAAAAATATTACAAGAAATTAAACAGTTTATCTCCATTTATATACTTTACCTTTTCCTGTACCCTTGAAGGGTAGGCAGAGGCGATATTAGTTTCTTCTAGAGGTCGAATAGCTATCTTGGTCTTAAGGTGTGATAAAATGCGAGCCTGTCACCATAAATCCAAAAATAGTCTCGGGCAGTAAATGAGATTATCTAATACGAAAATGCTCAAAGTGGGTAATCCAATGTCGCAATTATACCCAGAACCTGACAGTGCATTCTCGTTGCGACCTGACCTGAGATCATCGATCAGATAATAATTGATTTTCTTTTCTATTAAAGATATTTTTTATGCACCACGATAATACTTTCCAGATTATTTAAAATCTGGTCTTCTGCATTTGCGTTCATAAACTGATGCTGTCCTGTACAGATACGATCGCTGTAAAGACGCCGCCTTAAATTTGCATTGTAACATTTAGGTAGAGCAAAATTAAACTTACTATTGTTTGAAAACAGTATATATACATATTGACTCAGTGGAACGTAGAAATGTGTTTTAATACTTTGTTGTTTCATTATAATGTTCTTTACATCTCCCACGAACGCTATTTAATTTCTCACGGAGGTATTATTGGTAAATTATGATGACGGTAAGATTCCATTATTAAAAAAAAATCAAAATTATTTTTATTAACAGTAAGATCTTTATCGAATTTTGATAAACCGTGTCGTCACCCATAGCCTCAAATATTAAAATGTCTTCTCCTTTTTTAATTGCAATGAATGGCGAGACGAGCACGCCGTTCGCTTGACGGGGATCGAGACGGCCGCACATGGATATTAACAAAACCAAACAGCACCATAAATTGACCCACTGCGTTCACCATCCTGTGACATAAGATGTTAGGTCTCAATATGTCCAATACTTACTCTGGCAATAACGTCATCACTGCTGTTTCCTGTGTATTATGGAATTTAGAATACATGCCGGTATTCAGGCACCGCATTTTACTTTAGTAAATTGTATATAATGTTTTGAACAAGAATTAACTAAATATGGCTTTTTATCCTGATTTTAAATCGCACATCACAACAACAAATCAAAAGCCATCGCACTACAACAGAAAACACGTAATATTTGATTTTTTTCTGTTACAAACAATGGCTTTCCAGTGTTCAAAGCTAAGTGTCCATACGGTACATACAGATTGAAAATATTTTTATATTGTTCGCATTTAACACTCTTGTATTCGCTTCGGCTGTACAAAAACATATAATATGTAAGTATATTATATGTTTTTAATGAAGTCTTTGAAATAGCTTTTCCAGCATTTTACAACGTATGATTCGCGATTTTGCACACTTACCAAGGACCGATGCTAATACAATATTTTAAAAGGATTTAATTTAAGTGAGAGCATCTTCATTAAGACCTTCACGTTTATTTTTCTTTTTATTTTTTCACCTTATCTTTAGGATTTGTATCTTTTTTAAAATTTAAATTTGGTAATTTGCGCACAGGAACCATTCATTGATATGATAGATGTATATTATAAAGAAATAAAAACGATAGGGTGCTTGATAAGATAAGTAATTGTTTTTAAGCACTCCACGTTATTTAAACAATAAAATAAAAATATTTCACTCCATTTTCTAGTCTTAAACTCATGATCAATTATTTTATATTAAAGACAACTTGAGGTCTTTTACCAAAGCATATTTTTGGTTTCCATTATTTATTTTTATAATGGTTGCGCTGAAATCGCTTGCGTGTGTATTGTATCCTTTTGTTTGTTCTGGCTGAATGGGTCGCCGCCCTGGGCCGGCGGGCCAGTCGCGCGGGGTTCCATATCTACACAACGCTCCAAACAATTTTTACTTTTACCATGATAAAAAAGTCTACTATTTATATTTTTATTCAATGCATTGTCTTCTGGTCATGCATTGCTTCGTTAAAACACAATCTGACTCCTACTATTGATAAATATTTAGCACGTTTAAAGTAAGTTTACAAAAGGCGGTTTATTATTTATTGTGTTTAAAGAGTTACTTAATTAAAATGTTTTTTTTTTATTTATTTTAGATAGTTTAGTTTTATCGCCAGATGGTTAGGCTTATCCATCAATAGACAGTTTGTGTAAGTAATCTAGACTTACTAAGGCGCAGGCAATTTTATATGACTCATCTCATGAAATATAGTTTAAGCAGGCTTAATAAAAACTTATAGGATCGCCCATTTGTTTTATTATAGCCTGGTTAAACCATAAATCTTTCTTTGAGTTCGCCTTAGTTGAGAATGCCTTGTTTTAAAATTGAAGGCACTTTGCAATCAAATTATGTAAATTGGCAGCCTCCGTGGCGCAGTTGGTTAGACGACGTTTGTGAAACACGAGGCCGTGGTTTCGACAACCACACCGAGAGAAATGTTTGTACGGGCCACAAATATTTCCTTCGAGTTTGGGTGTTTGTGAGACCGAAAAGTCTCTCGTAGTTCTTGATACGACATAAGACTCGATCTTAGTGCGGGATCAGGACTGTGTATGTGACTGTTGGGTCTTATTTATTTATTTAATGTAGATAACAAATTAAAGGAGACGGTCGAATCTTCATAGAACCTTAAGCCTAGTAGTATAAGGATAAGATAATTATACCGGTAATAGAAAAAATATTGTCTGCACCAGGGAAGTTAAGAAATAATCACTGTGCAGTATAGTGAAAAAAATACACATTTTGTGCATAAACCGTCAAAGTTAGATGACATACTGCTTCGCTGCTAAAGAAGACGCATATTAATAGGAAAAATCAGAAATCTGAAGTTTGTAGTTATATTTTAAATATAAAGTTATGATAGGAGAATTATATTTTCATTAAATTACTGATTTTATGTCCCATTGTCTATCTCTCTATTATTATTTGTTATGAAGCAGAAAAAATGCGTCAGTTGCAAATTCGTCCGTCCTTTTTTCTCATAAAATGGGCACACATTTTCGAATTATAATTTTCGTCGAATTATAGTCTTATGAATTCATATAATTTTAGAATACATAAGACTATAATTCGACGGATAGAATAGCATGTGGCTCCTAAGTTTAGAATACCTACTCATAGTTTGTAAAAATGTTTGCTTTAATAATTTATGGTGAAGCTGCACTAAGTTTAAATGGGCCTCATCTATTAAGACTCGGTTTCATGTTTTCTTATTTTCTTTGGCTTTTAAAATATTCAAATAATTTTGAGGTTATAAAAGTTGATATCCATAAAGCTTAGTGAAATTTGAGGACATTTACTCCCTTTCTTGTTTCCATAAATTATACAAATAAGGGAAACTTCGAATTGTTTTCAGCGGAAAATGACATCATACACTTACTCATGCCGCTATTCATTCTGGAATCGAAGTAATTTCGTTACATCGATATTCTGCCAGTATTTCTGTATTGTCATTGAGATAATATACTAGAGGGGACACTGCAAACAAAATGTTTGTAACAAAATGAAGGGTACATTCTATTTCTGTCTCTGTCACGCATACGAAGTAACATATCTTCCCTCTCGCTTCACTGTGTACCCGTGTGCACGCACCATACGCAGAGATATTGTTCCCGATGTCCGCTCTAGTATAATACCTCAATGTGTATTGTAAGATAGTTGCGAGACATTCATTGCAAAAATTATGTCGATATATTAATTATCTAGATTTGTTACCCATGATTAAAAGAAATATTAACCAGCCTTTGTGGCACCGATGGTTAGACGCGCGCCGGCTGTTAACACGAGAGGCTTTTCGGTCTCACAAACACCCAACACCGAGACATGTTTGTGAAGCCCATAAGTATTTGTCTCGGGTCTGTGTGTTTGTGAGACCGAAAAGCCTCTCGTAGTTAATCCCTCCCTCATACCCACAACATAAGACTTAATTGATTTTAATGTGAGGTCAGGACTACGTATATGAATTTTTGGTGTATTTATTAATTTATTATATTATATTAAGATCAATTTAGCCGTATTCATAGACAGTTTTTAACCAATTTTAAGTATCAAGTGTTTTATTATCTTCTCTTAAATTGAATTTAAAAGTCGTTTGGAAAGGGACAAAACAGACGATATCTAAATTTAATTTAAAGGTTTTAAAACTGTTTATGAATGACGCCGTTAGTATTTATGCTACTATTTTTCAATGCAAAATCCGCTGGAATACGCTTGATACCTGATTTAGTCAATTTCATAAAATGCAACTGGCATGAGACAAAATACAGAGGAAAGCCGTTTACTTCTGTAATGTAAAATAGTACGACAAGGTCGAGTTTGGATCTTAATCCTTAGTTTCAAATGAAAACGAGTGTCAGTTGGTCTGAGAATTTACTAGAGAATTAATTACCAAGACTTCATTCAATCTATACATATTGCATATAATATATATAAATAAAACATAATATATTATATTTGTAACTCATCCGATGTCTTAACATGGAAGATATGTGTCAAAAATCTATAATGGGGAACTGCGTTAACGTAATAGGACCCAAAAAAATGGTTGTTAGATCTCAAAAACATCTTAATGGTTTTTGAGATTTTTACCAATGTAATTGTTATTTTGATAACGACTAAAACCAATGTTTCAATTTAAAACTTTCCCCTAAAGAAAATTTGATATTTTTCATAATTTGATTTATGTTTGTAGCTATATATAGTTATAGTTTATGTATATTTTTTCTATAATTTATTATATTATTATTATTATACTCAAAGCTGAGATCGAGAATTAGTACTACCTTTTCAAATGCAACAAGGCGTTTTGATTGGATGCTCGCACCATATACCATTTTAAACTACTGGTAGGAAATAAAAACTTGTAAAATAGTGAGGTTTGTAATGAAATATCTATAAATAGAATTTAAAGATAAATCTATATACCTATTATATATTACGTTAGTCTTTAATCATATTGGTTTGTATAAATTGGCTTATATTATTAATGATTAAGAGTGTCTCAGTATCCAGACAAACCTGTAAATGGTTTTTGTGATACTTAAATATGTGTATTTGTATTTTTATTTTAAGTGATAAATAAATTGAAAAAAAAAATTGAATCTACTTTTAGTATTGGAGATTTAACAATTGAGATTGAGAAGGAAATTATCATATTTTTGCGTTGTTAATGGCTCCAATACGAAATTTTAAAGACTTACCAAGTCTTAGATTAACGCGAATGTGACACACTGAAATAAAACTATTATTTACGGAGTCCGCCCCGTGACCACGAAAGCTGTAAAGTAATCGAAACGTCGTCGGGAAGTTAAAAAATTTACAAACTATACCAAATCCGCGATTAAATCCGTAATTAGTTTTATTTCAATGAACAGGTATTCGTTTTTGTAACACCACCAGTGCCGGTAGTTGACGGTAACGATATTGTGATAAAAAAGACGGAGCAAGTCGTACGTCTGCCCGCATTTAAAGTCAGTGTAGTGGTAAGTAACGTAGTGATTTATATTCTCTTTGGTGGTAAGCTAGTGTTCACTAGTGTTATACTGACAGCAGAAGAAATTTATTAAACTATTTCTGGTAAGTGTGATTTGCGAGATTATAATTGTGTGTGCATTAAGTTATGACACATTGTGTTTGCGTTGTTTTTAGTTGGTAGGTGAAATGTTCTCCCTATTGAAAGGGGATATAGAAATAGGATGGCGTGGGGAGTTGGCTTGTCTTGTCGCGTTGATAAGGACGTATGGTCTATTTGGGTAAATTCGAATGTCGTAGAATTCCGATAATCAATAAATTATTATCACTAATTCCTTGTAAGGAATCAGAGTTCATTGAAGAGGACAAGCGGATTAGCACGGTTAGTTGAATGTTGTTGGAGTAAAATATAGTGTATTTGGGAGATTTTAGTATATACATAAATTCTCGCCCAGAATTGCTGGGCAGAGGTACCAGGACCAGGGCTACCAGGACACCCACGTTTCACGTTGTGTGTTCAACGATGTAATTGGGGGCGATCCTACCTAGGGGGCTGATAATGAATCGAAAAATCTAAAATATAATTTTGCCCTACCCGGGATACGAACCCGCGACCTTAGCTTTTGCAGTCCAACTGTGCCACCGAAACAGTCTATTTAGTGATTATCGGAATTCACGAACAATTGGATTGACTCGAATAGATTTCTACGAATTTCCCTCTATGTTTTATCTGGATCTGGATCAGCCCATATACGTCCCACTGCAGGGCACGGGCCTACTCTACAATCGAGAGTACGATTGAGAGTGGTTAGGCCATATAGTCCACCACGCTGGCCTAGTGCGGGTTGGCGGACTTACATACCATAGAAATTCTTATGAATCGCTATGGTATGCAGGTTTCCTCACGATGTTTTCCTTCACCGTTTTAGTGCGTGGTGATTGACTATCAATACACACATGTTTTATAGTGTTATGATTTTCCTAGAATCTAGAAGTCTATTTTTGGAAAATTGTTAATCCAGACATGGTTTCCGAAATGCTCAGGAAGTAATAATTAGTTTTGGCATTGGCTGGTTCGTACAGATTTTGGCTTACTTGTATAATATTTTGTGTGTTTGTATATAGAACGAAATTATTCTGACATATTAAATAATAAATATACTTGGTCATAAAGCTAGGACCCAGGAAGCTAGCTACGTATTATCATAATATAACGATTATTTTTTGTGTCTGATAAAATATATGTTCAGTTTTAATTTTAAATTATTACTTTATTATATTTCAATTGTTCAATAGGTTTATAGAAGTTGAACACTATTCCCGTCGTAGGAAATATAAACTTGCCGCTATTTTTCCTGAAACTCCTAAAAAAATCTGGGAGAGAAAAGATACAGCCATGATATTTTTTATACACACATGAGTATATTTTTGTAGGGCTCTGTCAGTAATGCATATTTGACTACTCATTGACGGCTTTAGAGACATGTTAGGTCCATGAATACGTAAGAATAAAGATAATATGTAAGTGTTGAGTGTTAAAGGTAACAGAAAATACCCGTTTCTTTATATAATCAGTGGCCAGACTCCTCAGCTTGTGACAAAAAAAGATCTATGCGTCCACATAGTGTTCGTTCGAAAAAGGCGATCAAAGCAATAAGGGAAAGAATTCGAAGAAAGCCCTCCGAAAGCATTTTGTTCATCTCGGGAGATAGATTACACCTAGAAACCTTTCTATTGTAAATAGAAAGAAGTCAAGATTTTAATTTTTTCATGGGAGAGTTGTAAAAGGAATTTAAAAATACCTTGAATACTCCGAAATTACCTTCAGCTCTTGGACTACTGTGTATTATTTAAACCATCGATTACGCACCCAAATATCACAAGTATTCTTAAACAACCGAGCGCGTCGGTCCTATGTGACATGCTTCATATTATCTCCTATAAATTACCAGTTCTCACGTACCGTCAGCGTTACGGCATCATCTCGTCACTCCCGATGTTTGATCGGACTCAACTGCGAGTCGTGAATAGGAGATATCCATAAACATACCGATGCTTATGCTATGGTGTGGTTTCAACTGTCAAAGGACGCTAACGAGGTTATTCCACTAACACAGTTCTATGTATAACACTGTGTTGAATTTCACATGATATTAATGCTTTAAATGTTAAACAGCTATTAGACCTTATGCGTATTAAGCCACATACTATACAAATTTTCAAATTGACAACGCCTTACTCTGCATTAGATGTAGGTCATCTTGGTAAAAAAGGACGATCTCACCCTTTATATAGGCTTGGACACTGAAAGTTCCTAAATTATTAATTTATTTGGTGTTTTATGCAATCTTACTTTCGAAATTACTGGTGGTAGGTCTCAGGATGGCGAGCGCAGTGGAATGTTGCTGCTTTTTATGAGTGGTCGTATCGCTTACCATCAGGCGAACGGCTTGCTGGTCTCGCCATTCATTACAAGAAAAAAATACTGTAGCCTTATAATATTTTAAATTTTCTATGAATTTAGTATTATTTCACTCCAATTTTCTAATATAGTCATTAATCATTTTTATAAAAAATTATATGGTTCTTTTACTAAAGCGTGTTTATTTAGTTTTTAAAACTATTATTTACTTCAGAAGAGGTAGAGTTGCTACCAGGACATCCACGTTTTGCGTTGTGTTTTCAATCGCATAATATGACATTGGTTGGTTCTATTGCTATATGAGACTCAAATGACAGAATCCGGGTTACTAATTAATAGGAAAAAATAAATATCACTTTTTCCGACCCGAGATTCCAAAACGAGACTTCACCGTTATAAGCTCCCTGCAAAGCGCGCTAGATCAACGGAGACATTACAGCGTTCACCGCAAAGGTTCACCGACACGATATTCGAAGCCAATCGAGACCAGTGCGAGCGCGAGTATCAGCCGCTTCGGACACGCATCTTATATTTTTTGTGCAAAGATGGAGGATTGAGGATTGTCATTACACTTGCATATAAAACTTCTTTATTTATATGTCTTGAATAAACAAATGTCTTGAATAAATAAATAATTTATATAAATGTCTTAAATAAACATATACATTATACAAAAACAGCAAAAAAGCCTTAGAATAATGACGTACATATTCTCAACGACTAAATAAATAAAATTAAAATGTATTTATTTTATTATTGTTCTTTATATATTTTATTTTAACAATCAATCAAATGATCGAGTCCAGGCTCCGCCAAGAGTGTACTGTCTCTGAGTGTCAATACGGCTTCCGTCCTGGCAGTGGCACTACCGACCCGATATTTGCACTCAGGATGCTTGGCGAGGCATACAGGGCGAAGAAGACGCCACTGCACGTGGCTTTCTTGGACCTGCAGAAGGCCTTCGACTGTGTGCCGCGACAGGCAATCTGGTGGGCGATGAGGGTGAAAGGGATAACGGAAGCCTATGTGGACATTATCAGAGACATGTACCTCCGATCCGAGTCCTTCGTTCGGACCGCCGTTGGCGACACGAATCCTTTCCCGATTGATGTCGGTGTGCACCAAGGCTCGGCGCTGAGTCCATTCCTCTTCAGTGTTGTGCTCGACGCCATTACGTCTCACATCCAGGATCCTGTGCCTTGGGTATTGATGTATGCCGATGACATTGCACTGGTGGAGGAGGACCGGCGACTTTTGGAGCGCAAGGTCAACCGGTGGAGGGAGACGCTCGAGAGCGGTGGTCTGAAGTTAAATGTGGCGAAGACCGAGTACATGGCTTGCGGGAGTACGGACCCCCAAAGCATCGAGATAGGGAACGAACTTGCCGTGAAGACGGACAAGTTCAAGTACCTTGGGTCCGTACTGCATGAGTCCGGTGACATCGACCTTGACGTCAAAGCCCGTATAAGCGCTGCTTGGTCTAAGTGGAGAGAGGTCTCGGGCATACTCTGCGACCGCAGGATGCCGATGAGGCTCAAGGGTCTCATCTATAAAAGCATTGTGCGGCCGGTGCTCCTGTATGGTTCTGAGACGTGGCCTGCCCTCAAGCGGCACGTCCAGGAGATCCACGTCGCGGAGATGAAGATGCTGCGGTGGATGTGCAACGTTACGCGTTTGGACAAAATCCGTAACGAGCACATCCGTGGCAGTCTTGGTGTCCGCGATGTGGCTGATAAACTCTAGGAATCCCGCTTGAGATGGTATGGTCACGTCCTAAGGAAACCGCAGGAGTACGTCGGTAATGTGTGCCTGAGCCTCAATATTCCCGGACCTCGACCGCGGGGTAGACCAAAGAAGCGCTGGCTCGATGTCGTCAAGGAAGATATGAGGGTCAATGGCCTTATAATTGAGGATGCCGAAGATCGGGCGAAATGGAGGAGAATTTGCCGGAAGGCGGACCCTGGCACCGGCCGGGATAACGCCAGGTAGAAGAAGAAGAAGAAGAATCAATCAAATGATACGAGTGCTATTAACACAATACGTGTTTTGCATAAGCCAGAGTAATAACCCTAGCGCGAACGCCGAGCGTAGTGTGAGTGTAGCAACATGTGAAGTACATACACAAGCTTGACTTTTGTATTCTGTGCCTAAACTTTCAATAGGGATGAAATATCACCCCTCAAAAGGAGAAAAACATAAAACCACTTTCTGTCCTGTCTCGTTATTATTCTGTTACATATATAAACGACTTGCATGCAGTGTATTTATAATGATAGGTTAAAAAAAAACTTTCTTTCTTTCTGATTGGCTATAAGCGTCACATAATTGACTTTATTACCAATAAGCAGAATTCCTTCCACCAAAACTGTTGGCTCGGTAGGTTACGGATTAATTCCTAACTCCACAGTCAATTTAGAGAATATGTAGCCCCAGGTCTAACTCAATAATAACAGGGTGCTAAAACCAGTCTACCGGGATAGAATACTGTTGATACGAAATCTGATACCAAATGAAACCTAACACACAAACTCACTCAGTTTAAAAGCGATAGTATTATGTTGTTGGCAGGTATTCTGAACCAAATTATTATCTATCCATTTATTATAATATAATCTATCTATCTATCTGTTATGACAGCGTCTTTGGCGCAGTCGGTAAGACGCTGCCTGTGAATCGAGGAGCGGGTTCGATCCCCGCTCCGAGAAAAATGTTTGTGCGGCCCACAAGTGATTATTTCGGGTCTGGGTGATTGTGAGATCCAAAACTTTCTTGTAATTCCTGATAATCACAACTCGAGCTTAGTGTGGGGTCAAAACTATGTATGTGACTGTCGGGTGTTATTCATTATCTGTCCATATACCTAACATTTACATTTTTACGAAAATTACGCCTTACTTATATTCCTATGTGCAATGTCATACTTCAGAAGGTATATGAATTTAATAGTTTAAAAACGTTATAGTTATTCTTACTATTACGTATTGTTTATTAAAAAAATACACAATAAAATTCAGTGTGATAAAAAGATTTGCACACTTAAGTCTTTATAGTGAAAGCATCCAAGCATCATTTACCTCCAAAGATTTATGGGTGAATTTCATATTAACAATAGAAAAGGATATTACAGTTGGAATTTTCCTATTTGTATGTCGGTCACAACGTCGTATTTTTTGTGGCCATTAGATCGTGAGGCGTAAAATTCGGTCAAAATAATAATGGCTCTTTATCCGAAGAATAAAACCGACTGAAGTTACTTGCGTTAGTTTTGGAAAACTTAATGTATAATATGTAGGATGTACGTTTCCTTCTACGCTATAAATCATGCGAAGGTTAGCCTATGTCATGACCGGAATAATGTTGAATAGGCAACGTTTTGCCATTAGGAAGACAGAGAATTTTCTATTTCTTAAATTTATCCTCTTACGTTGTTATTTTACTCCGAGATATTCACTGAATTCTATTCATGTTTTTAGAAACTATTTTTGTTATGGTCCTGCTGGATTGAAATAAATATGAATATATGAATTTTATAAATTACCTGCTGTCCCGGCGATATTTATAACTGCAAAAAAATTAAATATCCATTCCCATATTTAAATAAAATTATATTTTGTATTTGATGGTTATTTTTGGTTTTAGTGAGGCGTTGTGAAATCCGAGATTGTTGTCTCACAGTACTTGTTTTACATTCCTCTCATCACAGACAACTTATGCTCTCTCCTCAAATTATTTCATTAAAATATCAATCACTGATGCACTTACAGCTAAGCCCACAGCGACGCCATCCACTTGTAAATATGAGTAGTATGGCATTTTCATTTTGCCATTGAGGCAGCTCATCCCAGGTCCAGTTTAGTCCTGTACTAAACAAGACGAAATGATACGAGACATTCCAATCATTTGAGCAATCGTACAAAAATGCTGCTTGATTCAAACCGGTGCTTTAAGAATTTCTTGTTAGGCCTCAAAAATTGTCTCGGTGTTCAGCTCTGCAATTAGCTTTAGGACTTATCATTGCCAACTAAAGCATTTCACGAGCTGCCACTCTTTGCTCTAGTGTTTGAGAAACACCCATATTTAGAATGATTTAAATAACAATTTGTATTCACAAATCATCGTGTTAGCTTTATAATTATTTATATTTATTTTGACCTAGTTTTATAAGAACATGTACATATATCTCTTAATGTGGGTGTTCGCAAAATATCAGATGTGGTATCCATCTGTCGTTCACTCTAGTGATTATTCATACTCGGCTTTCACTCTGTTCTTTACATTTATTTGTTCGTTCCCGTTGATTCCCGCGAGAGAACCTGGATGATGCGACCACCACCTTCGTGGTGGAAGTCTGATAGTCTAAGCAACCAATTACTTAGTGAAAATATTGTGAAGCAATTAATAAAAGTCATTGTGGACACAAGTGTACTATTATTTCTACCAGAAGAGCTAATAATCGTAAGATATAATGAAATTTTATTAGATGTATTAGGTGTTATTCAAGCATGAAATGATTTGATCAGTGCTGTAAAAGTGTTCCGAAAGAGTGAACATCAAACTGACATTTAAGATGTGTGATATGAGATGAGATTCAAATGGCTACGTACAGACAGATCTCCGATTTTTAATAACACCTACATTGTCATATGTATCTGTATCAGCCCATATACGTCCCACTGCAGGGCACGGGCCTACTCTACAATCGAGAATACGACTGAGAGTGGTTAGGCCATATAGTCCACCACGCTGGCCTAGTGCGGGTTGGCGGACTTACATACCATAGAAATTCTTATAAATCGCTATGGTATGCAGGTTTCCTCACGATGTTTTCCTTCACCGTTTTAGTGCGTGGTTATTGACTATCAATACACACATGACTCCGAAAAGTCAGAGGTGTGCCCTGGGATTCGAACCCACGACGACCATGAACATATTGGCAGCCGCGTCTAGTCCGTATACCAACAGGCCACCACGTATTTCGTCATATATGTTCATCGCTGTTGTCATATATATACTAATACATAAAGCTACAGAGTTTATTTGTTTGTTAACTTGACAACGCGTGAGTACCTACTGGTTCGAACTGGAAAATCGTTTCTGTGTTTGATAGTCCAATTATCGAGTAAGGCTGTAGGTTAGTTTAACATAAACCGCGCAAAACGTTTCTTGTGATTTTACTTGATCTTATCTTTTTCTTCTTCTTATCATCGTGAATTAAGGGAACACGAGTAAAATTATAATTATTTAGTGAGTATTCATCATAGTTTTTATTCGGGTACAAATTCTTGCTCCGGGCTGATAACTAAAAGAAACATCCAATATAACTTTACTCGACGTGGGATTCAAACTTTTCTTAGGTTGTAATCTTCTCAGCGTTTTAATCGTATTGTAGTCCAACTGCGCCACCGAGGAAGTAAATAATCATTTTAATTATTAACAAATAAAATTAAAGAATAACACATGTCGCTATAATAGCCTCCCGTATTTACAATGCTTTTCCAGAGTCTGATTCGTCCAATCTAAATAACATTTTGTGCTTTTAATATTGCCAGTAATGAATAGTCGGTGCCAATCCTCGTCCTCTTTGATAACGTCATGCATTATTTCTTAGACGTTCCTCAAAGCCAAATTTTTTATCTCATCCCTTAAAAGATATGGAATAAAATAATCATGTAAGGAAACATTACATTTAAAGGGATGAATAATGGGTCTAAGAAGCTTCTTAAAATTGGCAGCGGTTTAGCTTTCCTTTGAGATATGGGTATTTGTGAGGTGGAGAGAATTGTATAAGGAAGTCATAGAATACGAATATTTCGACGAAGGCCCATTGATACCAGAAATTTAGACACGTGGTCCTATTTGCGTAATCCAAATATGTATCTGATACAGAAATTTCGGAGCCGAATTTCAAATTGGGATTCGGTGAGATCGAAGAAGTTAGAGAACCAGCATAACCAACCAAAATATTGAAGAAGGTCTATTTTCTTGGGAATCTGTAGAAAATTCCGTAATATTTTCATAGACTTCGGTGCGGCGAACAACTTACGACTAAGTTCTTGCAGTTAGGGACGCCAGGATATATAGCACCAGTCTGCTTTCTCAATTGTATTTACCACAGAGAGTGCTCTGAACACTTGTTCGGACTTATTCCTGCTGCTGAGTTCCGTCAACGCACAATAAGACCTTCAAGTACCATCCACATCATCCTGCGGGATGGAACCCACCATAGTACGTTTCTCGCGGCATTTTCTTGCATTTACTACAATTTTAATATCCAACAGCACCATTTTTGGATAAATTCGACCTGGCGACCTTAAAAAAAGGCATATTCCCAGGTCCCACTTAAAAGGCCGGCCAGGCATCTCTATGGTGTTGTAGATGTCATTGGGTGACGGTTATCACTAACCATCAGGTGGCACTTGATGGTTATGCCTCCTAGTTTCTTGCCCTGGGCAAAACAGTAAAATGAGAATTTAGTAAGTGTATGTTGAAATTATTGGAAATAAAATCTGCGCGAGATTGTAAATCTCCCATTGAACGGATTAATCAAGTTTAAACGAGAAATATACTAACCGTATAAAATAAATAAAGAATCAGAGCGAATTTTATGTAAAAGGGTAACGGAGATTATACATCCACGGTTATTGCCCTGATAATTTTAGTCGTATTAATGGTTTAAAAAAACCTAATAGGTACTCATATAAAATTTTCTCAATGTGTCTTCCAACATGACACTGGCATTGTTGCTATAAAATATTCTAATGTTACTTTTTATATTGTACGAATACTCCAATATAGTTGGCAGTGAATCAGAATTCAGTTCGTTGAACCTATTTCTTGGAAAATCTCCATGATGTAAGACTGTTATTTAACATTTTTTCATACACCATCCAGTTTCATTCAAAGAAAAATGTTCAAAGTATATATAATGTATTTTGAAATAACTCAAATATTCGCAAACGTGCGTCATTCTTATCCAATTTTCGTTTTGACGTTTTGGCTCACGAAGAAAATGACGACATGTAAACATAAGCACGCATGTGTACGGTTAGATCATAAGGCGAGCACGCATTTCGCGATGTTGATTGCTTGCATGTGCTTGGCTGTAGTATGTCAACGGTACGCCGATAGCAATATCGCTCGGCGTATAGTCACGTACGCCCATTTCCGGCGGCATTCATATGATTTCTTAATAAAGTGCGATCCGGCCTCGAGCGAGGCACCCATATCAATAAGTAAGGCGAGAAATTTAATGAAATTCCCCTTAAGAATTCCTCGCTAGCTCTACGATGGGTACATTCCACCTCCCAGCTCCCCATTATTCCCTTATTACTTTTAATTTGTACCCGATAATATTTTATTTACCGCTTAAGACATTTTCGAAATTGTTATTTCATACCTCTATTGGATTGCCGACAGCTTAATTTGAATATGATAATTTGGAAATTCGCCAGGTATTCAGTCTATTAAGATGCGATGACTAAGGCGATTCTACTCAACTTGTATGTTTTGAGAGTATGGCGATATTTGGAAATGAACAACATAGAATAATTTTAACTTTATTGTAATTACATTACATTATAATTATTAAAAATGAACGCAAAGCAATATTGAACAATATTATTGGTTATTCAGTTTTGTCACATATATAAATAAACTCACACTTTTAATCGCAGTTTTTAGAAGGCGTATTCAAAGGTGCAATCAAGGCACCATTACCACATATCGCCGTATGTGTTTCGTCCCACGATGTGATAGGGGTGAGCCAATAACAAATTCCTGACTCCGAGCTGATAATGAATAGAAAAATCCAATATCACATCGCTCGACCAGGGATTGAACTCGAGACCTTGACGCTGTAATCGTAAAAAACACTAGTTTAACCATTAGTAAATGAATGAAATACTCGTAAGAGGCTTGAAGCTATATCTTAGACGGTTTGAAAAAAAAAACAGACAAAATCTAAGACTACTCCTAGAGTATCGAGGTAATATTAAGTTTTTTATTGCACCATGAATAATTTCTATTGTCTGTCTAAACGGGACAAATTAGTATAATTCACGATGCTAACAAATATAAAACTGTATCTAAGCTTTTAAAATGACAATAAAACGGAAATTATCGCTGACTTTATTAAATGATATTTTTTTCTTTTTGTGGGAATCTTGTGTCCATCAAATAAATACTTTGGTTAACATTGATACCACTGTGTGTTTTTCTTTAAATCCGTAAATTATAGATGCGTTTTCGAAATTGATATGTGGGTAATATTGGGATATTTTAACAATTAGTTTATTTGTAATCGGAATATTTATTAATACTTAAAAACGAAAAGTCACGCCTCGAAGAATAGTTAAAGAATGTGTTTTTTTTTATTAATAGGCAAACAGGGTGGATCAATTCTTTACAACTATCAAGTTTCGAGTGGGTAAAACTTTAGTGTATCTGCCCAAGATATCAGGGTTGGGAGGGAGTGGGGGGGGGAGGGGGAAGGTGTCCCATGTCCCCTGGTACCACTCCCATGAAAAGGTGACGCACCATTCCCGAGAAAAACCAATTAATGTAACCTAACCTCAAAACACTTGTTGTCAGAACAAATTTACTTCTGCAATGTCTCCGACGCTGCGGGAAGTGCAGCCCCTTCGCCCTTGCGTAACAAAAGATAGGCACCCATGCTCACCTTCGCAGCTTACAGCGGGCGGGGGCTGCTCTCCCTCCGCGCCTCCGGCTTTTATATACACTCTAGGGGTGGTAACCAAAAGTCTACGTGAAGTTGGGGTGCCCTAAGTCGGTTTTGAGACAAAGTCGACCTATTTTTCCCACAAAGTGGGTACACTAACTACCATCGGAACATAATTTCCAAGTTGGTTAAAAAACAAATAAAACAACAAACATGATATAAAGTTCATTTATTGAAACTAAAATTTATCACATAATTTCTCGGAAATTATACACCACCTTTTAATAAGAGTGGTATTGTTTTAATCAGGGACTCAATCCCTACCACCTGTGATCACTTTCGCCGCTCTCTTCGTGGCCAAATAAACTAAAGTCTAAACTAAAGTTAGGTTACATTAATTGGTTTTTCTCGGGAATGGTGCGTCACCTTTTCATGGGAGTGGTACCAGGGGACATGGGACACCTTCCCCCTCCCCCCCCACTCCCTCCTAACCCTGATATCTTGGACAGATAAACTAAAGTCCATCCTTCGAGTGGCTTCGAAGTATATGAGGAAGAAAGCAAACTTAAAATTGAAGATTGTTTAGCGGTAACAGCTACGAGGTAACTTTGTCTTTTTGTTATTCATATTTAATTTTAAGAGTTTATTTATTCATTGAAAGCGATTATTTTGCGATATTATTTTGACGATGCGTGGTCTCCGAAACATGGACCATTACTGAATTTTTGTCACAAAATAATTTTATTGCCCCCTTTGTAATGTAACCCACTTTGTTCCAACGGTGTAGTAACAAGAAAATACATCGTATTTGCTTTAAGCCTCTCAGAAGTTACTTGGGAAAGTTTATTTGACAAACTGATATAATGGACGGCGTGACAGGCTGATGAGTCTTTTCAGCACAATGCTTTGCTAAATGTCGGCATGGAGCCTCGTTAAATTTGCGGTTATGTTGTGTAAAGACTGGCCCTAATAATTTAATGCATTGTTAAATGGCTCTAGGTCATTATTTTGATATTTTCTAACAAAAATGATAAAGGCGGCAGTAAATTAAATGTACTTGCGTTAGTTATTTTGCATGGATACATGTTGGAAATGTTTTTTTTACTATAACTCTTTGTGTTCGGATTGGTCTAGTGACAGCTGTGAGTGACAGAGTGTATTGCCGTCAAAACTAAACAAAACAAAAGTTTCTACGTTCGATACTTAGGTCGACTATGATTTCAGTTTGTGCGTTTATTTAGCCAGGATGTCACTCCTAGTCGACCTAATGATACAGACGGTATAAATTGGTCTTTGATGCTAATTGAAATAAAGGATAACTAAAATAATAAGAGGCACATCTAGAATCAGTTATGTATGTGAATACCTACCACACGGTACACATTGATTTAAACCCATTTCCTAGTAATTGTGAACAGTTCCAATTTTTTATACATTTCACGTAATATTTTTATATTATAACAGGAGAATATTTTGGTATGAGAAATAAAGTATTTTAACAACATTATATTGAAAATACAAGCAGAGGAAGTCTGGAATATGATTAATATCGTGGCCTAGAGGGAGTTATGAGCGTCTTTTTACTGCTTTTGTTGCGATGCCTTCACAACACTATCCAACAAATAAACTGCGGGCTTTAATATGCAACTTCAAAAGTCTTAAAAATACTAGAACATCAATTTCTATTGAACAAATTCACTGTAATTCGATCTGACTTTCAACCCCACACAAATAAAAAATATAACTAGCATAAAAATACCAATAACAATAATATCTTTCATAAACAACAATAAACAGACAACAATTTATTACTACGAAAAAGGAGGGAGGAAGTGTAATAATGAAACACAGAATCATAAACTCATTATTGAAAGTCGAGTTGTTACGAATTCAATGTCTTAAAATAGGGAAGAGCCCCGTTCCAAAACAGAGCCCGGTAATATATTATCATAATTATATTTTGTGGACGCAGAGCGAATATAATTTCGTAACACACCTACGTATATAATGCAATTATTGCTCAAGGAGGGAACTTTGCAGACTAACTGGGATACCTCCAGGCAAAATCTAATGGCCTAGGTAGACGTATTCGTGTATATTTTGTTGCGGGGATTTAGTGCTTTGATAAAATGATGCCTGTTTGGTGATGGTAGAACAAATAGCTTTATTGTTTAGAACTTGTTAAGTGTGTTAAGGGTTCGTCTTTGTCATTGAAACTATTGTGTAATTGCTGTTTAGTTGTCAATTATTGTTACTTTATTATGAGAACTATTGTTATATAATATTATGTTGTTATAAGTGAAGTTCCGTGATTGGCTCTGCATTGCATAGATTGTAATGTAATATAAATATTTGAAGCCGTTGGTTTTCCTTTAAAAAATAAATTTGCTGGCTGGAATCGAAGGACTCCTTGAAAAGTATAATTCAAACAGGCTGTCTCTAATTATTATAAGTATTGTTGTATCTCAAAAAGAACTGTAAAGTAGGTAAAGAATCATGCTGCGATTCTCGAACATGCGGAAAAAGAAAATGAAAGTGAACCCTCCAACTATGCTCACAAAACAAAGTTGATGTTAAAATTAACTGGAAGCCCCGGTTATAACGTAATATTATTAACATTAGCTAGGATATCCCTGCCTTAATTTATTCAAATGTGATACAAAGTTACAATGTCGAAAGCCTCCAAATTGACGTTAATTTCGAGATTAAATGAAATGTTATGCTACTTTAAACCACTGAAAATTTGCACAAGGTTTTACTCAGAAAGACAATACATTTTTATACGCAAGCAATGTTATGTAAATCGGCGGTCCGTGAATGAGGCCATTATAATATAATATTTACTCCGAAATAATTATTAATATTCAGTATTCATAAGTTGAAATCTTTAGACATCCATAAACACGTTCATAGAATACATAGTACATATTACTATTAGTTTTTTTCTGTATCTGTATCAGCCCATATAAGTCCCACTGCAGGGCACGGGCCTCCTCTACAATCGGGAGTACGATTGAGAGTGGTTAGGCCATATAGTCCACCACGCTGGCCTAGTGCGGGTTGGCGGACTTACATACCATAGAAATTTTATAAATCGCTATGGTATGCAGGTTTCCTCACGATGTTTTCCTTCACCGTTTTCGTGCGTGGTGATTGACTATCAATACACACATAACTCCGAAAAGTCAGAGGTGTGCCCTGGGATTCGAACCCGCGACCACCGTGAACATGTTGGCAGTCGCGTCTAGTCCGTTTACCAACAGGCCACCACGCACTTTATTACTATTAGTAGTCAATGAAAATAAATTTTGGGTGAAAACACAAGCGGCCGCACTCAGACACGTTTAATGTCAATTTAATTGTTCCATATTATTTATTTTAGTCACAAAATCTACATCTACCATCAACTAAGTAGTGATTTCTGTATCTGTATCAGCCCATATACGTCCCACTGCAGGGCACGGGCCTCCTCTACAATCGAGAGTACGATTGAGAGTGGTTAGGCCATATAGTCTGGCCACCACGCTGGCCTAGTGCGGGTTGGCGGACTTACATACCATAGAATTTTTTATAAATCGCTATGGTATGCAGGTTTCCTCACGATGTTTTCCTTCACCATTTTAGTGCGTGGTGATTGACTATCAATACACACATGACTCCGAAAAGTCAGAGGTGTGCCTTGGGATTCGAACCCGCGACCACCGTGATAATTGACATAAAATGTTTTTACAAGTACAAGTACACGAGTTATAAGCAATAATATAATCATCAACGCTTACTAAGTAAATAATAAGTCGTCAAATTATATCGGTAAAACAAATAGTATAATTAATAATTCCCTACCATATGTGCTGAAAAAGTGCAACATATTTTGCTTATTACCCCTTTCTATACAAAGTATAAAAGCAGAATTACTGCTAAACGTTATACAGTTGTATAAATCCCGCCAGACATTTACGGTTTGAGATAACGTATCAGATGCTTGTTTCACTGGTTTGGTCTCGGCAAGACCCGAGACGCCTTGCTTTCAAATAAATTCTCGATTAAACCCTAAAAGCGCAACTCATCCGAAAAATCCTTGGAACCTTTCAGTCGTGCTCGACTTGAAAAAACTAATCTAAGTAGTATTTGAAGCTGAAATCTGTAATCTGTAAATCTTTACATAAATGGGATCTTATATGAACTGGATTGATAAACATACATATGTTATGGGCCAAGTGATTAATCGGGCATTATTCATAATGCCCGGGCAATGTGATAAATAGGTGAGTTTAGAATTTAGATTGTAATTAATCACTTGGCCCGATATGGCTCGGCAATATTTATACTGCCCGGGCATTATGTATAATACTGCCCGCATTAATCACTTGGCCCATAACACATATACCATATCGCACCTTTAGAATTACAGTGACCTAAAAAAAACCTTTTTTTGGGAAACGTTCATTATAATAAAATTCATTATGATAAGATTTGTAGCATAAGAAATTTTGTTATTATGGAAGATACATTAATAACACTGATTTATACATTTTTCTGCCTTTCGAAATCAATCGCGTATAATCTAGGCGTCAATAGGTCCTATTTTAAGAGCGTTTATACCCTGCACGCGCTTTATGGCTTAAAAACAGGACTTTTCAAATGAGTTAATAGCCACCAAAAAACAATTTAAAGGAAAAATATAATTAAAATAATTTTAGAAAAGGTTGTCATCTAGGGATTTTGGTGGAAAACATTATAGATTGATGGATAATTTGTGAGTACTATACGGATTACTGAACACAAGTTTCGTTATTTAGGGTTTAAATGGCAATTTAGAAGCTTAAGATATCCTTAACCACTAAATATAAGATGAAAATAAAAATATTATCAGACTAATAAGACCCTTATATTGCTGAGAAAAATAATCTTTTTGTGTTTAGTTCCTGAAAAATAAAAATTTAAACAATGCGAAATTATTCAGAAACTCTCGTCAAGAACATATTTTTTTTCACCAACTTATCGTACATAATTTTTTATAACAATTGCATATTATAATAGAAGAACATCTTATCAATAAATTACCATTTTTATATTTCAACAAAATTAGTTTTCATGTTTTCTACAAATATTTTAAAAACCACTATAAAACACGCTGTCCGACGTGGATCAAATCAGACCGCCGCAAGGCCTTCTAGAGGGAGGACGTATCGCTCGTCGCTCCGGCCTGGCTGCAGTCGATTATGCCGCGCGTAGTAAAAATAGCCACGCGCGGAATGCGATTACCACATCTTAGTACTTTGGTAGTAAAATATTTTATTATTTTTATTACCTACAATGATTTTGTAGTGAGTATAAATTATGTTTCAGGTAATATAATGGGACGTAATTCCGAGGCTAAATTATGTTATGTATTGTAATATAAAATTAAATATATTTCGTAATTGTAAGGGGTTGTAAGGCCCCTAACACTATTTATGTGTTCGAACACGAAATGATTAATAAAACGTCCGTAGTGTCTACTGATTGAACACTGATTTGAATGCAACTTAACAATGTAATAATAACGAAAATATGATTAGTATCCAAAATTTGTATTATTCTTTGCTTGTACAGTAATATTTGTCTACTTATAATGCAAATAAAATATTTTTATGATATTATATTACAGTTACATTTCAATTGAATATTTGAAGCGCACGGATCAAAGTTGTTTGAGCCGATTGTATAGCGAGCCGACGCGGCAGCTCTACGCACACAGCTTTGGTCGCTTATGTGTGCGTGAAATTAACGAAGAAATACCTATAGTTGACTTTGCACGCAAGGTGTATACGCTCTTAATAATGTGTCGATAGGTCCTTTTGGGTCAAAATAGGGTTAATTTAAAAAAAACTAGTTTTTTGGATTAGGTCACTCTAATTCTAAAGGATGGATGTCTCTGAATGCAGGCCGCTTCCAACAGGTCATTGTGGAGATCCTTGGGGGAGGCCTATGCCTAATGACCTTTGTTCAGCAGTGGACTTCCTGTGGCTGATATGATGATGATGATGATGAATTCTAAAGGTGCGATATGTATTGTCCCTTATAGGGCTACCCATGATGTGATAGGGGAGCCTATCACCATATCGGGCACAAATCCAAACTCCAGGCTGATGATGAAAAGAAAAATCCAATATCACTTTTTCCGAATTAGGATTCGAACCCTAAACCCCAGCCTTATAATCATTCCACTCATACAACTGTGCCACCGAGGCAATCTAAGCTCCTAGCCCGAGAGGCAGAAAAAAATAGGCTTTAAAAATAAAATGATGGCACTGAAGAGCTTAGTCCGCTCCATTTTGATATTTTAACTATATTATCTTTTCTATACATACTAACTTATTTTGTGGAACTTAAATTTGTCTTATACAGCTGGGGTTCTGGTTTTAAACTGACAATAGTCATCTACATTTATAACAAATTATATGTGTAATAGTTTGATATATAGTTTGTCATGGCAGAAAACTTCCGACATATCGCGGTTTATCAAAATGATTTGACTTATGTTCAAACATATTAAATAGACTAAAGCCCGAATACTGGAACCGATTCAAATAATAAGTTGCTTTTAACAGCGCACGGCCCACTTAGCCAATACGAGATTAACGTAGTTAAGCGCAACTTATATTTAAGTTGCGGTCCAGTACTCGGGCGTAAGATTTGACAATCTCCATTAACGATGATAATTTAGAAAGAATATAGGTTGCTTAAATGTTCTGTTATAACGTTGGTTATGTAGTTACGATTCGATTTGGATAATTTATTTGTATTGCCTTGACAATATATGGCGTGGGTCACCAACTCCTGTAATTTTTGGATATCAGCCCACTAATACGGATAAATCAACAGATATATTTTGCTTAGGATTTCTGCTCGATAATTCTCCACAAATTTGGCCTTAACCTCTCTCTCGAGAAATCAATTCCGTGAGCTAGGTAACTGAAAATTTAGGCTGGAAGCATACTTCTGAAACACCACGCCACCCAACCTGACGCGACACGCCATGCAACGTAGCATCGCGTGTTCGTAGTGTTTTTCTGGTCATAGAAAATACTACGATATGATTTGTTTCAGCACGTGTCGCGTCGGGTCGGGTGAGGATTTTTTTTTTTATTGCAGTGAATGGCGAGACGAGCAAGCCGTTCGCCTGATGGTAAGCGATACGACCGCTCATAAACAGTAGCAACATTTCACTGCGCTCGCCATCCTGAGACATAAGATGTTAAGTCTCAATATGTCCAGTAGTTGCTCTGGCTACAATGTCCTTCAATCCGAAACACAACAGTGCATTTAAGCAGTGTTGTTTCACGGGAGAAATAGACATTGTGGTGGTACCTACCCAGATGGCCTCTCACATATGAGAGACCTACCACCAGTAACGTTGCAATAGTATGTTTCCGGCCTAACGTTCATATAACAAATGACGGGTCTAGAACAGTGGTTCTTAACCGGTAGTCCCCTGACCACTGGTCGTCCCTGGAACAATTCCAAATAGTCCACAGAGCCATCCTAAGGTCATCATAAAATAATTGAATTCATATTTTATTGGATAGAGAAAAAGCCTTTATTAATTTTCGATACTTTTTAACAAACACCGAAACCATTTAATCAACTGAACGGTCAATGGCATGACAAAAAGGTTAACCACTGTTCCAGACTATCGCGTCGCTGCTATGATTTAACTTCTGTGTTGATTATTTTGTTTGATGTTTTATATGAGTATTATGTTTTCATTCGCTCGTAAAAGTTTGTGGTGATTGAGTAATATATTATATTACTACAAAACGTCAGAGATATGCCCTGCTAATTCCGACTCGGCAGCCGCGTCGGGACTTTAACTAATAGGCCATATGGCTATATGGCTTAACTACTTCTAATTGTGCTCTCGATTGTAGATTGCGCCCGTGCCCTGCAGTGGGATGTATATGGGGCTGATACAGTATATTTGATCGAAGCAGTACATAGTTTTTAACCACTCCTAATTGTACTCTCGATTGTAGACTAGGCCCGTGCCCTGCAGTTGGATGTATATGGGCTGATACAGTATATTTGATCGAAGCAGTACATAGTTGAAGTTGGTGGCTAAAAATTGGTTTGGGTTTTCCAAATGTGAATACAACAACGTTATTGTTCTATTCACATACTGGAATCTGGTAGAGATCCAATAATATATCCTACTCTTTACTTTTTGATATAGACCTATAGGTCTGTAAATCGGCTGGTCTATCGACCGATTTTAGTTTGTTTAATTTATTGCCTGTTGTTTATGTTTTAAATAATTACGGGTAGTTCAACATTAACTATTATTGACGGATTCTTAACTTACCGACGTTTCGATTACTTCACAGCTTTCATGGTCACGGGGCGGTAAAAAATTTAAAAATTGAAAAAAATCCGCGATGAAATCCGTAAATAATAGTTTTATTTCAATGTGTAACATTCGCGTCAATCTAAGAAACCATTAATTAGTTCAATTTATTTTGACCATTTGATTTAATTGATATCATTTGTCCCTGATATCATTGAACCCATAAACATTTTGTATGAGAAAATGTTAATAAGCTAATAGAAACTCGGGAAACCGGGAACGTGATAAAAAGTATCTTATGTCCTTCTCCTGGTTCTAAGCTACCTCCCTACCAATTTTCAGCCAAGTCGGTTCAGCCGTTCTTGAGTTATAAGTGGAGTAACTAACACGACTTTCTTTTATATATATAGATTGAACATATCGCTGACTGCCTCGGTGGCGTAGTTGTACTAAGGTATGGTTACAAAGCTGAGGTCTCGGGTTCGAATCCCGGGTTGGGCAAAGTGATATTGGATTTTTCTATTCATTATCAGCCCAGAGTCAGGAATTTGTGCCCGATATGGCGATAGGCTCGCCACCTATCACATTGTGGGACGGAACATACAAGGCGAAATGAGGGTGTCCTGGCACCTCTGCCTACCCCTTCTGGGATATAGGCGTGAGTTTATGTATGTATGTATGTATGTATGTAACATTCGCGTCAATCTAAGAAACCATTAATTAGTTCAATTTATTTTGACCATTTGATTTAATTGTTATCATTTGTCAGTCTCATTTGTAAAAAAGCAAAACTTTAAATTAGCATCGTAATTTATCGAGAACTCTAAAATTTCTCGAAGTCCCTACTAGAGAAATCGTCGACGAGAAATCTTGAGTGAGTCGAAAATTAAAAAAAAAAGGTCTGATATTGTTACATTAGTCTGTTTAGAGTTTTTGGTTACATTAGGTTTTTGATGTGGCTAAAGAACAGCTTTTATAAAAACAACCGCTGTGTTATTTGTTACCATTTAAAACTCAGGCCTATGTCTAGCAGTGGACTGCAACGGGCTGATGACGATGATGATGATTTAAACTTCAGTACATTTAGGGTTTCATAAAGATATCCGCGAAAAAGGCAATAAAATAAATATTAAATTATTTTATTAGATTTCGTCTAAACGGCAATAAGAATTATCTTGATTTTTATAAAATTTTCTGTCATAATCGCTGTATCAGCCCATAAACGTCCCACTGCGGGGCACGGGCCTCCTCTACAATCGAGAGTACGATTGAGAGTGGTTAGACCATATAGTCCACCACGCTGGCTTAATGCGGGTTGGCGGACTTACATACCATAGAAATTCTTATAAATCGCTATGGTATGCAAGTTTCCTCACGATGTTTTCCTTCACCGTTTTAGTGCGTGGTGATTGACTATCAATACACACATGACTCCGAAAAGTCAGAGGTGTGCCCTGGGATTCGAACTAGCGACCACCGTGAACATGTTGGCAGTGGCATTTAGTCCGTTTACCAACAGGCCACCACGCCCTTAATACTAACTTTACTGTATAATTTTCTGTCATAATATAAGCAAGTATTTTCATAATCGTTCGAGCGGCGACTAATTTCAGTAACCATCCCTAGATAAGCGCTGGAGCGTGCCCACCACTTACATCGGAACACTTTATGCTATATAACATGACACCACTCTAGTGGAACTCTGCAGTGCTGTCCAGTGATAATTAACCCTTGCTATGCCGTCTGCTAATAAGCTTGAGCTCCAGCGGGTTTAACACTTTGTATAATAATGGGTGGGCTACATTCAAAATTTCGAGCAGAATATCCTGTGATCTAGCATTTTGAATATAAGTTAGACATAATCACGGATAACTAAAAATGTATTACAGCATGCTTGAAGCTATTAATATAGCCATGATGAACATTGTTTATCTTTAACTAAACTTAAAAATTCGGAAATTACACCTATTCCTAATATTCTGCCCGAGTCTTCCTCCACTGGTTAAGCGAATGTAGTCTTATTTAATATAGCATTTTGATTGTTTAATAGGATTGTCTTTGGTGCTTTATTGCCGCTAATATGTAAAAATACCATAAAATGATGACTACATATTAATTATAATCTATCTGCGGTAGATCGAAATTGACTATCTTTTGTATACCTACAATTTGCAATATATATATTTTTCTGTGCTATTGATAGCTGTGAGCCACCCACAACAGAATAAAATAAATATAATATAATCTCAAGAATGTATAAAGATACGCAATTGAAAGTTAATAAAAAGTTAATACTCATCTGAAAGGAAGAGCAGACTTTGTGTTAGTTACTACAGTATTGTGGAACGTTTCTTCAAATATCAGCACTGTGAATAAGAAATAGTAAAACCACAGCATTATTCATGAAAATCACTATTATATAACGACAGCAAAGTACTGCCTTGTGCCTTTGAAATCTCTAGTTATGGTTGTATATTTCGGATACTGTCAGGGCTCAGAAAGGGTCCGGTACTTTAAGATGTCACGCGCAGCCGGATGGGAATAATCCGCAATTGTTCCCATGGCGCAAATTAATAAACCTTTCTCATGACTAGCAATCGATTTTGACACAAGAAACGTCGTCAATATGCTAGGCATTCGGAGTATGATGTAATACGCTGATTAAAATATTTAGGCGGTTATGTACATAAATCACTATGGTATGCAGGCTTCCGCAGTATGTTTTGTCACGGTTTTAGTGCGTATTATTAACCATGAATACACACATTACTCCGAAAAGTCGGAAGCGTGCCATGGGATTCGAGCCCAAGACCAACGGGTTGGCAGTCGCCTTCGTCGTTGATTTACCAACAGGTCATCACGCATGGTATTTAAGGTCCACCAATCCACATTAGATCAGCATGGAGGACTATATGGCCTAAATACTCTCAATCGTACTCTCCGTTGTAGAGGAGGCTCTGTCTTGTAGTGGAACGTATATGGGCTGATACAGATATCGACTCTTAAGTGTACAAACTGTAAAACTCTTCACAATAAACTATTCAAATTTATTTTCTAAAGTCTTGTTCCACGTGTAATTAAAGATGACATTATTTAACACAGTACATCGACTTCCAAGAATAAAGCAATTAAAGTTATTTCTACGGATCGTTGACCTCGGAAACCTCAAGCGGATCTATTCATAAGATTCGGGTGGTTGGCATTTGGTATATGATTGATAGCAATGACTAAGGGCAGAGTGGAGGGTACAATGGCAGATCTATCTCCAGAGGGGAGCCAGTGATCGATGTTAGACGCAGAGCGCGGCCAATTATCATAATCCACCACGCTAGATAATAAAAGCTAGTTGGTATTTTTGTACAGCTATACATCATTCGAATCTCTGGAGTAACATTAATGAATTTTAAGTACTTTTAGTTGCTCCCAAAGGTTCAATCTTATTTGTATATTTATCTATCAAGTGTCTATTAAATAGATTATGTTTAGTCTATGATTAAATATATTATATTAATTATTATGGTTGGACTCAAGACTGCTTGAGAAATTATTCCTTTGCTTGTTACTAAGACCGAGAAAAAATAAATCAAATTACTCGTAATTAATAAAGTATTACTTGGTATTCCTCATAACGTAGGTTAATTAATAAGGATATTCTTTTACCCAAATTTTAAAGAGATTTTTTTGATTTACTTTTTTTATATTTGCTAATAATTACAATTTAAACTTTTGTTGTACGTAAAACAAAAGTGAATGAATGAATAAATACGTAATTATTCATACACAATATACACTTACAGGGTAAATTATTTTAGAAAAATCTATTTATTAACACCCAAAAATTATCACAGGAAAAAAAATCGGCGCTTATTTGTTAAAATTTTATTTACATTGTGTCTGAAGTCATTTAAACTACTTACCCGGATTCGTTTCCGATAGCAGACTTGATATGTTAATATGTACGGGTCACAAATTACAGTCCCGGGCAGCTCATACAATTTCACACCAAAAACTCACACATAGTAGAATAATCGATGTGGCAATCGAACCTGGACCTCCTGCTTGAAATGAAATTAATTTATTGCTCATGTAGGCAATTAAATAGCTCGTATGACAAATAAAGACACAGGGTACTTAAACTCTATTTCCAATTTACATACATACATACATATACTCACAGCAGAGGTGCCAGGGCACCCACATTTCGCCTTGTATGTTCCGTCCCAAAATGTGATAGGTGGCGAGCCTATCGCCATATCGGGCACAAATTCCTGACTCTGGGCTGATACTGAATAGAAAAATCCAATATTACTTTGCCCAACCCGGGATTCGAACCCGAGACCTCAGCTTTGTAACCGTACCGTAGTACAACTACGCCACCGAGGCAGTCCAATTTAGTTTTAATTAGTTAATAATACTATATTTCTTACAGTATTATTAACTAAAGGTGTTGTTTTGGTTTTGCTACTGTTAATGTGTGGTCGTATAGCTCTTCATCAGACGAACGGAATGTTCGTCTTGTCATTCATTGTGAATAAAAAATATTACTATTTTGTATTATTTATTACTGTTTTATGATAAATTCTTTTTTTCAAGGAAATACTGTATAAATCTTCGGCTTATCTGCCCATATACTGCCACTGTGCCAATCAGGCGACATTAAATTGTTTGGCAATTTGATTAAATTAATTTGTTTGGATAGTTTTTGGAGTAATAATAGCGATTTGAACAGAATTTGCTAAGCCAACGCGAAGAGTAGTTTGGTTATTTCCTAATTTTAAATGCTTTTATAGTTGTGCTGGATAGGTATATGTTTCTAATATAAGTTTATTTTTACATAATATTTGTTATTGGAAAACCTAGTGATCACTATACCATTGCTTTGGATATTTAAAAACGTTTACAGGGTATATCGAGACTGCCACCGAAATCGAAGTCAGAAAGTAGTTTTCGTGAATCCAGAATAAATGAACCATTTTATTTGTAAATGGCAATATAAAAAAATAAAAGAAAAAAGAAGACAGTTCGTGTTGCTAAGGGAGTTTCTTGCGCCGCTTTTTCTTCACAGCTACAACACGTTCCGAAGCGGTGGTAGCAGAAAAGAACGATTCAAAAGATCTTGTGAAAGACTATTTGAATAAAGAATATTTTGATTTGATTGTAAATGCAACTAAAATTTTTGCAAATGCGACGGTTATGTAGTGTTGTCGTATTGCGGTGGTAAATAAATAGTTATATATTTTTTTTTCTAAAATAGTAATGTATCCTTTTATTTTTAAAGACGCTGTGGCACGCATTTGTTATATAAGGTATAAACAAGGCTTGCATTAAGACAGACGCAGTTTTATTTGCAGTCGCAATATGAGCGTGGATAAAGTCTGTCATTTTTGAGTAGTTCATTAAATTTTTCATTATAGCGAAAAGATTTTTCATACTACAAAATAACCTTTATTGCAAACAAAAATGATTCGAGCTGTAACGGTTTCAGAAATTGACAATAAAAATAAAATATTCAACGGCAAGTCTCAGCTTCATAGCGTACACCAATGTGTTATTTTGCAACAAAAATATAATAGTAGTTTTCACCCAAAGTAGCCTGTAAATATAATATACTGTTCTTAGTATTTCTAATATTATGACGTAGATAAAATTGCCTGGCACGCGGTTGGGTCATATTTTTCTGCCCTCCTAATGTTTGACATTTGATAGGTTATCCGACATGGACGAAAAAAATAGTTGATTGAATTCCACTCTAACTCGGTTTTAGACGGATATTATCTAAATATTTTTTACATTACCAAACTGAGTTTATGGCAATTTTTGTCAAATATTTAGTTCAATTTTGACACATATAGCAGCGCTACCCACATTACGTACAATATCTACGTTTTTAAAGACGCAAATATATGATAGCGCTCATTTGAGAAGCCATAAGCTATTTGAAGCGTGGTTTAGGAGACTTGCTTCGGCAGTATATATATTAAAATTGGAACGATACAAAGAAGATAAGCATGGCTTAGGGGATAGACAAAAGTGCCATCCGGAAGTTATTTCAGTTTTCTAACTCGTACAGCTTGTTACATGTAGTTGAAATTGCAAACGAAAGAAGAAAAGAAACAATACAAATTTATTTGTCACAACTTATAGGACGGACATGTGGTAACTGCAGTGCAATTGAACCGCCCGGACGGGTACCAACAAAGAACTAAGTGAAGTAACAATTTTCCTATTGCATTTCTTTCGGCGAATACGATTGCCAGAGACAAGAAAAGTGGTGTGCTAGTATTGAAATTAAACTGTTTATAATATTTACTACGTTAGCCTCGGTGGCGGAGTTGTACTACGGTACGGTTACAAAGCTGAGGTCTCGGGTTTAAATCCGGGTCGGACAAAGTAGAACAGGATTTTTCTATTCTGTCTGTCTAGTCTGGAGTCAGGAATTTGTGTCTAACGTGGCGATAGGCTCCTATCCTATCGTGAGACGGAACATAAAAGGCGAAATGCGGGTGTGCTGGTAGCATCTCGACCTACGCCTTCTGCGATAAAGGCGTGAGATTATGGTATGTATGAACTATATTAGTTACGCTTGCGATTTTATTCCAAAGTGTAACATTCATCTAAATATCAAAAACTAATATGGTGCTAGGATAATGCTTACCGCATAGATAGAAACGACGCGATGCTTAAAAATCCTTACCGTAACGTATCCAAAAGTGACGTACTAAGTGTTTTGGGTTATGAGTTCAGTCTGTGTGTATCCGTAGGCTGTCATAAAGAAGATGATTTGCCATCAGGACGTTCAAACCTCTATCTCCTACATCATCATCATATCAGCTAAATAACACCATAAAATTAATTTGTTATACCATAAATTAGCGTGAAAATGACCCAACCTTTTAAAAAGTGGAATCTCACATACGAATATTGTAATTTAAATAAAACATTGTAAATTTATCCCTTCGTTTAACCATTATCATTATTTAAAACAAAAACAATACAAAATACAACATTATATGTAAGCACAGTGAGACATGACGAACTACGAGTATATGATTAATTTAATTGCATAATTTATTTGAGGGCAAAAGAATACCGCAGTCACACAAAAATTACTTGGTTTATTTTAAATATCATATCATTTTTTTATGTATTTGGTCTTGATGAATCCAAATCTGTCGGCAAAAGTGCGTCTCATCATGTCATGTTATTTAAATTGCTATTAATGTAATAACTGTAATTTCATTTAATGGAAAAAAATATGGACAAAAAAATATATAAATATAATAAATTATAAATTTGCTGGCGGACGAGTTCAGCATTATTAAATGAAAAGGAATGTTAGGTATGAACTAAAATATAAAATAAATTCTTTTGAGTGGCTGTTATTGTAAAACATTTACAACATAAAATGTTTTTCGCAATTAAGCGAGTTATTTGTAAATATCAATAATTTAATTTTGCTGCATGTACAGTATCAATTTATTATTGCGGATTGCCGAGCACAGAACTGCCCTACAATCGAGAGTTTAATTGTGAGGGCCGTAGTCCTTTCACAAATTGTCTCTATGAAATACGTGTTTCATTACGATGGTTTTTTATGTTTTCAATTGAAAGCCGTGCTAATTGGTTATCAGAGATGTGTCCTGGGATTCGAAATTACCGTCTTGGCAAAAAAAAAAATGCTATGAATGGCGATACTAGCATGCCATCCGCCTGAGTATCACATCAGTAGGTGACACGACCGCTCATGGACAGTAGCCAAACCAAAAAACATCATGGATTACAAACCGGTGCTTGGCATTCCACTGCGCTCGCCCCCTGAGATATAAGGAGTTAAGTCTCATTATGTTCAGTAGTACTCTGGCTACAATATCCTACAAACCGGAGCAACAGCGTATTTACATAATTTAGTTTATACAAAAATTTGCACCGATATATTTTTTTGTATGAGTGTGTTGTCAGAAATATGTATAATTTAAAAATCAAAACAATTGAACTGTAATGTCTTCAATGGTTTTCTAACAGTGACTTTTCAATACGTTCTCGCAGTTTTAATTTGGCTGGATCATTGAAGCAAGTGTTTTTCCAGACACATAAACAAGTTCAGGTCATAGCTTATATATCTGAGTGGTGTCAGGTCATTCCTTTCATATCTGTCAATAATTGTATGTAAACAGCGGTCTTATCTTTATTTACATAATTATATCTGGAACGCTTAATTATTAATTAAGCTTAATTATCTTGACCCTTGGTTATGGATAGTCTGCTAAACAATATATTTTATATTTTTAAAATAGAAATAACATTTTCACAAAACGGTGCATACAGCAACATTTTCAGTGCGCGCCGACCGCAGCGTTGTTTACCATGTTTCGGATAAAAAATAGGTATTCAAATTGTGTTCTATTAAGTACGCTCTGTATAATTTTGTGGTAAATTTTAAAACTTTAAGAATCGGTCGAAGGAATTTATAAAAATGAAACAGCAACGGTCACGGTTCAAAGTGTAATGTTCAATTTTAAAAAGACAGTTACGCACTGAACAAAGCGCCTGACAAATAGTGATGGCACTTGTTCCTAATGAGCATTCGACTATTCGACTAAGCTAAAACTTATGTGCTAATAAAAATATAATAATAAAATATTAAAGGAGAGGCTGCAACATGCCCCCAGCCGTTGAATGCCGTGGGATTCAACCAGAAGTCGCCAACAGTGGACATATTTTTGATGCAGCTCTCTTCACTACACCATCTGCAGTGCGAATTTCAGCAACTCTGCATACATTGTCGTTGCCAGGATACAGGGAAATCACTCGACCCAACTTCCATTTCATTGGCGGTAGATTGTCGTCCTTAATAACAACAAGAGTGTCGACCTTCAAGGAGTCCTTGCAAGCTTGCCATTTCACTCGTTGTTGGAGCTCCGACACGTATTCTTTGCTCCACCTTGCCCAGAAATGTTGCCTCAGTTGCTCGATTCTTCGATGCCGAGCTAAATGATCGTAGTTGAAGTCGCGAAGATCTTCAACTGGAAGCGAAACGAGGGGCCGTCCGATTAAAAAATGACCTGGAGTCAAGGGCAGCAAATCTTCAGCATTCGATGACAACGGAGTGAGTGGTCGGGAGTTTAAAATAGCCTCAATTTGTACTAAGGTGGAATTAAGTTCCTCGTAAGTCAAATTACAGTTGCCCAGCACTCTCACTAGGTGATGTTTAGTGGATTTGACACCTGCCTCCCAAAGACCACCGAAATGTGGAGCATAGGCAGGTATAAAGTGGAAATTAATTCCATCCTGAGCCACGCTTTCAGCCAAGGAGCTACAGTTACGCCTGAGAAAATTAGAGAGTTCGTTATAGGCTCCTACGAATGATGTTCCATTATCGGAATATATATTAAGAGGCTTCCCTCTTCTAGACATGAATCTACGTAACGCCTGCAAATAATTATTACTCGTCAAATCGCCCACTAACTCTAAATGTATAGCTTTAGTCGTAAAGCATACAAAAACGACGATGTACACCTTCATCAATCGACATCCACGACCCTGACGACTAGCTGACATTATTGGACCCGCGTAATCAACGCCTACGTTTTGAAAGGGAAAATCTGCAGGTGATAATCTACTTGATGGCAAATTTCCCATCTGTGGTTGAATAGTTTCCCCTTTCAAACGTCGACAGCGCACGCATTGACGATAGCACGCTCTAGCTAAACTGCGCCCACCTAGCGGCCAATAGGTTTCTCTTATTGTAGCCAATAATAATTGTGGACCTGCATGCATCAATCTTCGATGCTCATGATTAAATAAAAGTTTTGTGAAGTGATGAGTGGACTGTAATAAAATAGGGTGCTTCTTTTCGAATGAATATTCTGAGTTGTGTAACCTGCCGCCTACACGAATAATTTTATTTTCATCTAAAAAAACATTATATTTTAATTTTTAAACGGCAATTTCTGATTATTTTGTAATAAATAATATTCACTAAAAGATTCCCTTTGAGCTTGTGTTATAATAAAGTTTAACGAATTTTGTAATTCGTGAGTAGAAAAACAATTACTGTTCTCGGACTGACGTCTACATAAATTAATAAATCGAAATACGTAACATATCGAGCGTTGAAGTCTTATCAAGTTTGAGAAACGTTGGAAATTGATACAGCTAACTTCCAATTGTGTGTTGCGATTGGTGTTGTGTAGACAAATATGTGTTTTGAGTTCAGGTAAAGATTGAATGTTTTGTTCAATGAAAGGCCATGACGTGCTGTCCTTTCGTAAGAAGGAAGGCCCAGACCACCACAAATTTAATGACTGCAGATTTGTGGCTTCAACCCCTCGTGAGATAAGATCCGCAGGATTATCATGTGAGGGGACATGCCTCCATGTGCACAAATCAGTAGTGTCTTGAATTTCCGATACGCGGTTGCGAACGAAGGTATTTAATTTTATGGGAAGCATTTTTAGCCAACCCAACACGACCATGGAGTCAGTCCAAAAAACTACATTCGAGACTGGTGTTCGGAGGGAACTAATCACCTTTTTGTACAAACGGGCGCCAATCACGGCAGCGCATAATTCCAGCCTAGGAATAGTAAGGGATTTGATGGGACTAACACGACTCTTGGCCATCAAAAGATGAACACCGACAGTGCCGTCCGCGTCACAACTACGCACATATAAACACGCACCATAAGCGCTTTCCGACGCATCGCAAAAAATGTGAAATTCTACCCGCTTATACGCATCAATAACAATGCGGCGGGATACAGCCAAATCGTTAAGCGCTGGCAAGGCTCGGAGCAGTGAAGACCAAGTGGCGATGACTTCAGTGGACAACCTTTGATCCCACGTAAGTTTCTGTAACCATAATCTTTGAAGTAGCATCTTCATACGGATAACACAAGGTGATAGCAATCCCAGTGGGTCAAATATTCGCGCAATGACGGATAAAATGTCACGTTTTGTATTTTCCACCGTTTCAGGGATGTTTATCGGAAAACATAACGTATCTGTTTGTGTATGCCAGCTAAGTCCTAAAGTTTTGCTAACGCAGTTGTCTTTTTCTATGCCTAGGTCTACAAGCGGTTGGTCAGATTGCGTCGAGACTAATGAGCACTCGTTGGACTTCCACTTCCGCAGCGGCATGCAAGCAGAAGCAAGAGCTTCAGTTACTTGCCGACGCAAACTGTCAGCTTCATTAAGTTGGTCCGCACCTGTCAAAAGGTCATCGACATAAAAGTCATGTAGAATGACCTCAGCGACTCTTTTATCCTCGCATTCGAGCCCAAGTTGTTTTAAGCATCTTGTAGCTAAAAACGGTGCACTCGCTGTCCCATAGGTCACGGTATTCAGTTTATACGTTTTAAGATTATCAGTTTCGGTATCACGCCAAATTATTTTTAATAAATGCCTATCCTCTGGATGTATAGATACTTGTCTATACATCTTTTCTATATCAGCGGAAATAACATATTTGTACATACGAAATCTGATTAAAATAGATGTTAAATCATCTTGAACAGTAGGCCCTACCATTAGAATGTCATTCAAAGATATTCCTGCAGTAGTGGGGGAACTAGCGTTAAAAACTACGCGTAATTTAGTGGTCGTACTACTTTCTCTTAGTACGCTATGATGAGGTATATAATACGAAATTTTATCTTCGTCCGCCTGACATTCAGACATATGCCCTAAAGAGATATATTCCGACATAAACTCTTTATACATTTTATCTCGCGAAATTTGGCTTTTGTTTCGTCGTTCAATTGATATAAAACATCGTTTTGCTCGTTGAAATGAATCGCCTAAAATATCAGGACATTCCTTTAGAGGTAATCTAACACAGAACCGACCATTTGATAAACGTGTCGTATTCGTAATAAAATGTTTTTCGCAACGTGATTCCTCATCAGAATAAGTAGATGACTCATGCTGGCTTAATTCTTCGATTTGCCAAAACCGCGTTAATTGCGTTTGTAAATTATCCAGTTGTGAAGATTTATCGCTCGCAATATTAGCGAAATTACATTTTAAAGGCTTATTAAATTTATTTTCGAAACCGATGTCAACTGGGCCACTAACTATCCAACCAAGTCTAGTTTCAAATATTAGAGTAGAACCTAGTACGATGCGTTCCGACCCTAATAAACTCCAAAATATGTCGGCACCTAAGATCATGTCTATCGGCGCAGGAGTATGGTAATAGGGATCCGCTAAAGCTATATCCGTCGGTATATTTAATTGAATTTGTTTACAAGGCACATTGTCAGTAATCGTCGGCAAAACGAAACATACGATATTGTCGCAATAAGATTCGCGCAACGATTTTATGTGAACACGACACATTTTAGCTACCGGTGACAATAAACTGTTAATTCCTTGAATATAGTTATCAGTGTTCACAAATGGCAAATTTAATTTATTAAATAATGATTCCGTCATTATACAAGACGAGCTGCCGCCTGAATCAAGTAGTGCGCGCGCAACGTGTTCCTTATTATGAATATCATAGCATCTAACTAACGCAGTCGACAACAAAATATCGCGCGAGGTAGGCGTGTGCGAATGCGCAGTGATATTTGCAGATAATGCGATCGAGCGGGTATGACCAAGCTCGGGGACTGCGCTGGCGCCGTTATCAATGTTGTGTAGTGGGGGCGCACCAGCCCGGCTACTGTCGGTCGAGCGTTGTATTGTTTTGCTGGGCACGTTGCTTATTTGTTTTGTCTTATTCTGGTTGTGAATTAATGTGTGATGCTTATAACTGCAAATTTTGCAACCAGATTTCTTACAGTTTTTAGGGTAGTGCCCGCGACGAAGACAATTGTAACAGACCTTTAAACTCGGCAAAATAGACATTCTTTCATCGACGCTTAATGCAAGGAACTGTGAGCAAGTGTTCAGATTATGATCACCGCTGCATTTAGGGCAACTAGAACCAGTTGAAGACGCGCTAGTGTTATCGCTCAATGACACCATGGATTTGAGTTTAGTGTTATGAGTGTGTTTTGTGAGAGTGTTCGGTTTTTTATTGTTGTACAACTGGGCGCGTTCCAACGTTTCAACAAAATCAGCCCGTTCATGCATGAACTCCATAAATTGACTAAAGAGAACTGATTTTGTTTTAGGTATTCGCTTTTTATAGCTTTCCCACTCGCGGAATGTTTTTGAGTCCAATTTATGACTAAATAAGTGAATGAGTAACGTGTCCCAGCTGTCAACCGGTTCTCCCAACTTTTGACAGGCTCGTATGTGTTTGTTAATTTTGTCGATCATGTTACGTATCGCGACTGACGACTCCTTTTCTAATGATTCCATATCAAAAATAGCAGATACATGGTTTGAAAGTAATAGGCGTTTGTTATCAAACCGTCCACATAATAGGTCCCAAGCCAGACTATAATTGTCAGCCGAAAAATCCACTGATTGAATAATTTCAGCTGCTGAACCCTTTAAAGATGTTTTTAAATAGTGGAATTTGTTGACGTCATCAATTTCGTCATCATTGTGGATGAGACTAATGAAAGTGTCACGAAACGCGAGCCAATTATCGTATGAACCCGAAAATACTGGTAAATTTATAGTGGGCAATTGGGCGACCTTACGTTTACAACTGCTGTTAGTAGATTTAGCATCATCATCACGATCTACCTTGCATATCAATAAAATATGCTTAGCTTGAGCTACTAATGCGTAATATTCGGATTCAACAGACGTTCGTTCATTTATTTCGACATCAAGGTTGTCAGTGATACATTCTAATTGAGTTTGAACTTCGTTAAATTCGTCATAAAAACTCTCTAACTTATCAAGACGCGCCTGCAATTCCAATACCTGACAGGGGTCCAGTTTTGAATCCGAAACCTGAGATAAATAGTTAGCAAAAATAGTTATCCTTGCTTTATAACTGCCTCGCTTCCTCTTCAGGTCCTTGATATCGGCCATTTTAAGAGGCGAGTGCCACGACCCTGTAAATTTACAGTTTAAAGATTAACAACGTATTTTATTAAAAGTTGTATATACCTATTACGCTTTAAGTATCTTAGAATAAGTATTAATATGTAATAGGCTAAGAATTAATTAATATTGTACAGCTAGTGTTTGAGTGTATACAACGTTTACTATACCGATTAAAATTACTTACATAATAACGTCTTTAATTACCTATACAAATTTGTAAAGTTTAAACTAGTTAACTAATGTAACTTAGCGTTACTGTACTGTATGACCAAGTACTTGTTAACTATTTATTATAAATAACTTTTACAAATAAGATTTATTAAAATGTCTAGTAACTACTTTATACAGTGTTGTTACTTATACAATAAATGGTTTAATAGACACAGTAAGTAAAATTGAATAACACTAGGTACTGACCTTTACAATTTGAATTTTAACGGTGACCTGTTGAACTTATATTACCTTATAATTAAATCTATAGAGTGCTGGGTGAAAATAAAATGTACAAATTACTTGATTTATCCTTATGAGGCACTGATATTTAAATTATAACGTCCATAAAGACCAAATCACTTATCCACTCCACACGTTCAGGTAGATAATCCTCTTCACTGCCGATTTATTTTTTATATTATTTAAACCACTTGTACTGGTATTAATAATAATTTATCCGGTTCGTAATGGACCATGTATAATTTTGTGGTAAATTTTAAAACTTTAAGAATCGGTCGAAGGAATTTATAAAAATGAAACAGCAACGGTCACGGTTCAAAGTGTAATGTTCAATTTTAAAAAGACAGTTACGCACTGAACAAAGCGCCTGACAAATAGTGATGGCACTTGTTCCTAATGAGCATTCGACTATTCGACTAAGCTAAAACTTATGTGCTAATAAAAATATAATAATAAAATATTAAAGGAGAGGCTGCAACACACTCGTAGTTTTACCGAGCGTTGAAAGTTTCTTCGATAAAGGATGTTTATTTTCAGGAGGAAAACCTGTTTTATTTTTATACAGTAGCTCCAGATAACGAGCAAACAGGTCACCTGATGGTAAGTGTTCACTGCTGTCCATGAGAATCCACGACACTTGGATCATAGATGCATTTGGGCCCATAACATCGGAAGGGGGAACGAAAAAAGATGGGCAGAGGAAGGTATATTGGGCAGCCGGAAATCTCACTCACTGAACAAAGCGCGACAGCAAAGTTGTCACTTCACGTCGATCTTCTGTGAGATAGTGATACCGCCCCGTACGAGCCTGCCTATTCACGCTGTGTCATGACTGCCAACAGCGTGGTTCTACCACTTCATTATTCAGTGCTGCATTTATAGTCATAATGATCCTTGATAAATCCTTCATTGCATGGTAAATAAAAAAGTGACTGAGGTAATCCTTTGTCTAGTTTTGTGAAACTAATCCAGCGTTTGTTTTGCTTCGGGACGTTCGCAGCTTTAGTGGTGGAAATATTTGAAGTGAAATATTTTTCTGTTCTTCTTTTACCACAAACGCTGGCCGTTTAGTCTGTAAGTGAAACCGTCGATACAAGTACTGTATCGGCTGTGAAGCTATAAAATATATTTGACGAATAAACCACGTGCGGTCAGCGGTAGTAATAAAACCATTACTTGACATACAGGCTTGGGTTATGATTTATTTTATTTATCTTAGCAAGCAAAATCTTTGACTGGAGTGCTATGTGATCCTAAAATGCCTATTCGTACAAAAGGCAAAGTTTACAAAATGGCGATAAGACCCGCGATGCTATACGGAGCAGAATGCTGGACGGTAAAATATACGCATCTACAAAGGCTGCATACGACAGAAATGAAAATGTTACGATGGTCGGGAGGGGTGACAAGGCTGGACAGGATCCGAAATGAATATATCCGAGGTAGCTTCAAGGTAGCCCCTGTGCCCGCAAAACTCTTGGAGAGATGCCTGAGGTGGTTTGGTCACGTTATGTGCCGAAACGAAAATCATGTGATCAGAAAAGCGTTGAGCCTTTCTGAACACAAAAGAGGGAGAGGTCGACCTCCCTCTCTCTACCTGGTGGACCAGTATGAGAAAAACTATGCATAAAAATAATGTTCCTGATCGGACAACTCAAGATAGAACCACTTGGCGCGACATATTAGGAGAGCCGACCCCACATAAAGTGAGAAAGAGCAAAGAAGAAAAAGAAGATCTTAGCAAGTAAAATATTCCTTTCGGGTCTAGGTGTTAGTGAGACCGAAATTTCTCTCGTAGTTTCTGATACCCGCGACACAACACTCGATCTAAGTGTGGGGTTAGGACAGTATGTGCCTGTTGGGTGTTATTTATTTATTTAAAATTGGTCTATATTTGGCTATAAGTTACGGCGAAAATAAGTTAGAATGTCCAAAATATACACATGTAGCAAAATATACATAAAACAGATTGCGTTCGAGTACATAAGCTTTTATAGGGCTTTAATAAGCCGACATTTCCTCGGGTTTTCCTTGGGCTTAAGAGTTCTTCAAAGGCCCGCGTCCTCGATGTTGAAAGGCAATGATTTTACCCATTAGTTTCAATTAACAGCGGTCTCAATATAGCTGTTTCTTCTCAGTGTATTAAACTGCATATTATGATGAATAAGAAGGCGGTATTATTGCCCTAAACCAGTCTGACATCTAGTATCAACTTTTACGATGAGTTCCGTTCCATGAATTTTTTTTTCGCTAAATATCAGCATATCTACAGTCTATAGCCACTTTTTTGTTTGTGGCACTAGGTATGAGTTATTTATTTTCTATTGGCGAGTGACGACATTTTATTTTGATTAGGAACGCACTCTTCCCTCTCTCGTCCTAATCACTTCTCGCTCCGAGTCGCATTAGTTTTCAATAGTTATTAATTTACGCTTTCTTGGTGTTATTTATAATATAGTTATTTCCTGGAAATTATTGCTCATTTCAATACCTACACTCAAACATGCCATTTTTTATGTATTTTATTAGTAGTTTATAGTGCGAAGAAGAATTCTTGAAGTGGAATTTTAACTCGGTGCGGCGATTGAGATATATTATCATAATATAATAATAAGCATACACATACTCGTCATCTAATAGTATTAACATGTAATGTGATGTGATGTAATAAAATATTATATTTAGAGAGAAAAATTGTTCCTAATATTTTACAATAGCTTGACAACAAAGCATACGTACGAAAAGAAAACGTAGACGATCTATATGTATTTTAGAAGTCGCTTATTAACACTCAAATCGTAAAGCCATAAAAGTAGGTGAAATCTATAGAATCTCTTTACAATAGATACAGAAATTAATCGGTTTTTCTTATTTGTATGGATGAAAGGCGAGCACAGACTGAGGTGACCTATTTTTTTACTACAATATCTTTTGATTTGAGACGTGATAAAAAATCTTGAGACTTGATTTATTCAAGAAATGTTTTTTCGCACTTAAGCCAAGGAGTATTGTTTTAGAATATAAATAAAAGGAACAAATATCAATGTATTGATATACTATACTGGTGGAAGGTAGGTCTCTCATATTTATAGGGCCGCCTGTGAAGGTACCATCACGATATCTATTGCTCCCGCCAAACAGCAGTGTAAATGTGTATTTACATTATAGCCAGATAAATTACTTAACTTCTTTTTAATTACTTAACTTAACATCTTGTGTATCAAGGTGGCGTGCGCACTGGAATGCCAAGCACTGCTTTGTGATTCGAGGTGGTATTTGGTTTTGCCACTTTTCATAAGCGGTCGTATCGCTTACCATCAGGTGAACGGCATGCTCGTCTTACCATTTATTGCAATAAAAAATTGGAAAATAATGATAAAATATGCCATTATTAAAGTTGTAGATGCTGTGTGAGAGTTGTTCAATGATTGGATACTCTATGCTCAATTGCTGAAGTAGTGAAAAGGCCGAATAATTGATTGAACTTGGCAATTGAAGGCAAGTGAGAGCCGTGAACAAAATAGATCAAAAGTAAACCGGCACGAGTTTTGTTTCGGTTGCATTTTTAATATTACAGTGAACAAGTAATTTGTATTTTTTGTTCCGAAGTGCAATGCTGAACGCTTTTCAGTAAATAACGCCTTTAATGAAACTTTTCTATAAATGTAACTAATTAGTTGATTATTATTAGTGACTAGCGATCCGGCCCGGCTCCGACCGGGTGCAGAAACACTTTTTAAAAAAGCGGTCATTATGTTCAATTCCGACTATCAATTTAGAATATCGACCAATTAGACAAAGAAGAACGAATTAAGTTTCCTCGTATTTGGTAGATTTTTCACTACTACCTATAGGTCATAGCGTGATGACATATAGCCTATAGCATTCCTCGATAGCTGATCACAATTGTTTTTTAAATTCGATCCAGTAGTTCTTGAGATTAGTAGCAAACAAACTCTTCATCTTCATATATTAGTATCGATTAATAACTGGAATAAAATATCCCATTCAATAAGTGTATCAATAATATGTATAAGCTATGAACCATAAATTTCTGGGCCCGAATCTTAAGCTAGGCAAATCATTTTGCGGTATTAGATTTGGGAGGAATAATATTAGTTGCTTGGAACTGGAATTTGTTTCTGACATGGCGATAGTCTCGGTTTATTACATTTTAAGGCGGAGATAAGCTTAGCTCGATACTTCTACCTACCCCTTTAACGCCCGAATACTGGAACGCAACTTAAATATAAGTTGCGGTTAACTAAGTTAATTCCGCTTAAATGTACTGGCTAAGTGGGCAGTGCGCTGTTAAGAGCAACTTATAATTTGAATGGCGTTCCAGTATTCGGGGGTAAGAATACAAGCGTGAGAATTTAGATAGGAAAGTATGTTCAATATTCAGTCAAGTAATGTTTTCTATTGTAATTTCCAGAAGACAAATTACCACAATTAAGTATCCTTTAATACATTAGATTTATATAAGATTAGTCGTACATATATATGACCAGATTTGCATTAAGCATTGACTATTGTTCTAGTAAGATAAGTGGTAGAGTGATTTGAAGCGAAATCGAAGCGAAATTTTATAAGTTGTTGAGATTAGTTAAATAATTATAGCGCAGATATTAAATTTAAAAAAATCTTAGTAAATTGTTCACAAGATTCATTTCACCACATGGCAGAAAATAAATGTAGAAGCAACGTCTTCATTTTTTTAGGCGAACTGTTCTTCAAACCGACTTCTATAAAACTTTTGACTCCTATAAAAAATAGAGACTGAGCAGTGGAAATATTTTTTAAAAGTTAATTTAATCTTAGAGGTGCGCCTGTGACTTGTTAAAGTTTAATTTAAAAAAATGTAGTTGTACTTTTGAAGTTTCAAAAAGTAATTATGTTAACGGTAACTTGAGTGATAACCATTGCGTAGGAACTTCGTTCTCACATAGATTGTATGTGCACATAATCAGCAATATACACTATTGAATAGTATCATTATCAAGTTCTTATTCTCATATGTGATTAACGTAATTTTCGGGATTGGAGGAGAAGATTCATAAAATCGTTGTTAGTAGGATATTCTTTTTTAATTTATTTATCATAATTATAAAAATCAAGATAAAGGCCAGCTGTCTAACGTGGGTGCGTAGTCGGAGTCCACAGGTGGAAATAAAGTTGAGGAAATAACTGGTAAGAATTTATATTGTCACGTAAATACACAAGGTACACAATAGGATCACTCGACGGCAGGTAATCGACTGGCGGCACCGGCCGCCGCACCGGCCGCTGCGATAAGGAACCGGTTCGCGGCGGATTTGGCGCGTGGTACAAGTGGACGTTTATGTTGTGTCAATGTATGTGACTATGTATGTGACTGTTCCGTGTTATTTATTTATTTATTATTTAAATATATATGAGATGCCCACATCACTCCCCCCCAGAGGCCGTCACTACGGACGATAAACAGCTGGGAACCGAACTTGTCTCCCAGAGCGGGTAACTCGAACGGGTGGAGATTGTGATATAGCCTTTTCTACGCGTAATTTGGGCGAAGAAGGCTTATCTATGGGAGGTGCACTTCGCTCGGATGATAGTACGTCCTCAAAAATATAGGCCGGCTTTAATCGGTCTATGGTTACGGTAACAGTTTTTCCTTTAACAAGCAGCTTGAAAACTTTATCACCCCGTTCCAGAACTTGGTAAGGGCCAGAGTAAGCAGGCAGTAGCGATCCTCTAACTGCGTCTTCTCTCAGAAAGACGTGACTCGAAGAAGAAAGGTCTTTGTAAACAAAGATTTTCTGCTTACTGTGGCGCGACGCTGGTGTTGGACGTAATTTCTGGACAAAATTGCGCAAACGCGTGGTGAACTCGGTAATGTCCGTGGTACCGTCTTCAGCTGGCTGGAAAAACTCGCCGGGTAGTTTTAAAGGTTCGCCGTATAGAAGCTCGGCAGAGGAGGCCTTTAAATCCTCTTTTAATGCCGAACGAATGCCAAGTAAAACTAATGGGAGTGATTCCGTCCAGTTAGTGTCTGCGTGACAGATTATGGCGGCTTTTAGTTGGCGATGAAACCGCTCAACTAAGCCATTGCACGCTGGGTGATAGGCCGTGGTACGTCGATGTTTGAATCCTATTATTTTCGATAAATATTGAAATAGAGAGGATTCAAATTGACGACCACGGTCTGTTATTATGTCCGACGGTTGCCCAAATCTGGAGATCCAACCAGACATAAGTGCCTGTCCGACGCTTTCCGCGGTTATGTCCATGATCGGCACGACTTCTGGCCATCGACTGAAGCGGTCGACGGCTGTAAGGCAATAACGATAACCACGGGAAGGGGGCAGGGGTCCTATAAGATCGATATGGACCTGGGAAAATCTAGCGCGAAGTAAACTGAACGTGCTGAGAGGAGCCGACACGTGTCTATTTACTTTGGCTCTTTGACATGCTAGACACGATTTTGTCCACTCGCGGCAGTCCTTGCGTACGCCCGGCCAGACGTACCGTTGAGATACGAGTAGGGCCGTTGCGTTGGCGCTAGGATGACTTAAGGAATGCAAGGTCTGGAATACTTGCCTTCTTAGCATTTTGGGGACAAACGGTCTGGGTGTGGTCGTACTTACATCGCAGTAAAGCAAAGTATTCGAGTCAGGTAAGGTCATCTTCTTAATCCTGAGTGACGATTCCTCGTTAAGAAGGTGTGTCAACTCTGGGTCGGAAGCTTGAGATTTAGCTAGGACTTCATATTCCACAGGTTTTTGTAGCTCGTCCACCCTACTTAAGGTGTCGGCAACCACATTCTCTTTACCAGATATATGCTGGAAATCTGTAGTAAATTGGGATATGAAGTCCAGATGCCTGTACTGACGGGGCGAGCAGGTGTTCTTGCGTTCATGGAACGCGAAGCACAACGGCTTGTGGTCTGTAAACACCGTAAAATGTCGGGCCTCAAGCATGTGGCGGAAATATTTCACACCCTCATAGACGGCCAGCAACTCACGGTCGTAGGGTGAGTACTTTTGCTGTGCCGTGCTGAGCTTGCGGGTGAAAAATGCGAGAGGTTGCCACGCCTTGTCCTTATACTGCTGCAAGACTGCGCCCAACGCTACGTCCGAAGCATCTGTGACTAGAGCCAATCTAGCTTCACAGTCAGGATGTGCAAGCAATGCAGCATTACTGAGACTGGCTTTGCACTGCTCAAAAGCTGCTAGGGCCTCTCCAGTGAGGTTGACAGGGTGAGTGGCTTTAACTGAACCAGTCAGAAGAGCGTTGAGGGGAGCTTGGGTCTGCGCGGCATTCGGTAGAAATCGCCGGTAGAAATTCAACATTCCCAAGAACCTACGCAGCTGTCTGACGGTTTTTGGAACAGGATAGTTCTTGATCGCCTGGACCTTGTCATCAGTTGGCTTAGTACCTGCTGCCGAAATACTGTAACCCAGGAAAGTCACCTCAGGTGCCCCAAATATACACTTCGAAGTGTTAACCAGCACTCCATACTGTTTCATCCTCTGGAAAAGTTGATCCAGGTGGTTCTCGTGATCCGCAGCTGTTCGGGAAAATACGAGAAAATCGTCTAGATAGGCATAGCAGAACTCTAGACCTCGCGTCAACTCGTCGACGAATCGCTGGAAGGTCTGTCCAGCATTTCTCAGACCAAATGTCATGAAGGGGAATTCAAATAAGCCAAATGGCGTAGTGATGGCAGTTTTTTGAATATCCCCATCATGAACAGGGATCTGGTTATACGCCTTTACCAGGTCGATGGTTGAGAACACCTTACATCCAGCAATGGCGTGAGCGAAGTCGTGGATGTGCCTTATGGGGTACCTGTCGGGGACTGTCCTGGCATTCAGCATTCGGTAGTCGCCGCAAGGGCGCCAGCCGTCCTTTTTTGGTGCCAGATGCAGTGCAGAGGACCAAGGGCTACTAGATGGGCGAGCGGTACCATTGTTCAGCATCTGCTGGAATTCACTCCGAGCGTACCTCAGCTTGTCCGGAGCTAACCTGCGCGGGGAAGTTGACATTGGGGGACCACTGGTGGTGCGTATATAGTGTTTGGTGTTGTGTGGAATGATACGTGTTGTACCAGCCGGACGCGTAATTTCCGGGTATTTATTTAATATACGGTGATACCGCGTGCTTCCAGTCGATACCTTTACAGATAAAACATTTTGGTCAATATTTTTAGTAATGGCGGCAATTGTAAACAAAGATGTTGCACTGTCTACTAAGCGGCGGCCTCGAATATCTACAACCAAACCATAAAAACTTAAAAAATCTACGCCAATAATAGCTTTGGCTACGTCTGCTACAACAAATTTCTAGGGGAAATCTCGTCTCAACCCTATATTTAAATTAAGCTGGACGTAACCATACGTATAAATAACGCTCCCGTTGGCAGCCGACAACTGGTAGTTAGTCCTTTCACGACGTTCATGAAGAGCCACTCGAGGGAATACGCAGACATCGCTACCCGTATCCACGAGAAACCGGGTCTTCGTAATGGAGTCCGTCACGAACAGGCGACCGGGAGCTTTCGGACCATCTGCCGTCGCCATTACAGATTGTCCCTTGCGTTTCCCGCCTTGCCGTAGTCACAGGGACTCTGGCACGTCGTCGCTTTGCTGCCAAACTTAGAATGATACCAGCAGATAGGGAATTTTCTGTAGTTTGATTGTGAGCGGGTCGATGAACGGTGACGTCTCTCTTTTGGTCGAGCCCGTCGCGGTGAGACTGCGCGTTGCGTTCGTTTGTTCACCCGCAGCGCCAAATTTTGCACGGCGCGTTTCAACTCTGCGATCTCGCTTGACATAGCCTCGATGACAGAACCCGGTGCTGGTGTTGATGTGGCAGCTACCTGACGAGTCGGTGTCACTATGTCCTGCACACGGTCTGCCAGGTCAGCTAGATTCTCCAGGGAACTTTCGGGCTGCGAAGCTAAAAGTGTCTGGATGTTCGCGGGCAGTCGACTACACCATATCGTTCGAATACAATCTTCGGGAACACCAGACCCCGCTAAGCCTCGTAGGTGTCTTAAAAATTGGGAGGGTTTTCGATCCCCCAGCTCCTCGTGTATTAAAAGTTGGTGGACCTTCTTCTCTTGAGAAGCGGTCAGTCGCTTAATTAGTTCGGATTTCAGTTTTTCATACCTGTCTGTTGGCGGGGGAGAAATTATAACATCCTTTACCTCCTTCGCGTAGATGTGGTCTAACTGTCCGATGACATAATTGAATTTTGTGATGTCGGACGTTATTCCGGAAACTGCAAATTGACCCTCGACTTGCGCGAACCAAATCTCCGGCTCCTCTGGCCAAAAGGGTGGCACACGTATTCCGACACGTAATACTTCAAGGTCCTTTTCACCTTTCTCCGACATTGTGAACGTTTGTCACTTGGACCACACACCAATTAGAACTATCTCGAGCTTCTGTTGTTTGAATACGAACGTATTTCACGTAGATCACGTAGATCACGTCGGGGTCACCAGTAAAGGCCAGCTGTCTAACGTGGGTGCGTAGTCGGAGTCCACAGGTGGAAATAAAGTTGAGGAAATAACTGGTAAGAATTTATATTGTCACGTAAATACACAAGGTACACAATAGGATCACTCGACGGCAGGTAATCGACTGGCGGCACCGGCCGCCGCACCGGCCGCTGCGATAAGGAACCGGTTCGCGGCGGATTTGGCGCGTGGTACAAGTGGACGTTTATGTTGTGTCAATGTATGTGACTATGTATGTGACTGTTCCGTGTTATTTATTTATTTATTATTTAAATATATATGAGATGCCCACAAAGATACTAAATCAGGAGGTATTTTAGCATTTGTAAACCAAAAGGCTTGTCCATAATGCTATTTATCTGCATCCAGCCGACGCAAGGCAAGACGAGTATTTATCATGTTAACATACCGAGTGCATAGGTTTCAAAATCTGAGTAAGTGGGTGCAAGTGCAATCACATTAAAGAACATCTGATTCTGTTGTTGTTGTCTTATGGTGAATAAAGTATAGGTTTAATTTCAATTTAAGGTTTTAATGTTAAATTATTCTTCAGAGTCCGCATTCTTACTTTATTACTGCGGAACACGATGTTTTCACGCATGTCGGCTGTGAGACACTGTTATAAGCTTTGCTTGGATCCTCGCCACGCGTACAGCACTTGTTTTTTTACCCCTTACCTTATATATATTACCATTTATTAAAATGACGATTTATTAAAATGCCGATGGCCGTTGGGGCCGAAAGGTTCTAGAGTAGAGGCCACGTACAGATAAGCAAAATGTTGGGCGCCCGCCTACAACGTAAACGGATGACCTGACTAAGGTTGCAGGAAGTCGCTGGACGACAACAGGTCGATGTGAAGATCCTTGGGGGAGGCCTATGTTCAGCAGTGGAGTTCCTGTGGCTATGTGGCTAAGATGATGATGACGTTTAAAATGTTAACTTATACCTATTTTTAAGAGGGTTTTATAACAGAGATATATTTTTTTAAAGATATTCATCTCACATCTATTTTTTATTAAAACTTATATTTTTCGTCCGGGAACGACTAGTAAAACTAAGGAAAACTAATGAATTGGCGTCGTAAGTATTCCTGTGTGCGACGAAAACTCCACATTTCATGAATAATATCTTTGTTACCGCACGGGGTGTACTGTAAGCCCTCATTTAACTTCAGCTTGTTGATTCAGCGAGTCAGTAACAAATTACACCTATTGTTTACGTTGTATGTAAAGTTCTTACGTAATTGTGAAATCAGTGTAACTTGGGGTTTCTGTTTCAATTCAATTTATGGAAACGTAGGCTTTGTAGATCAAGAGCCTGTAAGCGCCAGCCGTACTTGATTTTATAAAAGCTAAAAGTTTGTTTGCACATGACTGTAAAGCGCACTACACACTTAACCTCCCGACCCGTGTCAGCAACTTTTTTTAGTAGGCTAGTTGGCGACTTCACTAATTGCAAGTTGGAAAACTTTGTCGGCGACGTGTCGGCAGCTCGATATGAGGAACTTTTATATACGTTGAATGTCGCCGGGCAACTGAGCTGGCAACACGTACTGGCGCTTATTGACGATATGATACTTGCCTTCAGGCCGTCGCGTCGCCGGGTTGTGTCGGCGAGCTGTGTTGCCGGACCAGCGTGGCGGCTTTGGTGTGTAGTGCGCCTAACATACATAAACATCACAAGACCAGCATTTATCACTGTTGGATCTTACTTTAGTTTTTTCTGTGTGTGAAAAGTTAAAAAAATAAACAACCAAGTGTTCCGCTAACAAGGACAGACAGACTGTCCTTTGACTGTTACTTAAGAAACGTATATACAATTCAAGCTTTATAGTATAACGATGGTAAAATTATATTTTATTAAAAACTGAAGAGATTGCAACTTAAAATAAAATGAAAAGTTCCCAGCGTTATAGTATAAAAGCTGAATTTTTTATAATAAAAAATATATGCCGGGCTGGTAGGCCACTGACAAAGATATCTCCCGAAAGTGGAGCATTATAGCTTTTCTCTTAACACAAAAAGTATCTGTTATTGTTTAGGTTCTAAAAACATAAGAAAAATTGCCTTTTGATGACTTATTATCACAGATACTTTTCATAATGCATTTAGGTTTAAATAAGTTTGTACACATATATATTATTACAAACAATAAATATCAGATATCTTGCTGTGTTTAACAGGTCAGGTCAGAATAAAGAACAAAGGAGCAACCTTATGTATCAATCATAATCGGTACAGGCATTCTACATCAATAAAAAAAATAGAATATAGAGCATGTACAAACTTGAGTAACTTTAACTAAGAAAATAATTAAATCAATTCTTCATTACTTAGGGTTTGTAAATAATCTATAAATGTATTCACTTTGCAATAGAGCGAGTTGTACCCAGACCGGGCTATTAAGTGGCAGAGACAGGCAGGCTTTTGTATTGTTTTTTAACTTTGGATATTAAATTAATATTCTATTGCAGATGTTTATTATAAAATGGGTGGTTTTTGCAATTGACGTTATGAATAATAAATGTCTTTTTTGTGTATTTATTTTAATGTTTCCTATGGACAGTTAAAGCAAAATAATTGCTTGATGCGCACTTATTAACTTTTTTTAATTAAACCTGTACCAAATTGTAATGGTAAAAGCCCTGCATAATAATCCCATTTTCATAAATCATTACAATTACCAACTCATGTCGGTACATATAAAGACTTACTCTTTAATCTTAATTTTTATCTTTAGCTTTTGCAGTAAAATTTATATGTGTAAATATGACTCATAGTTCTGATGAGATTGAATACTGTCTGACGATTTTAGTACATTGGCAGCCATCCCAATGCATGAATCAGCCTTTAGGGGTGAATGGGCAAGGTGGAGAAAGTTGTATCCAACGGTTTACATTAGTTGTACACAGGGGTTGGTCACTGCGATCAACAGGGGAGCTAAGGATCGCTAAGGGATTATCTTCCCTGTTTGAATTAAATCAAATGGTTCCAAGAATTAGTTCATCTTTGCTTCATTGATGTTCTGGTATTTCATGGGCTGCATATAATGTCTTGATTTCCAGTATGCCAGTTAGAATACTCTAATTTGTGTGAGTGTTTGATCTTTGGGTTCCTTGGGATTGAAGTATGAGTTTGATAAAGCGATGAGCTCATTTGGGACGGAATTATGCCTCATTAGATTACGACTCAGCGATCTTTGGGTGGACCACTCTCAATCGTATTCTCGATTGTAGAGTAGGCCCGTGCCCTGCAGTGGGACGTATATGGGCTGATACAGATCTTTGGGTGGCGTTTGTGCCATCTCTGCTTACGGTCCCGAAATTATTTTCAATACATGCGAGGGCCATAAAATATACCGGGTGTTGTCAAACTGCCATCGAAACCAAAGCCAGGTGGTAGTTTCTGACTACAGACACAGTGCAACAATAAATTCGGTAAAAAGGCATTTTTTTAAATATTTTTAGTATCTTCGTGTTTGCGTGGTGAATACATAGTTTTTGCTAAAAACATAAATTGATCCCTTGGGTACTATTGCGTTTGCAATAATTGTGTCGAAGGTTGCCGAACGCATCGTGGCCCATCATCGGCGACAGTGATGAGGCGCCATAAAACAGTAATAACGCTCCGAACGAGCCTGCCCATTCAAGCTGAGTTATCACTGGCACTACCACTTGGAATATCCGAAAAACAAAACTATCTCTCTGACCTATTATAATCTGTGGTACTTTAGACGATCTCTCACGTACTATAAAAAAGTAAAGGCACTGAAGGACTTTAATAACTTAAATTGCTGCTTTTGTATTTGTAGAATTGTTGAATGTATTTGACGATGCAGCGTTAGTACTATACAAGGGCGGATCCAGGGAGGAGGTCATGGGGGACCCCCCCTGGGCTAGCCCCAGATTGAGAAAATAGTTGATATTTATAAGCACAATTAATTCTTTGTATGTCGATAAATAAAGTAAAAAAGTGTGTGTGTGTGTGTTGAGAAATCACAGCTATAACAAACTTTAAAAAGTCATTATTACGAATTGGAGTATTCAAATCGGACCCAGTATTCGGACATGAATTATATGACCCCCCCTCCCCTGGCGTTAAATCTGACATGAACTATAATGTGACCCCCCTCTGGCGTAAAACCTGGATCCTCCCTTGGTATACTATATGTTGTATAGTTTGATATTAGAAGATACTCTTTGTTTAGACAAAGGTCTAGATCTACTAGTCTCAGTATAATTTCATGTAGACGTCGCTTAGACTGTGAGAGGCAGTGCAGATAAAGTTTCACATTTTATAACACCCAGTGTATTTTTGTTTATTCGGCTTGAAATATTATCCGCCGGTATTATCTTAAATTGTAATGATATTAAAGGATTTATAATGCTATAATTTTCATAATACCTGTTCTAACTGAAATAGACTTGTTATAAGCATTAGAATTATTTAGAGAGGGTTTAATGTTCTAGTCAAAATTTTCTATTTTCTCCATTTTTCACAGGTAAATGTTGCTATTTTCAATAAAGTATCCTTGCTAGAACTACAAGTTACCATAAAGCAGATGAGAGTCTTGTCTATCATAACTAACACACGTAGATTACATTTGCTGTTTCTCAGAAGGACAAAAGCCTCTGTGCGTTCTTTCCATTTTTGCCTGCTTATTTAGGGCCTATTGTTAGAGTATCCAGAATGTGGAGTTAAGAACTTATTAGAACTCTATAAAACTATCCTGTTCCTAAATCTAGAAAGTGCTGGTGCCATACACAAAATAAAAGTGTATGGAGAAGCAGTCATTGTGGCGGGCTTCGAAGAAGCTTTATCGCCTCATGGTAGTGATAATGGATTTGGTAGGGCAGCCTTTAAGATATGTACACGTCGCGCATGTATATTATCCCGGAAAATATTTTTTAATCAGTACTTAGCCCTTGCCTCAATTAATTTGTATAAAATTATTTTTAAAAAGCTTTTAAATTACAAGAGTTCACACTCAGCCAAAATCGGCTTTATAAAGTTAAGGTGGAATAGACAAAAACATTTAGTAGGTACAATTTTTTTAACCTTTATAACGAGGTGCTCTTCTGACCCACAATTACAATTTCGGCGTGTCGCCTCGAAAATGAACTTAATTTTATCTGACTTAGGATTGTTAGCGATAAATATGTTTTTAAATGAAGGCTATGAGAGGATTGCTCGTATAATAAGACATGTCTTTCTTTTCTTTTTTTAAATGTCATTCTGGACTATTAAATAAATTATTTTCACATTTACTATCGACTTTATTGTGACTTTTTTAATATCGCGCTGAGTGGTAAATCCATAGTTTTTGCTAAAATAATAATTAAAACCCTTGCGTGCCATATCTTGTTTAAAAATTAGAGTGTTCACTATTATTTTAGGTAAAACAACTATGTATTTACCATCCCAATTAAATAAAATGTAAAACGCAAGTCGATTTAACTGTAGTATCATAACAATGTGTGTCAATGTCAAACTGTGATAATTACTGCTTCTTTAATCTATTATTCCTTTTCATGAGAATAGCTCAGCTGTTCATTTTTACGTATTTTCCAAACCAATAGTAATAAATATTGAAATAATTATTTGAAACTTAAAACTGCCCTTAAAAAATTAAACTGGTAGTTTTGAAAGTATTTATTCATGTACACTTGGTAACGCTGACAAAATTATATTTTTGTAGGTTGCAGCAAATAGAATTGAAAGTCGCTGTGGGATGCACACATCAGTATTATAAATAGCTAGCGGCTCGGCCCAGCTTCATTTATGTGTGGAAGCTATCCTAAAAAGAAATATATATTTTTCCACAGCAGACTCTTTAGATTTTTTTTAAGATAAAAATCTCCGTCATCCTTGATTATTGCGATATATAGCCGATTACACAGTACAACCAACGGGAAAAATTAATTCCTTTTGAGACTAGATCTCAAAGGTTTTTGCAACATGTTTATTGCTGCTCCGCTCCTGTTAGTCATAGCTTGATCATATATAATATGTACATTGTACACGCCTTTCTGTCGCAATGAATGAGCTATCCAAAATATTGTTCAAATCGATGTATGAATGGTTGCTGAGATCAGCGCGTTTAAACAAACAAATAAGCTCTTCAGGTTTGCAAATAATGATTCACAGCCGCCGCCAATAAACAATCCCAATCCAAAATTTGCCGTTTGAGATTGACAGCTCAATCTTTTTTCTGATACTTTATTGCCAATAATCAATCTCAGTAGTGAAAAAACTATGGCAACATGGTAAATGACAAATCGAAAAGTAGGAAACAATCCAGATTGACTTCAATCTAATTTTTTCGATTGATTACTGGCATCGGCCGCAATAGTATAGAATTGTAGAATATGGATGCTTTCGAGCCCATGTGGCCTGACATTTCCTTGAAGTGCGAATTGTGGAGAGACATGGAGGAGACCTTTGCTCAGTAGTGGAATGAAATAGGTTAAACAACAAAAAATGAACTCAACCCGGAATATACCGGGATTTGACATATTTAATTTCGGAATTTCAATCCCGAAGAATGTACCGGGATATCTGAATCGAAACACCTAGGTGTGACGTCAACCTATATTTGTGTGGGAGTGAGACGTTTCATCACGTTCTCGGAATTCGTACTTGTGGGTTTGATATGGTATCTATCTAGTTTACTTTAAAATGTGTTACAGCCTTGTGATTTCAATAAAAATAGGCATAGTAGGCGGCGAAAAAGCTGTGGTGGATTCCTGGAATTGCGAAGGTCAATGAACGGCTGTGATTAATTATCATCAGGCGAGCCGCATGCTCCTATGCTAAAAGCCACTAAAAAAGAAACAGGGATAATATTATAGGAGGAAAATAATAATAATTATGATATTTATTTACGGCCAAAAACATTTCAGTAGTGCTTTTCTATGGCGTCCAGGCCGATACTAGACGTATCAGGTTTTTTTATTTCTTACATTTATTTTCGTACGATATAATGACGTTTCATGTGTGAAAATAAATCAAGTAAAATGGCCTCTAGTCACTACAATGAAGCTTACAAAGAACGTGCTATAAACGTATTAATCTGGACAATATTTTTCATATGATGCCCGTGCATCGATCGGTCATCAACAATTGTTTGAAACCACAGAAGGATTTAATACCACACTCTAATTGCTAGATTTGGTATGGAATTATAAATAAGTTCTCAATATTACCATAACATGATCTTAGTCTAAGTATAACCTTTCCTTATATTGTATAAAAATCTTATACTAGTAATAATTCCAACATAATCAAACAAAAAATCCTCCCAAATTGTGTTAGTACTAGATGTCTTACTGGTGGTAGGTCTCTCATATGTGAGAGGCCATCTGGGTAGGTACCACCGCAATGTCTATTTCTCCCGTGAAACAACACTGCGTAAATGCACTGTTGTGTTTCGGATTGAAGGACATTGTAGCCAGAGTAACTACTGGATATATTGAGACTTAACATCTTATGTCTCAGGATGGCGAGCGCAGTGGAATGTTGCTACTGTTTATGAGCGGTCGTATCGCTTACAATCAGGCGAACGGCTTGCTCGTCTCGTCATTCATAGCAATAAAAAAAAATGTCTGCTTCAATGGCTGTACAATGCACAAGCATCAATTGAATTTATTGTGTACTAAATTAATATTTGGACTGTTGACAATCCGAGGCTTAGTCGGGCGGACGTAAATATTCCATTTTGTAACAGCACCGCGTTTCGTTCACTGTTTATTGTACAGTTGATAAGGACAGAATTGTTTTATAGCTCTGTTTCGTCGCGTAAAGCTGTTTTATATTTTTTATGCTTGTTTATCTTATAAATTGGTAATGATATTCCTTCAATACCTTATTTTATACGATTAATCAATAATATCAATAAAATTTAAAGTTAATAATATTTAGTAATGATAATAATAGTTATAACTGTTAATGGTTGTATAACATTATAATACAATGCAACCTCAACATAAAGAATCTGAAGGGACTATGAAAATATTTATTATACCAAGTATTTTTTTACAATAAGGTTATAGATATAAATATATGGCAAACTAAGCTAAGTTGAGCTAGTGAGCTGATCCTTAAAAGAAAATGAGCGGTATTAAAACATTATGGTCTTCTATTCTTCTTGAGCCACAATTTTTTTTCTGCTGAACATAGTTCTCCCCAGATTTCTTATATTCTTTTACGAGAAGATAAGCGAAAAATTAAAGTTATTATATATGCAACTGTTGAATGAGGTTGATTTCATAAAATTAGTAACCTGAGTAATCCGAATTTATTTTCATCCATTTATATTACAGAATCCAAATATTTGCCAGCGTTTTAGAATAAAGGCTTTAAGTGCCACAAAGGGTTGGGCACTTCAGATGAAATTTATATTGGAGTGGGCTGTACGTCGCTTTGTGTTATGAAGCAATTTTCAAAGAATTGAGTTACTATCACTATAATGGTTTTTTTTTTTAGATATACGCGAATATTACAAATTGTGATAAAACTATTATTTACGGATTTTATCGCGGATTCTTGCGTACTTCCCGACGTTTCGATCACTTACAGCTTTCATGGTCACTGGGCGGACTTAGTTAAAAATGTAAAAAATAAACCAAATCAGCGATAAAATGCTGCCGCATATTATTTCGTTTTCTGACTCTGATTTGACAATTTTGAACAACAACAAAAGCATATGTGTCTAAATCACTCATATAATCATCTTGTTTCATCCAATAGGCCAAAATAATTGTAGTGAATTCGACATATACAGGGTATATAAAGACTGGTACTGAGAACTAAGCTGGGTTGTTTTAATGACTTCAGACACAATGAAAAAAAACACAATTTCGTTATTTTTTCCTATTCTCGTACCCATACATACGAGGTTACTCTCTATCCTGTATATATTGTATTAAGTTTCAATATATTCTTAAATATATACTATAGGATAGAATTAATGTTAAGCGTTGTTTGTTGATCGTATGCTATCAATGACGACTTCTGATACTTCATCGATATTTATTGATAATGCATATCTTGTTTGTTCTTAGATGTGTTTATAGACAGAGAATCAATACATGTAGGTAAGTCAATAAAATTGTTTTTACACGCTTTTTATTAGCTTCACCTGTATGTTTGTTTGTAACCGACTTCTTTGGGCGCGATTTTGACCCACTTTAAACGGCCAGATTTCGTTCAAATTTTGCACACCTGTCAAAGACCGATGACAATACAATAATTCGATTAAAATATATAATTATCCTGATTAAATTCGCCAGGATTAATTATTCTTATAATTGATGACCATTGCTACTGACCACTAGGTGGCGTATAGATGAACATAATTTGCTACTGACTAATAGATGGCGTGATCACGTCAATAATGCATGTTTGCACTATTCATCGCTAGATGGCGTTAACATTGTATTCTTCAAGTGTCAAATGTTACTACTGACCAACAGATGGCGTTATTGACTGGAAATACATCCGCAAATGGATGTTTTTAGTCAAAACAATTAAATAATAGTTAAAAAAAACTAAAATACACGCTTCAATAAGATATACAACTAAAAAAGTAAAAATAATTGATACTGAATTTAAGATAAGAAAATGGAGTAAAATACATATATTTTATTGTTACAAAGCGTGGGGTGCAGGAGGATAAGTAATTGTTGTAAACACCGTTGTATTTAATTTATAATATATAAAAGGATGTAAAAAAATTTTGGTTGAATTTGAAAAAAATTGGTATCAAAACCTAGTTTAGCATCAATATACCAGGTAAGGTCTGGGTGTATAAAAATGATTACAAGTTGTTGCTTTACAAGAAAGTAATAGCCTTCTGGATTTCTCCAAAACAAATATATGTCAGGCACAGTTGTGACAAACTATTTTTTTGTTCACAGAAACTATTTTGTGTGAATGAAATTTCGGGTAGGAATCGAAAACGGCCTAAATATCAAACAAAAATTCGTTTCGGAGAAACTAGTCGGTCCTCAGTATTTTTTGACTTTGAGAATTGAAAATTAAATTACGAAGGCGCGATATAATTCATGTCATATATAAATTTTAATGTACTAGCGGCCCGGCCCGACTTCGCCCGAGTGTAGATACTCTCTGAGTCCATTCCACATCAACAACATACATATTATTACTTCAATATGTTCAGCCTTCGTCCATATCTAAAAAAATGGTCACAGAACATTATCACCAGTTTCTATAAAGATATTATCCAGTTGTTGATATTTTATTTTGTATGTTGTTATTTAACTATATTGCATTTATGTACACGTAGATACCTATGTGTATTACATATATTTTGTGTATTAGATATTGGAAACTATAGGTCTACAATAAAATATACTATTATATATGAGCCTCTTAGTTTCTTTTTCGTGGGATTCGTAATTAGGATATTTCTAGTTAAATGTCGTAACGTCAAATGCCTCGGCATATGTATAAAAGTAAGCTCAGTCTGCCAATATCTATAACTATTTATATACCTGAAATCTAATCTGAGAATGTCAGTAGATACTTAAGATACACTATATTTTAGTCTAAAGTACATTTGGTTTGCAAAGTGATTTTATCTAAATAATTTAATAGACAATCATACTCTCAAGTCTCGATTGTGTGGGAGGCCTGTGCTCTTCAGTGGGACGTATATGAGCTGATACAGTACAGTACAAATTAATAGAGTCAACAAGCACACAGATAGTCATGCAAATACAGAAAATACAGAAAGAATTTAACGGGTATATGAGGAGTGGTACCGAAAAGGAAGCCTGGTGGTAGTTTTAGTGACTACAAATACAATGTAACTAAAAATTTCGCAAGGAAACGCGACAATTTTTTTTATTGTTTTTTAAATATCGTCGAGTTTAGGCGGTAAATCCATAGATTTGATAGAAAAAAAAATAACCAAAAAAATTTGTCAATGTTTTTTGCACAAAATTTAGTTGCATTGTGTCTGGAGTTCCTAACTACTGCCCAGCTTCGTTTTCGGTAGCACTCTTGATATACCCTGTACGTATAGTGGTACTCAAAAACTACGAGAGACTTTTGGGTCTCACAACAGGCAGACTTGAAACAAATACTTTTGGGTGACACACATTATTTTGTCCTCATACCAGTGGCCTTTCATTTCAGAAATAGCTTTTTAACCAATTATATATTAATCAATCAACAATCAGGTCGACTGTGGTCTGTTTAATGTATAATATTAAGTCAGCCTAAATACGATCCGCTGCGGCGATTCGGAAACGTTTAGATGTCGAAACGTAGAAGATAATAAGCGGTCAGAAAAGTTAGAGAAAAGTAGACTTAATATTCAAAAGAGGATCGAGTAATGCGGATAATTGGAGATAAGTAAATGTCGAGTTGAGATGATAGAGGAATAATTAAATCGTACATACTCATGTAGATACACACGTATAAGTAAAATCTAAAGAAATACGAAGTTCTTCCACGAGTATTGAAGTTTTTCTCAATATTTGAGATTCCGCTCGCCATTCACGTCTCAACTCTCAGTAACTAATTCTCACAAAGACTTAAATCGTTTAAAACTAGCTGGTATACCGCATCGATTACCGCTGAGTGCTAACAACGGTTTTACGTTTCCTTCATCGAGGTGATTGAAATGTTTTAATGAGATCTACAAAATATTTGTAACTCTCTGGCATTCTGTTATTTGGAAAACATATTAAATAGGGGAATTATAATTTAATCAGAGGCTACATAGACGCTTTGAAAATAATATTCACGTTTTGTAATAGAACTTCTGTTTCTATTCTACAAGTATGAATAGGGTGTTTTAATATTTAATATATACCACAAAGGCTATATTACTTTGTTTAAACATTTTCGGGTTTATTCCAAAACAGTTTTTTAAACCAATTTTACTACTGAATATTTTCTCCTTCTGAAGAACTTTTGAATTCATTTTGAGCGAAAAAAAAACAAAATAGTCGATTACTAAAATAGGTTTTAAATAAATTCGTCTAATTTAACATCAAAATGAATCAAATAATGCCGCTTTTTACTGCATTAAATTGTATAAGCATGCCGTTCGCCTGATAGTAAGCGATACGACCGCTCATAAATAGTAGCGAAATCAAACACATTGAATTAAAAAGCAATACTTGGTATTCCACTGCGCTCGCCATCCTGATACATGTTATGTTAAGGCCTTAGGCCACCCTAGAGGCTGAGAAAAATAGACTTTTTGGGGATTTTTTTTCAGAAAAACTACAAAATAAATCAAAATAACAGAAACGTGATTTTATTATCTATATCAGTGACTGCTAACAATAATTTTTTTTGAAGCGATTCATTACAAAATGGCGGCTGTGCAGCGTTTTTGCGACGACGTCTTTTTTTTTTCGGGGTCCACGGCCGGAATAACAGCTCCTGTAATTTTTAAAATAATAATGAGCAAATTAATTTCTCGATTATATATAGTAATTGCTATAGAAGTACGTAGGATTTTTGCGATATATAGATTTTTGGCCAAATGGCGCCCTTCTAAAGTGAAAAGTGACAAACTTGCCTGAAAATTTGTCAGATAATTGTTAATAACAAATGAACTACCCAATATAAAAAAAAAAAAAATCTACGTACTTCCATAGACAATGTATAATTGAAGATATTTTCAAAATTTCAAGTTAATCGGTTGAAAATTGCATGAGTTACGAGTCCGGCCAACTTGAAAAATACAGTATTGAGATAAACGCGTTTAAAGTTTTGAGTAGTAGAAAATCATGAATAATTTCACAATACCTTTAATCTGCGTTGCCTGCACCATACAATTGGCCTTCCAGATTATCTTCTTGCTCTTGCATTTCTTTTCTGCTTGATCTTGAAGCGATTCTTGCCTCTTTTACCCGGTCGGACAGCGATCTTTCTGCAAGCTTTATGCGCTGTTTGTCGATCTCCAGACACATTTCGTAGCTGTTCGGGCCGATTTCCAAGTTCATTGCTTTCTATTTTATTCCTTTCTTCGCACTATACACTACTTTATCACTTATTGTAAAAACTCAATAATTATACAGGGAAAAAGAAATGGAAGTTCACAGAAATATCTAGGAAAACAAGTGTTCGTCGACTAGCGTCCTTCTCAAATGCTTGGCTGTGCCCAACTAACTAATAGACACGTTCGACAAGGATAAAATCGTCTAGACTAGTCAGGAAATAAATATTTTCAATAACATATACCTGCTCTAGTCCCCTAACGTACCTTCCTCCTAGCGCTCACAAAAGGAACTCGCTGCGGACCAGATGGCCTTGTACTAAAATTCGAAAACCGGGTACCTAAAGGTTTTTCCCGGCCATAATCTTCTGGGACATCATTTTTGAGGTCCTAAGGGACCATTTGAAATTAAAAAAAAATAATTAATTTTTCGAAAATTCTAGGGTGGCCTAAGGCCTTAAGTCTCAATATGTCTAGTAGTTACTCAGGCTACAATGTTCTTTAACTCGAAACACAACAGTGCATTTACTGTTTGGCGGGAGACATAGACATTGCGGTGGTACAGTCAGCAACATAAGTCGCTGAACACTCACGAGATTTGGAATTGTCTTATCATCCAAAATAATAATTATTTTCAATATCGTATGGCACTTGTCGGCATAGACGACTTTACTTGGTTATATTTTACGACTACAGTAGTACGTACAAATTTTAATTCATAAAAAGGTTATCAAAAAATGTGAAGTGTTCAGCGACTTATGTTGCTGGCTGTACCTATCCAGACGGCTCCTCACACATGAGAGACCTACTAGTACAATTATTCGTTTAGATGATTTTTTGTCATAATATTTGACAGCCTCCATGGCGCTGTTGGTTAGACGCCGGCTGTGGAACGAGACGCCGTATATATATATATTTACATCCTAGAGTGTTTTTGGCGTCTAGTATGTAGTGCATCATTACGACGTCTCCCAGTTCCTCTTACATTTTTTTACATGTCTTAATGAATAGTGCTTAGTTTTTCGATTTCCAGCTCCGTGGGGTACGTCATTTTCCTATAAGTTTACTTTTCGCGATATTCTTCTTGCAGTCGGGCCGCAACATTTTTGAACCCCGAACCATGGTAAAACATAAAAGGCATCCTGGATATATTGATCCTGATTTACCCTAGGCAACGACAATTTGACATCCTCAGAATGCGACGTTGCCAGCTTCGTCACTTGTCTCTTTCTTTTACTATCACTTGTTTGTATTACACAGTTTCATCATTTAATTTATTCCAATATTGGTGAGTTCCATAGATATACGGACGTCCAATATTGATATAAAATGTATTTGTTAGTACTTACCTATCTCATACCTACCATAATTGTTAAAATCATAAGTGAATGTATTAATTGGTAGATATTTGTCCGTCTTTCAAGCAAAACTTATTAGACGAATTTAAATAAAATTTTGTTAATCAGATAAAAGAAAAGAATTTTAACTACTTCTGGTCATCCAACCTTTAGGTTGGTAATGAGTCACAGAGGTGAAGAAAGCCTTCTCCCGAAGAAGAAATTACAGTGTCTCAGATGCGAAGTTAGGGATTTTTACTGGTGGCAGGTCTCTCATATGTGAAGCCACCTGGGTAGGTACCACCGCAATGTCTATTTCTCCCGTGAAACAACACTGCGTAAATGCACTGTTGTGTTTCGGTTTGAAGGACATTGTAGCCAGAGTAATTACTGGACATATGGAGTCTTAATAACTTATGTCTTAGGATGGCGAGCGCAGAGGAATGTTGCTACTGTTTATGAGCTGTCCTTCCCCAAAGACGAAAGTGTATGTAAATTAGCTATTGAACGTCCGTATACAGCTATTACGCATCCGTATATAGCTATTGGGCATCCGTATACAACATAATATCCTATAATTTCGCCTTGAATTTTCAAAACAATAAAATATTTACATACATACGTAAACTCACGCCTATATCCCAGTAGGGGTAGGCAGAGGTGCCAGGATACCCACATTTCGCTTTGTATGTTTCGTCCCACGATGTGATAAGTGATAATGCCTATCGCCATATCGGGTTCAAATTCCTGACTCTGGGCTGATAATGAATAGAAAAATTCAATATCACTTTGCCCAACCCAGGATTTGAACCCGAGACATCAGCTTTGTAACCGTACCGTAGTACAACTACGCCATCGAGGCAGTCGGAGCTAGAGAGTAAAATATTTAAAGATAAATAATTAATTTACTAAAAGAAGACATCACTTTAGTGTTGACTATCGTGCGTCCAGATAGCTATTGAACGTCCGTATACAGATAATAGGCATCCGTATATACTATTGGACGTCCGTATATAGCTATTGAGCGTCCGTATATAGCAATTCGGCGTTCGTATATCTTCAAAGTACAACAAAATTGTTAATAATTGCTACGCTAATATGCCCAGATATTTGTTTCGGGTTTAGGTGTTAGTGAGTTCAAAATTATCTTATATTTCCTGATAACCACGAAAGAACATTTAATTGATCGTATTGTGGGGTACCCTTAGACTGTCGGGAACCGCAACACGGTTCGTTCGGATTTCAAGCAATAAGCAACCCTAACGTGATTGAAATAGAGTCTATTATTATACGGCTCTTCGGGTTTCAAGCAAAAAAGCAACCTAATATCATTGAAATAGGGGCTATTTTTAAATAAACGAAAGTGGGCGGCGCTTACGACAGTCTAATATATATTATATTATATATTACTATATATATTCCTGTTGGGTGTATTTATTATTTACTAAAACATCTCAGATTAAAAAAAAGGTTAAGTTGTTTGCTCCGTTGTTAAGCAAACTTTTGTGAATGTATGCCAAATTGACAATTTATCAACTTCACCATATACATTTAAAAAAAAGTTAGTTCCAAAAGCTTAAGTTTGGACGCCGATTTAAATGCACCGCGTGCCTTATCCAGGACGATAAATATTATTTTGATTGTGTTTAATATTATGTCATCTAGGGTCACAGATTTAATGAGCGATCTGACAACGTCGCAACTGCGGATGCCAAATAGGCGAATCCGTAGTCAGAAAATATCCGAGATATACGGCTGTGGATATACGCGCTACAGCAGCGCCAAACCTGCGCTGAGATTTCTCCGTGAACTTTTCAATATATTATTGCAGCCATTTATGCGATTTTTTGGCTTCTGTCGATTTTTTGCCTACGGCCTCTCAGGAGTAAAAGGACCTAAGTGGCACCGGCCACCAAAGTGGCGTCCGGTATACGGACGCCCAAAGCAGGTGGACGCCAGTTTAAATGCACTTTTTCCTTCAGGGGACGCCTATTTGTTTGCGGGTTAAATATATATATATATATATATATATATATATATATATATATATATGTGTGAAACGCAGATATTTGTTTCGGGTTTGGGCATATATGGGACTAAAAAGTCTAGTTTCCAATACCCACGTTACAACACTCGATCTTAGTGTTGAATCAAAACTATGTGAGTGACTGTTGGGCGTATTTATTTATTAGAGTTGGATTGATTTTTAGAGTTGGAAAGAGAGGGAAAAAATATTAGTGTTAAGCATTTTGAGGCCTCTAACAATTAAAATATTAAAATATACATTTATAACCGACCGTATAATATACTCGAGGTTGTGGTAAAAAGTAAACCACAGAGTAAATCATCCCCGCAATGTTCCTTATGGGAAAAATAATTTTATAAATACTAAAGTATTTGCTTTGAGTCTAGACTTTGCTCAAATATTTTACTGCCGAAGTATAAATTAGAACGAAATTATCAAAAGTAGTATAGCTACGCTTCGTTGTAGGAAGCAACGTATAATTGTATTTTAGAAGATAGGGGTAATAAAACTAAATTCCTTCATTTAATTGAAAAAAATATATTTTTACACGCTTTATATTAGCTTCACTTGTATGTTTGTATGTTTGTATATTTGTATGTTTGTTTGTAACCGACTTCTTTGGGCGCGATTTTGACCCACTTTAAACGGCCAGATTTCGTTCAAATTTTGCACACCTGTCAAAGACCGATGACAATACAATAATTCGATTAAAATATATAATTATCCTGATTAGATTCGCCAGGATTAATTATTCTTATAATTGATGACCATTGCTACATTCATCGCTAGATGGCGTTAACATTGTATTCTTCCAAGAAGCTTATACCCAAATGGAGATTGCATTCCGTATAAAACACTGAAGCACAAAAATTTGACCTTGAATGCAATCGCTGTTGCCTGCTATCCTTTTCTTTAGAGTGACAATGAATGAAGTTCACGTGAAGTTCATTCATTGTTACGCTAAAGAAAAGGATAGCAGGCATCAGCGACGTCATTCAAGGTAAAATTTTTGTGCTTCACTTTTATATACGGAATGCAATCTCCATTTGGGTATAAGCTTCTTGTATTCTTCAAGTGTCAAATGTTACTACTGACCAACAGGTGGCGTTATTGATTGGAAATACAGCCGTAGATGGATGTTTTTAGTCAAAACAATTATATAATAGTTAAAAAAAACTAAAATACACGCTTTAATAAGATATAAAACTAAAAAAGTAAAAATAATTGATACTGAATTTAAGATAAGTAAATGGAGTAAAATACATATATTTTATTGTTACAAAGCGTGGGGTGCAGGATGATAAGTAATTGTTGTAAACACCCCACGCTTTGTAACAATAAAATATATGTATTTTACTCCATTTACTTATCTTAAATTCAGTATCAATTATTTTTACTTTTTTAGTTTTATATCTTATTAAAGCGTGTATTTTAGTTTTTTTTAACTATTATATTAAAATTCGAGATTGATTCAACTATATATTTCTTTCAGTACTAAATGTTATTTGTTTATCAATATATGAATAATGTTTTATTATAATACTTCAGTGGATGTTAAATGCAATGTATGCTTTCGACCTTCTTACTGCTGAAGGATACATCGTTAACAAAGTATGAAATTAATAAATTGCTCTAAAAATCGTACCAATTACTTGAATGGGAAATTAAGTAAAAATATGTATATTGTTATTGAGAAAAGGTGACTTATAGCATCCTTTAATAGGCTGCGCTTGTACCTAATTCAACCATAATTTCGAGTTTTTTATTTATTTATTTTATTTATTTATTTATAAACTTTATTGTACACCAGAAAAAATAATTTAATTAAAAATTAAAAGACCGACTTCAATGTGCACTACAAAGTAATAAATAATATATATTTCATTGTGCTAGTACACATTGATTAATTTTCTTATTGACTAGACTAGCCAACAAATCTTAAATACGTAATATTTTGAAGGCGGGTCGCCAAGTGCCAAACGAGAACAAATTTAAGTAATGTAACACAGTTGAATATTACCTACTTGTAGATGTATCGTTGGCGCTCAGTTAGGTCCATACGTAAACTAGAAACAAATTAATTTAACATATTGATCCTACGTGTACATTTGTTGAAATTTTAATAGAATTATATGTGTCATATGTGTGATCTAATTTTAATGTATTGCATAGGATCAAAGATACAGTGGTCAAGGGTTTCAACTCCAGGGTACACCATTGACTTATTGGAGTCACTTGCATATTTATATACAATTACTTTAACAGTGATAGGAATCATAGTGAGGAAAGTATAAGAAAGGGAAGGATTGTTAAGTTTGTATGTTTCCCTCCATTGTAGATAAGTCCGATGCTCCACAATGTTGATTAAGAGCTGTTATATTAAGGACGAGCGATTTTTCTATTAATTATCGGGACAGGGACTTGAATTTGCACCCGATATGACTATAGACTCTCGCCCCCAATCACACCGAGGGACAAAACACGTAAGGCGTAACGTGGGTGTCCTGGTTGATACCAGGAGAATCTCTGCATACCCCTTCTGGGAAAATGGCGTGAGTTTATATTATAGATTAAGACAAATTAATATTGCGTGTAAAATTGTGAGTTTTTCGCTAGGATGTTTTAAACAAATTAAATTTAAGTGTAGGTCGTCGTGTTCGTCACTTGGCGACCCGCCTTCAAAATATTACGTATTTAAGATTTGTTGGCTAGTCTAGTCAATAAGAAAATTAATCAATGTGTACTAGCACAATGAAATATATATTATTTATTACTTTGTAGTGCACATTGAAGTCGGTCTTTTAATTTTTAATTAAATTATTTTATTTATTACTTTTTAGTTTTCATAAGCATTGTAATGATGCCAACGGTAATCATATAATGAAAATTGGAATCAATGTTTATAAAAAATGAACCATTGTGATCCTTTATAATTTCAAAAACGAAAATTAATATTTTATGATTTTTAAGGAAGCTACACTGTTCGTTTTTTTTTATTTCGTTTTTATGATAAAGAAAATACTAAAATCGGTTCACCTGCTGGAGATATTGAGTACACTTATGCGTGGTAATCATTCATTACCCCCTCACCTCTACACCTTCTTCACTTCCTATTTTTAATAAAACACATATACTTAAACCAATGGACGAAAAATCATTGCGTTTCTACAAAGTTTTGACCTCCAGTCTGCTCTCCAGATATGTACTTATTTATTAGATTGTCACCATATTTTAATGTGACCAAAATTAACAACAACAACAACAACCAACATTCGTGCCGAAGAAAAGTTATTTAAAATCATTTTTTACCATCGCAGATATTTATTATTTATATTGGTATATATCCCCCCTTCCCACGCCCCTTTCTACTTTCCCCTTTCCATCCCCCCCTTGTAGTAATAAACTTATACTGAACCTAATGTAAAAAGAATTATTGCTGTACTGTTCAATTTTGAGGAGTTCTGCCCTTCAGGTCTAAAGATATTCATCAGGTCTTCACAATAATTTTTTTGGTCTAACTTATGATATAATACTCTTTGACAAAAAAGTTATTTTTAAGTCGTTTAAGAACTGCCGGAGATATTGAGTATTAACAATTTTACCTATTTACTACCCCCCCCCCCCACAACTACCCTTTACCAATTTTCACCCACCCTTTGTAATAATATACTTATACTTAATCTTACGCAAAAAGAATTAATGCTGGATCGTTTAATTTTGAGGAGTTCTGGTCAACAGATCCTAAGATATTCATCAGGTCTTCACCAATTTTATATGGGACCAACCCTGTATATAATGCTTTCCGACAAAAAATAAATTTTTAAAATCGGTTCACAATTGCCGGCGTAATCGCGTAACAAACATACAAAAAAAAAATTCAGTCGAATTGATTACCTCCTCTTTTGAAGTCGGCCAAAAAACAAAATACAATAACATAAATTAAAAATAATATTAAAAATAAGTACAATCGGCGGCCTTATTGCACTAGGCAATCTCTTCCAGGCAACCTTTGGATGGAGATAAGACACAGGAGAGAGAAAGGGCAGTCTGGGGTGTAAAATGAAAAAGAAAAAAAAATATATATATACTTTTTTTTTACTTTTATTTTGTGTTTTTAATTTGTTAGTATATATACTAACAAATTAAAAACACAAAATAAAAGTAATACATTCATATAGATGTAGGATTTGAATGTTAAGAAGAAAGATGAGTAGAATGGAACGTTTGACGAATGACTGATATGGAACGTAGTTTGTGTGAAAGAGATGACTAATGAAAGTATTTAAGATGGAAAGAGTAAGAGGATGAATGATTAAGATGTTGAAGTATGTAAGGACGGAATAGAGGAGAACAGTCTGTAAGACGACGGAAGAGGTGAACGACGGAAGACGTAAAAGACGGAAGACGTATCAAGACAAGACGAGTTTTATTTAATATATTGAAGATTACAAAGACGATCATTGTTTAATTTGACCCCTTACGGAACTATTCCCACATATTTTTGGGGGCCCCTCCGGGATAGTTCCGTATTTCGGGTCAAAGAAGAAGCAAGCAGAAGACGAAAGGAAAATACTACGTGAAAAATGGGTGGACGTGGTAAGGAGCGCCAACAAGACGATGAGGATGACGAATATACTACAGCTTCGTCGGGGAGAATTATTCATGATTTATTCCACGCGGAGAGCATTATCCCCAAATTTAATGGCCAGGATAAGATATCTTCTGTGGTCAGATGGGCCCAAGATATTGATGATAATGCTGAAATATTTCAATGGACACCTCTGCAGACTCTAATAGTTGCGAGAAGGGCGTTAACAGGGACAGCCAATTTATGGTTGAGGTCGGAGAAGCCTTTCAAAAGCTGGGAGGAGTTAAGAGCTGCTGTGATCAAAGAATTTCCTGATTCAATTGACGCAAAATCGATACACGAGATGATGGCTGCAAGAAAAAAAAGGAAAGATGAAAGATGTATAGATTACATGCTAATCATGAAGGAAATGGGAAAAAGAGGCAAAATGGCCGATTATGTGGCCATTAAGTACATCATTGACGGCATAGTCGACTCGGAGGTCAATAAAATGGTTTTATACGGCGCAACAACATATTCGGAGTTGAAAGAGAAGATCAAAATTTATGACACCATAAAAGAAAAGATGGCCGGGAATCATTTTCAAACCGATAAGTTCGAGAACAAGAAACGTTACAACAGTAGTAAACTCAAGTTAAGGTGCTATAGTTGTGGAGAATTCAATCATAATTCATTGCAATGTCCAAATAAAGAAAAAGGCCTAAAATGTTTTAAATGCAACGAATTTGGGCATATTTCGCCTCATTGCAAAAAAATTAATGACGTAAATGTGCGGTCGAGGACATACGAGAGACCGAGCACATCCGAGCAGAAGAAAACCATGTGTGTCACAGAAAATGATTTGAAATGTGAAGATTACAGTTGTCATGACAACGCAGTTGATGGTTGTAAACAGCGTGACGATAATGAGAAGTTGGTCAATGAGAAGAATATACAAAAAGAAATGTGTTTCAAAAACGCTTGTAAGACGATTTCTATTAATAAGTGCGAAGTGACCGCCTTGATAGACTCCGGCAGTGACCTTAACTTAATCAGTGACGAACTTTATGTGAATATCGGGTCTCCGGTGTGTACGAATACTGCAACAAATCTCGTCGGGTTAGGAGGCAATATAGTGTCGACAAGCAAATTTTATACTAAAGTTTCAATAGATGGACATTATTATAAAGTAACTTTTTATGTTGTGCCTAGATATGCTATGCCATTTAGTGTTATATTAGGCCAAGAATTTCTCAAAGATGTTTTTACTGTTATCTCGAAGGGTTCAATACTGATCGCACCAAATATAGAGAATTGGATGACGAAACTCTCTTGTGTAATTAACTATGAACAGTTTGTTTTAGGTAGAATTCAAGATGAACAGATCCAGCGCGAAGTTGTTAGTTGTGTAACGAATTACCAACCGAAGCAAATTAAAGAGTCACCGATCAAGTTACATATTGTGTTAAAAGACGATATACCGGTAGCTCAGAGACCAAGAAGAATTTCTCTAGCAGAACAACAAGTTGTTGAGAAGCAGGTAGCTGAGTGGCTTAATGATGGTATAATTCGTGTAAGTTATTCAGACTATTCGTCTCCTTTGGTTTTAATTAAGGAAAAAGATGGCGGTACAAGAATCTGTGTAGATTATAGGCCAATCAATAAGAAAATGGTTAAAGATGAGTTTCCTTTGCCTATAGTAGATGATTTAATTGATAAACTCAAGAATGCCGTTGTATTCAGTGTAATAGATTTAAAGAATGCCTTTTTTCATCTTCGTGTTAGTGAAGAAAGTATTAAATATACTGCATTTGTTACACACAATGGCCAGTATAAATTTTTAAGAGCTCCTTTTGGTTTGTCAGTATGTCCAAAGTATTTCATGAGGTTTATAACAACTGTGTTTCAGGAACTTATAACAAAAGGAATATTAATCATATTCATTGATGATCTACTGATACCAGCAGCTAATGAAGGCCAAGCTTTGCAACGATTGAAGGAAGTTTTATCTGTTGCATCAGAGTATGGTTTACAGATAAATTGGAAAAAAGCTCAATTATTATGCCGACGAATAGAGTATTTAGGCCATGTTGTGGAAGATGGAAAGGTGCAACCTTCACCTGAGAAAACGAATGCTGTAACCAGGTATCCCGAACCAAAAACGTTAAAGCAACTTCATAGTTTTGTTGGGTTGACTTCGTATTTTAGAAAATATATAAAAGATTTTGCATCAGTTGCTAAACCGCTAACGGATTTATTGAGAAAGAATGTTAATTTTGAGTTTAGTGATGTTCATAGACACGCGTTTAATACATTGAAGAATGCATTAACTAGTAGTCCTGTTTTAAGAATTTATGATCCGCAATTGTTAACTGAATTACATACAGATGCCTCAGCCCTAGCATACAGTGCTATATTGATGCAAAGAGACTGTGCAGGTGAGTTACATCCCGTGCATTACCACAGTAGAAAGACAAGTGAGGCTGAAAGAAAATATAGCAGCTACGAATTGGAAGCGCTAGCAATTATTGAAGGTGTTAAGAAATTTCGACATTATTTGTTTGGTACTAAAATGAAAACTAAAGAAGATATTGAAATTTATGAATTACTCGAGAAAGAACATAGAAGTATTTTCTTTCAAAACAGAGAAATTTTAAAAATGAATGCGAAGGAGCAGTTAGGAAGAATTCAAGAAGAAAATCGTATGACTTACGACAGGAAAAGAAAGGAAAGCCGCAAATATACTGTAGGAGATATTGTAGCTATAAAACGAACACAATTTGGTACTGGATTAAAGATCAAACCTAAGTATTTGGGCCCATATAGGGTCACGAAGATCAAACGAAACGATCGATATGACGTACAGAAAATTGATAATATGACTGAGGGATCTCGAGTAACATCCTCTTCTGTAGATAATATGAAGTCATGGCCATTGTCTGGTAGGGCAGATGAATTAGGTGAGTAGTGGTTTATTAACTGATGGGGTAGATTAGGGAATATACCTGTCGGTTGGTTGATCCTTGGCCTAATATTTTATTATGTTGCTATTGTTTATATTCTAAGGATGTTAGATTAATAGTTTTATTTGCCGTGTTTTTTTTGTTGTACCTATTAATGTGTAATTTGGTTGAAGTTGTGTTTAAGATATGATGTGTTTACGCGAAGGTGGTTTCTAATGTTGTATGTTGTAGGAGATGATGTTTATTTAAGTTGTTTGTTATTTTCTGTATTATGTCATAATAATTAAGATCTGACTGAGGGCAGTCAGATGTCAGTATGGCCGAGATGTAGGATTTGAATGTTAAGAAGAAAGATGAGTAGAATGGAACGTTTGACGAATGACTGATATGGAACGTAGTTTGTGTGAAAGAGATGACTAATGAAAGTATTTAAGATGGAAAGAGTAAGAGGATGAATGATTAAGATGTTGAAGTATGTAAGGACGGAATAGAGGAGAACAGTCTGTAAGACGACGGAAGAGGTGAACGACGGAAGACGTAAAAGACGGAAGACGTATCAAGACAAGACGAGTTTTATTTAATATATTGAAGATTACAAAGACGATCATTGTTTAATTTGACCCCTTACGGAACTATTCCCACATAAATATGTACAACAAACATACATACATACATATACAAAATAGACATAAAATATAATAAATATATACATAATAAATGCCAATGGAAATAGTAAAAGCACATTAATGAGTAAATTCAGTGAGAGAGATAGTGCTCCTTGACTAGTGACTTAAAAGATGACAATGTTCTAGCCCGTCTCACGACATCTGGAAGTGAGTTCCACAATCGAACAGCAAGTACGGAGAATGATTTGTCCATAAATGTCGTGGTGTGTACGGGCATTCTCAGTTTCATGTTCTCCGACGACCTCAGGGATCTTTCATGGGAATCATGAAGAAATATAAAACGGTCTTTGAGATAAGAGGGGGTGAGAGGGTTAAATAATATATTGTATAAAAGTGAAAGAGTGTGAGTATTCCGACGAAGCCGTATGGGTAACCACTTGAGCTTAAGACGAAACTCAGAAACATGGTCATATTTGCGTAATACAAATATGAACCGTATGCAAAAATTTTGGAGACGCTCAAGTTTATTAAGTTGGTCTTGGGTGAGATCAAGATAGCTGACATCGGCATAATCAAGGATGGGGAGTAGGAGTGTTTGCGCAAGCGAAATTTTCGTGGCAACGGGTAGAAAATTGCTTAACCTTCGCAAGGACCTTGCTGAAGCAAACAGCCTTCGACTTAATTCTCGAAGCTGAGGACCCCAAGTGAAGGACTTGTCTATAAGTAGACCTAGATTGCGAACGGTGTCGTTGTATGGGATGGTGATACCATCACAAAAGACAGGAGGAAGTTTAGTCCAATCTAGCTTTGAGGACATCCTGGGGCTGCCAACAACAATGATCTGGGCTTTCGAGGGATTAATCTTTAAGCCGTGAGCTTTACTCTATTGACAGATGTGTTGGATATCAATGTTTATTGCTGCAATCGCGTCAACCATCCTGTCTAAAGTAGCCTGAGCGTAAATCTGTCTTCGAGTTGTTTAATACATCAGAATATATGCACTATATAGCATGCATCCGTGCAGGGTTTACTATATAAAAATGATACGAACTTCGAATGTTCGTCTGGTTTCGACGTACGATAGAGGAATCCAAAATTTTGTGGAGGATCTAGGAATATTAGTGAAGTTTTACGGACAGCGTCCGAAAATTCGAAGTTCGTATGATTTTTATAGAGTAACCTCCCTGGATATTTCACTAACAACGATATTTGTGTAAAAAAACAATAACGCATAATTGAATTTTAAAAGCCACGCCATGTAACCTCAAACGATGTGGAAATTGATAAAACCATAGCATATTTAACCGACATAGGTTTGTGGAAAAAAATATATATTCAAGGAGAAATATTTATTAAATTACAAATTTAACAACAATATTTTCTCGCAACCTTGTTTATTTCCCATTAAAATACTTTATCCATAAGCCAAAATATAATATATCTAACAATCTAATTTGTTTTAATATTGTGTAAAATAAGTACTTAATTCGAGGCATGCTACAGCGGGTAATGCGAAAATTTTGAATATAATATAAGCACAAAAAAAATGTCACGTTTTGTTGCATATTTTTTAGTTGCTTTGTGTTTGTAGTCAATAAAACTACCACCCAGCTTCGTCTTCGGTTACACGGTATACCCTTTATTATTATTCTGACGTCAAGAAGTGAACATAATTCAAATTAATTTAACACCAACTCCATAACCCACAAAAATAAAATTCTGAATACCATAATCTCCGTGAAATTGTATAACATTTTTTAAATGTAAACAAATAAGAGACAAAAAAATTTAAACATCACAGCCTTTATTCAAAGTAATATTATAAAGAGAGGCTTTAAAAATAATCTAAGGTTCGGTAAGCTGCTTTCAAAAGCAGACATTGTTCTACCATGTTTATGGAACACCCTTTACAAAGATCCAGTCTGTAAAGAACAAACAAGATGAGTAACCTCGTTCATCAAGTGAGGGCTGTAGCGGGTAGCGGCCGCTCCACACTTCAGTCTGCCCGTAGACCGCTGCCAAGCGCACGCATTCTACAACGCTACGCGGAGCCAACACTTACCCGCTACGCCACTACGATACTACGCCATGTAAAGTGTGAAGCATATTGCTTTGTGTTGCGTATTGTGATTATAGTGAAAATTGTGTTTGAAAACTGTTTATATTATATTGTTTATTCAAATATGAGACTAGTTATGAGGAACATACGAGTGACATTAAAAGTGATCATATTTCTTTTAACAATACAAGGTAAGCGGCATGTGACGAGATTGTTAAGAAGATATTTTTTATTTAAAAAATGTAAATTACATAAACTACTACGGGTTTTTATTTCAGCAAAATAACTAAAATTTGACGTGTTCTAAAAAAAAATCAAGTTATATTTTCAACAAAAAAGTGTCGTAAACATCTGCAAGATAACGTCTTGACTTATGTATTAATAATAATGTTATCAAATTTCTGTTTCTCCCAGTGAATTATATATTATATCTTTCAAGCTTCAGGTTATTGTAAAAACAATTTTTGCATTCTCAAAATTCAATTACAGTTTCTGAGGTATGTAGCGCCAAAAAACAACGAATTTTTTAAATTACGTTTTATCACAATGAAGCGAGCTTTAATTATAATATTATGGTATTTAATTTCTCTGTGGATTGTAATAACCGTAAAAGGATTTTGCTGTCTTATATAAACTGAGACAGCGCATTAAACAAAACGTGAATTAGAATGTATTACATTTACTCATGGCTTATTTACATTTACTATTTGAGATTCATCTTTATTATTTACTAACGGTTTGAGGATTTTTTACATGCGTGTTTTATCTATTCTTGTCCACTTTGTTGGGTGGTCAGCCGCACTTTTGAATACTGTCTGGTCAGGTCCAACCCTTTGTCTATTTGTGTCTCCAAGCGACTAGATCTTTGCACTGTTCCGTGTTGTGTGTTCCGGCTATGACATTGTGGTCAGAAAAAACTATATTTAACATTACATTTTACTGGTGTATTCTCATATATGAGAGGCCGCCTGGTTAGGTACCACCGCAATGTCAATTTCTCCAAACATCAGTGTAAATGCATTTTTGTGTTCCGGTTTGAAGGACATATTGAGACTTAACATTTTATGTCTCAGGATGGCGAGTAAAATGCCAAGTATTATTTTGTAATTAGTAAGTGTTGTTCGATTTTGCCAAGCGTTGCTTTGTAATCCATAGTATTGTTCGGTTTTGCCACTGTCATTGAGCGGATGTATCAGTTACCATCATGTGGAAAGCATGCTCGTCTCGCCATTCAAAGCTTTAAAAAATACATCACGATGTGAGGAGCGCATTGCAGTACCACACAATGCTTGGATATTACAAGGTCTGGGTTGTTGCTTTATATGGGCTATTACCACTAGGCGAACGACCTGTCCGTCTCGTTGTTCTTGTTTAAATTAACTCCACATTTATTAACTTCTAGTTACTACTAAGCCAAATTTTCATAGAAAAACGATCGATTTTCTTTATGTGATCCTTACTAATATCCTTACTAATATTATAAAGGTGAAAGTTTGTATGTATGTATGGATGTTTGTTACTCTTTCATGAAAAAACGGCTCAACAGATTTTGATGAAATTTGGTATAGTGATAGCTGACACCCTGGATTAACACATAGGCTACTTTTTATCCCGAAAAATGTAGTGTTCCCGTGGGATGAGTCAGGAAACCAAATATACATATTTTCTACTCTTTCAAATTCAAATTGTTGGCACGGGATGTCCTCTCCTACGGAAGGGAAATATAGTCGACGGCACGCGGGAAATATAGTTAGTAGACACGCGAAATAATATGTTCTTGATGTGGATTGGACTCAAAAACTATCTGCACCCGGGCGAAGCCGGGCCCGACAGCTAGTATAATATAATTATATTAAATAAATAGAGAAAAAGAAAACACATTTATTGACACAGTCACAAACATTTCTGACCCAATATTAAAATCAATTATAAACAACTTAATATACCCTACAGTTACAGACATTTCTGACCCAACATCAAGATCATTTAAGTTTTGTGTTCTGAGTATCAATAACTATGAAAACTTTTCGGTCTCACAAATATGATAAGCGATAAGACCGCCAATTATCATCTTTATTTAAACGTTTCGTTATATTTATTTTATTTTATTACTGTATGTGGTGTTCAATAAATAATTTATAAATAAATAAACACCCATATTCGTGAAAAATATTTGTGGGCCTCACAAACATTTATCACGGTGCAGGGATCGAACCCGTGGCCTCTCGTTTCATGGTCAGCGTCTAACCAACTGCGCCACGAAGGCTGCCAAATTATGCTTATTTATAAATTAAATCTTTTTTTGTATTATACAGAGAGGAAATATTATATAGATTACATTACAAAAATATATCAAGTGGCGGTCTTGTAACACTGGGTAATTTGTTACAGGCAACCGTGGGATGTGTTTATAAATAGGATAAATCCGAAGGCCTAACGGCGGCCTAAATAATAATAATCCACAATGAATAAAGTATATAGCTACATATATCTATATAGTATTATAACAGCACCTAAAATAATTATTGTTTGAATTTTTGTCTGTTTTTCTGTTTGCCTGTGCTTTGCGGCTAATCTCAGGAACAACTGAATCAATTTCACTTAAATTTGGTAAGGATGTAACTGACTTCCTGGAATAAAACATAGGCTACTTTTTAATCCGTTTCTTTTCATGTTTTTCTGTGGGATGAGCAAGTAATTAAAATATATTTGTTCAAACTCAAATAGTTGGGTTGGTACAAGAGAGTTCAGGATTACATGCTTTCAGTAATGGAATAAAATGAGACGGGACAGGATATAGTATGTCAAAATATCAGAGAAAACAACACAAACATCTTTCGAAGCTATAAGAAAGTGTCCTCCGGGAACAGGATTTCTTTGTAGATAAAAGGGGCTGTAAATCCTTGCCTCTTGACAGTCTGCCGGATTGGCTAGAATCGGCTGTGAAACGAAAGGCCGCGGGTTCCGTTCCCGCGTCGGAATAAACGTTTATGTGATCCACATGTATTTGTTTCGTATGGGTGTTTGTGAGACCAAAATTCTCTAATAGTTTCTGGTACCCAGGACACGAGAGTCGATCTTAGTGTGGGGTCTAGTTCTGACCCAAGACCCAAGTTTGTGACTGTTGGGTGTTATTTATTTACATACATACATACATAAACTCACGCCTATATCCCAGAAGGGGTAGGCAGAGGACACCCTCATTTCGCCTTGTATGTTCCGTCCCACAATGTGATAGGTGGCGAGCCTATCGCCATATTGGGCACAAATTCCTGACTCTGGGCTGATAATGAATAGAAAAATCCAATATCACTTTGCCCAACCCGGGATTTGATATTTATTTATTTTATTTGAATTATATTATACTTCTCAAATGTACATTAAAATTGAAAGAAGGTAATTTGTCAAAGCTTACGTACTAGTATACGTTGATTGCCTCGGTGGCGTAGTTGTGCTATGGTAGGAATACAAAGCTGAAGTCTTGGGTTCGAATCTCGGGTCGAGCAATGTCATATTCGATTTTTCTATGCATTATTAGCCCGGAGTCAGGATTTTTTATTTCTTTATTTTATGACGATAGGCTAGCCTCATTATTATCATATCCTGGGACGGAATATACAAAGCGAAAGGTGGGTTTCCTGGCACCTCTGCATACCCTTTCTGGAAAAAAGGCGTAACGTTATGTATGTATGTACGTACTAATATTGGCTAGCTGGATGGTACGGAATAGTTTTAATTATGACTAAGTGAGCCCGGCATGAGGACGCAGGTGCTAATAATTTTGACTACACACGATGCTAGTAAAAAATGCTAAAGTAAAACTACAGTATTTCTAAATGCTAAATATTAACTATCTAACAAAAGTAATTTGTAGGTACCTTTTCATTAAATAATGGAGTAATGCTAATAAAATCTGCTTGATGCTAGAGGTCCTGATGAAAAGTGTAACACAAATATGTGTTAAAGAAATGCGAAAAAACATGGTGGATATTTTCAAATTTTTCATAATAATTATTGTGAAGGAAATTCTAGTTCATTCTTGAATATTGTCATAAGATATGTATAATGACACCGGGTGTATCCAGACGGCGACTAAACACGAAACTGGGTAGTAAATTTCGTGACTACCGACACAATTTCACTAAAAATTTCGCGATATTTTTCTGTAATGTTTTAAATATCATCGTGTTTGGATGATAAATTCATAGTTTTTGCTAAAATAATACTTTGAAACCTTGAATTTTTCAAAATAAAAGGGTGTGCGTGATTATTATTCCAAAAGGACGACAGGAAACAAAAAAAAAACATATTTTTTGCAAAATTTTTAGTTTTGTTGTGTCTGAACTTACTAAAACTAACACGTAGCTTCGTTTTCGGTCGCAGTCTTGATAAACTTTAAAGGTATCTAATATTTATAGTTATACCTTAACATAGTTAATTTACCCACATTAACGTACAAAAATAAATATAGCAAAAAGTAATGAAATTATTAAAAAGTTTTAAAAATGTTATGCATAAAGCAACCAAGTATTATTCGACTTTTACAGTTAAGAAGGTAATAGAATTTTGATCGATTTAGTTTCGAGAGTATTCCACCTTCGTGTTTTATAATATTTAGTTGCTAACATAAATTACCCTCTACAGAAAGTAGGGCTTCATTAATTTAATTCGTAGACCTAAAAGCTCTTATTAATTTATTTACTTTAAAGAAAATCAACAGTATTAAAATATATAAATTGATCTTTATCTTTTATAGCGAGCATCAAGATACTTAACATCCCACAACCATCTAATTTAACAAACCAAAGTAAATAATTATTTAGAAAACCTCAACCGAATACTTGTTAACATTTATAATTATCTTTCTTCGATAACGTGTAGTCTGTCATTATATACCTTGTTTTAAAGCGGTTAAAAGTGGGTAAACAATTTTAAAAAGTGTTTTTTATTTATCAGGTCATTCTAGGTCACACTGAATAAAATAGCTGATTACTTGACTAACACATGTGCCTTGAAATATTTTCGTTAGTGATCATGGTACCATTTAAATGGAAGCAGCTGACCCTTATAACCTCTAATATAGCATGACTCATTCAAGTGGGCGTGAAGAGTCTAATCCGAATCTATGAAGAATAATGAAAAGAAAAACATGCTATATTATTATACCATTCGATTATGTTGCCAATAAGTCTAATATTTTGGGAATTCATGTCATACGGCAAAAAGGTGTTACCTTCATTTTTGGCAAAATAATATTTTCTTCCCTTACCTTAACTCCGCGGCTCTTACTTAAAATTGTTGGAAATTGTTATATATAGATTCCTTAGACTTTACAAAGAAAGAAAGATACGTTTATTAGTTACGTGCTATGATTTACAGTTTTTTTTTATTGCTTTGAATAGCTAGACGAGCATGCCGTTCGCCTGATGGTATATGACCGCTCATAAACAGTAGCAGATCCAAACAACACTTAGAATTACGAAGCAATGCTTAGCATTCCACTGCGCTCGTCATCCTGAGACGTAAGATGTTAAGTCTCATTATGTCCAGTAGGTACTCTGGCTACAATGTCCTTCAATCCGAAACACAACAGTGCATTTACACTGCTGTTTGACGGGAGAAATAGACAAAGCGGTGGTACCTACCCAGGCGGCCGCTCACATATGAGAGACCTATCATCAGTAATTAGTACTAATATAATAGTGGTTGTCAACAACACAGCTCATGCTCAGCATGTGCTGTTAATGAAACCAATGCTGGTCTTCCACATGGCCCAATAAGTGACTTTAAGCTATTACTTTTGGTTTTAGATAGTCGCCGTACCTATATTTATTTATTTAATTTATAAACTTTATTGTACACCAGAAAAAATAATTAACAGAAATTAAAACAATATTAAAAATAAGTACAATCGGCGGCCTTATTGCACTAGGCAATCTCTTCCAGGCAAACTTTGGATGGAGATAAGACACAGGAGAGAGAAAGGGCAGTCTAGGGTGTAAAATAAATTAAAAACTCAAAACAAAAGTAAAACATACATATAAATACATACAGCATACGTACACATATACATATACAAAATAGACATAAAAAATAATAAATCTATACATAATAAACGCTAATGGAAATAATAAAAGCACATCAATGCGTAAATTTAGTGAGAGAGATAGTATTCCTTGACTAGTGACGTAAAAGATGACAATGTTTACTCTGAAATAGTGATACCGGAACCCTTCAATTTGGTTTTGTTAAACCAAATGTGGTCCCTAGTAGTGGTATCCTGCAACTTCACTAGCAAGGGCCTAGATTTGTTGGAGGAAGACGGTCGACCCATTCTGTGACAACGTTGGACATCACTTAATTGGAACTCAGCTACACCCATGCGCTGCTTCACCACATCTTCAATTAACTGAACAGGGTTCTCGTCAGTTGCTTCAGCGATGCCATGGAACAGGAGCATTTTGCGGCGCCGCTGCATCTCCATGCTGTCAACTGTGTTAGCCAGGGCTTCAATTTGCTTCTGAAGAAGACTTAGTGCCTGGGTAACGAACGCTCTATATTTAATGAAGTCAGCTGCCAAATCAGAAGAACCTGTTGCAGCAGGCGATGATTTCTGTAGGTCCGTCTCAAAGGCAGTCATTCTCTTATGGAAATCCTCTTTCATCTCTTCAATCGTGGCTTTTAGTGAGGACTCCATAGTACAGTACGAAAGTGTGTGATGTGCAGTGTTGTAAGACAGGAAACAAACACTAATACCGGCAGGTAGTCACTTTAACATAACTTTATGTGCATAAAAAGTAAGAAATAACACTTCTGTATATATATAACAATTAAATAATTGCAGAGCAAAAATGTGCACAACTAATCTTTTAACTACCCACGAAGAAAAAAAGCCGTATGGGTAACCACTTGAGCTTAAGACGAAACTCAGAAACATGGTCATATTTGCGTAAACCAAATATGAACCTTATGCAAACATTTTGGAGACGCTCAAGTTTATTAAGTTGGTCTTCGGTGAGATCAAGATAGCTGACATCGGCATAATCAAGGATGGGGAGTAGGAGTGTTTACGCAAGCGAAATTTTCGTGGCAACGGGTAGAAAATTGCTTAACCTTCGCAAGGACCTTGCTGGAGTAAACAGCCTTCGACTTAATTCTCGAAGCTGAGGACCCCAAGTGAAGGACTTGTCTATAAGTAGACCTAGATTGCGAACGGAGTCGTTGTATGGGATGGTGATACCATCACAAAAGACAGGAGGCAGTTTAGTCCAATCTAACTTTGAGGTCATCCTGGGGCTGCCAACAACAATGACCTGGGTTTTCGAGGGGTTAATCTTCAAGCCGTGAGCTTTACTCCATTGACAGACGTGTTCGATATCAATGTTTACTGCTGCAATCGCGTCAACCATCTTGTCTAAAGTAGCCTGAGCGTAAATCTGGAGATCATCAGCGTAGAGGTGGTAGGAAGATTGAAGTTGATTAGTTATAGAATTAATAAACAGAGCAAAGAGAAGAGGAGATAGCACGCCGCCCTACCTACCTACCTACCTACCTATAAATACATAATAAAGTTTTTTGTCTCCAAATAGTGTTATTTCTTTGAAAAAATAAACAAAAAAAAATACCTATGCATAAATTAAAGTCATAGCCTGATAGATGCATAATCGTACAGCCTCAATTAATTTTTTAGTGTCCCAAACATCTTGTAGGTTGTCAACGATCGTATCAGTGGTCTAGGTTAATTCGATGACTATTAGAATGTTTAGTCAGTATCAATATATGTATGTATAGTAAAGAGAGAATATTTGTTTCAAATTCTTTTCTCTATAACTCCAGTGCATCGAAATCAATCCCCAGCCCAAGAGGTCGGTGTTTGCTTTGTTTTAGTAGTAATATGATCTCCAGATAAATGGGTCACTGCGAGCGAACAATGAAAGAACGTGTCCCCTACCGATATTTTAAGATTAGTCGCTTTTCTTGCGGAGTAAAGCGGTGTATCAATGAAAAGAATATTTATATGTAATATATCTACATAAACGTGTGTCTGGTGTTTTTTTTTATTCTCGTCCGGCGCGGCGTAGTGACCACACTGCACCTGATGGTAAGCGCAAATGCCGTCCAGGCAGAGTATAAATTGGCATCAGACGGCAGTCCCATGCCAATAGATACAATTATGCCGGATAAGATGCCTTTTCAAAAGGTGTGGTACATACACAGAATAGTATCAAATGCTTTGATTTAAGCCTACCTTTTCACTTCTTAATCAATTATAAATTAAACTCTCATGTGTTTTTAGATTGTCAAAGAATTTATTAATATAAACTTACTGTTAGATGAATGAATTGATCGTCTCATTTATCTGGCTGAAACATATTTCAACGTACGATACGACGGCCTATTTTCTAAGGAATAGTGAGGTTTATTTTTTTTATTTTACGCATTAAGTAATTTTGTATGTTAAAACTCTGCGTTATCTTGTTACTAAGGGTCTATATAAAATTACTATGTGGAATAATTTCACAGATAACAATAATATAGAATAACATTTTGCAAAATATTTCATATTTATTTATATGGGATTCGCAATTTGGTTTGTACTGTATCTTGTAGTTTAAAAATCGATTGTTGGATGTAAAACAAATTTTGGATGCCTAATTTTATTAATATTCCTATTAATTTTAATGTGACTGCCTCGGTGGCGTAGTTGTACTAAGGTACGGTTACAAAGCTGAGGTCTCGGGTTCGAATCCCGGGTTGGGCAAAGTGATATTGGATTTTTCTATTCATTATCAGCCCAGAGTCAGGAATTTGTGCCTGATATGGCGATAGGCTCGCCACCTATCACATTGTGGGACGGAACATACAAGGCGAAATGTGGGTGTCCTGGCATCTCTGCCCACCCCTTCTGGGAAAAAGGCGTGAGTTTATGTATGTATGTATTTTAATGTGAATATGAACACTATAGTGAGGTCTTGAATTCAATACATTTCGGGCTACTAACAGCTTTGTGCGAGTTTTTCGTTTTGGAAATTTATTCCCCTGCGACTCAACTTTTTGACCAGTACGAAATTCGATCAGTAAAATGAAGTTGACCAAAAGTGGGTGGCATCAGGCCCTGCTGTTCTATTTCGGAGGAGAGTAAGCTTATATGTTGTCAGTCTGAATGACATTGGGTTGAAAGTAGTGTGAAATGAGAGGTCGCCAGTTCGATTTCCGCTCCGAGACAGTTAATTCTCTTTGCCACACAAACAAAAGTTGGTACAAAAGTTTGACATAATTTTTGATACATACTTCACCAGACAGCCAACAATAACACCACACTAAGGTACCTACTTCACCAGACTTGGTACCTTAGTGTGGGGTCAAGAGTGTATGTTACTGTTGGTATATCATGTTGAGTACGTTTTGAAAGCCTCGGTGGCGCAGTTTTACTACGGGATGATTAAATTGAGCTGTCGGGTTCGTATCCCGTGTCAAAGTTATTTTTTTCAATAAATTACACTGGTTTACACGGTTCTTATACCCCAGCTAAAAGTTGTTATTTTGTGATTCATTTAGGTAGAATTATCCAAAAAAAAAAAATAAAAAAATTCTATCACGTCTGGTTTAAGAAATATTTATTAACTTAACTGAAATACATAATTTTGGTATTAATACTAAAAAAAAAAAAAAAATTTCAAATTTTTGCCTTCTTTTTATAGCAATTTGAATCAGTTTCTCTTATAATAGACCAACAGTAATCCCCCAACATGTTTTCATCCCAAAATCCTTGATGTCGTTCTTCAAAAACCTTTTAATCTTGATGGAAACGTTCCCCTTGTTCGTCACTCATACTTCCTAAGTTTTCAGGGAATAAATTAAGATGCGATTGCAGAAAATGAATCTTTAATAACATGTTTACTCCCATCTTTTGAAAATTTTCCAATAAATCGGTAACAATTTCTTTGAATCTTCACTTTTCTTATTTCCCTAAAAATGTTCCACAACCATTTTATTAGGTTCTCTCCATAGCATTGGTGAACCAAATGGAAGGTGAACGTTTTCTCCTGATGACCACTGGAGTAAGACAATTCTACAGCTTTCGCAAAACACATGAGGCACCCACTTTTTATCTTGATTTGCAACAGGAAATCCAAAATAATGGAGATATGCACTTTTTAACGAATCTGTAATGGGTCTTCTCTTTTTTGAAAATATAAACCGTCCACAAACATAACAAAAACGATCAGAACTTTGTTTACACTTTCTACTCGACATTTTTAATCAATCCGAAACAAGATAATTGTGGTTTGAAGCGAACGAATAAACAATAAACTGTCGTTACCACGTTAGGTAGTAAAAAAAAAAAAAACGATCGACTGCAGGAAGAATTTGTGACGTGATAGAATATTTTTACTAACACTTTTTGGTTTAAGGAAGGTATATTAACATATTTGTATACATTTATTTTGGGGTATAAAAAAAAGTTAAATTATGTAAACTAGTGTTATCAGCCTGAATTCATTAGTCGCCAAATTGAGTGTGCTTGGCGAGCCTTTCACCAATTAAGCCTATTATCACCTATCTGACTAATACTTAAGACAAAACGTTGGTGTCCTTGTAGCACCTCTGTATACCTCATTTGAAAAAATGGCTTAAGTTTATGTATTTATGTATTTTGAGAACAGTGGTTGTTATAATATGCTTACTTACGATGTATTATTGTACGCTTATGTATAGCTCGTAACCAACAGCGTTTACTTGAATTTAGTTGAGCATGTTTCAAAAGTTACTGTGCTTTGTGAATCTCTTGTAATTACTTTGAAGCCACCGCCATACAAAACTTACCTGCCAAAGAGATTGAGTTAGCCTACGTACTTGTAGGCACGCGCTGAAAGCGTCATTGTAAATATCCGGGAAATGTATACGCTATAGAAATGAATCATCATCATCATCATCATATCAGCCACAGGAAGTCCACTGCTGAACATAGGCCTCCCCCAAGGATCTCCACAATGACCTGAATACTTGCATCATATTGGTAGTTAGGATAAATTATGAGGAACGATGAATGACTTTTCTGTCTCACAAAATCCCAGACCTGAACAAATAGTTGTGGTTTACACAAAAAATGTCTCGGTGCGGGGATCCCACCAGCAGCCTCATGTCAAATCGAAATAATTGCGCCACGGAGGCTGTCAAATGTTCACAGACCGAGATAGATAAGCGTGTTCCATCGTGTATTGACGTCTCACAGCACGTCTTCCACAGCATGATACAGTGTTTGCTTACCGAGTGAATATTTTATTTTAATTTATTTTACTTGTTTGAATCCTAATGTCGTAATAGTTCCTAGTTTGTTATTGTTTTTTGCTATTATTTTTACTAAGTAAATTTATGCTGGCCGAGCAACGTTCGCATGTTACTCTAGGTGACCATTGAAAACCAGCGTTGCGTTGTAGCTCACGCCAACATTACGCCGAATGGTCACCTAAATGGTCACAGCGATGCGACACGCAAACTCCCATTTTTTTTTAATCTTTTATATTTTATATTACAATGTATGCTTGTACTTCATATTGTATGCAATACATGTGATTTTTCCTTTTTTAAGCCTACCGCCAGATTATGGCAATTCGGCACTCCAACTCTCCAAAGGAAAGGCTGTTTGTTAATTCACGCTTTTCTTCAGTATTCTATCAGAGAGTGGTGTCTTGGGTTATAGTAGGTTAGAATAAGGGTCAACTGAAAAAATACTACATAGGTATATACATACTCTACCAAGTATGGCATGAAGCGAATATTAAGTAAAATACGGGTCATCATGGGAATTGTTAAGATCTGTTTGCATCGTTCCTTTCCATCGATTATGGAAATCTTTTACTTCTAAATGCCGTTTTCCTCGTTCCTCGCCTACGTGGGAGCGGCGCAACATGACATTCTATTTTATGTTGCAGAATAATTTGATTAATAATATCTATAATATAAAGAATAAGTTCGTATAATCAAAGTTGATTTATTAGTTTCTGTTCGATTCAATATTTGGGTTAAATAAAAAGCTACTGAAAATAACAAACAAAAAACGAATACATAGTCAAACATATAGCTACATCATGTAATTACACTACGTGTGTTGTGTTCAGCGTAATTGAAAGTTCCGAGCAAAATACTATTTATAGAAAGTATTTTTGGTTAATTTTTTTTCTTATCTTGAATATAATATAAATGGAACATGTTACGCTTTGTAACTTATATACGACATTTTATGATATTTTACCATATTTATAATTTTTTTAATTAAAGAGTAGCTATATCGCTAGAAAAAATCTTCTTTTAGAATGTTGTAGGAAATATCAGGATAAATATATAGGGTGGCTTAATAGAATCCCGGCCGACTCACCCCAAAGCACGCACAATAAATTTCGGAAAATCGTGGGTTATCTTAGGGTAGTAGTTTTAATGTTTTGAGGGGAACGCTTCTGTTAAGGATATCGATTGATGTCAGAATTTCTTCCGGAACATTCCTTGTGTTATGATGTAAGATGATATTAAATTCTTGTATATACTCCATTATAATACGAAATCAATTTTTTACTCGTTTTTATCAAAAGTGCGGATGCTGCTATTTTAAAAAATGCCAGAAATGAGAAATTTGCATTTCGTTGTTGTATCAATATATTATGTTAATTAGTAGTCTGAATTTACGCAGCATACATTCAACATTTGACAGCCTCTGTGGCGCAGTTGGTTCTACGCAGGTTGTGAAATGAGACGCTGCGGGTTTGTTTCGTACATCGGGACAAATGTTTGTGTGAACCACAAAAAATTGATTCGGGCCTGGTTGTTAGTGTGACGGAAAAGTCTCTTGTAGTTTTTATATTCATAACACAAGATTCAAACTTAGTGTGGGGTCACGACTATGTATGTGACTGTTGGATGTATTTTCTTATTTGAGTTCGACCAGGCTGGCATATTTGTGGGTATATTTACATTTAAAAGAATATTAACCGTAATGTGTACTGGTATTAATTTACTGTTGTTTGGAAACCAGCATTGTTATTACGATATCAGCATTACTGCTATGTCTAACGCAGCAATGCAGTATGTGACAGGCCAACCTATTAGCAGTCATAGCTAAGATAGAGTTGGACTTCGTACGCATTCTGGACACTGAAGGTGATCAGTATTTATTTTTTATTTATTCCATAGATCTCCAATGCGGAATGTACACAATTAAAGATTGAAATATAATATATGCTGACAGACTTATTCTAGTGTACTCCCTCAATTATAGGATAAAAAAGCGTTCTGACTAATGAAGACTAAACTAAGACAACACAAACGTTACAATGTTAAAAATATTAGAAATAGGTAAAATAAAAAGTAGGCTTATAAATAAGAGGATACCTGATAATTCAATATGAAAGAAAAAAAGTCCTTACTTAAAAAAAAAAAAAACTATATAATTTCGAATAGCTTCCTCTTATAATTGGACCAAGACCCGAAGATATCAATGACGTTGGTTTTAGATAAAGTATTGAATACGAGTATTATTTACGCATTCTTGTGTGAAATAACATAGTGCGATCCTCGAGGAATATTTAAACATGCGGCAGAACCGAGCGTTAACGTGACAGGATCACATAATACTTCTAGAAACACAAAACCAAACAAAACAAAATGGAATGTATTTATTGGTCACGTAGGCAATAACAGAGCTCGTATGACAATACACATAGAACTTAATCTCTATATACAAAATATTTTCTATACTTAGTATTATTTACATTAATTTCTTGCTTTAATTAATTTAATTTATTTATTTTAAAACTAAATTATTTTTTATTTATCATCATCATTATCATGGGTATAGGCCTCTCTCATATTATGCTACTTTTCTTTGTTTTTTGTCAGGCGCATCTAGGTTCGGCCTGCGACTTTGACAGTGTCATCGACCCATCTTGCCCCCGGACGGCCGACGCTGCGATTACCCAGTTTTAGCCACCATCCCGTTAGCTCTTTACTCCACCTGGCAACAGTGCGTTTAGCCACATGCCTAGCCCAACTCCATTTCAGTTCCAAAGCGATCTTTTCGACATCTCAAACTTTCGTTCGGCGACGGATTTCGACATTCGGGACTCGATCTTGCAGTTTGATGCCGAGCATAGATCGCTCCATGGCTCTCTGTGCCACACCAATTTTGTGTAGAACATCGCGCCTGAGCATCAATGTCTCGGCACCGTAGGTCATGATGGGCAGGACACACTGATAAAAGAGGCGAGTTTTTAAGCTTTGTGGGTACCGGCGTGACTCTAACACGTCTTTTAGCCGTCCGAAAGCTGCCCAGCCTAATTGTATTCGCTTAGAGATCTCCTTTGCCTGATGTTCCTTACCAAAAGATAGAATATGACCAAGATAAACATAGTCGTTCACCATTTCTAGGGTCTCACCTCCAATCATGATGTTTGGAGTCGAGACTTCAGAAACATTACTCATGACTTTAGTATTGGTCATATTATGTGGTGGCCTGTTGGTAATGGACCAGACGCGGCTGCTAACATGTTCACGGTGGTCGTGGGTTCAAATCCTTCACACCTCTGACCTTTCGAAGTCATGTGTGTATTCATAGATATAAAACATAGCAAGGAAACCTGCATACCATAGCGATTTGTAAAATGTATATGGTGTGTAAAGTCCATTAACCCGCAGTAGGCCAGCGTGGTGGACTATATGGCCTTATCACTCTCAGTCGATCTCTCGATTGTGGAGGAAACCCGAGCCCTTCAGTGGCACGAGAAATTTTCTTAAGGTGCAAATTATGTTTCAAATGCTTGTACGGTCAGATTTTTTACGATATGTTTCTGGGTAACCACGGCTGATCCCGCCATCTTGACTCGTCAAAGTCAAGTTGTCGAATAGGTATTTTTGTTGTATTTCTTCCAATATATTTAACAAGTAGAGGTATGTAATAAATACTGAAAAAATACGTGATCACTGCCAAACATTAACATCTAGAACGCTTAGATTATGAATGTGATGCCGGTCTATTAAATCAGGACGAGAGCAGGAAGGTAAAAGGATGGAAAGAGGTAAGGGGTCTAGTGCATCCAGCACAGCACAGCAAACCTGTCACTACACGTCGATTTCTTGTGAGAGAGTGGTACAAACTAGGACGATACGACTCATTCATGCTGAGTCATGACTGACAACAGCGTATCTCTGCCACTTCCAATATTCTTTGTATAATAAGCATACGAGATCTACGCAGTTCTTAGAGTGAAATCTTCAACTCTTTTGAACCGTGAGCTGCTTTGAATTCTCTCAGTTTCCAACGTGATTGAATACTATTTTAACAATATCCTGAAATGAAAAGTATTTATTGGTCATGTAGGCAATTGAGAAATTTTATGACAATTCAATACACATAGAACTTAATCTCTATATACGAAATACTTTTATACGTTGTATTATTTATATTAAATTCTTACTTTAATTCATATGTTAATTTTATTTATTTATTTAATTTCTTATTAATATTTTATTTTAAGCTATGAGACAATCCTTTCGATATGGGAAGAAAATATGTATATTCTATAGATTCCGCGGAATTCATGATAGACTTTCGTTATAAAATGACGATAAATAGGCAGGATCTAGACCATGTAAAAATTTAAAACATGTTATAACAAAATTTATTTAATGAAAATTGTATCCAAATATTAATAAAATGTAAACATTATAGGTAATGATTATGTGGTCATTATTTATTGATTCCGAGTAAAAATATTAATTAACTAGCTGTCCGCTTAAATAGTAAATTAATAATATCCCGAAATTTCCTCCAACCGAAAATGAATTATCCATTTTTAGATCGAAATAAACAATATTTACTGTAGTAACCATTTTATCGCTATTTTGGTTTATTTTTGGTTTTTGTGTCGGCCGCATAAAGTTTAAAACTTATTGTAAGGTATTCGTACTTGCTTGTCATTTCGCAGATTTGAGCTTAATAGTGTTTCTCGTCACAGACTTGTGTGCAATGAAACAAAGATTTATAGTGGATGGTGATGGGAATCATTAACAGATAGATCAAGGGTGTAATTATATGCTCCGACAAGACGTTCGAAAAATCGAACGTTCGATTCCCACGCGTTAGTTAAAGGTTTTCCACTTATAAAAATCAATATTACTCTTGATTACAATTTCACTTTTTATTCCGAACTCACTCCGAACTCAGCTTATCCAAATCACGTACGATTGAGGATTCGAAAATTTAGTTAATGAGTATTTATATTCGAATCGTCTTCTTCCGTCGTTCGAACATTCGACTACCGTGTCGAAGCAAAGAGTACCCCCGCAGATTTGATCCGACTGCTGATAAAACGAAGTTAAATTATTAAATTTTTGTTTGTGACAAGGACAAATGAAATATATATACTTTAATGATACATAAACAAGTAACTAAATGAAACATTTAATATATTCGTTAAGTGTTGCCAAGGGATTCAATCGTGAAGCTACCTAAAGGGCCGCTGTAATTCGCTTTAATTTTGAAATACTATTTTACACAGCAAATACTTCACAGCGGTATAAAATTAATTGGGTCGTCTGGAGGTCCAGTGTGTTTTGGAACAACTTATTTGGATAGTTTTCAGTTTATGGAAGTTTTACTAGATTTCCCTTATTGAATTAGTTGTCGTCTGATTAATCTAGTAGAGGCAAAGGCTTGTAAGCGAGCTTCAATCGGTTTTCTGATGTGTATTATTCATATAATTTACTCAATTTTGGATTTTACGGAGTTTTATAGAAATAAATTAATAGGATATGTATAAAAAGCCTGTCATTGCCTCATTTATATACGATACGTTGAAAAACAAATTTTTGACATACAATCACAAATTGCCTCGTGTTTGAAGTTTAAACGCGTGTCCTTGGCATTTATTTATTTAATCCTTTATTGCACAAAAATAAAAATACAGTGAAGAAACAACACAATAATAATGATTAAGTATTAATAATTGGCATGCAGGTCTTATGCTTTATCAGCCCATATGCGTCCTACTGCAGGGCCCGGGCCTCCTCTACAATCGACAGTACGACTGAGAGTGGTTAGACCATATAGTCCACTATGCTGGCTTAATGCGGGTTGGCGGACTTTACGACTACATAGAAATTCTTGTAAATCGCTATGGTATACGGATTTCTTCACGATGTTTTCCTTCACCGTTTTAATGCCTGGTGATTGACTGTCAATACACACATGACTCGGAAAAGTCAGAGGTGCCCTAGGATGCTTTCTTTTTGCTCGAGAAGTACAGTAATTGTTTCGAAGGTTGTCGATTATTGTGATAGTGAGGACGCGCTGTAATCCAGTCATACTATGGGGTGTGAAAAGAGTTCTTGCCAAGTGACAATACGTCACACTGCTTAATTGTTCGATCTCGGTCCGGAATAGAAGATGGCTATTTTAAGCCGAATCCGAATAGAAGTCTTTTTACAGAAGAGCATGGCGCTCCAGTAATCAATACGCGGTGTTTGATCAGAATTTTTATGACAAAACTAATAGAATCATATTTATTTTCTTCACAGTAAGCGTTGACGGCGAGAGGCATTTATGACTCTGTGTTGTGCGTAACGACGGCTTAACTACTTTTTTTTTATTCCACTGAATGGCGAGACGAGCATGCCGTTCGCCTGATGGCAAGCGATACGACAGCTCATAAACAGTAGCAGAACTAAACAACATCTCGATTCACAAAGAAATGCTTGGCGTTCCAATGCGCTCGCCATTCTGAGACATAAAATGTTAAGCGTCAATATGTCCAGTAGTTGCTTTGGCTACAATGTCCTTCAATCCGAAACACAACAGTGCTGTTTAACGGGAGAAATAGTCAATGTGGTGACACCCACCCAGGCAGCCTCTCACTAAACTACTTCTACTATGTTGAAGAAACCAAGCTCATATTCATTTTAACGAATACGTTACCCTGATGCTGATTATGCCTGAGCCTCACTCAAGCCTTTGCCTCTTCAGTTTCATGGTGCCTTCCCCGCTAGGTAGCCTCCTCATCCAACATGGATGAAAGACCAGACTTCATGTCCCGATATCTCGGTTCATTAATCTCGCTCCAAGTGAGATTAACATCAGAGCCCACTAAAAGTCTGAACTCGTTTTGGACTTATCCAAAAAAGGCATCATTTTACGGTTTGCTTGTTTTGAAGCCCATACGCGGATTATTTTCGATTATTAATTTATATGCATCACACTTATAACGATTATATCAGCAGTTCATGAAAGAAGACTGATATAAAAACATGTGTTTGTAACTTATATGATAATTTAAGTCCACTTCACTCGGTTTGCCAAAGAACGATACTATAAAAGTATGAACCAGAATATCAATTCACAATTCTGAGAAACATTTGAAATATGATACACAGTTCACTTTTTACATAGAGTACTAGAAAACTGCTGTTGCAAATAGCAGTATATTTATTCGAGAACAAAGCGATATTGTTCTGAGAATATTGCTTTTGTTATAGCGGTATCACCTACACTATGGGTCCTGCAGTATCTTTCCAGAAGTATTATCATTTTAAAGTATTATATTTAAATAATTGCGATTTGCGAGTTACTTGTGTTTGTTTCAAAGTAATAGGGATGTTGACATTTTTTTTGAATTGCTTGTATTTTATAGATAAACCCTATATAAACAAGAAAATAAACTTTTGATGAAATTTTTATTTATGTCAGCATATATACGTCCCACTGCAGGGCACCGGACTACTTTATAATCGAGAGTATAATAAGAGTGGTTGGGTCATATAAATTCTTACAAAACGCGATGCTATTCAGGTTTCTTTTTTGACTTGAATACACACATGAATCCGCAAAGTCAGAGGTGTGCCCTGGAATTCGAACCCACGACCACCGTGAGCATGTTGACAGCTGCGTCTGGACCGTTTACTAACAGGCTATCACGCAGATAATAAATTATCCACTGACCGCAGCTGACCCAATTATGCGACCGGAAATGTCGCTTCTTGTCGTCGTAACATGTAGGACAAACTTATTTTAGCCAATTTGTGGACTGTTACTTAAATACCTATACTCACGCCTTATTAACAAAATGGGTATTCACCTGGTATGCTCTATCCTACGATGTGATAGAGGGCCAACCAATCGTCAAATCGGTCGCAAATTCTTGACTCTGGGCCCTGGCTTAACCCTCTATCACATCGTACATATATATAACGAGTGCCAGTTGGACTCTCTTCTTCTGCGTCCTCTGAATCTTCATACCATCACTGTTATTGTACCTCCGAATTCATAGTAAATTTGTTGCTCGGTATCCAATAATCTCTCTTCTTCCATAATATCACTCCCCCTGGAGTTATCAAAGAGCACATTGTTATCTATGTTATATGTCACTCATTAAAATACAATTTGACTAATTTAATACGATTATTTATAATGTGAAACCAAGATTGTTTGGATAATCTTCAATTTCGTTTCGTCTTTATTTTGTCCTATTTTGTCCTTCACTCCTTCATTATCTTAATCCTTCATCTTTCAACTCTTTCCATCTTAAGTACTTTCATTATAATCCGGCCGCTCAGAGAATGCGTTCCTGAAAGGTTGTAATCGAACGGACGACGTAACTTTGAAGTGCCGTTGCAAATGCAACGACAGCAAATGTAAATACATTATCGAACAATTTTATTTATTTACCCTACTTACGAACTAAAACATCATAAAAAAATAAATAATATGTAAATTTAGGTTAAATTTTATCACTTTGGACTAAATTTGACGGTTAATAAAAATAAAAATATTATATTTATAAGTTCATACCACGCCGTTACAAGGTTATGTCAACTGTTCATTTCTGGAGTGATGGGGCCAAAAAATAGCAGATTATTATAACGTTATTTTCCGTTATAATATAAAATAGTACATTTGTGTTTTTAATAATGTATAACGTAATAATTAAACGGATCTAACTCTTTATTTCACCTGGCAGCAATATAATATCTTTCACATTTGTGAATTTTATTTAAATTTGGCATTGAAGTTTACGTTTTTATTAAAATATTTTAAATAAGAACATTTAATATTAACTTATATTATTTACTTATTGTAAAGTGTGACGTAAATTTTAAAGTCACGTGACCAACCGTTTTGGTGACAATATTTTTAGTAATAAAGAAAAACATATTTATTCGTTATAAAGATCTCTTTAAAAATATATTAACGGTTGGAAGATTTAACGAATGATTATACCTAGATTTTAAAACACTTTATAGAAAATAGTCAAGTATCCAATTATTCTAACTTGCTACTTTTACTGTGAATAATTCAAAAGTTTAGCAAAATGATAATTATTTCCCATCACTACTCATGATCAACTGACATGTGTCAGGAACGCATTCTCTGAGCGGCCGGATTATAGTCATCTTTCTTCATAACATTCAACATTTTTCAATGCACAAATTGACTACAGTTCTAAGCATACGAAACAATTGCTCCAAGTCAGATGCTTTCTGACCCGAAACGCAATTAATTAGTATGCCGGGTTTTCACCTGGGCATGCGACTATTCTGATACTTCGGTCTCTAGTTATACTAGTGACCGCTTGGAACGAACGAAAGGGAACAGCAAAGCTTTCATAGGCCCTTCAATGAGATAAAGGTATAACGTCGAATGGAACAAACGATCAGTATCAGTATGAGTCCATATAAGTCGCATTGTAGGGCACGGGCATCTTCCATAATCGAGAATTACTGGGGTTAGGCATTATAGTCCACTGTTTGTCGACGATAATATAAGCTTTTATACGTTTTCTGTGACGAAGCGATGCCACACTGTCCGCGCAGGACTATTCATGTTGTTAACAAAGCTGTCTGAAGTGTCGGTTCAACTCATATGCTCATATAGTTCTATAATTTATGTTCATGTCCCGATCTAGTACTACTTGGTAGGCGGTTGTACATTATTATAAGACTTCTTATCAATGACGTGTTCGGTAGTCCACTCTAAAAAATTGTATGTGAATGTACGGTTTTTATACATAAAACTAGCTGCCCGAACCGGCTTCGTTCGGTGCAGACAGTTTTTAGTCCAGTTCACTTCAGACACCGTATACGAGTACCTTTTATTTCGCGTATTATTTTAGATTTCAGGTCAAGATTTGAATTTATTGTCTATATCACGAGAAAAATACATTTTATTACGATTAAAAGTAACCTATGTCTTAGTGCAGGCTATCAGCTACATCCATACAAAATATTATCAAAATTGGTTCACTAGTAAGAGTGTGAAGAAGTAACAAATACACAAACTTTGCATTTGTAATATTAGTACAATTATCACAGCGGTATAAACCCGACAAGGTTAGCGACGATAGGCCATGGATTTTTATGAATTTTGTAGACTTTATCTTGGAAGCAAACTCACTCCAATAAAGCGGTACAAGTAAAATTATAAATATTCGGCGCGCCAAACGGGCTGCGAAATCCCCTAATTTCGTTAAATTTAAACTTGCACAGCGAAACGTGAATTGTAAACGTATTACCATATGCTGCACACGATGTGTTTTTACATGCGCAAACGTGGTCAGATTTTAACCACCTACTTAGTCGCATCCGATTTTTCTGTTCAATACGACCTTTTAGGTTTTAGAATTAGGGGCCTCTACTACTCTATTAATCCGAAACAGATTTACAGGGTAGGGCCCTTGGTAATCAAAGAGTAAAAGTATATTTTAAAACTATTATTTACAATTTTTTCCGCGATAAAAAACGTAATTAATAGATTTTTTAATTTCAGTAATATTTGCGTAAATCTAAGAAACCATTATAAAAATATATTTTATTTCTGTATTTCACTTATCGTGACAGATAGATAATGAAGTATCAATCAGCATGATTTTCATTACAGAGTTAAAAATACGGGACATGGACAGCCCACAAATTAAACATACAGAGTTCTATCTCAGAGAGATTTTTAGTAACATGTTTTTTATTGCTGTAAGACAAGCTTGACTTGATGCTGAGCGGCTATCGCTGATCATGGGTTTTATAATGGAAAGGACACTGATAAGCCGCTTCATATCAGAGTTGAGGGAAGAAAAGATAGGAGAAGGGAGGGCTTCTAGCTATCTCACTCACCGAACGAACACAATATAGCTGTTATTTGTCGCCGGTCTCTTGTGAGTCACAGGTGCCCCGTTCAATCCAACCCATTTATGCCGTCGTCAAATAAATACGACGCGCTCTACCCCTCTACAATATTGTCTGAAATTAGCTCTCTTAATACGTCTTTGGTTTTCATTCTGATTAATTTCGATGCGGGTGAAAGAAGGCTAGTGTCCCTGAGAGACTCGCCGAGCTCCGGAGCTCGGTGTCAATTATTTGTGTGCCACTGTTGGTCCTGGCTGATAGGAGTTGCAGTAGCGAGTATGACGGCGGTAGAAACTCATTTCGAATAATTTATGTTCGACTTATAGTGTAGATTGTCTACGAACATTTGGCGTCCGAATGTTTTTGTCATACTGTCGTCAAAATAAATCTGTGGAGGCTTGTAATTAGCTATAGTTATATGTAAGATTAGTTATTTGTATTTGTTATTTGTCTGTAAGCTTCTCTAAAATAAATAAAATAAAATAAATAAAAAAATAAATATTAGGAACAGTATTTCTCTCTTCAATTTTATTATATAAATCTTTTAAATTACAATTTAAATTTTTCATTTTTTTATTATGAAAACATATCTCAAACAATTAAAAATCATCCCATAAAAAACATCCTGTAAAAAAATACCAAGTCTCGCAGCTCAGTTTTTCTACCGCAAAAAGTTGTGAGATCCATGTAATACCAAGTCGATAAATTTATTTAGTCCTTGCTTAAGGGACGTTCTGTATTAAGTTATTACGTAAGTTATTATCATATCAATATTAAAAATTCTTAACGTTGTAAATAAATAGATCGACTTGGCCATCGCATGAAAACATAATATATCGTACAATTTATACATAATGCTACTGGCCTTGTAAACTGGTTTTGAAAAGAGCAACACTAGAGTTCCTAGCCCGTTCTTCTCTAGTGAAAACCGCTAACCGAACCGGGTGGTACATAAATAACTGAATCTCAATAATGTAGAAGCTTCTTAATGGATTCAATAAATTATTTTCATTTTATTTAATGTAGGCAATTAATTAGCTCTAGAATAGAATATAGTATAATTATATTAATTAAATTTATTTGTTGTGTTCTTATTTATTATTTATAGCTATTATTGTAAGAATGTTTGAATGGACCATGAATATTACTAAAACGACGCCCACCGATTTAATGCTACCACCTACTGTATAATCATGCTACGAGTATACCTTCTTGTTTGTTAGTAAAACCTTGTATTTACTATGCCTAACATTAAAGATATTTAGCTTAGGTAAACAAAAAAAATTGATCATCTGGGTCCATTGTGTTTCACTACCACAGTTCCTTCAGTCAGCTCTGACGGTAGACATTCATTCATCTTATTGTAATAATGATAAGAAAAACCGTTTACATTGTAAACAATCACAGAGAAAAATGAATAGTTTGTCGATTCATAAAGAAGTGACGTTTAATTGCATAGCTGAGGCAAAGGAGCTAACGTATCAATTGAGAGATAGGAAAGGGGAAAGGTCGGAATGGGACGAGAAAATAGGAATATTGAGCCTCCGGCAATCTCACTCACCAACCGAAACACGATGGCAAAGCTTACGTAAGTTTCCGTGTGTTATTAACACCGACCCAGTCGTCCCCGTCTGTTGATACTGTAATCCATCATCGTTATTGGGTTAAAAACTAAGTACAGGTATGTCAGTTCATTGTGACTGTGATTGAGGGTATTAAAATGACACCATCTTTAAGATTTTTTTTCGTAATTATTGGAAATAAATCACTCAAATAAGTATCAAATTAACGTGATGTAACATTTTGTTTCTTCACGATGATACAATTATTAATTATCCCGGAAGGCGAATCCTGGCAATGGCCAGGATTATCAAAACCAGAAAAAATGGCAGTCATTATCAAAATCAATGCTAGTGATGACTAGTTTTAGTAATGGAGCTTCGCACCACTTTAGGCGTGCTCCACCATGTCCAAATATTTACGTCAATGTTGCAGTGGCCCTATCATTTTAAAATTTAACCAAAATAACAACATCTCGATACATATTCATGAGAGCTGTATACTGTGTTTGGATACTGCGTTCAACACTATCACACCTTTATCTCCCCGCCGATGGCTGTTACGGGCGCACATATTATTTTATACCTACTGCCTGCTTCAGTATACCACTTTTACGTACAACATTAAGCGCCAATTACTGTCTACTAATATTTGTTTCAATGTGTGAATTCATTCCGACGTCGGCAATAATTGTTAGATGCCATGTTATAAACTTTTTATTTGTAATATACGAATACTTTTCAAAACAACAGAATGACACTGACAAGAGTAGAATTGATTTTCAATTCGGGCCACTGATATACTGACAACGACTCGTCTGTTTTCGAAACTATTTTTTGCGATTTATTAACAGACCTGGTTCCGAACAAACGAAAAGCCGGCTGTAAACGAAAAAGTTTTTTGTTATTCATAGATGGTTTTATTTTTGACTTGGATATCGTGGAACATCAAAGTCTCTCGTAGTTTTTGGTATACACTACACAAGCTAAGATCATAGTATGAGATTTTTATTTATTTATTTATTTATACACTTTATTGCACACAAAAAAAAAAAATACAAATAAAACGAAAATCACAATCATAAAAGTACAATTGGCGGTCTTTTCGCTCAAAGGCAATGTCTTCCAGACAACCATTTATCATCCTTTTAAAATTACACACGCAATACTTGGGCTTAGTTATTTCGTCACTATTTCATATAAGCACTCGCCAGAGAAATTAATTGTTTAAACGTGTTCAAGCATTAAAAATTATATATTATAGTCCATTGGACTGAATCAGAAATTCTGGAATTTCCGATAATAACTAAATTGTTATCAATAGGTACTTTAAAGGAATCTAACCGAGGAGGGCGAGCGAATTGGCGTGGCGGTTAGATTAATGTTATTGGAACAAAGTATACTGCTTGTATTTAGGTGAAATTTGTGATTATCGGAATTCCCCGACATTCTGATTTAGACGAATAGACTATACCACAATGATGGTAGGAATTGTACCAGTTTCTAATACATGCACATTTGTGGGATTTTATTGAGCCTACAATGAAAATTAATTTGCCTATTTTGTGACGTCGGCTGATAATTATATGAAGTAGGGTATTATATTATATTTTTAAAGTATTATACTATATTGCTCATAAAGTTTAATTGGCTTTGGCCTAAACTTCGATGTAAATGCGGTATATACAAATAAAATAGTTCTAACTGCAAAAACAATTTTCTGGTAAATCGAGCCCAAATAAACACGCCTACCCCAACCTAATCTCTGCAATGACTAAGCCGATTTGTTGAAACTTTCACAGACATTATGGACTTTATAAGATAGAGCCTATTTTACCTCGATAAATTAAGGATATCTCTAAAAACTTTATAACGTTTTTATGGCCTTAAAATGTAGGCTATTGGACATTGGCCACAGAGCCTACGCCTTTTGCGATGTTATTATCAGCTATTCTAAATAATTAAGTAACGAAATACTCGTAGAATTTTGGGTTCATCGTTTCCTGTTTTATATTCGGGCTGATGAGTGTGTACTGTAAAAAGAATTTTGAATTTTTCTCACCATCATTTAAATATACTTATACCCTAATTGAATACGTTTTGTATATTCATTATTTAAGATTTAATATTTTGGAAGTGAAATCTTGGTCTGATTGTGTAATCGTGTGTCTGTTTATTTTCTCATATTTTTTAAAGAACGTGGAGTCTATTTGAAGTAATCAAAGATTGTAATAAAGAAATATAAGACACATGTTGGAATTATTTTTATGGTAGTAGGTCTCTCATATGTGAGAGGCCGCCTAGGTAGGTACTGCCACAGTGTCTATTTCTCCCGTGAGCCAGCAGTGTAAATGCGCTGTTGTGTTTCGGTTCGAAGGATGTTATAGCCAGGGTGGACATAGTGGACATATTGAGACTTAACATCTTATGTCTTAGAGTGGCGCGCTCAATGTAATCAAGCATTGCTGTGTAATTCAAGGTATTGTTTGGTTTTCATGTTACTACTACTATTCATGAGCAGTCGTAACGCTTACCATCAAGCGAACGACATGCTTGTGTCGCTATTCATTGCAATAAAAAATTTGAACCAGTAAAGTAGTTTTCAATATTAAAATAATATAAAGCTATCCATAACGAATAGCTTCAAGAAGTTTACCGCTCAACACAGAATTACCCCAAAATGTGTCGAAGCCAGACCTCTAGTGACCTTTATCAGGTCAACACTCCAATTTGCGAGTGAATGTTCACACTAGGACGAAAATACATTTAGGATGTAACCTCTATACGATGTAATACGTAAATACCCTGATATCTTATTATCAAGCTTCCATATCGTCACTAAATTAAACCTACGTACGATCCTTATTAAGCAAGCGTCTTGTATGTAAAACCTACCTTGAATACATTAATTTGAAAGGTAGTTATTGGGCTTAGAGTGTTTGTCACTTGCTTACGGTCGCACTCAGAAATTTAATTATAATTATCTGTATCTGTATCAGCCCATATACGTCCCACTGCAGGGCACGGGCCTACTATACAATCGAGAGTACGATTGAGAGTGGTTAGGCCATATAGTCCACCACGCTGGCCTAGTGCGGGTTGGGTTAATTATAATAAGATTGTTTCATAATATGAATTCTCTTCGTGAAATCTAGTTTAGTTTAGTTTACTCGTTTTCAAAATAATATACAGCGTATATCTCGTAGTTTAAGTGACTTCAGACACAATGCAACAGAAAAAGTTGCAAAAAAAGCTTTTTTTTTTGTTATTTTTTTCTATGGCAATATCTGGGTGGTAAATACATTTTTTCCCTAAATAATAGTATATATCGTTTTATTTATAAATACTCTAAGGTATAAAAGAGTTTAAATTATTATTTTAGCAAAAAATATGGATTTGCCACCCAAAAATGACGATATTTAAAAAATCATAAAAAATAATTGTCGCGTTTCTTTGCGAAATTTTTAGTTGTATTGTGTTTGTAGTCACTAAAACTACCACCAGGCTTCGTTTTCGATAGTAGTCTTGAGATACCCAGTATATTATTTTTTTATTGCTATGTATGGCAAGATGGGTATGTCGTCAGCCTGGTGGTAAGCGATACGACCGCTTATGAATAGTAGCAAAACCTAACAACACCTTGAAATACAAAGCAATGCTTGGTATTCTGCACTCGCACTGCTACACTGCACTCGCCATCCTAATACATACGATGTAAAGTCTCAATGGGTCCTATAGTTACTCAGCTACAATGTCCTTCAATGCGAAACACATTGGTGCATTTAAGCTGCTATTTGGCGGGAGATATAGGCCATTGCGGTGGTACCTACCCAGGCGGCTTCTCACATATTAGAGACCTACTACCAGTTATTTACTATTAAAGAAAATCATAATACAATATTTTTGAAGACTATACATTTCACTGCGTTACTGCACTAGGCTCTAGGTCTGTATCGCAGGTACCAAAATATAATGAACAAATTTTTTTCATTTCGAATGGTTAACATAAATATATTTTAGAGGAAAATGTAATAATATAATAAAGACAATATAACTTTCATCTTGTTCTAAGATTTTGAGATTAAACGTTGTTCAATTCAAGTTTCAATTTTCAGATAAAGTAGCTGATTCAATTTGTAATAAAATAAATAAAATTAGTGTTTGTATGAATGTGTCTTTTTATAGCTGTAAAAGTATGCATGTGACAGTGTAGCTAAAACGGAATAAATAATAATAACAATGATGAATAGATTTATTCAAAAGTTAGTTATTTCTTTAGACTGCTTGTCAGTTGCAAACGGCCACACTCAGACCGGAGAAAGACTATTGATACGCACTCGCTCGTTCTTATTCATAACTTAGTTAAATGATTTAATTGACTTCAAATGTCTCTGAGTACGGCATTAACATATATTGTGGCATGTTCAATAGAAAATGTAAATAGAGCCTCTCCCAAGCAGCTACACGGTGACTAGGAAGCGTCCTGCATTCAACGACTTCCTGCAACCTGAACCAATTACCGTAAGCTAATATAATATTGATCGCAGACATAATGAAATATTAGCGGTCCGGCCCGCCTTTACTCGGGATTCTTTTTGAGTCCAGTCCAGTTTAGTAACATAAGATCTATTTCGCGTGATAGTTATTTAAAAAAATACTACTAATATACTCAACGTTACTACCGTACTCTAAACTTCCCATCCAATTCCCTTAGGTTTGTATGGGTATCAAGTATTTCAAATCTGTGCACATCCCTCGGGAATATTATAATTTGTCAGGATAAAAAGTAGTCTATGTGTTAACCTGGGGTATCAGCTACTTCCATACCAAATTTCATCAAAATTGGTCTAGTAATTTGAGTGTGAAGAGGTTACAAACAAACAAACTTACACATTTATAATAGTAGCATTAGTACGAAGAACAGACTTCAGAGAGAACGTAAACTAGCTGACTCAGGTACTTGGCATTTGTGGTATGCGTGAGGTCAAACTTGTAAATATAATGGTATTGTAACTAAAACCAGCAAGGCAGACTCGAACGCAGTTAGTGTAATCGAGGGACTTATAACACGCGACGTTCTTGCTTTCATTGTAGGTAACAATGAAGGAGAAATCATAATACATTAAAAATACAGCCGCACAAAGAACCTACATCCTTTTGAAGTCGGTTAAAATACACGCAAAGAGACATTGATGAATAACAAATTGACCTTAGAAAGTCCCGCAAAGTACAATGATATTTGGATTCCTGTATACAAGGGTTTTGCTTGATCTAATTATTTTACAAGACTGCGCATTCAATGACCTTTACGTGTTCGGAGTACTTCACTTGCACATCGCGTAGTTGATACCCGGCGCATGCAATGTTTAGGAAATTGGGGTTTTTGTGTGTTTAAAATTATTTTCAAGGACAGTTTATTCATAGAGGACGCCCATCATATTTTATGCGGATGCAGTTTAACTGAAGCACAAAGACGTATCGCTTTCGGTGAAAATAAATAATATATATTAGATTATAAATCCAATTTTGCATATACGTATGAGACGCAGCTAAAATGCTTTATAAAATAATTATTACAGGTTTAAGATTGCGCGGTGGATGACTTCTTTTTTGTGTTTTGATTGTATTCATATTTAATAAAAATAAATTAAATGTAACTGTAATGTATGTTTATTTAATAATCGGCGGTGACGTTTCCATAAATGAAAAATCACTTTAAAATAAAAAAATGACGGATTATTATCGTTTCGCTCAGAATTTGTGAATTGTAAAAGATAATCTCGTCAAAATTAAGACCATTGCTATTTTACATCCTTCGTTAGAGAAATGAATGGTTATTAAATATCTGTGGATAAGCCACTAATTTGATGTTTTCATGTCAGGCATTACCAAATATCACTATTTGATAATGCCTCACTCCGGTTTTTTTTACTTAAATACAAATTCAAAGGTCAATTCAATTAATAATTAATTTACAGCTTATAACACTAACATGTAGTTAACTTTTAACACGAATCAATAAGTAAACCTTCAATGTTACGATTAAACATAATTTGAAATGTAATTATAAGGTATAATTGTGTGGAGAATAATTTCATGAAAATTCGTGTTTCATTAATGATCATGTGGACGGGTAGATTTATATAAATGTTATCGTTCTGATGTAAATTGATGCATTCATTGATTAATTATTACGCCAGGGTGGTTAACTTTGTATCGACTTTGCTCTTAATAGATGAAACTTCTGAACTTATTTTAATGTTTTATTTTCAAATTCATTTTAAACGACTTGATTTCAAATCCACTTACAACAACTTGCGATGAGTGTTTGAAAAATTGAGTTCTGTATTCAAATTAAAATTGATGTGATTTAATACTTTTCAGTTTGCTAATCTCAGTCATAAAAAATATTTTTGCTTTTTAGTTGCTCCTTCTACTAAGGCATCTTTTAGTTTTTTTAATATCAATGGTGGTATAAATGTAGAAGATTTTATTGATTATTAATCTACTTATTTAACTGTTTGACGCCCAAATACTGGAACGCAACTTAAATATAAATGGCGCTTAACTACGTTAATCCCGATTAAATGTACTGGCTAAGTGGGCCGTGCGCTGTTAAGAGCAACTTATTATTTGAATGGCGTTCCAGTATTCGGGCGTGAATCTAGAAAATGTATCAATAAACGAGCTTTTGTATACTTAACGATCTATTCCATTGTTACCAAGGAAAAGGTGTGTTTTTTATCGCCTTCTTGAATTTTTTACGTTACATTACTCGGTCGTTCTTTCTCGCTCTGTTTAACCAAAAGAAGTCCACTGCTGGATATGGATATGATATACTGCTAAACCACCTTTAATATGATATACATATAATCAAATGTCCGTCATTTTCGTCTTTTTTCCGTATGGGGCAGGTAGAGGGGCAAGCAGCTCGCCTGATAGTAAGTCTTCACTGGCTCCACTCACATCCACAGCTTTTGGATCATATATGTGTTGCCAGCTCATGATATTGGAAGGGGAGCGGGAAGGACAATGGGGAAAGGAAAGGCGCTTCCGGCAATCTCAAATCTCCATACAAAATGCATGAAATATATTTCATATAAGTGTTTTTTTATTGATATGTATGGCGAGATGAGCATGCCGTTCGCCCAATGGTGAGCGATACGACCGCTTATGAGCAGTAGCAAAACCAAAAACCACCTTGAATTACACAGTAATGCTTGGCATTCCACTGCGTTCGCCATCCTGAGACAAAAGATGCCAAGTCTCAATATGTCCAGTAGCTACTCTTACAATGTACCTTCAATCACATGTGTGACTAACAGTGCATTTAAACTGCTGTTTGGCGAAAGAAATAGACCGGTGGGAGGGGTAGTACCTATCCAGGCGGCCTCAGACATATGAGAGACCTACCATCAGTAGTCCAGTCTTCTCCCGCTATAATTTGCCAGCAACAAGTCCGTGAACCAAGAGTTGAAGATATTCATAGGCCGCAGGGATCGTTTACCATCAGGTGAACTGATTGCTCATTTGCCGGCCCTGAGCATTAAAAAATGACTTGTGACTATATATCATATCAACGTCCGAGGTAGGTTTAAACACAGTCCGCCGATCTAGTGCCCTTTATACATGGAGCCCCGAAAAATGGCGCACTCGCTAAGTTGGATACAAGGGCATAATATTAATATGATATTAAAAAAATAATATTTGGAAAATTCTTATCAGTTTTGGAGTTATGACCGTTTTGTTTTTTAACTTTTGTATTTTTTCTGTTTTTTCATCTTTTCTGCAATAAAAACAGATGGAATGGGGAAAAACCAAACTTTAACATGTACGTATTTTTTAGTTCGTTTAGTCGTTATTTAAATAGTTAACATTTACCACGAAAAACATTTATAACAACAACAAAAGTTTTCATAGACTGCGTCTTAACATTTTTTGCAATTAGGCCGGGTCATAAACTCTCAGCTGTTTGTTTTATCCTAAACATGTAGTTTTAATAAGTAATTATGGATAAGATCCCAACTTATCCGATGTTAAGTTGACCGCTCAATGGTAAGGGTCTATAAGTTCGTCGTAATATGTTAAAGGGAATCAGATGTGATGTTACTTTATAATTTTTCGGCATCGGAGTAAGGTACAAAAAATCATCTTAATTTTACCACAGTCACGATTTACTAAAATGTATACAATCAGGTTCACCGTGTTCTTGGACAACCTGTATACTCAATATGACATAATATTTTTGCCCGACCCACAGCACGACCTTTTAGTGACGGTAAAGCAAATTAACGTAATACTGCATTCATTAAAAACAAAGGGAAGAAAAATATTGCGTGTATGTAAATTTCTACGTGTATTCTCTTTGATTTTATTTGTGTTTTCAGGAAAATTCATGTTGTCAAAACTGTTTTACTCTTCATCCAACCTCATTAATAATTTTATTCAAAATATATTACACTTTTCATTTTTGTTGAAGATTTTAATCCAGAGTCCTTTATTACGTTTGATTTTTAAAATACCAGTTTGGTAAATAAACATAAACATACATATATAAACTCATTTATCCCAGAAGAGGTAGATGGAGGTGCTACCAAAACACCCACGTTTTACCATGTGTGTTTCGTCCCATTATGTGGTAGGGGGCGATCCTATCGCCATATTGAGCACAAATTCCTGATTCTGGACTGATAATGAAGCAAAAGAATACATTATCATTTTCACATCACCGACACGGGATGATTTCTTAATTTATTTGTTACATAATACATCCATATTATATTATATTACATATATAGATATACTATATATAAGTATTGCTTAATTTGTCAGGACCAAACAAACAATTTTTGTAATACTTAATCTTTCATATACATTTATCTGTTTTAGTAATCTATTTTTTTTGTTGACCGAAGGATAACGGATGAACAGTACCGGGGAAAAATGGAGTGTTTTATTAGATTCAACGGTCTCACAACCTAACGTTAAGTTTCAGAGGAATATTTTTAGAGAATTGGGGAGCTAAGTAATCGTGTTATTTGTTGAAATGTGATCCTAGACGTTTCCGGCAACAGAAGGTTGATCCCACGTTAATGCCGAACATCTGCGTCGCACTGTAATATATAAAGGGGGCTAGGACAGTCTTCCGCCTTGTGCCCGTGACGTTCAGATGTCCTAATAAGTCGCTTTTTATGAAAGCAAGGGGCTGTCTTAGTCTGATTTTTAAAAAAACTACACATTACTAGGCGAATTTTAATAAATTTGAGCAATTGTTTACATCAGAAGAAACGTTTTAAATTGAAAACGAAGATATAATATAAGTACTTTGTTATGCAAGCCAAGTCTAGGTGTTTTGCAAAACACCTGGGGTGACAGCACAGCGGTACCATTCTGCAAGTGCCTCGCCATTCATGCTGATTCATGACTGACTAGTGGCTGTGCCATGTCACACAAAATTTGTCGATGTAAGGATTATTACTATTATATATATATGTGTATAATAATTACTCGCATTTATGATTATATACAAGGCTTTTGTACTGACGTTATGTTGTGGATGTGCTATCATCTATATCTGCTATTATATGTACTTATATTCAACGTATGTAAAATATTTTGAATGCAACTGCTAGCTACAAAGACGTATTATTTGTCTCTGTATATAAACCCCAGGTACCAATGTTATTTGAGATGAATTAATGGGTTCGGTCAGACAAATGGCTAAGCCGGATGCACCATTGGCTTCCGATATCGTTTGTGGAATAATACATGTTGCCAAAGCGATGGCTAGAATATTATTATAATAATATACTCGTATAATTAAATCGTATTTACTCATTCGTAGTGGTATTTCAAGTTAATTGTTACGCCTGAGATACTTGGTTCGATTCCTCGGATCGGTCAATTTATAGTGCTTTATGCACATAATTGGCTGCTGTTGGTCTTTTTCTGAAAAGTTAGTAACGTAAGCAATTGATGGAGCTAAGCCTTGAGGAAAATTATTTTGTAATACTCATCATTTGAATAACTGTAATATTATTTGTAAATATGATTTTAATGAAGAAGAGAAATTAGTGAAAGTCCTCATGTGAAAGTTGAATTTTAAAGGAATTATGATAACTCCAATAAATATGTTTTTTTTTTGTGTAGAGAATGATTATAAATAAATAGGTATGTAAGAGATATTAAACACTGAACTTAAGATTATATTATACTAATAACGCTAAAAGATTCAGGACCTACTAACTTCGTTTAGTCAAAAACTTTTTCTTCTATGTTTTCCGTATAAAGTTGAAAGCGAGTTCATTACACCACGAGGTATTGTATTTTCTTGTATGTTGTTTTCCTTCATTTTGTGCACAATAGCAAAATAATTGCGGCAATAATGAAACACGCGGAGCAAGAAAAATCTGTGGCTATAGAGATAATTCTTTTGCGTATGTTCACAATTGAAGTTAGTTAAGAAAAATTTAGATACATTGATCTTATTTTGCCTTAGTTAATGTTTACCGTCATAGTGCGTGGTGATTGATTATCAATACACACATGACTCTGAAAACAGAGTGCCCTGAGATTTAAACTCGGGAACACCATGAACATGTTAGCAGCTGAGTCTGGTCCATTGCCATCACGGACTTCAATCACCACGCACTATTACGGTGTGTAATGTCCGCCAACCCGCACTAGGCCAGCGTAGTGGGTTATATGGCCTAACTACTCTCAATCGAACTCTCGATTGTAGAGTAGGTCCGGGCCCTGTAATGGGACGTATATGGGTTGATACACCCTAAAATGATGACAATTAGCATAGGTATTAATTTCAACATCTTTCCTATTTTTCAGCAATAGGCAGGGCAGACATTTGACGCTCAGAGCAATAACTGCCATAAAACATCTGCAGTCATATCTTAAAATGAAATGCGTGTTTAAATAATGTTCAAGTTACAAATAATAAGCGTGTTATTTTATAAGCTAAATCTAAGTTGGCGTATTGCTACCGCCACAGCTATTATATTGTAATAAACTATTCATATGATTGTTCTGAGATTTGAGTTTCATTCATTTAATAAGCATGTTCTTATTCTATATTTTATTTTAATTTGTGAAATCGACTGAAGATACTCGGTACTTTTACTTGCCAATTAACGTTAGTCAAAAAGCAACTAATCAACGGTTTTACTTGGAGATGGTGAAAAATACCCTAAGAGTCGCAATGCCTCAAGTTTTGTCACCATTATTGTTGTAGAAGTCATTCACGGTCCCCTAAAATTTTCTGCTTTCATAACCAGAATATTCGAACGGTCCGAATAATGGTAAGTTTAGGTATATTCCTCCCAAAATGCATTTCGTACAGATCAACAAAATAAGTGGTAGTGAAACATTTATAAGTGACGGTATGCTAAGGTCTGCCGCGTTTCCGTATTTCAATTTTAAATACGAAGAGGTTCTTTGGGCTCTTTCATTGAGTTGGAGGTCTAGAGGTTGTAGAGATGAGACAGATGGTAGCCTGTAAATCAACTGTACAATGTGATGAAATTCACATCTCGGATTCAACAGCTAAATATACATTTCAATCAATTTATTTATCCAATTAGGGTCAATTACTTATTTTTAACTTTCAGTAGAAATTGATCATTAAGCAAGTTATAATTTTGCCAAAACTTTATAAAAAGTAAGTTGTGTTCCCCTTCCATCTAACAGCTAACAAAAATACTTTTTGTGACCTTTTGAACTTAACTTCATTCAACTTTTCAAACTGTTTGTGAGTTGAAATGAGTACGCTCGGCATAAATTATTACACGGGCAGAAATAATTGGTAAATAAATTGTGAGTTGCAGTAGTTTCTATGTACCTACATAGTTAATTAAAATAACGTTGCAAGGCATAATTTTTATTCTAAAAGGACGATATTTTTTCGTATTTGTTGTGAGGTCTCTGAAAAGTTAGTGTGTATTAATAGTCTTAGTTACTGGCCATTGACTATAATGGTGATGCACCATAACGGTGAACGAAAATATCGTGAGAAAACCTGCTTACCACATTAAGGGTAGTTAAATTGTAACAGTCACTGAGAGGATGACTAATACCTCAGTCCGCCCTTGCCCACGAAAGCTGTAAAGTCATCGAAACATCAGAAAGTCAAAAATGTAAAAGTAAAACCAAATCTGCGGTAAAATCTGTAAATAATAGTTTTATTTCTATCAGCTGGCTTCGTTTTTAGTCACTGGGTGTGTCCAACACCCGGTATATTTTATTTCTATGGGTAAATTGCTGAAACAGAATTGCATGCCGCACCTTACGATTCGCATCCCATGTTGCAACTACACCTATGAGTAGACAAACTGCTGATACTGAGGTATTTCCTAGGCGGCTATCTCCGAAACTATTACCGAAATTACCCGCAATGCTTTTATTTCGTTACGTAACCGAGAACTATCTAGGGGCCCTACTATATAAATCTGAAATTCGAATCTTCGTGACGTTTTTCGTTTCGAAACCTACTCTGTAACAAGAAATTCGAATCTTCGGATCGAAGAATGAATGATTTGAATATATCGGCAATCCGAACATTTACAGAGTACGTATATTCGTATCGTCACAAACTTCGTTCGTCCGAAGTTTCGAACTTCGTTTCGGATGAATATAGTAGGGCATAGACATTTGAAACACATTCGTCGGCGGCTCCCCCTACCGGATTTAGTACAATATTAGTGAAGCATTTTTCATGTCAACTATAAATAAAACAGCGGCGTTAAGGTACCGAGTCGCCAAGTTCGTATTTATTTACACTTTACCGGTAAGGAAACTGTTTGAGTAAAGTCATTTAAAATATTGTGAATGTAAGAATATTTTATCTGTATGACGAGTTTTGCCAAGTTAATGTAGAGGTTTCCGTTGTTCCTACCTCTTCAGGTGATATTGTATTTCTCGCCTATGCTCTCCGTAACCGCGCCAGCATACTAACAAGTGTGTCAAACCATTACCAACCCTCTATTTTCATTGAGGATATTAATTGGAAGAGAGGACAAAAAATTGTAAGAGAGGAGACAAAAATTGTAAATTTTGTAAACAATTCCTTGTCTTGAATGAGATGAAATACAATACACCTAATGACATTTCAAAATATTAAAGTTGTTTTGTTTGTACATTATTTATTTGAAACCTCTTCTCTCGCCGCGGCCCTGAGACCACGAATTAAGTGGCAAGTATTTTGTTCGTATTTTATAAGTAGGCTTAGATACAAGCTTCGTCAAAGAAGGTATATTACAGCTAATCTACGTATGAGTACAATAACCTGAATCTAGTTAATTAAAATCCTTAAGAAATTTCGTCCGTAATTGAAGTTGCCAGATTGTCTGGTTTTTGTGTATGAATCGTTCATTCGAATAATTTAATTTGTGTATGAATAAGAATAAATTGCTTTGTAATTCGTGGTGTTGATTGGTTCTGCTACTGTCCACGAGTGGTTGCATAGCTTACCATTAGGCGACTGGCAAGTTCGCCTCGCCATTCATCGCAATAAAAAAATTCTTTGATTATTTAATCCCTAGATACGGCAACAAAGTGCCGATACTTATTTTTCGTTAATTTTAGTCGCAGAAAACAACACTGATGCCTTATTTGAATTTGTCCCCCAGTTACAAAAAAGTAACACTTAAAATGTCACAATGCAATGTTGAAGGAAACGAAAAATGCCACTGACATTTTGATATTATTCCGGAAAAACTTTGATTGAGTAGGTATACCACATATAAAAGTGCACCCATTTCAAGATACCATAAACCTTTTTGAAGACTACGACATTATTGTATTTGATTTATAATTTTATTTTCGTTAAAATGCATAGAAAGTTTTTGCTTCATATATTTATACATAAACATGTAGATATATTTTGACGTGTATATTTCGATTGCTGCAACAATATTTGTTGGGTGTAAAGTTTCAAAACCGGGTAAGTCAGAATTGTTTGCCTCCAGTTGATACGCTTTAAAAATGTTGCGAGTGTCAATAGGGGAGCGCGAAACTTCAACCTGTTTTCGTCTGTTTATTCCATTGTTGATAAGGAACGAATGAGTTTCAGCAACTTTTTACTCTTTTTTGTAATTGAAATATCCTTTTTTCGCTTGCCAAAAGAAGTTTAATTAATGAAACTATGATTAAAGTAACAAAGAGGCTTAAATGGGGTTGTGCTGGGTATGAGATTGGGGGAATTGAGGAGAGGGGTGAATGAATGGTGGCGAAAAAAGGGGTATGCGCAGCCTCCGCCGTCCAGCAGTAAGATAGGTCGATGACATTGTTAAAGGTGCAGACCAACAAAACTACGCATACAATGAGAGAGGGCTATTATCAGTGGAACCCTACAGGCTATAAATTTTGAATGAATTATTAAAGTTATGGTATTGGTCGAATATTCTGTATTTTTATCTGGGTGACGATTGGAATTAATGGTTCATACTTCCTACAGCCGTATCATTGTCGAAAAGGTATAAAATTATACCTTTTTCATAAGTGACGGGTAAGAACTTAGAAAAGGTATCTATGTGAAGTTCAGATTTGTGTATCTTGAAGGACAAACGTGAACACTTATCAGAAGGTTCGTTTACTCAGGTGCGCACAATGAGATCGATTCGGAATAATAAATGAAAAGTGAAAGCACTCATGTGAAGAAAAAAGGTTTTTGCTATTGATTTAAAAACTAAGGTAACCCTTCAGTACATTGGAGTTTTAGAAATATGACCGTGAAAATCGCGCAAAAATAAATTAAATTAATTTACGAGGTTTCGTCAATAATTCATAAAAAAATATTATCTTCATCTCTATAAAATTTTCTGTCATAATACAAGCAAGCATTTTCAAAATTATTGCAAGCGACGACTAATTTCAGTATCACTCCACTAGTGATCCACTACTGGAGCGCGCGATCCACTTGCGTCAGACAACTTTACGCGTTTTACACCCATTGTCCATATTGTGTTAATGGAATATAAGTACGTTTTTGTCAATATCTAAAGTGGCGTATAAATAATCGTATTTAGTCAAGATGCATAAATTTTAAACAAAATTAAAACTAGCTGTTAATAACACCAAATGAAGACACAATTATTAAGATCCTAGAAGCTCAACATTGAATTACGACAACAAATACTCATTCTATCGTTTTATTTGACTAGGTATATTTTATCCCTAAAGAATTAATGTTTGGAACCCTAGTCCTATGGGAATACTCGTAAATCACTGGTGTTATTTACGTGACTTTCAAATCCAGTATAGCTTTCGTGACGATTCAGATAAAAAAAATCACAGATATTGTTTTGTTTATGTGAATATACAAGCTTTTTACTGAAAATATTATCATTCCATTTGTTTTTTATTGTATTTACTTGTCATAAGTGCTCCTTAATTGTCTGTTCGATAAATAAACGTCTTTCATTTCATTTAAATGAACTGATTTCATTTCAATGAACGTATTTCATTCAATTTCAACACTCAAATAATCTTATTTGAGTATCTGCGAGGTTAAACACTGCTTTCGAGTGATCAGGGTGCGGTATCGCGATAAGCAATGATCTAATTCAGTAGCTTTTACATTTTAATAATGAGTCTTTAGGGTTTGCAAAGGACTTAAACCTCTTTTTTTGCTTTACAGAATAGTTTAAATGAAATCCTAAAATTGATGGCTTATAATTTGCATAAAACCTCGACTAGGAATAAACATATTTTATGATAGTTTATGCAAATCCATAATAATATTAAAGGCTTGCACTTAATATTTTTTTAGCAATGCCTGACAGAATATTTTATGGACTCATAGGTATGCATGTGCACCAAATCAATTTGTAATAAATGTAACACACGCTAACAATTTCACGTACATTCAGTTCCATAAAAGTTTGTATATTTTTCCTTACATAACGCATAAAATGAATTCAAATTTTGTAACTGAAATATTTTGTCAAAAAATATTAGAAAAGAGGTAGACAACGTGTCCGGCATCAAATGATAGGGACTGAAGTTCATTTTGTCAAACAGCCTGCAAACTCGGGCAATGTGCCAGACACCCAGTCCATTTCCTGTGGAGTGGCAAGTTGGCATAAAATATCAATTTTTCCAACGTTCACTGTTCGTAAAATGATATAAGTTATTTTAGCGAACCAATCAAGAAATAAGCTCCGTTTGAGAGATTAATGATTCGTGGATATCCATCGGCTTACATCCGCTCAGCTATAAGGATAAAGATTTCGAGTGTGAAAATTTCATATTTTTTTTTATTTACTTATAATTCTCTTAGTATACACAACACAAATATCTGCAATACAAATGGGAAGCGCATAAAATATAAATTAAATTCAAGTGCATGTTGGCTTGGTAACGGACCAGACGCGCCTGCCAAAATGTTAATGTTGGTCACGGGTTCGAATCTCAGAGATCTCTGACTTAGTCATGTGTGTAAGTAAGTCATACTAATAGTCGATAATTATTGATTATAACGGTAAAGGAAAACATCGTGAGGAAACCTGTATACCATAGCGGGAGTATCTATAATCTATTGTATGTTAAGTCCGCTAACACTCTCTAGCGGCTGTTCTCTATATCCTATCCATCTTTAACAAGAGGTTTAAATGGATATCGTTACTATGTCGATACCACTGTATGCTTCAATAAGCAAAGATAGACATACAATATTATCTTGCCTAGATATGTATAAATACATGTACCTTATCTAAATATCTGTCTTTCTTTACTAAAGCAAAAAATGTATCTAAATTTCGAGAGAAATCTCTTGTTAAAGATAGATAGATTATAGAAACCGGCCGTAAGTCAGCACAATGGACTGTATGGCCCAACTCTTCTCAATCGTAATCTGAGTTGTAGGGGAGGTCAATGCAGTACAGTGAGGCGTTTTTAGAAATATATGTACTTTGGAATATTTTCATTTTATTTCATTTTGACACCAAACACAGTTATCTACTTTTATGTTACATAAATAAAAATTTAGGCTGCTAATACTAATATAAGTCTAGTGTCATTGACCTGTAGGACCGAAAAGGAGTTACAAAAAGTTTAGGTCTCCGCTACCAATATAATAATAGATACTTTCTATTCGCTGGGTGCGCGACGACAGCGCCAACTAGCGGTTGCAACTACGGTGGCCTCCGAAATGTCAAATGCCCGGCTGTCATTACGACGAGTTATTTACAAACGAACAATTTTAATTAAATATTGTAATTTACATTTATTCCAATAAATATTCTAAATCTATATAAGATAAGTCTTTTTTATTTTTCGTCTAAAATGGCACAATCAATAGATTTCGCTTAGTACATTACGGATTTTTCATGGCTGTCGTCATGAGAAGTAAGTAAAGAAATAAGCAAATTTCATCGAATAATGCATTTCATATAAATAGCAGACGATTATTTATGAGTGCTTGTGCTCTCAATTATCCATCCTTTTATGTATTTTCAGTTAAACATGGCCAAATTAATCATAAAAACTGGATTCCGACCAATCACACACGACATCATTTTCCAACCACAAACAACATTGAAAGGAAAACAATTAGTTTTAGCTCAACACGTGCAAGATGTGAAAGAAATTAAATATGAAGATGCTATGATCCACACCATTGAAGCACTTGTTATTCGACAAACTTCAGTGACATCAACGCCATACAAAACATCCTTGAATGTTAGCAGTTGTTTACTGTTTTTGCAATTTTTGATGTAGTACGTAATATATTACACCATTAGTAGGTGTTAACGAAATAATTATTTTTTAACAGATTGATTCTAGCCGTCATATTACGAATGCCAAATGTGATTGTGTGTACAATCAGAGCTGCAGGTGTAAACACATTGCGGCTCGTTCGTTGTTCTCGTTTCCAACTTGCCTGTGGAAATTTGTAGAATTTTTTATCACTATTTCTGCCATTGTTTTTGCAATTAACTACGCAGCAAGCTTCGTGACTCATCTTTATTTACTAAAAACGTAAATCTCGCTAGTAAAAAGTGACAGCGTCCGCCACCGATAGTTCCTTTTTTGGCCATGACGCGCGCTGCGATCGTTTCGTGGTTCCCCCACCTTATACTTCGCACCCAGCGAATACTGTATGTACTTTCTGTATACATACTATAGTATGTTAGGACCATGAGAAAAGCAAATATTTGAACCTGGTTTTCGACAAATAATGGGACACGTCTTTGTTGCGTTATTAAGATATCAGTTTCTAGTAAAACCAGAAGTTTTCATAATTACATAAAACATTTTAATATTTACTATACCTTCCCTTCTTAGCAACAATCCTTTACGATTGCTCTCTTTACTTTTCTCATATCCATCGCATTGTTCGTAAGAAATTGCCTTTGAGCGATGGCGATACCGCCAATTGTTCTTGTATTTTTAATTGATTTCTAATTATAATCTATATATTAATACGTGATGCAAAAACTTTGGATCCCTTTTTACGAAAATTGCGCGGACGCAGGAGCATAAAATTTGGCACACTTATAGTTTACGTGTAGGAGAAGTGGAGAATGCTAATATTTTTCAATAATAATGCTTATAAAGTACATTAAATCAAAAAATAAAACATTACACACACTACCATGCATTTCACACACACATACATACACAAGTATTTGTACACGCATACATGCTCTGTTGTCAAATTGTTTCTTTTCTTTTTCATTTTGTTCTTCTGAAATAGACATATAAAAAAAAGGTTTTATTTGCCTAATGAGGTAATAATATTAATATTAAAAGAGAATATTAATTTTAAATGAGGCAATAATATTAATATTAGGCCTAATATTAAATGTAATATAAAAAAAGATTTTAATAATAATGCATAAAAAGTACATTAAATCAACAAATAAACCAGCATGCATTTGACACACGCATACACAAGTATTTGTACACGTATACATACTCTTTGGTCAAATTGTTTCTTTGGTTTATAATAGACATAGGTAATAAATAATAATAATAAATAACACCCAACAGTCACATACATAGTCCTGACCCCACATTAAGATCGAGTCTTGTGTCGCAGGTATCAGGAACTACGAGAGACTTCGGTCTCACAAACACCCAGACCCGAGAGAAATATTTGTGGGCCGCACAAACATTTCTCTCGGAGCGGGGATCGAACCCGCGGCCTCTCGTTTCACAGGCGGCGTCTAACCGACTGCGCCACGGTAGTTGAATGTCAATCAGAAAAAAATGTTTACTGTGGTTTTGTTGAATGTTAAACAGAAAAGATTTATTTGACGAATACTACGTGAAATACTGAGCGCTTATACAAATTGTGTAGCAGTAAGATACATTTAAATGTACACGGACTATCATTATATGCATAAAGAAAGTTCTGTAGCAGCAATCTGCAATAACAACATTCAGGTACAAAACAAAATATAATTTGCTATTGCTGGTTCAAAGCAATTATTGTAGTTTACGATTTTAGTAGGTAATTGCATATGCAGGAAAAATAAGTAATTTTGAGAGATACATACATTTAAATGTGCACGAATTATCAGAATAACAACATCATCATACAGGTAAAAACTTTTTCTCTTCTTGATTTGGTCGAATTTCGACCACTAGGCGACCACTAGTTATTTATTAATGTGCAATAAAGTGTATATAAATGAATTATAAAAAAAAGAAAGGTAAAAAAAACTATATAAATCAATTGTAATTGGTGATCAAATTGTGTTACAATCCGTGGTTTGTTTTAAGACTACCTGTAATAATATGTATTGCTGCTGTTAATGGTTTGTATTAACGTTTACTCTCATGGAAAAAGTTAATTTATTTTGCAAATTATTCGTTTAATGGAACAAGATTATATTAAAACCTAATTTGTTTAATCTGGGGAATTAACTTTGCTAATAGAATAATTGAACGATAACAATTACACAGACTTATTTAATTGTTTAATCCTTTTTTGCACTGTACAGACAAATTGTTACAGTAAAGTAATTACATAATAATAATAATAACAGGACAAGTAGCGGTCTTATCACGATAGGCAATTTGTAATATTAAAATCGTCTTAAAATAATATCATCGTTTCAAAGAAATAATAAGATCACGCGCTCTTTCAAATAGCCTAGAACATAATATAGTTACGTCTCCAAACACACACGTCCCAATACTGGAACACCATTCAAATAATAAGTTGCTCTTAACAGCGCACGGCCCACTTGGCCAGTACAATTAAGCGGAATTAACATAGTTAAGCGCAACTTATATTTAAGTTGCGTTCCAGTATTTGGGCGTTAAAAAGCCATTTATCCCAGATTCATGACGTTTTTGATGTATTCACCAGATAATTCCTTACTTATTACTGGTGGTAGGTCCCTCATATGTCAGAGGCCATCTGGGTAGATATAACCGCAATATCTATTTCTCCCGCCAAACAGCAGTGTAAATGCACTGTTGTATTTCGGTTTTGTGGATATTGTGGCCTGAGTAACTACATAAATTTTTTCGTCGTCGAACTGAGTACAATATTTTCCTTGAAATCACGAAAAAGAAACCAAATAACTTTGTTCCGACAACCGATATAAAATACATTCCGTATTTTTTAATTTAATTATTGTTAAGTATTTTGAAGAAACAACTCTGTCGATTGCGACCAGACAATGGATAATTGCACAATTAGGAAGCAGTGGGAAACATAATACACCGATTGTACGGGTACTAATAATTATAATGACGGTGAAAAGGCAAGATTGTTTTAGAAGTCTTTACTGTTGTCGGTGGAACAAACTCAACTTCTCCCCAATGTAACAACAAGAATCTTAAAACAGTTCTAGGTATTTGTAAACGTGATTCTTTTCACTAAAAAGATTGTTATTACTTACGGGTGAATCATGAACTAAAATACATATACCTAGCTTAAATATGTAACTCTTCACTACATAGTATAAAACAAAGTCGCTTTCTCTGTCCCTATGTCCCTTTGTATGCTTAAATCTTTAAAACTACGCAACGGATTTTGATGCGGTTTTTTAAATAGATAGAGTGATTCAAGAGGAAGGTTTAAATATATAATACGTACATATTATTGTACATAAATTTATTTGTATCCGGGCGAAGCTGGGCCGAGCCGCTAGTTGTTTATAAATCCCCATTTACATGAAGAGATTTTCTCGGATTACGGAAGAGATTCGTTAATTGCATATTTGATGTGAGATTATATAAGATTATCCTATTGTAATTTTTATATGCTGCTGTATTAGGTCAGGATTTTGTCTAAAGAATAAGATCTTTGTCAAGAAAGTAAGGAAGAGTGAGGCGTAGATAATAAATTAAATAGCGTTGCATTTTAATTAATTTATTTAGACCACGCAATTATCAATAAAGGTCATGTGAAACGAACGGAATATTCAATGTAAAAACGTAAGTTGAAAATACGAGCGTTTTTAAAAAGAATAAAAATTTGGCTGGAATAAAGAGAAGGTTGTAAATGGAGGCGCCGACGGCCGGGTAGAATATTCGCTATAATTAAAATATATGAAGCCATAAATGGATTACCGGTATTATTATATAATTTATATGTAATGAAAGATCTGGCTATTAATTTCATATACATGAATTTGGATAAGAATGCACGAGTTATTGTGTTTCATGAAAAACATAATCGATTGTGTTTTATTACAGCACAGATAATTTTCGTGCAACGAGTAAACTTTTTCTACTAGGGTCACTGGCCTACTGCGCGGCGGTGATTACTGTGCACGGTGTAATTGTCCGCTCGCATTTGTTGTCTTACTACAAAAAATATCGTGGCACATATCCATGTTAATTCTACACATATTTGCATCAGTCGCGTGCAATCCATTCACATATTTCAACATCATTAACGGTTGTACATTTCGCGGAAAGGGGCACGCTTAGTATTAAAAACTGTGGCATTCCCACGCGACCGTCTGCAGCCAATTAAGTTCTCATAGTCGAGCAATTAAAATTATCATATTCATATGTCAGGGAAATTCAAAATTAAATTACTGAGTGAGATAGGCACGGGTGCGGCGCACGACAAAGCGGCACGAATGCACTATTAAATTAACTGTAATTTTTTTTACACTATTTTTTGTAAGACTTTTTTGTTTGCAATGAATGTCGAGACGAACATGCTTTTCGTCTGAGTGTAAGCGATACGACCGCTTAGTACCGAAGCCACACAGCATCATGAATTACAAAGCAATGCTTGACATTCTACTGCGCTTGCCATCCTGAGACATAAGATGTTGAGCCTCAGTAGTTACTCTGAAAACAATTCCCTTCAAACTGTAACACAACAGAACATTTCTTCTTCTTCTTCTTCTTTTAAAAGTTGTATGGCTCCATCGGAATTCGATGATTTTGCCAATGTCGAAGTAGGGCAAGAAAGAGGAATAAAAATGGCGTGGTGATCAGTATAAATTTAATCTGTTGTAGTATTTACTGGTATTGCCCGGTGTTTATAGAGTTGTAGTTATCTGAAATATACCAAACACCAACTACCATAAGACAGCACACATATATAAAATAACACATGTAAACAGAACATTTACAATGCTACCTATCCAGATGACTTCTAATTTTGAGAGACCTACCACCAGTACTAATTTAAAATTACCTCCAGTATAAAATAATTAATGACTACTTGAATTTCTTTATACAAAATGAGCGTGATAAATGTATTTTAGAACGGAGAATGAGGGTGGTTTTTCCTCCGTCAATCTTATTGATCGTACAAAAGGCAAAGTGATTGCTTTAGTTCGTTGTCATGTGTTTAAGTGGTATCCTGACTGAGATCGACCGAGCGTGCTTTACAAGTGATTTATGCATCAAAGCGACATAGTAGGTTTCAAATTAATAGGATGTGGTAAACTAACATGTCCTTTATTCGTCGCTCAAGTGACAACGTCGTAAATGAAGATATACCGCTACTGCACTTTTAATTTTATACAATAAAAATTAAATTATTTGACAAGCCTAATCATTGTGTAACCCTGTATGAGATAAAGATATATTCAAAAAGTGTTGCTAGGTTGACACGTTTTCCTATGGAATCGGGATTTCATTACTCTTTAAAAATGTAATTGCTAAAATTGATATTGCTCTAAATATCGATATTGTAACTGAGCGGAATGGCAATGCACATATAGTATATACCTGGGTCGCCAGTCACGTCCCAGAACTTTAGAATAAGAGATAGAACATGTGACTCCGTGTATTAGTTATTACGTCTACGAAAGATATTTGGATTTTAATCCCTTAAGGGCAAAATAACACTATGCTGTCTCCGAATACTCCACTCTCTCATTCGTCACTCAACTAAATGGTAATTGATTTTATTTAAAACACATTACCATATCAAAAGTGATCCTCCTGTTCCAAAATTGAATTAGAAATAAGCTTAGAACCTTAGGTTTTGTATTATCAACCATCACAAAAGTAAATAGGTTTTACAAATTATAACCTAAATAAAATAAATTTGTAGGTATGTCTGTAATATGTTGTGAAAATATACGAATACAAACGAGTCTTAATAATTTGATTTAGAATATAAATTACGTTTACAAATATGGAATTCATGAATACCGGGATATTATTATACTTATTATTCACTGAGACTTTAATATCAGTAATATAGTTTACAATTTTGTTTACGAATTATTAGGATTCATAATTATATTCCTTTGATATTAATTTTCAGTAATAATTATGATTAATTTAAATGAAAAACGAATATTAATCCTTTTTGTATTAATTAGAACTTGTGCGACTTTATGTAAAAAATATATAAAATATAAAGTAAATACGACAGACTCTGTGGCGAAGTTGTTAGACGCCGGCTGTGAAACGAGAGGCCGTGGGTTCGAATCCTGCACCAAGCCAAATATTTGTGTATTCTCATATTTGTGTGAAAAACAAGTACTTGTTTCGGGTTTGAGTTTTTGTGAGACCGCAAAAGTCTTTCGTAGTTCCCGATGCTCACGACAACAGACTCAATCTTAGTGTGGGGTCAAGTCTATTTATGTAACTGTTGGGAGTATTTATAAAACCACATTGTTGTCACTAAATGTCCATCTAATTATATTTAATTTAAAAAGTAAAATATGTGAGTTGTCTGCCTCACACATTTTATTGCCTGCCTCAGTCACCGCAACTCAAGTATTTGTTTTGTTATTTAATAGCCTATTGCCGGCCGTTTAAATGTGAAATCATACTATAGTATTCCGTCTTACGCATAGAGTAAAGAAGCGGCCATAAATACTAGAGAAACGGCTCTTAGACCGATCTAAACACTGAATTCTTTTGTTGTGTGCACATTATCAGTCGTACGCTTAAGCTTCCATTGTCCTGATTGGTCAGTCAGCCGCTTCTTTACTCTGCGTAAGACGGAATACTATAGTTGGGTTTCACCTTAAAGCAATCAATGTATTGTTAAAACTTTAAAGTGATAATGCAGTCAACCGACGGCATATATATTTTTTAATTACTATTATACCTATTTCTCCTACCAAAAGGCATTGTAAATGCATTGTCGTTCCGATGTGAAGGACAATGTAGCCAGAGTAACTACTGGGCATATGAGACTTAACATCTTATGTCCCAGGATGGCGAGCGCAGTGGAATGGCAAGCATTGCTTTGTATTTAATGATATTGTTTGATTTTGCTACTGTCCGTGATAGGTCGTATCGCTTACCATCAGGCGAATGGCATATTTGTTTTGCCCTTTATTGCAATAAAAAATCTAATTCAAATATATTTTTCACCGAATTTAATCTGATTTATATACTCGTAAAACCTGGTGTTAATGGATGTCAAGAGTAGAGTAATTGCATTGTGCTGGACCGCTCGTAGCCATATAAAACATAAATTAAACTGTTCAGAACGTAGTTTTTTTTTTAATTCTAGCACAACTAAATGACTGCACTGCATCTGATGATAACAATCAACATAATACAGGTTATATCCACATTGCGACTGAAAACGAAGCTGGGTGGCAGTTTAAGTGACTTTAGACCCAATGCTACTAAAATATTGCAAAAATAGGTAACGATATTTTTATTTTTTTCCCCATCTTCATATTTGAGTGGTAAATACATAGATTTACCTGAAATAATAATGTACAACCTTTTATATTTATAGAAGCTATGATACTCAAGTATATGTTGTATGGTACACCCAAACACGATGATATTTAAAAAACCGGCCAAGAGCGAAATGGACTTGTGCACGAAAGGTTCCGTAGCATCATATATAAAATAAACTCTAAAATCACATTTGTTCCTGTTTATTAAGATCGAGTTAAAAATTGCTTAAAATTACGTTTTTTGTATGGGAGCTCCCTTTAATATTAACTTTCTTTTTATTTAATTATTTTGTTTGAAATGTAATATACAACTAAATATTCTGTGAAAAAAAGTGTCTACCTGTTCCGTTATTAAAATAGACCAAAAAACACGTTTATTGTATGGGGACCCCCTTAATATCTTTATTTCTATTTTTTATTATTTGTTGTTATAGCGGCAACGGAAATACATAATTTGTGGAAGTTTCAGCTTTCTAGCTATCACGGTTTATAGGATACAGCCTGGTGATTTTTACGTGTTTACTATTTAGGTACGGAAACCTAAAAACTCAAAAAAAAAAAAATATATATCGCTAATTTGTGCTAAATTTTTACTTTTTGTTTGTAGTTACTAAAAGTATCACTCGGCTTCATTTTACGGTCGCAGTCTTCATACACCCTGCATATTCAAAGAGATGGTTATCCCTCGGCGGTACACAATCATACTCAGAATACACCTGAAGTACATAGACTAAGCTCGCGCCGCGGCAGACTTGCAGGTCGCACAATGACGGACATTCCACCATTCTGTACGGTGGTCGCCATTCGAGAGCAAACGACTACACAACCGGCAATTATAAAAGTATTATTATTCACCAACACCGCTATAATAAAAAAAAAAACTAAACTAAAATTAATATATACGTAGTCTGAAAGGGTTCGAGGTAGCACTCGTCCTAAACTATCGAGTTATGCCAGGGTCGTGTCTTTGTCAGCCGTTCTCTATAATCTGTCTATCTTTAACAAGAGATTTCTTTAGACACATTGATGAATTTTATGTTTCACTTAACAAAGATAGAGAAGTATAGATATGGTGCATATGCTTATAGGTAGCTAGGTAAGATACATATTTATGTATATGTTTGTTTAATAAAGCGTAGAATTATACCAACATATTAGTGATAGCTATTTTAACCTCTTGTTAAAGGTAGATAGGATATAAAGAATGGCGTATCAGCCTATACACGTCCCACTGCAGTGTACTTGCCTCTACAATCAAAAGTGCGATTGAGTGCAAATCAAATATAGGGTAAAAGCCGGATAGTTGCCACACTTTTTAAAAAGCTCCTTTAAAAAATGCGTACCAATACATTTTTTATTCAAAGTGTATTCTCAGACATAGTTCATTAATCTTCTAACATACCCTATCTATAAAAATATTATAAATATTATAAATTTTAAGTAAATCCAGTTTAAAATGACCTCTAAAAAAGAGGATAGTTGCCTACTATGGCGGATACTAGCCTAACGTTAAAAATGGTTGGGGGGGATACTTGCCCAATGTGAGGATAGATGCCCGTCTCTTTGTTTTCAAATAAAAATGAACTTATATTCATTTAAATAATCAGTTTTTATTATTAAATACAATCTTTTATTAAGTGTTAATTAAAGTTAAATTATAATTATAAAATTATAACAAAAATAGACTCCAAAACAGTAAATAAGTCTCCAAAATAAAAATGTAACGTTATTATTTATTTTGAAAATAGAACAATAATCAAAATTAGAATTAACTTTGGCATTAGCCTCTATTAAGTAAGTATTCAGGCGTTATAACTTACTGAGATCCTGTATTATGTACTAAGTACTAAGAGAAATTAAATTATTACCTAATCAACACTTAATTTAATATAAATATTTATCTTAAATATAAAAATATGGTAATCAAATTTGGTAAGCGATTCGACCGCTCTTGAACAGTAGCAAAACCAAACATCTTGAATTACAAAGCAATACTTGGCATTCCAATGCGCTCGCGATCCTGAGACATAAGATGTTAAGTCTCAATATGTCCAGTAGTTACTCTGGCTACAATGTATATGAGAATATGCCATAAATCCGGGTATATAAACGGATATTTCGTTGATACTTTTTTGTTTTTTATTTAGTTCTTCGAACGCAAGCGTTAAACTATCTTCTGTCCAGTTGATGTGGCGCGGCACCACGCCTGGCTTTCGTTTATACTTGCGAGGCATGTTGCTGTTGAGTATTTATTTTATTTAACATAAACTTTAGTAAAACCAAATAAAAAAATAACTAAGAAAAAAATCTGTCTTTGCTTGTTAAAAACGTATAGTTACAGATAGTTACCGCAGGGCAACAATCCGCAAAAGACAGTAGGGCAACTATTCGATTTGATACGGATACTTGCCCTTTTTATTTACGAAATAAATAAAACATATTTAACAATAAAACCTAATAAACAGTGCAATTTAAACTCTAATGCATTCAAAGAAATATATTTTTGACTGAAATCGCTATCAGTTATAAAAATATTTAACGGAGATTACTTACCAATATAATTCTGGCGCTTGTCAAAGTATCGCCGCGGAAGATATTTTCATACACGGACAAAATAAGTGCGCCTACTTCAACTGCTTATGCGGCACCGAGGCCTGCGCGGGGGCGGCTTTTAATTATGATAAAAAAGAAACACTGTCAATACGTCTAACATAGAGCATTTGAAACTGAGGCATGTATCCGTCCGAGGCAACTATCCGGCTTTTACCCTAGAGCATTTCACGTGAAGTGGATAGCAAAAAAGTGAGGTTCTGACTCTTCCGCTCATATTATGCTTATTTGTACCCCTAGTAGGTATGAAGATATAATTTTCGAATAAAGGTCTTGAAAAAGTTGGAAAAATTGGTGAGTGTTTTTGTGGAGCGATGTTTTTAATTGAAATTATTGACAATAAAGTAGTAAATATGTCAGGTTATGTAGTGAAAATAGAGTACTTTATTATTTTTAAGTCATGCATGATAAGACAAATTAGCGTAAATGTGACAACTGTCGGACTCATATCGAACCGTTGATGTATTGATAAAGGGAAGACAACCACAATTTGACACATTACCGTTAATTATGAGTGTATTAATAGCGAACCGATTATAAGCTGTCGAGATTAATTATAGTTTGGGGACATATGTGTGTTATTAGTCAGTTAATACTCATTTTGATAGTAAAGAAAATTATCGCTTGGGAAGCTCAATAACTGTACATATTTATTAGAAGTTTACAGTGTGGAGAGTAAAATAATAAATATTTTCAAGCACTATCAATTGAACTCTTTGTTTTAAAGCAGCCGCTTGGTCAACAGTGGGCGTATGTTGTAGTATGCGTATAATGTAGGATAAGAGACATTCAAGATTAATGTGAGGAGACTAACGATGAGACTTGGGGTGCAAAATAAAAAGTATGGAAGATATCTAAAATTTAGATTTTCTTACCATTTTAAGAGCATTTTAACATATCAGGACAAAATGACAGTTAAATAGTGAAATAAAATACCGTGGTTATTTTTCGCACATTTATAAGGACGACCTAGTTACTTGTAAAGTTGCAGAAAGTGTCTGAATGCAAGTCAAACCCGGCAGGTCGCTGCAGAGATCCTCAGGGGGCGCCTATGTCCAGACTTTCAGTTCCCGAAGAGAGGGATAGTGAGAAACAGAATGTCTTAATGTAGCTTTTAGCTTTTTATTTTCTTATTTTCTTTTAAATTCACTGCGAGACCTAGGCGTTTCGGGGATTTAGGCTGAATCATCCCATATATGTGACACTGCAGGGCACTGGCCTCCTTTACAATCGAGAATACGATTAAGAGGGGTAAGGGCATATAGCCCACCACGCTGGCGTAGTGTCGGTTGACGGACTTATTTTATTTATTTATTTTTATTTAATTCTTTATTGTACACAATAAAAAGAAATAACAGTTTAGAGATAATACAAAATAACAAAGTACAAATGGCGGTCTTATCGTTCTAAGGCAATTTCTACCAGACAACCATGGTATGGATATATGAGCAGGAAAAAAGATAGGGCAGTGTAAAATAAAAATAACGAAAGCATGGGGACATAAATAAAAACATAAAAAACATATAAATACATTATATATAAATACATACCACATATACATACATTTATTTATTTATTTTATTTATTTTATTTATTTATTTGCCACATAACACTACTTTTACAGGTTAAGACCTAATACAGTAGCATCAATAATCTTATAACTATATAAAAAATATATATATACATATCTTAGACTATGTTAGACTACAAAAATAAAAAAAAAAAAAAAATATGTATAATAAAATAAAAAAGTTATTTATAACATATTATCCATGTTGCTATCTTTGTGAATTCATTCAGCGCGCAATGAAATATATCAATTTCAGCCGCAATAAGGTTGAGAGTGCGGAGCGCTCGCGTCAGCGGCGCCTCCTTTAGCAAGTTAGTGCGGGCGCGCGGGATAGCCAGCAATGCAGGCCTACGCCGTCTCCACACATATCTGTCCGGAACACACAGTCTCACATGTTGTAATACCTCCCCATTGTGACACTTTCCTTTTATTATTTTAAAAATATAGGACACTAGTGCAAGTTCCCTTCTAACCCTCAATTCATTGTATCCGACCATACCTAAAATAAATAAGGTCGGATACATCAGCGGGTAAAACGGGTAAACGCCATATTGTTTTAGGTATATGTGTCTAATAAATTTATTCTGTATTTTTTCCAAAATGAGTATATATTTATCTTCATACGGAGACCATATAACTGAATTACTTTCTAACTGACTTCTTACTAATGCGTTATACAAGACTTTAATTGCGTTTATATTAGTAAAACCACGAGTGACACGAAGTATAAATCCTAAATTTCTGTAGGCTTTCTTACAAATGGTTGTGATGTGATCGCGAAATGTAAGCCCTGCGCTAAGACGAACTCCTAGGTCTTTGACTTCATTCACTCTATCCATCGGTGTCCCATTTATCGTATACGTGTATAGTACTGGTTTTGGCGAACGACAAAAACTAATGGTCATACACTTAGAGATGTTGAATTGTAGAAGATTATCTTTGCTCCAACTTACTATCCTATCTATGTCACCTTGCAATTTTTCACAATCACCCATATTAGTTATTGTTCGAGACAGCTTGAGATCATCTGCAAACAATAAACACTTGGCCTCTTGGACAACTTTCGGTAAGTCGTTTATCATTAAAATAAACTGTAATGGCCCTAGATTGCTACCTTGACTAACACCAGATCGTGTGAAATATGGTTTTGAAACGTATCCATTATATTCTACATATTGTTGCCTATCCCCCAAGTAGCTGGCAAAGAACTTAAGTAGATGTGGTGTGAATCCAACACCAGCTAATTTCTTCAGCAACACGTCATTATCGACTAAGTCAAACGCTTTCTTAAAGTCAAAGTAGGCGGCATCAGCTTGCCCGCCACTGTCAACTGTGGGCACAACATCGGACATGAGGCTTATTAAATTAGTGGTCGTGTTTCTCGCCGGTCGAAACCCATGCTGTTGGTCAGACAGTTGTGAACTTACTTGTTTAAATATGTTAATGTGAATGGCGGATTCAAATATTTTGGCTGCTGTCGACAATACGGCTACCGGTCTGTAGCCATCCACTTTCGATCCTGCCCCTCCTTTAGGTACAGGCACAACTCTTGTTATTTTCCACCTCGCAGGGAACTCCCGTGTCTTCAAACTAAGATTGTAGATATGGAGCAGTGGGTCTGCTAAAGTCATACGGCAGTCCTTGAAGATATAAGGAGGAATACCGTCTGGTCCCGAGGACATTTTTGGTTTGAGGAGAAGAAGTGCTCGTTGCACTTCCCTTAATTGTAGTTGGTCTACATATTATATATACATACATAAGTATTATACATATACATACTTATATAAATTTATAGACGAATAAACATACGTACATACATATATATATTACCAATATAATCAATAAGAGGAAATAGGACTTCACACACAATAGAAATTCATACAAATAATTATGATATTCAGGTTTTCTCACGATGCGTTTCGTTACCGTTATAGTGCGTGGTAATTAACTATCAATAAACATATTAGGATTTAGTCCATTATCATTATTTTTAATTTTTTACATATTCATAAAACAAAATACATATAAAAATAAATCCAACATTGATGACGCTCAAGACCCAAGTCACCGGTGCAGTGGTTAGGACCCTAAAGTGAGGAACCGACTCACTATACGTCCCGTGTCAAGCAATACTGCCTGCTGTATCTGGCTCTTGAACCAACATCAATTGAAACGATAATTGTGACGATAATTGCTCAACATTTCACATATCAGTAGCCTCGTGTGCCAAATCTAAATATTTAGACTTTATTTCTTTTTAGCTTTGACGAACTTTCCATCACGCGGAATGGTGACATGAATGTATTATTGTATTATTAATTACGTTATAATTCGTTTGCAAACAAACAAATAAACCTGACCTCCACGTCAATATCAATAAAGTTTCGTGTCTCGCATATCAAAACCAAAATAAATATGTGGGCCCCGACAAAAATAAATATATTTATGAAAACACTCTATTTGATGAAAAAACTAGAACAGGTTAAAATAAAGAAGCATCCAAGCGTACAAAAGTATTCCAATTGAAGGATTGTCTCTAAATCAGCTACATGTCGAAGCCATCTACCCTTCTGCGACCTCTCCAAAGTTATTTGCGCATCATCACACTCTTCAAAAATAGGTCACTTATGAATTTCTAAAGCCAAATATAAGAGATTTGCCATCACGAACCGCTGTGTAATTCCAGCGATCGTAAAATCGCGCGAGATAGCATATTTTATGCCGTTTTAAGCACCAAGCGAGTCAGTTTCGACTATAAAGGAATTCCCATTGACTGTTAAGCAATCCTGGAACGATTGTTGTGCGAAATTGTAGTTTGTTATAATAACTGCAGCGGTGTTTACGTCAGACTCGAATGAGATTTTTCATAGAGAAACATATAAATGAAAATGAAACAGAAAAGCAGGTCATCGAATAAAACTGCAGGAGTCATTAGTGCATATTGTCTTAGGATTGTTGCAATTAAAAATGCTATGTACATGGGGACGCATTTTACGTCTTTTAGTATTTTTACGCTTTTTATATCACACTGCGAAGCAAGTCACATACATAAATGTTATTTATGCAGGATTGGAATATGTTGGAAAATGACTATAATGACACGTTAGATGAATTACTGGTACGGAACGTAGTTTATGTGAAAGAGATGAGTACTTAAAATTGAAAAAAGTAAAAGATGAATGTTTAAGATGTTTCATGTTGAAGTACGGAAGGATGGAATAGGAGAGAACTGAATGGAGTACGACGGAAGACGTTAAAGGCGAAGAATGAAGACGCAATTTAAGACGCATTAAAAAGACGATATTATATTGAAGACTAGCAGTTCAGTTTGGCTCCGCCTGGTTGCAGATACACTTTTCAGAATAGCGGCCAAAATGTTCAATTCCGACAATCAATTTAGAATATCGACCAATCGGACCACGAAAAAAGAATAAAATTTTCTCGTATTTGCTAGAATTTTCACTAGTACTTCCCTCCTATAGGTCGTAGAGGTAACAAACAAATAAAAAAAAACTCTTCAGCTTTATATAAGTATAGATTTTTGAAACAATCTTTGTTTGATTTGACTCGAGACGGAAATATTCACACTTTTATTATCGCCGTCAAAACCCTGGAGTCGCGGTGGCAGTCTTTTTAATATGCATGCAGAAATAGAGGAAAATACATCTTCTATGACTACGTACAATAAAAATGGAAGATATAAAAAAACTATTTTATGGGATTTGATTTATGTATAATCTAACTCGAAACAATGATAGATTTTTTTGCTATTTTTCTGTGTGTTTGTGCGCACTAATCTTAGTACCAGATATATCAATTTGGATACAATTTTGTGTTGAGGTAGCTGAAACTTTGAATAAACACACAGTATATCCATAATGCAGTATTCTCGTGCAATTGGCAAGTAATTCAAATAGAAATATTTATCACTATTTTAAAGTTAATGCGATAGGACGGTAACATGGATGGGATAGAATAAGACAGGGTTACGTCCTTCGAGTCATGGAACCGAATGAATAGGCGGAAACAGGGCGGAAAAAGGAGCATCGAAGGTGACAGTCACATTGAATTTAATCTATACATATAAATAAAATTGAAGTGTCGGTTTGTCAAGTGAAAATAAAAAAATGACCAACTACATATTGTTATATAGGTACACGATACCTATAACGAAAATGACCTTAGATTTTTTGTCTGTGTGTCTGTTTGTTTGTTCCGGCTAATCTCTGAAATAGCTGGATCGATTTTGACGGGAATTTTATTGTCCGGTAGCTGATATAATAAGGAGTAACTTAGGCTACATTTCTGTTGATACAGATCCCATATACGTCCCACTGCAGGGCACTGGCCTCCTCTACAATCGACAGTACGATTGAGAGTGGTTAGGCCATATAGTCCACCACGCTGGTCTAAGGGTACATTTATTTTAGAAAAACAATCACCGCACCATTTAACTGCTATTTATGTCGTGGTGCAAGTTTGTAACCCATAAGTGATCTAAACAAAGCCATAAATTTATTAGAGTAATTAGACACTTTGAATTTTCTCGTTACTACACACAAAATAAGAGGAACATATAAAAAACCTTGTTAAGAAAGTAAAATATGACAAAAATGTTAACAGTTTATTTGTTTTAATAATATTAATCTATACTAATATTATAAAGAGGAAAACTTTGTTTGTTTAATTGTAATGAATAGGCTCAAAAACTACTGGACCGATTTTAAAAATTCTTTCACCATTCGAAAGCTACATTATCCACGAGTAACATAGACTATATTTTATTTTGGAAAAAAACAGGGTTCCGTAAGATATTTGAATTTTTCGGACACAAACTGAAAAAAATCAACCAAAGAAGTTACTTATTTTGCGTACGCTGCCTAAACTACAAAAGATAGAACCATAAAATGTTATAATTAATTGTAGATCTTATAAATATCTACAAAAAAGTCCGCGACACACTATACCTATCTATGTCGAGTGAGGCACAACAACCACATTTTTATTTAAAAATCTTGAATTTTTTTTTGGACTACATTTAAACGCGTTTATTTTACTCATGCTATTAATCCTTATCAAAATAAATTATTTTATCAATAAGTACAGTTTATGTTGATAATATTTGGTCTTTGAATGATTAAAATTGGACGTTTGGTTTTGAAGTTGTGGTGAAATTAAAATATTACGATTTCTGCTGCACAAAAATTTCATAAGACAATCTTTATATGTACATGTATATGGAGAGACGGGATATAATAGAGTGGAAGGTACGGGAGAAGGCTGGGATAGCTGACAGATCTGATAGGACGAAGTATAAATGCACGTTATAAGACGGGATGGATAATAAAGAGAAAGGACGGGATGGATTGGGAAGAGACTGAACAGACGGATGAGACGGGATTGAGCCGGACAGTAGGACAGCTACGTCAAGTTTAGGTATACAAGAGTTTATACGAAAAATAACATGTATTTGGTGTGGAGTGGAATCAAAAAATATATGCACCCAGACGAAGCTGGGCCGGGCCGCTAGTACCTTATAAAGTGCTTCTCAGAATTTTGCTCTTTGAAGCGTTGGTAAGAAAAATTGAGTTTAACTCGGTTTTAAGCGATAATTAGTTACTTTATTGTTATTCTTTGGAAAGTTTACATTCTGTGTAAACTAAGAGATCTCTAAGTTCCAAATTTTAATAAGGACTAATGAAGGTTACATCTGCCGTTTACTGAATGGCACTTTAGTATTGTCTTTTTTTTTATGAACCACGATATTTCATTCAATATCTATACAGGGGCAAAATCTAACTAGAGAACCGATAATAATCCAAAGATAGCCAAAGAAACTCTTATATGACCGTTTTATACAGGTGGACACTTTAAAAACCTTCTTTAAACTAAGCCAAATCGAAATTTTTAAGAAAAAATATGTGATGCACGTGTTAGTCGACGTAAAGTGAGCAAAGGATTTAACGAGGCCCATCGAACAACGTTTGTTTCTCTTGGAGTCCTCAATCACGGGGGGAGCCGTCCAGTAAGATAAGTGTCATTTCCCAACAGCATCTGGAAATAAGTTTTATTTACTGATTAAGGCCATTTCTATATTAATACTGTACATGAAAAAATACTGGGTGATAAGAGTACGTCAATCAACGAAAATGCTGTATTTCAGGTTTTATTTTATTAGATAAAAATCATTTCAACAAATCCTATTATTAATTGATTTACAATGATGCAAATGTATAAAAACAAATATATGAGATATTCATCCCTATTCAATAAATAATCATAATTTAACTCGTGATCCACTAATCTGGGGTGTATTAATTTAGTGCCACAAGTCCCAATCGGCAGTCTCATTTCATTCATCTATACTAATATAATAACTCTGAAGAGTTTGTTTGTTTGAACGCGTTAATCACAGGAACCGCTGGTCTGATTAGAAAAATTATTTCAGTGTTGTATAGTATATTTATCGAGAAATGCTATAGGCTATATATCATCACGCTATGACCTATAGGAGGGAAGCACTAGAGACATTTCTAGAGCATTTTGACCGCCATTTTGAAACTTGTATCTGCGCCCGGGCGGAGCCGGGCCCGACCGCTAGTACTGAATATAGCCAAACCGCCTCGTCGCTATTTCGCGTATTTTCTAAATTAAGTGCGTGATATGCGACGTAATAAACTCAAGATTGTAAGAAATGATATTATATTACTGCAGACGTTGAATACTCATAATATTATTGGAGGTTTATGATAATTAAGTTGAAGTTGGCGGTGGGTCTCCCATATGTGAGAGGCTGATTAGGTAGGTACCAATGTCTAATTCCTCCGAATAGTAGTGTAAATGCACTGTTGTATTCCAGTTTGAAGGACATTGTAGCCAGAGTAACTTCTGGACATACTGAAACTTACATCTAATGTCTTTGGATGCCGAGCGCAGTAGCATGCCAAGTATTGCTGCTGTCCATGCGGTCGTATCGCATACCATCAGCTAAACGGCATGCTCGTCTCGCTATTTACAAGAATAAAGAAAATAGAAACTAGCATTTTCTTTACTCCGCATAATAATGCGTGAACATACATCCGTTGTTGAGCAATAAATTCCTCTAAAATTGAAATTTCAGTAGAGAATGCTTAAGGTACACATTTTAAACATGTTTTGTACCTGTCTCCTGTATCAGAAATATATAAAGATTTTTCTTATTAATATATTAACAGCATTTCTGGCGCACTAAATGCACGGCAATGCGGTAAATATATAATACAATACAGAATAATCCACTGTTGGAAGTGAGTGTCGCCTAAAAATTAAACGACCTTAGCATAACACGATAGTTTCCTACGAATGGTACAGTTTCAGCCACAAGCTCTTACCTTGAACCCTTCCAATTACGTTTAAAGTGATATTTATTATTTTGCTGTTTTTGTAATGGTTTTGGTTGGTAAAAAATAGTACCATTATGATTGCCGGAGATGTATTCGATACTTCGAGGAAAAACAACTGCAGTGTACGATGGTGAAAGGCCCGTTATAGTGCGATACGAAAGTCTGTCGCGGCGTGGTCTTACTCAGTATATATCAGTTTTCACCAATAGAGGCATGACTATCTCAACATCTTAAGGATAACCAATCTGTGGTTAAACACATTTTGAACTTCGGCATTCACTACTTCACCTTCAAAGGCCATAATTTTGAAAAATGTAGAGATCTTTACAAGTTTTTTTTATGATATCAATATGGTGAAATGCGCCAACTTGTTATGTTAATTCCCGTGGCCTAATGTAATAGGGCGTACTTGGTCGTCTTTATTACATACATACATACATAAACTCACGCCTTTTTCCCAGAAGGGGTAGGCAGAGGTGCCAGGGCACCCACATTTCGCCTTGTATGTTCCGTCCCATGTGATTGGTGGGTGGCTATCGCCATTACGGGCACAAATTCCTGACTCTGGGCTGATAATGAATAGAAAAATCCAATATCACTTTGCCCAGCCCGGGATTCGAACCCGAGACCTCAGCTTTGTAACCGTACCGGAGTACAACTACGCCACCGAGGCAGTCCGTCAGTGGTCGTCTTTATTGACATATAAAAATAATAAATACGAGAATGGATAGTTGGGTTAGACATTTCATATATTTTATACGCAGAAAGAGCTGTCAAGAGATAAGTCTACTATAAATAAATAAATATTTTATAGACACTCTAGGCAAATGGGCACTTGCTAAAAGGGTGCGAATATCGCACTTTATAAGGCTTGAAGATATTGAATTGATTATTTTGTATAAAAGTTTGTGACCCACGTAGGCTTCCCCGCTATCGTGTGTGGGACGGAAATAAATGCAGCGATATGTGGGTGGTAATAAAAGCACATTTGCCTGCCATTTCGGGGATACATTATCCTATAAATACACAATTATGAGGCTAAAGCTGGAAATGGTGGAAAATTACTTGCGTCATCTTCAAGTCACATTTTTAATTATCAAAGAATGGCGAGACAAGCATGCTGTTCGCCTGATGGTCACCGATACGACCGTTCATAAACGGTATAAACCCAAACCTTACAAAGCAATGATTGGCATTCCATCGCGCTCGTCATCCTGAGACATAGATACTCGTATATATAGGTCTCAATATGTCTAGTAGTTACTCTGGCTACAATGTCATTCAATCCGAAACACAACATTGCATTTACACTGCTCCTTGGCGGGAGAAATAGACATTGCGGTGGTATCCAGGCGGCCTCTCAGATACGAGAGACCTACCACTAGTAAACATAAATATGCAATAGGCGGGAGTTGGCACAAGACAGAGATATCTGGACGACTTACTTTTCGGAGGCCAAAAGCCTTTTGGGTCGCGAAGTCAGCCTTGGTTACATATGAGACGGTTGAGGTTGACTAAATACTAAATAGTATTTTTTGGTATAGCCAACCATTAAAACTAATTGTATATCTAGTTGTACGAATACGAATATTAAATAATTAATTGTTGTATAGCACCATAATTAAATATACATGTATGTATAATTTACTTTTATTTATTGAATTTTCATCATACTCTAAAAATATGACTATTACAGCTTTGGCTATAACTTCGTTTGTGGCATTGAGGAATTCACATACTAGAGCGAACATCGGAATAAAAATCTCTGCGTATTGTGCGTGCACACGAGTACCCATAGAAGCGAGAGCGAAGATAATATTACTGCGTAGCCGTGACAGAGATAGAAATAGAAGGAGCGGTACAGTACCTTTCATTTTGTTTACAGTGTCCCCTCTAGTATACTAACTCAATGGTTTGTGGATACGTAGGTCATAAAACTATGCCAGTTTTTTTTTTTAAATCTATTATTTTACCAGGATTTTTGTCCACATGGACACACCATCCCTATTGTATCTAAACAATACTAGTTACATAGATAAATAATAGTAAGTTATATATAAACATAAAACTAAATTGTAGTAACTACCGCGCATAGTAATTTAGCCATCTCGCTATTTGGGCGCGACAGGATATATGCCAGAATATCTTTCAAAATATTTGATACTGATTTATTCACCGGTCACAAACGAAGCCAGCGAATAGTTGGTCGTAACATGTAGCGCGTGACTGTACAATTACGCAAAAGCTAATTGTTATGCCGCCAACAAATCATACAAATTGGGTTTGTCGTTGCTCCGCCGGAATATGAAATTACTAGTAGTTCTTTTTCTCCTCCGGTCGGCCGACATGACGTCAAAGCTCGCTGTATTTGAAGACTTAAAAATACAGAATAAAGTGGTGTCAATAATTTGTTACGTATTTAAGTAACTTTCAATTAATGATTTGTAGCCGTTAAAGCGAAGTATTACACACTTTTAAGATTTTTGTCCTTAAACTATTAAAAGCATTACTTTCTTTGACTGCCTCGGCGGCGTAGTTGTATTTCAGTACGGTTACAAAGCTAAGTTCTTGGGTTCGTATTACGGGTCGGCCAAAGTGATAATGCATTTTTCTATTATCCGGCCAGAGTCAGAAATTGGTGCTGGATATGCCGATAGGCTCGCATAACATCGTGAGAAGGAAAATACAAGGTGAATGTGCCTCTTCCTAACCTGTTTGGAAAAAGAAGGCGTGGGTTTATGAGTGCATTTATGCATTTTCTTCCGTCAAATAGCTTCATAATTTCATATTGTTATTAATTGATAGCAAATAGACTCAAAATAAACTTACTCCCGAATACTAGAACGCCATTCAAATAATAAGTTGCTCTTAACAGCGCACGGCCCACTTAGCCAGTACATTTAATCGGGATTATGGCAGTTAACCGCCATTTATATTTAAGTTGCGTTCCAGCATTTGGGCGTTAGTGTATTGTTTCGATTGCTGGTCCCTCATAATTAGTAATATTATGTTAAATGATTATTATTGCATACACAATTTTAGGTTCATATATCTAGAAGGTACCAAATACATATACATTTGTAGCTGTTAAAAAACTCAGAAAAATAGAACCAATTAAAATCTGACACCGAAAACGTTTTTATTACACACAATGAGAATTGTTCAAAACAGTTTAATTCAAAAATGATGCGACTAAAAACAAATGAATAATCGCGATCCTACTCTAAAAGGAATGGGACGCGAGAAATATTTGTTCGCAAAAATATTGCAGTGAAATTCTACGGCGCCTTCGCATTATAAAGCTCTCACTACATGTCACCTAGAACGAAAAACATTATGGAACCGATGCTTGATACATTGTAGCGACGTTCGTTAAATATCTTATCGCATACGTATGCCAAATATATTGCCAACGTTTTGTTAATAGCATGTGCTCTTCGTTTATTTCTTGTACCTATTGTGTTTGTGAATATAAACGTCGTTTCATTGCTGTAACAGCAGTGTTTGGGATGTGAAGTGTGATGTCTTATCTCATGGATACAATTTCCTAGACGGGCAATTTATTTGGTTAGACATTTAAACTATTTTATGGAATGACCAGGCGAGCATGCCGTTCGTCTGATGGTAAGCAATACGACTGCTCAAGCATAGTAGCAAAATCAAACACCAAGAATAACAAAGCAATGCTTGGCATTCCACTGCGCTCATCATCTTGGTACATAAGATGTTAAGTCTCAATATGTCCTGTAGTTACTCTGGCTACAATGTACTTCAAACGAAACACAACAGTGCATTTACACTACTGTTTGTCTTTTAAAGATAATTGTTTTCAATTTGATAAGATTTTCTACAACGTGTTAATATTTGTGTACAAGTAAATTGGATATTTCTTGCGATATAAACTATTTAACCTTCAAGCGGGCGCGCGGTCATTTGTAACGGGAGCGGGCGCGCGTAACCGAAAAGACCTATGGGATGAATAAGACAAATAAAGCACTAATTATTCGATATTCTCTTATTTATTTGTACTCAGATACATTATGATTGTGTTTAAAGTGTAATTTGTCAAAAAAAGTAATTAAAATTATGAAAAAGAAACAATTTTTACATTAATAAACATAACTCAAACATTCTATAAATCAAAACAAAAATTAGGAACACAAAACCCTTTTTTATATCTAAGACTAGTATATATACCTAGTCTAATAATAAAAATTCAAAATAAGAATAATAATAATTAACTTTGGTTTAGTTTTCATTGGAATCAGTTTCTTCGTTCATATAACATTGATTGCAAATAAATGTTGTATGACTTCTGCAAATATTTTTCATACATAAGTTACATTGCGTTTTTGATTGCCTCCTTTTTTTGGCTGGACATATTTTACAGGTTCCTCTGCATGTGCCAGAACTACCTGCTTCTGCATCAGCAGCACTATCCTCCATATTCAAATGCTCCCTTATGTTTCTTTTTAGTTTTCTTGGAAGGCCTGACATCGTTGATCTTCTTTGGACATACTCTTTTATCAATTCAATGCCTAATGCCCGTAAATACATTCGCCTTTTCCTTAGAATGACATTATTTGCCCTCAATATCACCATACTATTTATTCCTGCAATATCCAGGAGACGAAAGAAGAGTGTCAATGGCCATCTATTATTCTTCCTTGAAACCGAATACATTTTTGCTTTTTTATCGACTTCATCAACACCCCCCTTTGTTTTATTGTAAAAAGTAATGATGCTAGGTTTGCGCTTTTCATTTGTACTTTCATCTATTTCTGCAGCACAGTGAAGTGATGATATAAGAACTACTGATCTTTTCTTTTTAGGTACGTAAGACACGAGTGTAGATGTATCTGAAAATCCAAATTGACTTGAATATTCAGGTTGGTTTTTATCTATAAAGCAAGGAGGTATTTCTCTCTTGTTCTTACGCATGGTACCCACAACAGAAATTTTATAATCCTTGGCCAAATCGTTTATCAACGGCACACTCGTATACCAATTGTCGATGGTAAGGTTTCTTCCAGTGCCAGAAATCGGTGTAATTAGCCTCTTTACGACGTCTGCCGCAGCATTACTCAATTGATATGGGCCTTCAGGCTGCCTGCCAGCATAAAGTTCAATATTTAGAACGTAAAACGTAGCAGCATCTACTAGTGGATACAGTTTGATTCCGTATTTGTCGGGCTTTGATTTCATGTACTGTCGGAAAGGACATTTTCCTCGAAAGCCAATCATCATCTCGTCGATTACAACATTCTCTCCCACTGAATATGGCAAAAGACAGTTTTGTGTAAACATATCTAAAACTTCTCTTATTGGTGCAGCTTTGTCTAAAGTTCGACGAGCTTGTCGCGTAGTAGCATCATCAAACCGCAATGAATTCAGTAGAAATTTTACTCTTTTCACTGACATAGTAGTAGGAAAAATAGGTATACCTGTTCCATCACTTGCATATAAATCTTCTAAATTGGCGTGTGATGTCTTCAAGGATCCTGCTATGTACAACAATCCGAAAAGTGCTCGAATTTCTACCGCATCAGTTGGTTTGCAGTCACGTATTCTGTTATACGATTGCGCCTTTTTTTGAATAAATTCGTTGGTATATCTAACAACTTTTTCAATAATATTCTCTGAAATGAATAAACTCCAGGCTTGCGTAAATGTTGTTGCTCCCACACCATTTCTCCGAATACCCGCATCTTCCGTCAGAACATTTTGCACTTGACGTCTCACTCTGTTATTGTTAGATTTTTGCCACTTCGTTACTTTATCGCGTCCTGTAAAATAGCTATTTATTACTGAAAGTGGCAAATCATCCTCTTCTTCGTCTGAGCAGTTTGACTCCTCAGCAGATCGAGGTTCCTCTGCCACGATGTGGTCGGAATTTTCAGAGCCATGGTCGCTGAGCTCTGATTCACTCTCTTCTTCGTCTTCTCTTAGTAAATCCTCGATTGCACTTTGTGATAACTGTCTACGACTCATTGCTATATAAAAATCCAAAATAAATTAGATAATATTGAATAATGTCCGAAGAACTATTACAAGCATGAACGAGTGTATGTCGCGTTGAGCGTCGCGCGTAATCTTTTCGACGACAGGCGCGTGTAATCTTTTCGACGACTACGCCGGGACTAAAACAATTGCGATCTGCGGAGTGGGAAGAGCGCCTCGAGCGACGGTTTATTGTTTATTTTACTCCCAATGACATAGCGACAGGCTACTAGGAATGAGAAATTAATGTGGTGGGTAGTAACAATAATATAAACAAAAATGTACTAAGCGCGGTCGATTCGACTACGCGCGCCCGCTTGAAGGTTAACAAAATACATACATACATACATAAACTCACGCCTTGTTCCCAGAAGGGGTAGGCAGAGGTGCCAGGGCACCCACATTTCGCCTTGTATGTTCCGTCCCACAATGTGATAGGTGGCGAGCCTATCGCCATATCGGGCACAAATACCTGACTCTAGGCTAATACTGAATAGAAAAATCCAATATCACTTTGCCCAACCCGGGATTCGAACCCGAGACCTCAACTTTGTAACCGTACCGTAGTACAACTACGCCACCGAGGCAGTCGAGGCAGTATTTGACAAAATGATGCAATATTATCCGTGGTTAATAAAAATGGGGGCCTTAGCTATTTATTACCCGTCTAAAATTAGTTTTCTCTTCAGCGAGATTGAACCCGCGATGTCTCATTTCACATGCAGCGCAACTAACTGCGCCATGAAGCCTATCAGTTTATTTTTGTCCTTTGTGATATTTGATATAGTTGTATAGAAAAAGCTATGATATACTTCAATTAATTAAGTAAGTTGCGCTCGCCATCCTGAGATATAAGATGTCAAGTCTCAATATGTCCAGTAGTTACTCTGGCTACAATGTCCTTCAATCCGAAACACAACAGTGCATTTACACTGCTGTTTGGTGGGAGAAATAGACATTGCGGTTGTACCTACCCAGGCGGCCTCTCACATATGAGAGACCAACCTCAAGCGAAAATGCTTATGCTAAGATTCAATGGCAATTCACTGAGGTTGTGGGTGGTATCGATAAAAAAGTAATTTTCTTTACTGTTACTCCAAACGCCTCTATATTACAGTGTACCGGTTTCGACGACATTGAAAGGATCTTACTAAGAAAAAAATATATTCCCAAGATTTTTTTATCCTAGCGGTATTTTATGTAGCAGCTTCCCGTTAAAAAAAAGAAAAGTGTATAGTCATTTTTGTAAAGATGATCTTTTTGAATTTGTTTTTATTTGCTATATTTGTAGCTACATATGTCAAATGGTCGACTGCTTTGTCAACGCTGTACTTTTGTATAGCTTGATCCGCCGAACAAATGTTTTAATGTATTTTTTTAAAATCAATGCGGTATTTACCTTTTCTTTTTTTTTTATTGCAATGAATGGCGAGACGAGCATGCCGTTCGCCCGATGGTAAGCGACGCGACCGCTCATGAACAGTAGCAAAGCCAAACAGCACCTTGAATTACAAAGCAATGCTTGGCATTCCACTGCGCTCGCCATCCTGAGACATAAGATGTTAAGTCTCAATATGTCCAGTAGTTACCTTGTCCACTCTTTGTATATAAAACTAATCTATGTTTTCCACTGAGATATTACTATGTAAATGAATAACGTGTAATGAAAGACAAATAAGATATTTGTCATCTAATCTAAGTTGGCGTATGGCGAAATATGGAACTAAAAATAAAAGAAAAAATGTGTGTAACGAATTGTTTGACATTAATTTCATAGTGTAAACAACGAGCATTGATACTCGTCATCTAATAGTAAAAATAAACCTAATGTGAGAAAAAAGTGAACAATGGAAAACTAATTTATGTTGCACAATATCGCTTTCTGGTGACAAAATATCGTTGGTGACATTATGTATAATAAAATTAATAATTTAATAATACAAAAAAAAACGGCAATGAATGTTTGGATTTTAGCATATTAAAATACAATATCTAATAATTAAGACACAATTCAAAGATAATTCGTCTAAAATAACAAAAATAAAATATAATTTTCTTTTTTGTTCTCAGAGGAATTTAAGAAGTGAGTAATCATATTTTATTTTTTCGTAGTTGAAAGCTTTATCTTAATTTTCATTGAAAGACAATTTTTATAAGGATTCGGGTGATTTAATTGTCACGGCTAACAAAATTGCTACCGTGAAGACCAAATCGCTGACACAGTCCTAAGACAAAGTGTAGGAAAGTCAATTAGTGCTTATATTAGTTTTAACTTACGGAATTTTGATCGAGATATTTAGTAGCTATACAACAATTGTAGCTTTTCTGTTAGTTGTATTAAGTGTTGTAAAACATATATTATAATCCAGTTTATGGTGTTAAACCATTGCACTGGAAACCGCGGATGCGGGGAAAACTTAACATTTAAATTATATATGTATGTATAAATAGTCTAACCGTCCAGTCAAGTAGGTATACATATATAGATAAATATCCCTTCGTATCAAATAGCGTATAAAGTGCGTGGTGGCCTGTTGGTAAACTGACTAGACGCGACTGCTTACATATTCACAGTGGTCGCGGGTTCGCTTCCAGGGCACACCTCTGACTTTTCGGAGTCATGTGTGTATTGATAGTCAATCACCACGCACTAAAGCGGTGAAGGAAAACATCGTGAGGAAACCTGCATACCATAGCGATTTAAAAGAATTTCTATGGTATGTAAGTCCGCCATCCCGCACTAGGCCAGCGTGGTGGACTATATGGCCTAACCACTCCCAATCGTACTCTCGATTGTAGAGGAGGCCCGTGCCCTGCAGTGGGACGTATATGGGCTGATACTGATACTGATCAAATAGCGAGGTCTACTTGCTGGAACCCACACTTTACATCATACACTTATCAGTTACTTACTCAAATTCTACCAAGAAACAGGAAAACACCCTTTGGTTTGTATTCAGAAGTTATTGTACAATATTAAAACATCGTAACTGACGTCTTTGGTCAAAATAATGCTTCTATTAAAACGCAAGTTCAGACGGACGTGTGTAGACTACAGACAAGCCGCGTCATACACCCGGTTTGTTCCATTATAACAACATTGTTTTCCACGTAATTCAGCTCAACCCATTCTGTTCGAAAATTTGCATACATCTTTCGTGAATCTTTCCTTCAACGTCAAATAAAGATTGTTGGGATAAAAATTGTGTTAACATTCGCGACTGGTGCGAGTTGGTAATATTGTTACGTGCGTGGGGAGCTGAAATAGAAAAACGCAATCTTTAGTGCTGTTTGTACGATTTACTGAACTACGTATATGTATCAACTATGTATAAGTACAAAATATTATGTTCTATACGAACGCTTTGGCGAATCAAGAATTTTACACAATAAATACTATACTTTAAAGTGGAACTCAGAATTTCGAAGTAAACACTCTGTAGTCTACGAGTCCTAAAACAATGACGAGTGTCAAACACTCCTTGTTGTGCCATTTATAAACTTTAGGTTTGTTTTAATAAACTCCGTACCTAGTAGCATATTGTTTTGCATTTGTTTTCATTAATTTACATTTTTAAAAATCACGAAAAGTTAGAATATGGCCTCGGTTTGTGCAGTTTCAACTTTGCTGTTGCATTTTTATTGTATCCGTTTAATGGTTTAATGCGTGGCGGACCGTGATGCGGTAACTTCAGAATTCAATGGTTAGTCCATGACAAAATCTTAATTATTGTGAGATACCAAATTCGAAATAATTACATAGTTGGGATTATGAAGAAAATAAAAACTAACTCCGTGACTAGAGGTTTTAATGACACTGAAAACTCTTCAATATTATTTTCTAAACTTTGCGTGACTCCAGTAGGTATATGCCACGATTTTTATTTGTTATTAGTTCCCAATATTCTTGGACGAAGTTATTCTTTAATTTCAGGGCACGACACGGTAGGAAAAGGATATTCAAATATTCCTAAAATAATATATTCTGTTCAGAAACAACGTAAATCTAGTACTCTTAGAAAATATTTGCTGCCTTGAAAGATGCTCTTTGTCTTTAAATAAACGGCTGAGCGAGGAAGCGCGGAATAGGCTTATTAAATTTGTCGGTTACGAGGTATTTGTGTTTAGCTTCACAACTCTAGACTCTCATTCAATGCTGTAGTGTTCATTTTATGATAGCATCGACACATGGATTAAGTTTTAGCGCGTAACCACAAGAATGACCAACCGGGCTAGGCATGCTTTTGTGGTGTATCTGTTGAACTTAACATGCCACCGTTTTCAGAATTAGATTTACTGGTGGTAGGTCGCTCATAATACTTGAGATACCGCCTATTTCTCCCGCCAAACAGTAGCGTAAATGCACTTTTGTGTTTCGGATTGAAGAACATTGCAGCTGGAGTAACTACTGGACATATTGAGGCTTAACATTTTATGTCTTAGGATGGCGAGCGCTGTGGAATGCCAAGCAGTGTAATTCAAGGAGTTGTTTGGTTGTGCTACTGTTCATGAGCGGTCGTTTCGCTTACAATAAGGCGAGCGGCATGCTCATCTCGTCATTAACAGCAATAAAATAATAAAATAAATACGCCATGTTTCATAGACAGTTTTAAAATCTATTTTATTTATCGAATGCTAGTCATCTCGCTCAAACTGAATTCAAAAGTAAAAATCTAAATCTGTCCATGAATAAGCCCAGTAGAAATTTGGAAATACTTCCACTGTACTATACTATATCAGCATATAATCTCCAACTGCTGAGCACAGGACTCATCTAAAACCAAGTATTGGCATCGTTTCCACTGCGCTGATACCATTATGGAAATGTTCATAGAATCTTCAAAGGTATTATTCTTTCCTTGCGTTTTTTTTAAACATTATAGTCCGTGATTAGAGCAGAAACATTTATACAAATACGATCACTTAACAGTAATTAGCTAATTTACGATGTTTTGTAAAACATAGTTATAAACCTATTCAGGCCAACTCATACCGCACTGTCAGTTAAAATGATAAATTTAAATATAAATAACGCAATACACAATTTTAGATAAAATCGCCTGGATTCAGAAATTCACTACGCGATATCACTGAGTCAGCTAAGTTGGAAACTTTTTGTATTATATTAGATTCCAGTTCTAGTTTCTGAGAGAACCGCTTTGTTTAAACCCGTCGGTGAAGCTAATGTCTTAAAAGATTAAATTGTTCTCGAATAATAAGTAGTAAGTAATAATCTTGTTTTCAATCACGCTTTTTACGACCATAATTATGTTTTTTAGTGCAATGATTGCGAGGGAAGCATGCCGTTCGTCTGATGGTAAGCGATACGACCGCTCATAAAAAGTACCAAAACCAAACGACGCCGTGAATTCTAAAGCAATGCTTGGCATTCCACTGCGTTCGCCATCCGATATGTATGTATGTTATATAAGATGTTATGTCTCAATATGTCCAGTAGTTACTCTGGTTACAATATCCTTCAATCCGAAACACAACAGTGCATTTATACTGCTGTTTGGCGGGAGAAATAGATATTGCAGAGGTACCTACCCAGGCGACCTCTCACGTATGAGAGACCAGTAAATTGTTAATAGCGTATTAAATTATATGCAAATAAATTCATTTTATAATTCATATGTTTGAGTGTGGAATTCTATTTAAATGCTGCCAGAGGCGGAACAGCTATTTTTACTCATTAATCTGTTAGTATGAACAGAATAATAAAAATATTGGAGAATAATAATATGTAGTATCGTTAAGGAACTTGAATTTTGAGAGCTCATTGTAGGAATTATGAAGCGTATGACTAGGAAATTCTCTTAGTTTCCTTTAATTCTAATTTATAAAATTAATTGATTAAAGTTTTTTAGCTCCACCAATTTTATTTTTCTATTTCGGTTATACTAAAATGCAATACAAATGCAATAAAATATTCAACGCTTACGTTAATAAAACCACTTTCATAAACAATGAAATAAAACACTTTTTTACTTGTTGTATAGCGGATTTGGTTTTATTTTACTTTTTTATATTCCAGTTGATAAATAAAATATTAGAAAATATTATTAGAATATCAATAAATTATATATTCTGGAGGGAGCGATAACATACAAATGCGCCTTCAAAAACTTAGATATTTTCTTGTTCGCAATGTTGGTATTAATCCTATATTAAAACAATACATAAACGCCTTTTTCACAGAAGGGTCAGTTAGAGGAGTTACTGGGTGATCGACGTTTCGTTATAATTATGTGCTTAGTCCCAAGATGTGATATGGGGTGAGCTTATCGCCATATGGAGCACAAATTCCTATATTAATGTTACCAATTCATGATGATTCCGAGAAAAATATTGTATTAATAAATACAAACTAACATATTCACGCTACGTTTAATAACTTGCAACACTGACTAAAAAGGCATTTGTAACTTTAAAAATAATGAAAAATTTTAAATATTTTTCTGTAAAATTCTGTAGATTATTTCTAGTCAATTCATAAAAAAATGCTTTAATTTTGTCGGTTGTAATCGAATATACGTACACATTTGATCATTGACTCCTAAAATGAATTTCAGTAAAATTCAATGGCGATAAACTACATGTTTTGATTTATTTTGCACGTTATTCGTGCGTATTCAAGCCGTCACAATTCGTCGAACGTTAGGCGAATGACTGATATGGAATGTGGTTATCGTAAAAGAGATGACTAATGAAAGTACTTAAGATGGAAAGAGTTGGAGGATGAATGATTCCAGCCTTTAGAGAAGTCGAGGCCGTTCGGGCCTCCTTCCGCACGGCTGCAGTGGAGGAGTGGCGCACCAGGCTGAACAATCCCAGTGCTGGTGTTTGGACCATCGCGGCAGTGCGTCCTGTCCTAGACCAGTGGCTGGGCAGGCGCCACGGCGAGATGACGTTCCGCCTGACACAGGTTTTGTCGGGGCATGGCTGTTTCGGCAGATACCTGTGGCGGGTGGCAAGAAGGGAAGAGTCCGCCGTGTGTCACCATTGTGACAACTGCCCGGAAGACACAGCCCAGCACACTCTCTCGGAGTGTTCAGCTTGGGAAGAGGAGCGCGCAGCTCTCCGAGCAGCCATCGGAGAGGACCTCTCACTCTCAGCCGTGATTCCTTCCATGGTTGAGAGTAGGAGGTCATGGCAGGCCATGCTTACCTTCTGTGAGATCATCATCTCACAGAAGGAGAGCGCGGGGCGGGATCGTGAGCGGAACGATCCCACCCGCCGCCGCCAACCGAGAAGGAGGCGCCGGGTGAATGACAATGGCTGACCCGGCGCCCCGCCCAGTGGTCAAGGGGCGCCAGAATTCCACCACGGTATCCCCTGCCTGTCGTAAGAGGCGACTAAAAGGGGTCATCGGGGTCGCTAAGCACACAGCGGGGGCTGTGTGCTCACGTCGGGAGTGACCCCGAGATGGGCGGCAGAACGTGTGGCCTCGTGTCTGTCGCGGACGCCCATCTCACCATGGGCGTCCGAAGTAGGGAAAGAGGGGGCATCTGCGCCCTCCCAACATGTGAGGAGCCATATTTGGCAGTGCGCCGGGTGACACGGCGAGTTAAATGGGCGCCATTCGCCTGTCCACATCGCCTGTCACCCATAACGCGCGTGATGGCCACCGAGAGGTTTTAGTCGGTATGCCGGCAAAAGATCTTTTTAGATCTCGGTAGGGACCCAGCCTGATAACAGGCTGGAAGGCCGGAGACCCCGACACGCCCCTTCCGATCTCCCCCGAGTGTCGGAAGGAAGGCTAAAGGAGCTTTACTCTCGTTAAAAAAAAAAAAAAAAAAAAAAAAAAAAAAAAAAAAAAAAAAAAAAATGAATGATTGAGATGTTAAAATACGGAAGGACGGAATATGAGAAAATCTTAGGAAAAATAGTCGGGAAGACGATGTAAGACGTGAAGGACGACTGAAGAAAACGTACGTAACGTAAAAAAGACGTAATTAAATTGAAGATTGAACAATCGTCGTTTGATTTGACCCGAGACGGAACTATTCCCACATGAATAAGTCGGTACAATTCTACACTTCATTAAACAAAATAGACATATATGTTTATCTAATCAAGCTACCTATAAATATACGCACCATATCCATCCATACCTCTACATTTTTGTTAACTGAAACATAAATTGCATCGAAATATTTAATGAAATCTTTTGTTAAAGATAGATAGATTATTGAGAACGGCTGTTAATTGAGGCGGAACCCCGTACTGTAGTAACTGGTAATTAGTTACCAGCTTTTCAGCGGTAAGAATTGTTCTGGTGGAAAGGCACGGTACGATTGCCTTACTAAAATCTATCCATGTTTTAGTACGACCCATTAGCTTTCTTCGAAAACCGATTCTATTTGAAATCAGGATGTGTACGAATCGTTACGTGTTAGGACCTAAGTTGAAAGTTGGAAAGCAATTGAGAAACTTAATGGTCTTTATATCCATAGTTTTCTTATATAACTCTTTGCTTTTTAACACACGGTACCTTCGTCGGTATATATGTATGTAAGAAAATCTTCGATCTTCGAGCACTTTATAATTTCGGATTGATTGAAATTCGAAACGTCAATAATTTAAAAAAAATACGTAAATATCTTTACCAGGTCCGTCAGAATTTGCTCTTTAAGATGTTTTTAAAAGTGGATATTTATCGCACAGCTGCCTACCTATATGAACGCCGATATCTTAAATCTTAAAAAAATACGATGTTTAAAAAATAAACACTTACAAATGGTTGAAAATACCTCTGACATTACTTTGGTCTTTACAATCCCTGATGTTATGAAGGAAATAAATAAAAGGAAAATACGAAGCAAAAAATAAAAATCATTATATAAGATTTTGTAAAGGAAAAATCAAATACCGAACTATACAAAGAAAAAGAATTATGTTCTTCATAGCCCGTGTCACATCCCGCGGCGGTCGCCGGAGGATTTTTATTTATATTTGTTGCGGTCGCCCCTGTCTAGCCTTTCATCTTCACCACTAGTATTACAAATTAATATTTTATTTCTCGTCTAAGGGGACTGTTATGTTATTTTAGGCATTTATTTGTTAACAAAAACTTTATTTTTCATTGACTTTTTTTTTGGAATTGGTGATAATTTTTGTTTTCATCTTTAAGGCATGACCTTACCATACGTTTAGTCCCGAATATCTCGAGTTATTACTGTACTGAGTTTATATTTATTGGTGGAGCTACTTCTCAGAAAGATACATAAGCTTATTAAATCAGGCTTCCATTATTATTTAGGCAGTTATGGACAAAAACTATCACATTACAAAACTATGTTAGCAACACATTAATAGACAATAAAGACAATAAACGGTGATTTGGACTGTTTGTCTTTGTTGTGACTGAATACTTTTCCCAGAAGAGGTAGGCAGTGGGTTACCAAAACACCCACGTTTCGTCTTATTGATCCTGTCGCCATATCAGGCACAAATTTCTTATTCTGAACTGATGCTGAATAGAAGAATCAAATATCAATTTGCCCGACCCGGTATTCGAAACCAAAACCTCAGCTTTGTTATCATACTATTGTACAACTGCGCCACCGCGGCATCCTCTGAATCTAAATCTAAATTAATCTAGATTATCCAAAATGGCCAAACTGCATAGTTTGTAGCGTATTCAGGCTAATGGCGCCAGTGTGGGGAAGGATTTGCGGTGAGTTTAGAACTATTTTAAAATGAAGTCGAATCGGTTTTATATATCGAAGCTAGGTGGTAGTTTTAGTTACTAAATACATCAACTAAATATTTCGTAAAAATCGAATTATAGTTTTATACTGTTTTTTTATGTATAATCTTTTTGGTGGCAAATACATGTTTTTGTTAAAATAATAATTTTATTCTTTGGGTACTGTTGCGTCGTTAAAAACGGGGAGTACATTTTTATTTTAGAAAATACGATGTATTTACAACTCATACACCCCGATGTTTAAAATATTAGTAAAAATATAGTTACCTTTGTGTTTGCGCAACTTTTGCTCCCAAAGTGTATGTAGTCACTCAAACAATCAGATGGCTTTGTTTTCGATCGCAGTTTGAATAATAATTTGTAATATTTTGTTTTATTCCGATATTTACAATAATAAATTGCATTTTATCCCAAGACAAAATGGTTAAGGCCTATTTCACTTTAATCCCTTTTAGTTTTTCCAATTATTGATACTAAATTAGCCATCATTAACGCAGTGAAGATAATTCATATTAACTATAGACATTCCGTTATTGTACGGTGGGTTAGAGCCTTTTTTTATTTTTTATTAAATATGTACATCCAACAGTCACTTATTTAGTCCTGATCCCACCTTCAGATCAATTAAGTCTCTTTCGTGGGTATCAAATCAAATCAACAAAGAGAGACTTTTTAGTCTCATAAATAAACACCTAGACCCGTAACAAATATTTGTGGATCGCACTTGATTTGTCACGGTTCGGGGATCGAACCCGCGATCTCTTGTTTAACAGTGGGATACGACACGAAGGCTGCCTACGAAAAAAAATTTTTTTTTTACAAATATTGCTATTGAATGTGGGTTACATGAAAGGAAACCTAACTCAACTATAAATACATATACTGTAGGCGATTTGACCCAATAACCTCTCCCAATGTAAGCGTAGGTATACATTTTAATACTATGAACGAATTAATCAGACCTAATCAATAACAAAACGCTCAGAGCAATGGTACTTAATGAGATCAAAACAACTTCCCAAGGACTTAACCTAACGAACGAGGAAGGAAAAACATAAGGTAGTTCCTGTTTTTGTTTTGTGTATAAATAATAAATAAATAAATATAAACCATTGTTTAATTACAAGACCTATAGATTAAACACAAAGCATGTATTTTTTTCTGTGTTGTAAACGAAACCACAGTCACTGAAGTCAAAATATACGTGTAATTTTTTTAGTTGAATCATATGAAAAAGAAAAAATGAAAGTCAATTAATACATTAAAAAAATAAGCATCTATCAATCTCCAAGTAGTATTGGCCTCATACTAAAATGTTATATTTTTTATTTCTATGAATGGCGAGAAAACCATGTCGTTCGCATTATGGTAAGCGATACGACCACTCCGGAACAGTAGTACGAAATACAAAGCAATGCTTGGCATTATGCTGCTTCTCTGGCTATAATATCCTTCAATCCGAAACACAACAGTGCATTTACACTTTTATAATAATCATCATCATCCACAGCCTGTAGGTTCCCACTGCTGGGTATAGGCCTCTCTCATATTCTGCCACTTTTCTTTGTACCTTGCCAGTCGCATCCAGGTTCGGCCTGCGACTTTGACAATATCGTCGACCCACCTTGCCGCCGGACGCCCGACGCTGCGCTTACCTAGTTTTGGCCACCATTCTGTTAACGTCTTACTCCACCTGCCATCAGTGCGTCTAACCACATGCCCAGCCCAATTCCATTTGAGTCCCAAAACGCATTTTTTGACATCTCGAACTTTTGTTTGGCGTCGGATTTCGACATTCGGGACTCGATCTTGCAGTTTGATACCGAGCATAGATCGCTCCATGGCTCTTTGCGCCACACCAATTTTGTGTAGAACATCGCGCCTGAGCGTCCATGTCTCGGCACCGTAGGTCATGGTGGGTAGGACACATTGGTCAAAGAGGCGAGTTTTTAAGTTTTGTGGGTATTGACGTGATTCTAATACGTCTTTTAGTCGACCGAAAGCTGCCCAGCCTAATTGTATTCGCCTGGAGATCTCCTTCGTCTGATGTTCCTTACCTTAGAATATGACCAAGATAAACATAGTCATTCACCATTTCCAGGGTCTCACCTCCAATCATGATGTTTGGAGTCGAGACTCCAGAAATATTACTCATGACTTTGGTCTTGGACATATTCATCTTCAAACCCACCCTTAAGGACGCATCATATAGTTCTTCAAGCATACGTTGTAGGTCTCCAAGGCTTGTTGCAAACAATACTAGATCATCAGCAAACCTGAGATGAGACAAGTAGGCGCCATTGATATTAATGCCTGAATGGTCCCATACAAGCGTTTTAAAGACGTCTTCTAAAACCGCCGAAAATAGCTTGGGTGAAATAGTGTCACCTTGTCTCACTCCCCTCTTGACTGGAATAGGGTCGGTTAAATCGTATAGTTTGACCTGCATTGTAGCCGAGGTGTAGATCTCCCGGAGTATGTTTACGTAGCGGGCGTCTATGGAACAGCGATTTAAGGAGTCAATCATGGCCCAGTGCTCAACACTGTCGAATGCTTTTTCGTAGTCAACGAAAGCCAAGCATAAGGGCCGATTGAACTCCCCATGCTTCTCCATAAGTTGTTTTACTGTATGGATATGGTCCATGGTAGAAAAACCACTCCGGGAGCCGGCTTGTTCGACTGGCTGGCATTCGTCTAGCTGGCGACTAAGCCTATTGCAGATAACTTTGGCAAACAGTTTATAGGTCTGGGAGAGAAGGCTTATAGGTCTATAATTGCCAAGAAGTGAAGTATCGCCTTTTTTATGGATAATGGTGACAATGGCATTTTTCCAAGTTTTTGGGGTGCATTCATTACACATGACTGTGTTAAAAAGTTTTGCCAGTATGCGAACTATTGGTCGTCCGCCCGCGCGAAGCATCTCAATGGTAACTCCATCTTCACCAGGCGATTTTTCACTCTTCATTTGTTTCAACGCTGTTTCTATTTCGCTAAATAAAATTAGTGGTAAGGGCTTTTATAATAAAAAGCTATTTTCTTTCCATTATAACCTGAGGTAAAACATTCACAACGTTAAACTCAAAATTACTCTCAGTGCTGCCAACATTCAGTAAATCTTTAAATTTAAAAAGTCTTTCATTCCAAAAAGAAATGTCAAGAGGCACAGGTTATAAAAGCTATACACACAATAAATAAGGCTGAAATCTAGGAACTCGTTACGTGACTCTTTGGACGTTGGGCTGTACCTTAGACGGAATTTCATGAGAATATTTCAAAAATTCTAGAGTACCGAGCAAAACGGCTTTCACGCTTGCTGCTATATGAATATTTTTGGTACGTATAATATACTTAATGCTAATGGAAATCCTAGGACTTGACATGAATATAATATTACGCTACATAGAAATTATAAGGAATGTGACATCTTTTACATACATACATAATCTTCACGCCGGTATCCCATAGGGGTAGGCAGAGACTATAGACCGCCACTTTGCTCGATCCTGACATTACTTTCGCTTCATCCACTTTCATCAACCTTTTCATGCATTCATTACATTCCTTTTCATGATATCTTTTTATTATTTATATAGTATAAGGTGTGTGTGGTGGCCTGTTGGTAAACGGACTAGACGCGGCTGCCAACATGTTCACGGTGGTCGCGGGTTCGAACCCCAGGGCACACCTCTGACTTTTCGGAGTCATGTGTGTATTGACAGTCAATCACCACGCACTAAAACGGTGAAGGAAAACATCGTGAGGAAACCTGCATACCATAGCGATTTATAAGAATTTCTATGGTATGTAAGTCCGCCAACACGCACTGGGCCAGCGTGGTGGACTATATGGCCTAACCACTCTCAATCGTACTTTCGATTGTAGAGTAGGCCCGTGCCCTGCAGTGGGACGTATATGGGCTGATACAGATACAGTATAAGGTACCAGAAAGTAAGGACCAGTAGTAATAAAACTTATTGCGGATAGACAAAAGGTAATACCTAAAAAACCCACCCAGACGGTCCATTGTATACAAGGGATCTATCACAATATTTTAATCGATCGCATTGATATTGCCCCTGCATTCGAACCGTGATACACAATTTTCGGAAACTTTGTCACCGCATGCCGGGAGTCAAACCCTCACCCTCCCGAATAAGAGTGCAATATATATTCATTAGCCGACGAGAGAGCCGAATATTGATCGTCCGCGCGTTCTAACTCATTACGAGAAACGCAAACCGCGGAGTTCTAATCTATTACGCCGAAATGTCTTAGATTCATGGATATGCTATACTATTTATTGGTATTGAATTAAATTAATTATAATATGGATATTTTCTGTACTGATGGGAGATCTCTAGGTACCACCGCGATGTCTATTTCTCCCGCCGAACAGCAGTGTAATCGCACTCTTGTGTTCTAGTTTGAAGAATATTGTAGCCAGATTAACAACTGGTCATATTGATTTCTAATATCTTATGTCTCAGGATGGCGAGCGCAGTAGAATGCCAGGCTTTGCTTTGCAATTTATGTTGTTACTTTATATGAGCGTTCGTATCGTTTGCCATCGTTCGAACGGCATGCTCGTCTCGCGATTTATTATAATAATAAATTAATATAAAATATATTTTTACAATAGATACATTGTCAGCACTCATTGTCTCAACCGTGCGAAGCGTTCGAGAGAAATATAACCAATAGAAAATGCTGCCTTCCGCCCTTTAGATATTATGGAGTGGCTTGTATTTATATATCTATATAGGTGTTTGGGCCACGGTAGGGGCTGCGATTTTGATAGAGAGCTTGGGTATCAGATATCAGTTTGAAAATAACTTCATAAATAAACTTTGGGCGTATTGTATAAAATAATATTATACTTTGTATTGTATTCTAATATTTTGTTTCTCTTTAATCGTCAATAAACCAGATACCTCATAGCCTGTACCTGATAGCTGATAGCGAGAAATTCGTATTATCTAAATAGTGATCATCGTTGGTTGGAATTAATTTGTGTCGTGCTTCGGGTTCAGTTTGTACTTCGACACGACGAATCTTTTAACACCGTATGTAAAATTGTACGAATATGCCTAAATTCTCACAAAAATGTTCAAATCCTGTATCGCACGGTTTAATCTCACACTAAGTTCGGAGTGAATGATAAGTATCATTTTTTTTTATTTTATTGTAAATTTTAAATGATCCACCAACAGATGATACAATAATTAACTAAAGTATAGTGATTTACAGATCAAATTGTATTGTTCACCTAGTTATAGGTGGACCCATCTACATTATACGAGTACAACTAAAAAGCAGACAATAAAAAGAATGACAAATCAAATAAATTTAAAACAATCAAACCATCAGACAACTAAAAAACCATCAGTATCTCAGATCAGTATCATAGAATAGTATTGATTTTTAGAAGTGGAAAACTTTTATCTTATATGTTGACGTTAAATGTCTAAACATTCAAACTTCGTGTCGGAGTATAGAGTAACCCCCCGGGCATATCTAGTTTGGGAAAGACTGAATAAGTATATGAACCAGTAAAAGATACCTAACATCGCACATTTTAATATTGTTTGTATTATATATGCAGTATATTATATGTTTTATGCAAGTATTACTCATATATTTTTATGTATGTACATAAACTTATAGCAAATATAAAGGTCAGCATAGTAAACTATGGTAATTTTTGTGTTTATGGTAACCTAATGATGTACCTAATACCTAATTACCTAATTACCTAATTGGCTTGTCTACCCCCATTTTCCTACTTCCGTTCTCTATAGTCCATCAGAAGGTTGTCTGGATGATATCGCCGCCAGAGATAAGACCACCATGCGTTATGAATTTAGTCACAAATAATAAATAAATAACAATCTCTCGGCCGTAGATGCTCTATTTTGATAACATTTGCCATTACGTGCAAATAATAATATAAAGGAAAACAACAAAATAATGAATGAAGCAGACGGTGTGCGAAGCTTGACCAGACACTATACCTGTATTTTCTGTAACAGTAACAACTTAATTAAATTTTAATTAAAGCTTTTGTAAAGTTCGAGCTGTACGGGTATATTCATTTACATTGTGTTTCTTCAGTGCTAAATAGATTCAAAACAATGAAATAGATTTCATCAACAGATAAAGTGATTCATGAGGAAGGTTTAAGGATGTAATTTGTGCAGGTTTTACAAAAATTTGTTAAAGTATTGTATACGTAGTGTGGAATGGAGTTAAAGAATAACTGCACCCGACGAGGCCGGGACAGGGACGTGGTATAAGTAGGATTTATTCCCAGTTGCATAACTTAACTTTGACAGCCCTTTTAAATTCGCCAAACATCAGTGAAAGATGAAGAAGATGATAAAGAACATTACCTTCTCAGATTACTATTATTATTAGACACACTTATGGAGGCTTGAAACCTTATTTCTTAGCATGGCGAGCGCAGTGGAATGCTAAGCTTTGTTTGTTTGGTTTTGCTTCTGTCCATGAGCGGTCATATCGCTTACCATCAGAGGAAGGTATGCACGTATCGCTATTCAATGAAATAAAAAAATCAGACATCTTACAAATTATTTATTGTACAAGTTTATGCAACTGAGCCTTGAGCTCTTTAAGTCGCGAATTATTTGGTTACGTCTGGCTTCGATCAAATATACACTAGATACACAGTTCCCTGTAAATGCTCTGTTAAAAAGTGGCACCGATGCATTTAATCAAAAAAAGTAGACAAAAAGATCACATATACCAAATATATTAATGCAAATTTCACCTTATTACTGGAGCTTAAAAAAGCTTTTCACATAATATTGTCTAAAGTTCTGCGACGTTTTAGAAGCAACGGTCGGTGCGTGACTGAAGGCGAAAGAGTGCTTAAAGCACTCTTTTTTGGTGCCATTTTCTAAGCGCTCAAGTTGTATCTAGTGTATATTTGATCGAAGACGTCTGGGGCTACTATGCTACATCTTGGACCGCGTTATCGCTTGTCTTCACGCAGATGGCAGCTACATATAAGCCTGTTTCAAGCAAAATATTGTTTTGAATAAAATATACTCACTACACAAGACCTCACCTCAGTTTGTGAGGTCAATGTGTGTGACTGATAGGTGTTATTACTTATCGTAGTGTTACAACAACCAACTCATTCAATTCATCGTTACTGTTTTAAAATTAACTTTAATTTTGTGTATTTAAAATTATTAAATCAATGCCTTTTTTAATGTTTAATCTTAAATATTTTAAGAGAACCCGTTCGTCGAATTTTAACGTAACGTTATTACAAAAATTGTGAAAATGCCAGTGTATATTTATAATCTTTATCAATGCAATTTATGACAAGCTAAAAAAATAGCAATATTATAACAATCAAATTACATATTGACTGCCTCGGTGGCGTAGTTGTACTACGGTACGGTTACAAAGCTGAGGTCTCGGGTTCGAATCCCGGGTTGGGCAAAGTGATATTGGATTTTTCTATTCAGTATCAGCCCAGAGTCAGGAATTTGTGCCCGATATGGCGATAGGCTCGCCACCTATCACATTGTGGGACGGAACATGCAAGGCGAAATGTGGGTGCCCTGGCACCTCTGCCTACCCCTTCTGGGAACAAGGCGTGAGTTTATGTATGTATGTATGTAAATTACATATTGCATTTATATATACCAAGAAAATTATATATTTATCTCCCCAAAAATGTATTCCTCTCTCAAATATAATATCTATTTGCCCTTATTAATACATAAAAATGGATCGACACACACTACTGGTCACTATTTTAACCCTTGTAAAATATAGATAGGTTATGGACGCCTGTCTTGTTGTGTAATGTTAATGCTTATCATGAGCTGGGGGGTTATGCTCTCTCCAACACGATGACGAATGTTCAAGCATCGTAGGTACCTATAATCACTACATAGTATAAAACAAAGTCGCTTTCTCTGTCCCTATGTCCCTTTGTATGCTTAAATCTTTAAAACTACGCAACGGATTTTGAGGCGTTTTTTTTTAAATAGATAAAGTGATTCAAGAGGAAAGTTTATATGTATAATAAGTACATATTATTGTACAGAAATCTATTTGTACCCGAGCGAAGCTGGGCCGGGCCGCTAGTTGTACATATATTCTGAAATACTTTACAGAATTTTGGAATTCTTTATCCTACGTCGTAACCATAATGACTTAGTTGGGAGTGAATGAGATTAATAGAGAATAGTAGGTACTGATTTTTATAAATGTAAATTTATCTTGACTTTCTATTGACGTGCAACGTTCGAACATTGGAACTTCGTGTCTCAATAGAGTAACTCCCCTAATTCGCATCGAAAAAGTTTACAATGTATATTTTATGAAAATATTCGACTTACAAGGAAACTGCGATGGAACATATTATAATTAGATTTAGTTGGAAGGCTGATACAGTTTTTGTTATGGTAAATGTTATAACCAATATCTTGAAGACGCTTTGTTTTTATTAGTAAGGTAAGGGAAACTTTCTCAAGTTTACCTTCCAGGACCACGAGAGTAAACATGTTAAAGTTCAAAGCACGCATAAACTTTCGCTGATTCATAATTATTTACTCTTTACAACATTATATTGTATCCTCCACCTAGAATGTAGACGATTTGATTGAGATTATACCCATTAGGTCAAAATATTTTGCATGTCAGGGCAATCACTAAACCTATACAATTACAGTGCTTTAAGATTTATAGACTTAGCAAGAAATTGTCTGTTAAATATTTTTTGTGAACGTTGTATTTTTTTACAGATGTCATTTAAAATCCGTTCAGATCTCAAGCATTTTAGGGCTGGTCAACAATTGACTATCTATAAGGGTTGAGCATATCACAGCAAATCCAATAAACGTGTTTCATATCTATTCTCTTTTTGAGGTTTGAATTTTAAAGTATGTAATGTAAAACTGTTCTAGGAATATACATATTATGTTTCTTTCTCCATTCACCTCGGAGACTGTATAAATAATTTACTATGAAACTGGACGTCCTTTAAAGAAGGGGTCAACGTGGTCCGTTGAAGTATTTCTTTGTTCTGACAGCGGCTGAATACTACCCACCCTTGTTTATATAATGAGACACGTGGCATATAGAACGTTGCCTCCAACCAGCTGAGCAATGTATACACACCGGACGACCCGGTCCAATAGTTAGTTTAGTGTAACATTCACTTATTTGTTCAGCCTAGGTGAAAGCAAACATCGGACCTTTTACAAGAGAAATTGCGTCAAAAGTATATTTGTTTATTTGCTTTAATACCTTTAAGCAGAAGATAAATAGGGCAAAAATATCATTGCTATACAAACGGGAAAATTTTTGGCCTTGATATGTTTACGTCGGGTTCGTGTTGTTGGATCACAATTCGACGTGAATTGGAGAAAAAACATGTTTTATTAAGGTAAGAAGCGCCAGCTGGCTTCTTTGGTATTTTGGTGTGAGTTGTTATAATTGCCACAACGTTCGGGCGTATCAAAGGTTTTGCAAATAACTTAGGTTTGCAAGAAAAATAGGTATCGATATATTTTTTTCTTATTTCTTCAAACAACATTACACAATTACTATATCATAATAGAACATACATAACATAAAATTAAATCACTGAAATATTTGTTTTTGTATATTCGAAAAGGGTACTACCTGATTGTATAGTCGAGATAGAGTGTAAAACGGCATAAGCTGTTTATTTGACGCAGGTCGGTTCAGTTACGCCTACCTGATGGTATGCCGTCTGACCGCCCATGGATAGAAGCAAAACCAAACAACATAATGTATTAAACAGCAATGCTCGGCATTCCACCGCTCCCGCCTTGCTGTAACATAAGATGTTAAGCTTCATTATGTCATTACTCATTGTAGCCAATATTGACAGGATAAATTCAAAACACGATATATGTGTACTTACATAGTTCATTATGATAGATCAACTATGAACGATGGTTGCTTTTTACCAATAAATTGGTTCTCAGGCAATCTTACTTGCTAAAAAACACGTAATAACATTGTTTCACGCTGGCTTTCTGTGAGAGAGAGTATCCCGGCACATTCGTATTGTAGTGCCGACAGCAGCATGGCAATATTACTGTTCCAGAATATACTCAATTCTCAAACACGGAATTATTCCTCTCGAGCGAGTTTCGAAATAACATTGAATTTATCCCTAAATCAAATTATCCAAAAGATTCGAGTCGCCACGGCCATCAGACCGTCGTCAAAATTCGATTTAAAATTTAGCAGTAAGCCTCACGTGCATGTTTGAGCGCTCGATTAGTCTTATTTGGCACTTGGTTGCATCCACGTCACGTGAATTTCCCATTTGGTGCCTTTGAATTATTCAATCCTAATATCTTCTATATCAACAAAATTACTCAGGTGATTTCGAATGTGGGTTGTAGTTGATTCAATGCTTTGTTGTCAGCACTATTTGATATTGACAATTGGCAATTGACAACGAAGAGGGTAAACGGTTCCTGAGCGTGGAGTAATGATCTGAAGTCCATTTAGAAGATAAATTAACTTGACGAATACAAATGTTTTTTCTTTCTCTGAGTTGTTACGCGAAGTAACAGAATTTACTTTCCGGATTTCTTTCACTGATTTTGAAGAGGTTTTTGTGTACTGAGCCACTTAAAAGAAACACGGTTCTTTAAGCCTTTCAACACTATATTACGTGCTCAAATAACTTTCCAAGTTTATGACTTAACCGTTCTGAAGTTTTTTGTTACATCTCACCAATATAAAGAATATGTGTCTACTTTGTGTATGTTGCATTAGCATTAATCACTTTCCTAATTTATTAATCTGATTGAGCATAATAAAAACATGTAAAATGATGTGGTTAATTATGCTAGAGCATAGCACTGTTTTAAGCAAGTGTTAAACAAGTGTTGGGCACTGGTGTTGTAGCAACTTGGTTTATCAATTAAAGTCGTAGAAATTAAATTACCTACCCACCTTCTTCTGATCTAAAGTTAGTATCAAACTAACATTCCACGATGAGTACGTGTTCATATCTGTTAGTCATTCCTATTATCTACAAGTAGCGGTGCTAGTGGTAATTTTTCACTTATTTGCTAGATTTTTGACTACTGTTTCCCTTCTATATGTCAAAGCCTGATGAAATATAGACAATAGCATTCCTCAATAAATGACCTATATAAGACAAAAAGGAATTTAAAATCTAACCAGTTATTCCTGAGATTTTAGATGATAACCAAAAAAACTCTTCAGCTTTTGTGTACTAGTATAGAAGTATAGTTTAATTGTCAGTTAAAACATGAAACAAACTGACGTTTTCAAGAATAACATCGAATAAAATTACATTTTTGTTACAGCAAACCTTTGCCTCAAGAATGTTCACGTCATAGTCCCGGAGTCAGTGGAACAAGGGTCGAAGGTGGAAATGAAATGCCTATATGATCTTGAAAACGAAGTCTTGTATACCGTCAAGTGGTACAGAGGGGACCGTGAGTTCTGTCGGTATTCCCCCAGAGATGATCCGCCTCTGAAGATATTCCGGATACCTGGCATCGAAGTTGATGTGAGTAGTCTGTACCTAATTAAACTTAGTTTTGATTAGGGAGCCTTTTGTACGTGAGTGCTCTTATACGTAGTTCAAAGCTTTGTGCAATTTGTCTATACAACTGTGTTAATACACGCTAAAACACAATTCAGTAGAAATTTTGATTACAGTTAGGAACTTGTAGCATGCAGTTTATTCAATTTAATATATGATAATTATACTTCATAAGATTCATGACTTGTGACTTCGGTAAGTGATACAATTAGAAATGTTTAGGTACATCTATTAGTAGTTTGTTGATAATATGAATATTGTGAAGCGACAATAAGAACATGTTTTTAATCGACTACAAATAATAAAAAGAGATATAAAACTATTTTTTTGATAAGACTAAAATACCTAAAAAGAGGTCGGTGCACGCATATTTAAAATTTATTAAAAGATTAGTTTTATTTCTCTCTTTTTAGTACAATTTTAAAGTCAGTTTATTTTTTTTTAATATAATCCACAAAAAAGGAAACCCAGATGTGCTGCAATTGTCATCCAAGTACACAATAGTATTATCCGCCTAGTATTCGATATCGGAGTGGATACGTTCTAACTGCTAATCAAATCGCCTATCGGCAATCAATAGGGATTGTGGATGAGTTTGACGTCACCACGATCCGATGACTGCTTTGTAAGTTGCATAGAATTTTATTTGTCTTCCTACCCAGTACCCACTTCATCATTTAAACCGCACTACATTAACTTGTTTATTACAAAGTATGATACATCATAATTAAAAACGTTTATTAACTTTTTCATATTAACTAGTTTACGGTGTAATATTGTGTGTAATTATTTTACAATGTGGTCTTAGTTACGAGTAATTATTTTGAGTTATGTAATTATGATGAAACGATGTCTTTAATAATTAGGTAGGTAGTAATCATTTTTTAAGTGCGTGGTGGCCTGTTTGAAGTGCGTGGTGGCCTGTTGGTTAACAGACTAGACGCGACTGCCAACATGTTCACGGTGGTCGCGGGTTCGAATCCCAGGGCACACCTCTGACTTTTCGGAGTCATGTGTGTATTGATAGTCAATCACCACGCACTAAAACGGTGAAGGAAAACATCGTGAGGAAACCTGCATACCATAGCGATTTATAAAAAATTGTATGGTATGTAAGTCCGCCAACCCGCACTAGGCCAGCGTGGTGGACTATATGGCCTCACCACTCTCAATTGTACTATCGATTGTAGAGTAGGCGCGTGCCCTGCAGTGGGACGTATATGGGCTGATACGGAATCATTTTTTTGTTGAAGCTATTTATATACAAAAGTGCCTAATATTACAGTAATGCTGCTATATATATACTTGATTAATGAATAAAATGTAAACTTTTTATAGTTAATTTCTAAATGCATTATCTTCGAAAGGATTTTTATATTTAATGTATACTTACATGATAGTACGCGTAATTCTTATCGTGCGCATATTTTTATTCTGTAAGGGATGTAGCGGGACGGAACGGGAAAACCAGATTAGGGGACGGTAGTCATGTTGAGTTTTAGTGTTTTGTATGTCTTTCTTTTGTTTATTAAAGTTTATTATTATTAGTAAAAACGCGAAATAATCTGTTTCTGATGTGAACTGAAATCAAAAGACTGGGCTACTGCAACTGGGCGTAGCTGGGCCGGGCTGCTAATTTGAAATAAAACTTAAAATACCTAATTTTGGTAATACGCTATTTGTTTAATACCGTACTAATATTCTGGAATGAAAACAAAAAATCGGTAAGGCTTTAGAAGAATTGATTCAAATTTCGATCAATAAATAAATAAATACACCCAACACTCACATACATAGAACTGACCCCACACTTAGATCGAGTTTTGCGTCGTGGGTATCAGGAACTACGAGAGACTTTTCGGTCTCACAAACACCCAGACCCGAAATAAATACCTGTGTTTCACACAAATATTTGTTTCGGTGCCGGGAACGAACCCGCGGCCCTTCGTTTCGCAGCCGGCGTCCAACCAACTGCGCCACGGAGGCTGTCGAGCAGTTGCAGTACAGATGTTATGACAGACACACACGTAGCGATATAACAGTGCAAGCCTGAGTTGACGCCAGTATACTGGAACGTGTGTTGGAAAAATAATTGCGCAAGCTTGGGTCGGGTACAAGTCTTAAACGTTCCAATTTTCAATTCCAGGCTTGTGAAAAGTCACGTTTGCGCAAATGCACTTTCAAGTGTGTGTCAGGGTGATGTTCAAGTTTCAGTAGCGTACTCGCTGCCAACATCCACAGACGTTCTGCAAACGGTGTCTCGTCAAAATGAGTGAGGTAATTGAGGGGCAATGATGGACCTCGTGAGATTGTGGAGGAATCAAGCCATGTAAGTTCCACTACAAGGTACGGGTCATCCTTTACAATCAAGACAAGATTGAGAGGCTTAAGTCAAATTCTACCATGCAAATTCTTATAAATCACTATGGTATGAAGGCAAATTTGTTTAGGACATTTTCCTTTATCGTTGTGGTGCGTAAACTGTCAATACACACATGACTCCGGAAAGTCAGAGGTGTGCCCTGGGATTTAAACCTGCGACCGACGTAAAAATGTTGGCAGTTGCGTCTGGTTAGTTACTAACAGTCAACCACTTTTCATAATATTATTGTCTATCTATTTATTCCTTTAGCGGCAATTAGGATACCCCACACGGGCGAATGTTTGATAGTGTTTACATACCTTTTAACTCACACGAGTAATTCTCAGATGATTTGACGGTTAGTGTGCTATTCCAAATCAATATACTGACATTTGCAGTGACTGCTTGTCAGCCAGTCTGCACTACTAGTTTCCATGTAGTATAATCGTCTATATATGTATGTATCTCGTGGCATACCACCACATATGGCACAGTACATGCATTCGGCTACGACTCAAGAAGTACTGTAGAGCAACTACTGCAAACTAGTAGTATTGCATGGAGATAATTCTCTCAGTAACTCGTTGTGTGACCTTGAGCCTTCTAATGAGGCCCACAGTGAGAGGCCACGTTATGGTTCAGGTTGCAATAAATCGTTGGATGTAGGCCGTTTTCAATAGTCAATGTGAAAATCTGTGAGTTGAATGACCCCCTAGGTTCAACTTGTAACTGAAGAGAAAGAGTGAGAGAAATAGAATTAGAGAGAGAGAGAGAGAGAGAAAATGCTTGCATAACTATAGGTTAATTGTGTTTTAAATTTTAACCACAAGTTTCTCGTCGTTTAACAAATAATATCAACTGAATGATATTATTTATGAAATTCGTCGGCATCAACAAATAAGGCGTATTTTGTTGTCTCTTTGTGTGTTTTATAATAGCAAGTCATCAACATCTGCCTCTTCCAATAAAATTATAAAAATGAGGGAACAAATGTTGTATTTTACCAGACACAAAAACAGCTGAACGTAATAAATTACACGGTCGTGTCCAAGAACAGCCCAGTGGCTGCAGACCCTTGAACATTATCAATAATTATTATGGTGATGTTTATTAGTCTGCGTTCGTGGCTTTGAAATTCCACCCCGGTAGCTGCATTGTCTCATTTGCATATTTTAGGGAATTTCGTATAAAAAGGCTGATCGTTACTGCCGTTACTGGTGGTAGGTTTCTTATACAGGGTACCGTAAAACGAGGTGGATAGGGACAATTTTCAACTTCACGACGAATTTTCTGGTAGAATTATACAGAAATATTCTTGTGTTATAGCATATTTCATTAAGTCTTAGTTGCGTCTAGACTATTAACTATACAATTTTTTTAGATCCCTTGGATTATAAGAAAAAAAGGGCACAAAATAAGGGTTTGGGGTTAATAGGGATTTTGGGGGTAATAGAGGCGGGATCGAGTTCAATGGGGAAATTAACAAGGGTTGGCACTGAATTGTTTCTTATTAATTACTTTTTAACCGACATATCTAAATATTCTGAATTATTTATCGTAATCATTTGCTTTGACACAAATGAAATAATTAAAGATTACAACTGTCTTAAATGATATTTATCAAATCAAGTGACACATTTCAATAAGATATAGTTTCAAAAATTTAAAAATCAACATATTAGGTATTCTATAATACAGTCTTATTATTCTTCTAAGAAGTAATACGTAGAGTATTATGTATAATTTGGAATCAGCTAATGATTTCTTACTTATAATATGCTAAATTATGAGATACGCTAACAAAACAAATTACGAAGAAAATTGATAGGCAAAGTAACACACGAAATTTCTTAAGTGCGTATTGCTCTTTTTTATTATTGCACTGACGAGGCGATCATACCGTTCGCCTGATGGTAAGTGATATGACCGCTCATAAACAGTAGCAATACCAAACAATTCCTTGAATTACAAAGCAAAGCTAGGCCTGCGCTCGCCATCCTGAGACATAGATGTTAAGTCTCAATATGTCCAGTAGTGACTCTGGCTACAATGTCCTTCACAACGAAACACAACAGAGCATTTACACTGCTGTTTAGCGGTTTGCCCAAATTAATGTGTACTACTTATTAGAAAGAGGAAAATGGCGAATCAGTTTTTGACGTGACAACGTCTTAAATTAGGTTGCGGCTGGGAGTCACTTATGAAAAAGTGTAACGCCCGGTAACGTTACGATCAAGAAGCTTATACCCAAATGGAGATTGCATTCCGTATATAAAAGTGAAGCACAAAAATTTTACCTTGAATGACGTCGGTGTTGCCTTTTATCCTTTCTTTCGAGTGACAATGAATGAACAAAATGTCATTTTCATTCATTGTCAGCCTAAAGAAAAGGATAGCAGGTAACAGCGACTGCATTCAAGGTCAAATTTTTGTGCTTCAGTGTTTTATACGGAATGCAATCTCCATTTGGGTATAAGCTTCTTGGTTACGATGAGTCACCGAACGAGAGAGAGGCCCGCCGAATGCCTTGCGTCTCTCTCCCACTCAACTATGATCGGTCTGCGGCGCGCGCAGCACTAGAGAATTAGGCGCATTGAATCGGCGCATGCTTGTGTCTCTGTCTTTGTCTTTCTCGAACGTTCTTGGCGTTGGAAAAACAAGAAAGCGTCACAATACAAGTTCACACGTGTGGTTAAAGTATCGTCAGCTGTGTCTGTAGTGAAAATATGGAGTGCTTAGATTCGTCATTTATCATTTACAACAACTACAACAATAAAGGTAAATAATTGTACACTGATATTTCATTATCGTAAACTATGATTGATTGATTAATTGTTAGATTGACACAAAAGTTGAGAAACTGAGTTTATAGGTTATGTCATACTATTGATAAATGTTGATAGTGTTTTAGTAAACAAAATATATTTCTATAGTTAAAATTTGTGCAATTCTTATTTTCATTCAATTCCTTGTTCCTATTGTGCAATTTAATTATATTCATATCAATAAATATTCTACCGAGAAAAAGACGTTGTCACGTAAAATCTTCGCCCGTAAAACCGACTTTACAGGCAACCATATTTTTTTCAATATTTAAAGAAATACTCCATGCACCGCACAGTACTAGATCTATTTATCAAAAAGGGATAGTTGTTATGAAGAATATTCTTACTGCAGTTTCTACATGTAATATCTCAACCATTGTGACTAGCACTGAAGCAAAATTTTAGTTAGTTTAAGTGGAAGTACTTTCAATGTAACTTATAGCATTAAAAATAAATATAATTAACAGACAAAGTTAATTAAGAACGACAAAATACTTTACAACAAAAAAAAAACTGTTGCGACAACCCTAACACACCTGTACCTATACACCCTTTTTCGTCCCAATTATACCTTTTCACGTCTCTATAAACCTTAGTCTCGTTATTAATCACCCCCGAGTCGCCTCTATTCCCCCCAAAATATCATATTTTTTTATTTACTTTTTAAATTATCAAAAAAACATAAATTAAACGAGAAATTGAGACTAACCTTTTATGAATTCGATAGTCCAATACTTATAATTTGTGTGTTTAACAATATCTCGTTCATAAATGGCGTAGTTTTTGTAGTAGACCGAAGTTCATTTCAGTATATTTTTACTGCATATCGAAAGGCTATTTTCAAAAGACTAATAAGACATTTTGTAACTCAAATTGATTGTTACTGATTGTTGCACTAGGGCTTATATATAGTCTTCTATTGTTATAATTTGTTTATAATAAATTATGTGCAACTAATGGCTCACATTTCAACCTTAAAATGTTTTCTCAGTTTTGTCCCTAATCTCCCCTTGATCCCTAATCACCTCGTTTTACGGTATATCAACACTGCTACCGAAAACGAAGCTGGGTGGTAGTTTAAGCGACTTCAGACACAATGCAATAACATTTTGTGTAAAAAATTGTGACGAATTTCTTTTTGTTTTTTTTTTTTTTCGGTCTTATTATGGTGGTAAATACGTAGTTTTTTAGCTAAAAAATAGTGTGCACCGTTTTATTTTTAATGATGCTGGGGTATGCAAGACTTTAAATGATTATTTTAACAAAATCTATGGATTTACCACCCAAATTAGACGATATTTGACAAATAATAAAAAAAATGACGCGTTTCTTTGCGAAATTTTGAGTTACATTGTATTTGTATTCACTAAAACTACCACCCGGCTTCATTTTCGGTAGCAGTCTTGATAGTATACCCGGTATGTGAGGGAATGCCTGGGTAGGTACCTCACATATAAGAAACCTACCACCTGGGTGGCTACCACCGCAATGTCTGTTCCTCCCACCAAACAGCAGTTTAAATGCACTGTTGTGTTTCGGATTGAAGGAATTTGTAGCCAGCGTTACAACTGTATGTAGTGAGTCAACTTATGTCTCAGGATAGCGAGTGAAGTCGAATGCCAAGCATTGATTTGTAATTCAAGGTGTTGTTTGGTTTTGCTACTGTTCACAGATCCCATCGTTTACCATCTGGCGAATATTATGGTCGTCTCGCAATTCATCGCAATAATAAAAAAGGCATCTGAGTTTGTCGTAAGTGATTTGTGAATTTTTTGAACAAAAAAATTCAATACCCAAGGGAATAACTAACGTTCCAAGACACGCCAAGAATTATAATTTTAGCCAACGTAATAAAATCTAATAAATATTGGACGTGATTTGTTCACGTTTCCGTTCGTTTTACTTGAATTCCATTTCAACGTATTTCAACGCAATAGCTTTTTGTTTCCGATGTAATGAGTTATACTTCTATTTTAATTTTAATCATCTATTATAAAACTTACTTGAAAACGATTACTTTGCTCCAATTCTCACAAGTGTGATTCTATAGAAAATAATGTTTAATTTCTGCGCGTCCTAGGCACTTATATTACGTTGAAAATGATTAAGGATGAATGTACAGATTTTGCTACATAAAATATATTGAAAGGATCTTAATAACAATTAATTACGTAATATATTACATGTTATACACTAGAAAAAAATGTTACTGGGAATATTTTTTCTTACTTATTATTAAAAATTTGGCGTTTAGTGTAGATTAGGGTGGAATTGTCGGGCAGTTAGTAATATGACATTTTATGAACACATATACTGTAATTTAAATAATAATATAATTCATAAATCGTTCTTACTTTTAAAAGCCTGGAAGTCCTTGTGACTTTCTATCATAAATAACAATAACAATATAGAAATAGAAATAGAATAGAAATAACATATTTATTGGATCGTTCCGTTTATTTCGGGAGATGACTGGAAACCAGTCTCTTTGTTCGGTTCATAAGCCAGAAGTGTTTTAATGGTTAACCTGGGTTATGTGGGAATTTATCAACGGCCATCTTCAGTTCCATAAGTAGGCGGTTTCATCTTAATTATGATACAATAAATAAGCTTTTAAAAAATGTAAATAGAAAACCTTTTTAAATTATAATATGGTTAAATATGGAAAGTGCGTGGTGGCCTGTTGGTAAACGGACTAGACGCGGCTGCCTACATGTTCACGGTGGTCGCGGGTTCGAATCCCAGGGCACACCTCTGACTTTTCGGAGCCATGTGTGTATTGATAGTCAATCACGACGCACTAAAACGGTGAAGGAAAACATCGTGAGGAAACCTGCATACCATAGCGATTTATAAAAAAATGTATGGTATGTAAGTCCGCCAATCCGCATTAGGCCAGCGTGGTGGACTATATGGCCTAACCACTCTCAATCGTACTCTCGATTGTAGAGTAGGCCCGTGCCCTGCAGTGGGACGTATATGGGCAGATACAATTTACAATAGAAAGTTGAAATAAAACTATTATTTAAACGGATTTGGTTTAATTTGTACATTTTTTAAGTTCCCGACGTTTCAATTACTTTACAGCTTTCGTGGTCACGGGGCGGACTGAATATACAAAGTTTTTGTAAAAAAATATTTGCGATGAATTAAAATATTTACTTAATTCAGCCTCCATGGCACAGCTGGTTAGACGCCGGTTGTGAATTTTGATGCCGCGGGCTTAACCCCTCGAAACCAAAAGTTGTGTGATTCATAGGAATTTGTTTCACGTCTAGTAGTTTTGCATTATTTAATATTTATTTAATAATATGACTTCTACCACTATTCGGTAAATAACGCACAGTTTAAGCTCGTATATTTATAAGATTTTTTCGCATAAGCGTTCTCAAACAAGATTTATTGCAACTATTTTCACTCACAATGAATAGAGTGGTGCCGAAAATACTCGTAAGGAGTGATGTATTGCCGTCTCGTCACAAGGCAGACAAAAATACCTACATTGTTGGGGCTATATGCTCGCCACAGCTTTTAAGATGACGCAACTAAGGCTTATCGAAGGTACTCGTAACAAATGGAACCTCCGAAGCATTATGGTGAAGATAAGAAAGAGTGCGAAGGCATAAATCGGATATATTTTTTACAAACAGCTCCGAGGGATTACTCTATGATCCGAAACGAAGTTTGAATGTTTGAATTTCATACGTAAAACTGTACGAATGTGCCTAGGTACACCAAAAAATGTTTGGATCTTTTATCGAACGTCGTACCTTACTAAGTTCAGAGTGAATATAGGGTATATCAAGACTGCTACCGAAAACGAAGCCGGGTGGTAGTTTATGCGACTTCAGACACAATGCAACAGAAAAAGTTGCAAAAAAAAGCGACAATTTTTTTTTGTTATTTTTTTCCTATGACCATATTTGGGTGGTAAATACATTTTTTTCCTAAAATTATAGTGTATACCCTTTTATTTATAAATAATATAAGGTATAAAAGAGTTTAAATTATTATTTGAGCAAAAACTATGGTTTAACCACCCAAAAATGACGATATTTAAAAAATCTTTTTTTTTGGTTTTTTGCGAAATTTTTAGTTGCGTTTGTTTGTAGTCACTAAAACTACCACCCGGCTTCGTTTTCGGTAGCAGTCTTGAGATACTCAATATAAAGTGTCACAGAGAACAGTAAGGAATTTTAAAAGTGGAAATATAACTTGTTTCGGACGTCCAAAGTTCGAACATTCGAACTTCATTTCGGGTCATACAGCAACCCCCCAGCGGAAGCTGTATTTATACCACAGATTGATATTATTTTTGAATAGCATAGCTTTTAAAGCACATTACATACCGAAGCCGCCGACTCGCCGGAACATGTCTATACATTTTTGTTGGCAAGCTAGCCGGAGGCTTCACTCATTGCAAGTCCATAAACTTGTTGGCAACATGTCGACGGCTTGACATGAGATTAAAAAAATTATAATATTGTTGAGTGTCGGCAACTGAGCATAGCACATATCGCCAATATGTAGGCGGGTAACACGCGTGGCCGTTTGTCGCCGACATGATTCTTTTCTTAAAGGTCACCGCGTTGTGACGGCAGGCTGTGCTCATGTCATTCAATATTAGTGACTGCCTCGGTGGCGTAGTTGTACTACGGTACGGTTACAAAGCTGAGGTCTCGGGTTCGAATCCCGGGTTGGGCAAAGTGATATTGGATTTTTCTATTCAGTATCAGCCCAGAGTCAGGAATTTGTGCCCGATATGGCGATAGGCTCGCCACCTATCACATTGTGGGACGGAACATACAAGGCGAAATGTGGGTGCCCTGGCACCTCTGCCTACCCCTTCTGGGAACAAGGCGTGAGTTTATGTATGTATGTATGTATGATGTCATAAAGAGCTATCACTGGTTTGACAGTAACTTTGGCCGATTGACAGATATCAGTTGTCACACTGTTACGTAGTCAGTTGATAGGCATCAAGACACGCCCTCGTAAACAATAAAAGTGGGCAAGGAGGGTGATGCTTTAAAAAAATATAGCAGCAGATCCAGAAATATAGATATCTGGTAATAAAATATCAACACTAATTAAATTTTTCTTTGCGCCCCACGTCTTACGCTTGTTGGTGGAAACCACTTAGAAATTGTTGTAGAAATTTCTCAGTATATAATAAAGATTACTCGTATAATTTAGCAAATAATCTGTTGAACAAAAATCAGTACATTCCACTCAAAATATGCGATAAAAAGTAGTTTATATTGGTAGCTTTTCCATGAGAAAATAAATGAAGATACCGGATTCTGACCTACGGATCAAACGATTTGAGCGTCTCTGTTAAAAACTAAAATTAGAAATTTCTCAGCCATTACGGACCTTAGCAGTCTTGCACTGGCTTCACTAATCCAATGCCTATTAATTAACAGATATTTTTTTAAAAAATCTATTGACCGTTTTCGGTCTTTTGGCCTGCGAAGTTTTTGTCTATTTAATGCGTTGCTTAAGAAATGTTTTCTTAAAATAAATAGCAAGCATTGATATTCGTAATCTCATAGTATTTTTGACAGCCTCCGTGGCGCAGTTGGTTAGACGCCGCCTGTGAGAGGCCGCGCGTTCGGGGTGTTTGTGAGACCGAAAAGTCTCTCGTAGTTCCTGATACCCACGACACAAGACTCGATCTTAGTGTGGGGTCAGGACTATGCATGTGATTGTTGGGTGTTATTTATTTATTATTAACATGTCCAATATAATATAATATGAAAAGAGAAAAATGGTTCTTGATATTTTGACAACAGCATGACCCATTCGTACGCCAAACGACCATAGACGATCTATTCTCAAAGTTTCTAGATTTCGAGCAAAATATTACAATACCAGTACAGCGTCTACATAGCCGTCAAAAGTTTCGCAACGGGGCCCAAGCTAAATGACTTCTCAGGAAATCTACCCAAGTGGACTTGCCAAATTATATTTCCACTTAACAAGCATTTGCAAACTTAAAGGCAAGCACTGTAACAGCGAAGAGGAAAGTTGCAAACTTAATTTCATACTTACTTGTTATAATTTGTCGCTGAGATAAATGGACGGCAGAATTTCATTTCCATGTCAACGGAACAGCGGAGTGTCAGTCAGTTGCCAAGACATGCGAGTTTAGCTTCATATTAAATTCGTTTACCGGAAATTTTCAGGTTATTGCTGCTTATGATTTAAATTAAATTCCGTATTGGTATAAGATATATGTGGAATAATTATAGTAATTATAGTTTAATTAACTTTGTTGTGCTGGACCGCTGGCACTGCGAAGGTCTACGAGCAGCGATAGCCGTAACAAAATAAGAATGTTTATTATGTAATTAACAATAGTCTGTTTGAACATCTGTTTACCTAATGGTGAATCAGATGTAGATTTTGACTTGTAGGTAGTGGGCCTATCTGCAAGGTAACAGTAGTTTCCTTAAGAACAAAATTGACAGCTAATAAGCCCAATGGTTACAAAGTCGGAATACTTTGTGGATTAACATGTGAATGGCCATAAAAACTTTTTTCCGTCCACGGTTGTTAAATCAAATTAAAAAAAAATATTTAAAAAACAGCACATACAATAAAACAAGAGTTAAAATACGTAATTAACTCATAAATTCTATGTTAAATTTATTCAGAAAACGTGCTTTATACAAATTTGTAACGTCTTCTACAAAAATATACATTGAAATAAAGTATTCACAAGCCTTGGTGACACGTACTAATGCAAAACACATTCTGAAGTTTTTAATGCAGTCTGATGAATATTTACCAACAAGGACACGTGAAAAACTTATTACGACACACTACTACATCATACAACGCACGGACTGCATACACAATGACCTCTGGAATAAAGTCGACTGTCTTGGGCGTCAAATTTAAATATATGGAAAAGAAGTGCAGCTTTTTGGAGGTACGGTTTCAAGACATATATTTATTTTATTGCAATGAATAGCGAGGCGAGCATGCCGTTCGCCTGATGGTAAGCGATACAATCGCCCATGAACAGTGGCAAAACCAAACAAAACCTGGAATTACAAAACAATGCTTGGCATTCCACTGCGCTCGCCATCCTGAGACATAAGATGTATAGTCTCAATATGTCCAGTAGTTACTCTGGATACAATATACTTCAATCCGAAATACAACAGTGCATTTACAGTACTGTGTGGCATGAGAAATAGTGGGCCTCTCACCAGTAACTAGTAGTTACAGTATCCATTTTTTTAACTGCTCTGCGCTGAGCTAGGCTCGTTTTGCAGCGGCAATGTATCACACAAATTTTCCAAGTTTTTATGTCAACCAACACTTGATAATAACCAAACAACAAAATAAAATGAAATGAAATAAAATGTTAAATCCAATTACAATATAAAGAAGTAACAATAACTACCTCTAATTCACTTTTGGTTTAAAATGTTCTGTATGTGAGTTACAGGATTTTACTCCATTTATATTGAATTTATCTAATACCTTATTTTGATTAGCAACACTTTTAAATAAAATATAAAAAAAAACAACAGGCACAATTAGTATAGTTCTGCCCCAAAAGTACGATCATATAAAGTGTTGAACCGTGGGTATCAGAAACTACGAGAGGTTTTATGGGTTCACAACACCCAAATCGGAATCTACTATTTGTGGGCCCTAAATTTTTTTTTATTAACTACCTACATTTCGATATCAGGATATTTCATTATCATCATCATCAGCCTATTCGCGTCCACTGCTGGACATGGTCATAGGCCTCTCCTATGGCACGCCACTGGGCACGATCTTCATCAGGGTATTTAATAAAATATATTTAAGATAGACTAGTCGTAACTTGATGTTTTAACTAAACGTTAACTAGGCTTAACATCTTATGTTTTAGGATGGCGAACACAGCGTAATGCCAAGCATTGCTTAGTAATTCACGGTGTTTGGTATTGCTACTGTCCATGAGCAGTCATATCGCTTACCATCAGGCAAATGGCATGCTCGTCTCGCCATTCATAGCTATAAAGGAATAAATAAAAAAACTTGTGAATTAAATAAAAATGAGCGTTTAATATATGGAATTTTCCCAAAATTTGCGCCACTTTATAAACTAATATATGTAGAGTGATTTTTAAGAAATTTCTTGCAAGGTTTCTTCAAAGCTTACCTTCATAGTGGTGGCGGTTATAAATAGGTAAGGATTGCAAATAACTTTTACAGACTATTTCAATACCGCTCAGCAGTGGGACGTTCATGGATTTTTATTACGTTATTTTTTACACACTTATTTTTGGGTTTATATGAGTTTTAGTAATGCACTGAATCTAACGTTATTCACAAGGTAATTAAAATAAGAGATACCAATAAAATTATTTTTTTAACCATTTTTAGGACTTCTTGAGACACATCAAGATTTCTCCAAACCTGAATACGCATACAAATATTATCATAAGCCGCGAAGGAATTTGTTACTGTTGGTAAAAAAAAGCTTATTATAAAACTAGTTCCTCGTCTTGCTTCTTTTTTTAAGCCAAAAGTTTGTTATATTTATACTTATTCTTAGAATATTGTGTTTTCCGAAAAAATATTTCTCGACCAGCGATATTATATAGCTCCGTAACCATATCTTAAATGACCAGATATTCGAAAATCTATTAAATATCATAATCGAAATTAATACCAAAATATCGAACATTATTATTTTATATGAAAATTGTAAGTGTATCATATTTTGTATAAAAACATGTATATATAGTAAAACGGAAACCATTAGAAAATATTACATTTTCTTAAAAAAAGAGAGGTATGTAATATTTTTATATAGGTAGTATTCATTGTGTTCATACCGAGAATTCCATATTTCAAAAACCTGAAATAGAGGAAGGTTTCCGTATAAAATTAATATATTACTCTAATTGAAATACGCATAAGCTATACAAAGAGGCGAATAATAAAAGTCATGTTTAAAGCATGAAATTACCTACTTCGGGTAACTAAAACTCATAGAGCGGTTAATGAGTGCGGTTAGGAAAGCGAGCTTTTCTTTTCAGACGATAGTTAGGCTTATACGGATTTTCCAAAGGCATTTTTGTTTCTTTTATTGAAGTTGCCCGACATAACGCGTGAAACAGAAAGGAAAATATTCTACACTCGGTGATGTGATGTTGCGTTGCCTGAAAGAAGCCTTATAATGTGTAAAAAAATATTTATTTATATTATCCTTTTTTGCACTGCACAGAGATACTATCAAGATATAACACAATAAAAATAATGGTACAAGTGGCGACCTTATCACACCAGGTAATTTCTTAAGGGCAACCATGGGATGGAAATATATAAACAGGAGATAAAAAGGGCAGTCTAAGACGTAAATGATATAATGTTATTCTACAATTAATAGCTAAATATAAAAATATAGCATAATCACACGTTATATATATACATATTATATATATTCATATACTTAAACTACATACATATACATACATAATTATATAATATACCTATCCTAAAAACATGCCAAAAAACGAATGGGCAAATTTTTCCCAGCTACGTTGTTGTTGTAAGTGGAAATGTTCTTTGATTTAAAATAAGTAATTTATTATGGCGAGAATTCTAAATTCGGAATAATATTTTAGCACAACATTTTCATGCAAAGTTTTCTTGTACTTGCTCCCGTCACATTCGTCTTTAGACATATGCAGAATAGCGCAGAACCTTTTTTTATTTTTTTTTTATTTATTTTTTTTTTTTTCATGGGGAAATCCTCTTGGATTCCCTCACTAGGAGGGAATGCCGGATTTTTACCGACTAAAAACCCCATCTTGCTCCATCAGCACTTTGGAGAAACTCCGGGACCTCACAAAGAACACGCCGAAGTTCCTCCAGTGCGTAGCTTCTAAAAGCACTACTCTGAGAAGTTGTTCTTGACTTACTCCCCCTTGCCTTTAGCCAGGGCGATGTCTGGCACCACCTCGGCGACTTCGTCTCCGAGCAGGATCGGCTCTCTCCCGATCCCGCTCTGCTGCCTCCTTCTTCGCCATTACAGTTTCACAGAAGGAGGCTACGGCATTCCACTGGCGTTCTCCCTCCAGCATTGCCACAATGACAGCTGGCAGAGAGAGATTTTGGCCAATCACATTTATTAGGACTCGCCTCTCCACCTCCCAGGCAGAACACTGCATAAGAGTGTGCGATGCGGAATCCTGGTCTCCAGTACTGCAATGGTGACAAATCGCCGTTGCCTCCCGTCCTATCTTATTCAGATAATCACCGAAGCACCCATGCCCGGTGATTATCTGAGTAATTCTGTATGTGAGTCGTCCGCTCTTGCGTCTCATCCAGCTTTCGAAGACCGGCAAAATTGCCTCGACAACGCGTTTGTGCACGTGGGGCTCCTCGCAGAGCCTCGAGTGCCATGTCGCGAAGGCAATCAGTCGTTCCTGCCGTCTGATTGACACTTCAATCGCCGTAGTTGGCTGACCTGCGTATTCTTGCCGGACGATGCGTATTCGGCTGTAAGCCTTTGCGTCCATATCCGCCAGTATATCCAAGGGAGGAAATCTTGCTAGAATTGTTGCCGCCTCGAAGGATATCGTACGGTATCCTCGTACGATCCTGATGGCCATCTTACGTTGGAGTCGATATAATTTCACTTTGCATCGACGGACACTTAGTCTGTTTGACCAAACAGGCGCCCCGTAGAGTGCCATGGATCGCACGACCCCTGCGTATAGACGGCGAACTTCCTCCCTTGGCCCACCAAGATTGGGTAATATCCTGTGCAAAGCACCCGCTACCCTCTCAATACGCAAAACTAGGCGATCAAAGTGTTCCTCGAAGCCCCAACGACTGTTAAGAATGAGCCCTAAGTATTTTAGAGCACGACCCACTTGGACTTCTGACTCACCTATGTGGATTGGCGAGTTGGGTGGTTCCCTACCTCGCCGTTGCTTATGAAACCATAATGCTTCGGTTTTGTGAGGTGCTATTTGGAGACCCAGTTCCTGAATCTTTGCAACGACGTTTGCCACCCCACGCTCAGCGAGCTCTATGGTCCTCTCAAAGCTCTCCCCGACAGCTATAACTAGTGTGTCGTCTGCGTAGCAGATAGTGTTAACGCCATCGGGGAGAGTGACACGCAGAACTGCATCATATGCAATGTTCCATAAAAGCGGACCAAGGACTGACCCCTGTGGAACCCCGCAATGCATCTCTGTCCGCTTCATGTGACCATCTTGATCCACGTACATTATGTACCTATCGCGCAAATAAGCCCCAATAATGGCTTGCAGATGCAATGGCACAGAATGATGTGACAGTGCACTTTTAATAGCATCCCAGGGTAAAGAGTTAAAGGCATTGACGACATCCAAGCTTATCGCCAACGCCACTCCGCCCCGTGATACACTCTCGTCTACCAGTGATCGGACGCGAAGAATTGCGTCTATTGTGGAGCGCCCCTGTCGGAAACCATATTGACTACTTGATAAATCGGGGCCGACACGCGACAGATGTTCGTTGAGTCGGCTGGCAATTATTCTTTCGAACAATTTGCCACACTCATCAAGCAAACATATGGGTCGGTAAGCAGAAGGAGAATCCGCAGCCCTGCCTTCTTTCTTTAAGAGGATCAAGTTAGCCTCTTTCCATGCTCGAGGAAATGTCGCAGAACAAAAACAACGGTCAAAAAGTCGCCTCAAGCGATCTCCCAATGCAGGTAAAGCTAACACCCAAGCTCGACCGGGTATACCATCCGGGCCTGGCGCTGTGTTTCGCGCTTTTAATCGACGTACAGCTCGTTTAAGCTCCAGTTCCGACACCACCAATTCATCGGACCAATCCGTTGGCCTAACCGGTGCCACTGATGTTGCAGAGGGATTTTGGAATCCCACGGGGAATAAACTCGCCACTATTCGTTCCAAAAGGCTTGGTTCTAGGGTCTCCGTCAAAGGCGGCATCCATGGACGGAGTTTACCTAGAACCATCCTATAAGGACGTCCCCACGGATCTCTGTCGAGTCCCTCCAGTAGCTCATTCCACGATCGCAACTTGGCAGCCTTAATAGCGTCCTGGAGCTCTACTGTTGCCCTTCGATATTCTCTATACGCTCTTTCTATCACATCAGATGAAGATTGACGTCTTCTCCGTGCTCTGGTATACTGGCGTCTGCTTCGAAGGCAGATAGAACGGAGCTGTGCAATTTCTGGAGTCCACCAGTATACAGATTTTCTATTGGATAGCGCAGAACCTAGGCTTTCTCAGAATTTCCACAGCGTCATATTGGAAGCGGTTTGTACCCGGAGAATTGCTGGAAATCTATTGAAATGTCTTGCCTGAACATGAAATTGTATTTATTCCGATATGCTCGTTCCGTATTATTGCCAGGTCATATAACACCTTGACGGAAAATCATCGACCATCAGAAATCCTATAAAAAAATCAAATATCTCTCTCTATAAAAGAGAATCAATACATATTATTGTTAAATTATAAGCATTTATCGTTAAAATACGAACAATTTTAAAAATATTTTTGTATTATTACCGGTATAAAGCATTATCATTAACAAATAAATCCCAGGATTACATCTACTTACGTACATGCTATTTAAAATACATTTGTCAGGTTAAACGCGCATACAAAATTTAAGCTTTTTATTAAATCATATGTTTTTTAAATTATATGATGTATTGCGAATTGGTGTTTCTTTTTATATTTATTTTAGTACGTGCTTATACCGGAATATAAAGTATTATTTTGTGATAAAATGTACTTTTAAAATTCTGAATGCAAAACTTCTTTTCGTTAATTTACTAGATATTTTCCGAATTTGACGTTTAGTTTATGCATAAATAAATGTTTATTTTGAGTAAAAATTTAAAATTAATATACTACGACCAAGTGAGGTTTTGTGTGCGGTCTACTGAGTATATGGATAATTCCTATTTGACTCTTTAATTTTATAACACCATATAATATGTGGACGAGCAACGAATGATGTAAAAATAAATAAACGGAAATTTGATTTCCAGGCGGCGTAAATGTTGGCCAATAGAAATATAAATGTTTTGCTTAGTGCTGTCTTTAAGCAGATTTACTTTAATGGTCAGTTACTTGTGAGTCTGTCTCATTACAGTTCTATTTTTCTACTAAACCTGAATATTACGCTAAGACTCTTTTCGTGATGTTTTTTAGAAAATGGAAATTATTGTTATGACCACCTTTTAATAAAGTTTTACGGCATAATTCTTATTTAAAACACAAGAAACGTGAACAGAATAAACCTTTTAACATCTCACTCGGCGTGATAGCCGATTTGTGCCGACGAGGTTGGTCTAAAATACACCCAGAGATTAAAAACCCGAAGCACATTTGCCTAAACGGGGTCCACGTTTCATAACCCACCGTCCGTCATACGACACATGTAAAGGTATTCAGATTTAAAAGAGAGCAATTGCCGTCTTGGCAGCTTCAGTGGAAAAATCGGGATACGGGTCAGCGGGCGCATTTTAATCTACAGGAGCTGTTGGCAAGCTTATTTCTGGGACAGTGACCCGCATCTATTAGTCTTGTATGTGGGCGTTAGGTATTAATGTACGGTATCTTTGGGCCGTACCTCACAAAATTAGACCGTTATCTTGATTGGGGTTAACGGTCAAGACAAAGGGATTGTGTTACGAGACATGACGAGGAGCCGAGAGTGTCATTATATCAAATTTTAAGATCTATTAAAACAATTTGTAAGTTTTGAAAGCGAAATACCCTTTACTTACACTGCTGGGGGTAACATTATTAATTTACTGAGTTAGGATGTTTTGTTACTGACTAGGTTTATTTCCCTTGGACGTTTATAACTTTACTGGTTCTTGCTTCCGTTCCCTTTTGATTTGGTACCTTTAGATCTTTTTAGAACAATTTACGTAACAGATTAACTAGTAGATATATTTTTTGTAACATAGCCCATTTTGTATGTCATATTTTAACCGACGACGCAATAGAAGAGGTGTTATGAGTTCGACGTATACTCGTATATCAATTTGTGTGCGAGTGTGAGTGCTCTTATATCACGTCATAGCTTCTAAATGAATCAGACAATTATGAAAACTGTGTTTTGTTTGAAAGTGTCAATTGAAGGAGAATGAAATTGAGAGAAAATTTTAATTGAGAGTGTTCGTGGCATTAATTATTATCACCATATATCTAACATCTTCCCTATTTTTTAATTTGTACTCTTTAGTTATTATTGCTCACTTTGATGAACAAAGAAAACATCTTAAACCAACAGGTGCACCGAATAGTTTTTCTAGAAAAGCTAAGTTCTGCAAAGTATACTAATAGGCTCCGGGCCTGTATAGTCTCACTTTTATCATAGGGATCATAGTACCCAGAAGTGAGACATGCAACACGTCACAACGTAAAGTGTTATGTGTATGCTACACCACTGTCTTCATTGCGTGTCTTGTACCCTTCGTTGGAGGTACTTAAATAACAATAAAATAAAATATGCTCAATTTTAGTCTACCTTCATGATATTAAGAAATAATAATAAATACACCGAGAATTTACATTCATAGTCCTAACCCCACACTTAGATCAATTCGTTGTGGGTATTGGAAAGAGACTTTTTGGGCCTAACAAACACCCAGATCAGACACAAATACTGTGGATAACACAAATAATATTTGTCTCAGTACGGGAATCGAACTTGCAAGGTCTAGTTTCACAGACTCCAACTGTCCAACTGACTTCGCTTGGATTTCAAAGGCGGATATTATTTCTTAAATATTGAATTTCATTACTGCAATTTCGACGCAAAGTGTAGAAAGATTGAGCTTGTTCTGTAATCACCGCTTATGGATTGATAACCGTATTTAGATGTTTATGGGAAAGGTGATTGGTGAGTATTTTCATTCGACCTGATTGCCAGTTTGCCCTTTCTATGTTGTTAAAAATACTTCGTGATTCTTGCTTCTTATAATTTAGTCACTGTTTCATTTTTTTACGAAATTCACGTTAATGCTATTATAAACTATGAAGGTTTCAAAAATAAGTCTCCAGCAATCTACAAAATCAATTTAAAAAGTTCTAAAGTAATCAGTGTAAGAACACCTGATCAGGCGATTTTCTGTGTTCTGTTTGCGTTGGTCGCTCCTTGTTCATTTTGGTTTATTGTTTCGTTATTGTAATGGTGTTTTATTTATTAACCTTTTATATTTATAAAAATATATCCCGTTTTTTTAACCGACTTCAAAAAAAGGAGGAGGTTCTCAATTCGACTGTATGTTGCTTTTTTTTTTTTATGTTTGTTACCTCGTTTCTCTGTACTGTGTGAACCGATTTCGATCATTCTTTCTTTGATTGAAAGCTGGTGCTTGTCGTTTGGTCCCATAAAAATATGGTGAAGATCTGATGAATATCTTCGGACCTGGAGAAGGGAACTCCTTAAAATTAAGGAGAATTGCAATGGTTCTTTTTGCATTACGTTCATTAGAAAAGTTAAGATACAGTGAGAGAGGGAAAAGGGGTAGGGGGGAGGGGGAGGGGGTGATAAAATTAAAATACACGTAAATACTAATATCTTCAGTAGCTTTTAACTGATTTTAGTGATTTCTTTTTCATTGGAAAGAACGTATTAACAGGTTGATCCCAGGAACACAACATTAAGATAAGTGCATGTTGATTAATTTGCTTAATGACTTGACTAGCCAACAACTCAAAATATATGCGTAATATATTGAAGGCGGGTCGCCCAGTACCAAACATATAGATATTTAAATTAATATAAGGCATAGGTCCTACATGTTTGGTACTGGGCGGCCCGCCTTCAATATGTTACGCATATATTTTGATTTGTTGGCTAGTCAAGACATTAAGCAAATTAATCAACATGCACGAGCTCCATGAAATAAATATTATTTTTTTGCTTTGGAGTGGTAGTTATTATTTTATTATTTTTTGGTTTTTTGTGGTTTTTTTTTCCTTTGTCACGGTATCACACGCGAACGGCTGGACACATTTCGATCACTCTTTTTGCTTGTGTTTGTTCTTGTCAGGAGATGCATAATTAATTTGAAATATATAAAATGAAAAACAGTTTTTTCAATGAATAACTCGATCGGAAAAGAACTAAATGTTACAGCTCTTCATTTATATTTTTGATGCGTTTATATTTTAATTTGAATTTGCAGCATATTAAATTATTATATTTTTTTTTCGCTGGAAAAGAACCCGACAATATTTCGTGTATATACTCATATTATGTTCCCAGTTATAATTCTCATAAAATGTTTGTGACTTTTAAATAATAATATTTTAAAGTATTTTCAAATTAACTAATTTACATGATCGAAAACAAATAAGTAAGATTGAGGTGTGTTCCCTGCATATATACTACAAAAAAAAGTAATAAAATGTAAACATATATTTAAACTCTGTATTAAATTATACTATGTAGAGAATTATATAGTCCGAAAGATATATATATGATATGTTAAATATAGATTTATTTTTTCTTATCTCATATTAGACTTATTTAAGGTAATATATTTTTTTTTTCGTCGAACGTTTTCGCTTACTCACATAGTTTAATTTCATTCTTTGATCTTATCCAAGAAAAGGGAAGCAAAACAATAATTACAATTATTTGTAACTTCATTGTGTTAACCGCACGTTTTGACAGTTAAGAAAATTGATAAAAATTATGACGTAACTTTTTGCTACAAAACCCGTTGACCTGTGTTTTTATTACGGTGATTTGGAGCTGGCCTAAATTTTCACGTTTGAACGGAGCAATAACGTTAACTGCGCAATAAATGTGGTTGATTATTAATGTTATGTGGCAGTAGTCAATATGTGTTTGCGTTTCACTATACAGAAGCCCAATTAAAAGAGTATTGCGTCACGAGGTTTTGATACTGTCGGGACTGGTATAATGGTCGTCATCATCTAATATGCCTTAAAACTTGAAGATTGCGTTGAATCATACGGTTTTGTAGTAGTGATCAAAGACAAAAGTCTACCACTGAGAATCAGCTTCCTTCAATTATTTTCATAGTCTATATCAGTTCATATATGTCTCAATGCAGGGCACTGGCCACCTCTACAAACGATTCACGAACATAGCGGATAAGCATATTCTTCTGAAGTCGCAGTGTTCAGGGGTCATAGATTGTTAAGATGATTGCTGATAGATGGCGCCGGCCAATTTCACAGGATAACTATGAAATGAAAATTTGAAATTTGAATTGAATTTATAGTATGTAAAGCCCGCCAATCCGCACTAGTCCAGCGTGGTGGACTTTATGGCCTAACCCCCTATTCCCGGTAGATTGTTAATATAACCTTTTTGACCACAGGCCGGCTCTGACACTTGAAGAAAAACTAAGTGTGACTTTTGGGCTGTTGCGTTATTCCATAGAAAAAATAAACACTACGTTATATGTTATTCCTTCTTATGTCATGTACTAAACCGCATCGATTATTCGCTAAATTCTTTATGTATGAACCTTGAATAGTCCTGTAACGGCAATAAAGGGCCGTGCACTGCGGTGGAACGTAAATGGACTGATACAGATACAGAAAACGGTATACAAATATCTGATCATGGTATAATTCGACAATAAAAAAAAACTAATTTAACAAACGCCATAAAGTGACTAAGGTCCACACAAAAATATATACTATGATCATTAAAAAAATTACAAATTAAAATAACAGATGTTACCGTTTAAAGCAAAAACTACGCAATTTATTGTATTTGAATTTAATGATAAGTCATTAATGTAAAAAGACATATATAAGAAGGCTATATAAATAAGGGGTAAATATACCGAAACAGGGGTCTGTATCAGCCCATATACGTCCCACTGCAGGGCACGGGCCTACTCTACAATCGAGAATACAATTGAGAGTGGTTAGGCCATATAGTCCACCACGCTGGCCTGGTGCGGGTTGGCGGACTTACATACCATAGAAATTCTTATGAATCGCTATGGTATGCAGGTTTCCTCACGATGTTTTCCTTCACCGTTTTAGTGCGTGGTGATTGACTATCAATACACACATGACTCCGAAAAGTCAGAGGTGTGCCCTGGGATTCGAACCCGCGACCACCGTGAACATGTTGGCAGCCGCGTCTAGTCCGTTAACCAACAGGCCACCACGCACTTATAAACAGGGAAACAAGGAAACAGTACCCCTGTTTCCCCGTGGAGGAATAATAAAAGACTAGTGCTAATCAATAAGTCATGGAACTAAGCGTCTGTTTTCATTAACTTTTTATATTATTTTATTTATACTTCCAAGGGTTATGGAAGATTTCATTTAATTTATAGTCTTTTACTGCGGACGGTTATTAGTACTTCTTTCAATAACTTGTGATAAAATATTGCTTTCTGAAAGGTTTAATTAATGGTTGCGTTTTATAATCTGTGCGCAGTGGTTATACTCTTAGGTAAGCCATTTAATGAATATCCCACTTTCTTTGGGTAGTTCGTAGTTTACTTTGAAATCCATTAAAAAACTTAGCCAATTAATGTTCTTAATTAGCTTAACAGATGAAAGTTTTATCAAGAACAAATTCTAGTTATGAGGTGAGCGCAAGCAATTTTCTCATTTTGTTAAATTATGTATCTATTCAAGAAGAGAAAAAGTTTTTACCTGTATGATGTTGTTATTCTGATAATTCGTGCACATTTAAATGTCCGTATCTCTCAAAACCGCTTATTTCCCCTGAAGTATATGCAATTACTAAAATCGTAAACTACAATAATTGCTTTGAACCAGCAATAGTAAATTATATATATTTTTTGTACCTGAATGTTGTTATTGCAGATTGCTGCTACAGAACTTTCTTTATGCATATAATGAATGATAGCGCTCAGTATTTCACGTAGTATTCGTCAAATAAATCTTTTCTGTTTGATATTCAACAAAACCACAGTAAACAATTTTTTCTGATTGACATTCAACTACATATTATGTCTATAATAAAGCAAAGAAACAATTTGACCAAAGAGTATGTATACGTGTACAAATACTTGTGTATGCGTGTGTCAAATGCATGCTGGTTTATTTATTGATTTAATGTACTTTTTATGCATTATTATTAAAATCTTGTTTTATATTACATTTAATATTAGGCTTAATATTAATATTATTGCCTCATTTAAAATTAATATTCTCTTTTAATATTATTACCTCATTAGGCAAATAAAACCTTTTTTTTGATATGTCTATGTCAGAAGAACAAAATGAAAAAGAAAAGTAACAATTTGACACCAGAGTATGTATACTTGTATATGGATGTGTGCGTGAAATGCATGGCAGTGTGTGTAATGTTTTATTTTTTGATTTAATGTACTTTATAAGCATTATTATTGAAAAATATTAGCATTCTCCACTTCTCCTACACATAAACTATAAGTGTGCCAAATTTTATGCTCCTGCGTCCGCGCAATTTTCGTAAAAAGGGATCCAAAGTTTTTGCATCACGTATTAATATATAGACATACAGGGTATATCAAGACTGCTACCGAAAACGAAGCCGGGTGGTAGTTTAAACGACTTCAGACTCAATGCAACAGAAAAAGTTGCAAAAAAAAGCGACATTTTTTTTGTGTTATTATTTTCTTATGGCCATATTTGGGTGGTAAATACATTTTTTCCTAAAATAATAGTGTATACCCTTTTATTTATAAATACTCTAAGGTATAAAACAGTTTAAATTATTATTTTAGCAAAAACTATGGATTTACTACCCAAAAATGACGATATTTAAAAAAATCATAAAAATAATTGTCGCGTTTCTATGCGAAATTTTAAGTTGCATTATGTTTGTAGCCACCAAAATTACCACCCGGCTTCGCTTTCGGTAGCAGTCTTGAGATACCCAGTATATTCCACTACACAGAGATTTTTAGAATAACATATCAGTTATATTTTGAAGTAAATATTTGTATGCCAATGTTATGTGTGCCAAGCATATAACAATGTAACATCTATGTAATATCTATGTACGGCTGTAAAATATTTTGAATGTAAATTTTATTTTGAGTGTGTACCTACGAGATAGCGTAGTTTTATTCCGTACACATGGTCCACAAAGCAAAGCTGACCACAACGCCGTACGCGTTGTATGCTATATGTTTCATAATTTCTGTTTTATAAATATATAAAGATCGTGCAAAAATTGAGAGAAGCGATTCAACGTTTTGTTTCGACCCAGTTGCTCTTAGATGCCCCAGATGGTTTTTACAAAGTCTGCAGACGTACGGAAAGTGATAACAGATTTTTCAGAGTATCGATGTTCTAAAGTAGTTCCATTATGCAAGAATAAACGGTTTCTACAATTCCTTCCATCGTGAGTTTTTTAAACTCGCACGCTAAGCACTTGGGGTGAAATGCAGAGCAGTTGAAATAAAATATATTATTTTGGTTCGCCTTAACCTAACGGCATTATTGGTACAGTTTTTAAAATTTATTTTACTTATCGAATGTTTGCCTTTCTCACTCTTCAACCGTTCGAAAGGGACAAAATATATACATAAAAATTGTTAACAATCTAGAATAGTGGTATTTTTGTAGCTGTTGTATAGGTGTTGACATATTATATCCTCTTAGGGTATTTCAATCAGTTAGTGTGTAATTTCGGCGAATTGTAAATATAATTGACAGCCTCCGTGGCGCAGTTGGTTAGACGCCGCCTGTGAAACGAGAGGCCGCGGGTTCGATCCGCGCACCGAGATAAATGTTTGTGCGGCCCACAAATATTTCTTCCGGGTCTGGGTGTTTGTGAGACCGAAAAGTCTCTCGTAGTTCCTGATACCCACGACACAAGACTCGATCTTAGTGTGGGGTCAGGACTATGTATGTGGCTGTTGGGTGTTATTATTATTATTAATTCTAATGTGATGCGGAGGATAGCTTTCAAAGAGATGAAGTCATTTATTTCCGATCGTTGGCCTGGGAAATGAGTACTCTTCGTGGTTTTGTCTTCTTGTTTGTGTATTTGAAATATTTCACTGGCTTAACAAAGTGACTACAATACATTTTTTTTATTGCCATGAATTGAGAGACGAGCATGCCGTTTGCCTGTTAGTAAGCGATACGATCGGTAATGACCAGTGGTAAAACCAAACAACACCTTGAATTACAATGCAATTCCACTGCGCTCGCCATCCTGAGACATAAGATGTTAAATCTCAATACGTCCACGAGTAACTCTGGCTAAACTATCCTTCAAAATGAAACACAAAAATGCGTTTACACTGCTGTAATAAGTAAATAAATATGAAATAGGGAGGTCCGTAGCCACTACGTAGGCCGGTGTTAGCAGAGAATCGGTCCAATTCTGCCAACGGAAAAGACGATATCGATATAAGCGGAACAAACAATTAAAATTGATTCAACATCCCTAGTGTCAAGTCTTTGGTGTAAAATCAGTTGTTGATCTGGAACAATAAAAGTAAAATTATGTGGTATTTTGCATCAGTTTTAAGCGAACGTTTTTTATTTAGAGACAACACAAAATTAAGAATTATTGTTGTGAAAAAGGCTTGTGGCATCCAGTACTAGAACAGAATTACTTAGTTCGTTTTCAAGTAATGAATAATGAAGCTAAATTGTACTTTCTGAAATGGAGAGCATACATATTCACTTATCTATGCAATTGGTAGTGTTGGTACTATTTAGTTTTAGATTTTTTTTTTTTTTGACTAGGGATGTGTTCGGCAAAATTAATATAAAACCAATTTGTTAAAACACTAAGTCCAAAATCTACTGTGGCTCATTGTTTTAAAGATTTTATTGAAATTCTTATCTTTGGAGAATTTTCACGCGGCTACGTACAGAGGATTTTTTTCGAAAATGTATTTTCTTATTTTATTATTCTGTATAATAAATTTAAAAAATAATATAGTACGTATATTCACAACACCTATGAATTAACGCCGGTGAGAAAAAAATATATCCTTATTTGTAATTTATTTTGTTGATATCAAATATTAGATCCAGCTAATTGTAGAAGATATTGAAATGTGTTTGACCTCTAGATTACTATTAGAGGGTCAGCAATGAAATGGTCATTCTCTCTACCTCTTCAGCTTTCTGTGGCTGTCCCCTGGTGAACTAAGGCAAGGATTTCCACATTCACACCTTGGAAGCGGCCATTAACTTCCTGCAACCTTGGCCAGTGTTCTAATTAGAATCATTTGTGCATCGACCCTAGTTCAGTCAGCAAAGTCAACTGTAGCTGCAAAATGAGAAGGTCTATTGATATTGACATCATCATCATCAGCCAGTGGAAGTCCACTGCTGGATGCAGGCCTTCCCTTACACTCTCTCACATTTCGACGTAGACAAATTTAAAACATTTTGTTTTATCACTCGGTAAATGAACGCACGTTACTAATTATACTGAAACAATGTACAAAAAATCTTGTATAAAACATGTCGGTTTCATTCGCAAACATTTTATTACAGTCGTTAAACTGTACCCATATGACAATGCTTCCCCAAGTTGATAATTAAAGGCGTCTACTTATGAAAAACGGTTGTCACGAACAACTATATATCATTACATTTCACGACCGCGAGGGCCACTTAAATTTTATCGCTCGGCCGCAACACGGGCTTCATTACCGAAAACTGGATCCCGTATCCATTAATGTCCATAATACATGACATTTGAGCAGTAATAATACATTTCGTGTGCACAATGTGTTATTTCATTACAGTACTGCATTGTTGTGAGAAAGGCTCTAATTATTCCTTTTACTGAACCGCATTGGTATATTTAATTAGAGCGGAAATTGTATCATATTATATTCATCGTCTGAACATGAGCCATCTTTACAATGTGGAAGAGATTTGGCCATAGACCTTTTCGATGGCTCAGAGCGAATGGACTTTAAACACTTTTAAGATCTTTATGGGAATATACGAGCATACGGATCGTTTCATGATATTTTTATTAATCGTCAAAGTGACCAGACACAGACTAAAATGTGAGAGGTGCCTTTAATTTAACACTATGACTAGTCATTCCGATCTGATAGCATTAAATTATTAATTTCCAGCCATTGGACCCAATAATTACCATATTGGATTCACTCCTATCATAAGAACAACTAAATACCTGCAGGTTAATATAAACTAAGTTTACTTACGTTTATTGTTTTGTTGGCTCACAAACTTGTTGATTTTTTTCAACGCCGAGTGTCATGTAGCTTTACAATCTTATTTTAAATTGTATGTTTTTACTTTAATTAAGAGAATAGTGCAGTATCACATAATACATCTACCTGGTAGAGATTCCCTAAGTACTATAATACCGCCATTTATGATTAGTTGTTTTATTATCACTGTGTTGTATTTTTTGTTTATTGTATACAATATGAAAATCAAATCGGAAGGAAAGTGGGAAAGAAAAATGGTGGAGAGAAGAAAGGGGATTTCTACTCCATAAACTCGTTTAAGAAAGAGTCCTCTTTAACCTGTAGTACTTATATACTAGAAAACCGTCCGATGGCCAATCTTTTTACGTATAAATCATCCTGACATTACGCGTCTGAAAGTAATTGAGCAAAATAATTGATGGTACCAAATTAATTAGCAGCGGTTTGTTATCAAAAAATAATTCTTGGTCCTGACATTTAAGCTGAAATTAAATTACTTCAAATAATACGTGTCTGTAAAATTACAGGCCATTAAGTTTAAAGGCAAATTGCACCACTGGAGCACATATAGCAAATAAAAACAATTAATGTTTTTTTTATTATTTTATTGAGACGAGCATGCCAATCGCTTGATGGTAAGCAAAACGACCAGACCAGGAGTAGCAAAACCAAACAACACAAAACAGTATCTGGCATTCTACTGCGTTCGCCATCCTGAGACATAAGATGTGAAGTCTCAATATGCCCAATAGACGTATACAAATACTAGACATTCGTATGTCTGGTATAAGTGTTTCGGAAATAAAACTAATTGTGTTAATTATTTAATTATTATTAACACCACACTTTATAATTAATTTATTAACGATTTATCCGAATATCTGCGACAACTTGTTACCTTACACACACACTTTAGTAAACACGCGTTTGTCACTGTTTCACAGCCGACTGCTGGATCTCGAATGCCTTGTCTACGGTCCGGACGCGCTTTATATTGCAAAATGTCATGCTCCCACCCTTACTCTGACTGTGGGTAGTGAAATAAAACCACAATCGGGTTTCCTTTAATAAAATTACTTTACAGCTACCCGTAGATTCCTAAGGGCCGATTTACAATTATTTAACATGTGGGCTCTACATAAGAACACCCCGACAAGCGCTTAAAATGTTGGTTTTTTAATGATGTTTATTGCATTTCATTTGGAATAAAAATACTTGAAATTTGTTGCTGTAACATATATTATAAAATTTATATACAATATGATTCTTTTTCATGTATTGCATATTATAATCTAATTAAAACTATAAAAAAATACAAATCAACAACATTTTAAGCCCTTTCATAGTATAATTGTCAAATAAAAAATTTATTTGTTATATAGACATTATATGATTTGTAAATTATGTAAAGAATTAAAAACAAATTATATATATATATATATATATATATATATATATATATATATATAAAACACAAATTATAAAATATGTAGCATGCAACACCGCACCATGTGGTTAGGTTTACTTTGTGAACCATGTGTACAGAATAAAATCGGGTGTATGCGACTATGCGTACGCAATCTCAAAGGTACACTCAAATATTTCATTCAAAATAGAACTGATATGTTATTCTAAAAATATCTTACTGAAAAACTGGGACCAAAAACAAAGGTAAATTTAGTGACTACAAACATACTGCAATTAAAAATGTCGCAAAAGATGCGACAATTTTTTGTGGTGTTTTAAATATTATCATTTTTACTGTATTTATGGCTAGATTAACTATTTATGTACTATTTTTCTACAGTACGTTCTTGGGTCCAACATCTTATTCAACATTTTTTGTTTTTTAATTGCAATTAATGAGAGCATGCCATTCGCCCGATAATAATCTTCGTGGACTTTAGCAAAACCAAACATCATGAATTGCAGAGCAATGCTTGATATTCCACTGCATGCCCTTTGCGTAATTTTGTGAAGATAATAATTGGAAGTGGTGGTAGGTCTCTCATATGTGAGAGGCTGCCTGGGTGGGTACCACCGCAATGTCTATTTCTCCCGTCAAACAGCAGTTTAAATGCACTGTTGTGTTTCGGACTGAAGGACATTGTAGCCAGCGTAACTACTGGACATATTGAGATTTAACATATTATGTCTCAGGATGGCGAGCGCAGTGTAATGCCAAGCATTACTTTGTAATTCAAGGTGTTGTTTGGTTTTGCTACTGTTCATGAGCGGTCGCATCGCTTACCATCAGGCGAACGGCATGCTCGTCTCGCCATTCACTGCAATAAAAAAAAAAAAAAAAAAAATTGGAAGTATTGGACCAACAAGTGGTCAGATAATGACCGATATTAAATCATAATTAACCATATTCCATTAAAAACATTATTGACGTCCTTTTGACAAAGTATTTAATCTCTATAACAATAGCATATCATTTTCGCTGCTTTTTGTTCTACTGGGTCAAATATCAACAAACTACTCATACAATTTATTATAATAAAATTCGCGATAAAGTTTTTATATTCACACGATTATTAATAGTGAAACTGCCTCGGTGTTGCGGTTATACTACGATATGATTGCAAAGCTGAAATTCTGGCTTCGAATCCCGGCTTGGGCAAAATGATATCGGATTTTTCTATGCATTATCAGCATGGAGTCAGAAACTTGTGCTCGCAACCTATCATATCGTGGGATAGAACATACGAAACGTGAGTGTCCTGGTAGCACTTCTGGTTATCCCAGAAGGGGTAGGCAGAGGTGTTAACAGGACATCCATGATTTACCTTTTGTTCTGTCCCGCAATGATAGTGGGTGCGAGCCTATCAACACACACAAACCAATTCCTGATTCCTGGCTGAAATGTATAATAAATAGAAATATTTAATATCACTTTGCCTAACCCGCGATTCGAACCCGACACCCCAGCGTGTAATCGTACTGTAGTACAATTGCGTAGTAGGCATTATTCAATAATCTAATTTTAATTTTATCTACCCGGGCTCGTTCGTTCCCCGAGTGCCAAGTGCCAAGTACATGCGCTCAGATTTTGTTTCCGATGTCCGCTCTAGTTGAATACCTCATTGCTTGGAATAAATGGCTTTGTTCCATATCCGTTTGAAGCTTTGGAATTGAAATTGTGAGCTATTATCTATGTAGCTATTGTAAGGGAATGTGACATCATACCCCGGTGGACGGAGGTTTTTCAAATGAAATATAGTTTCTGTGGAAAATATTTTGATTGATGTAAATGGGGGTGGGCATTAATTTATTTGAACCATTCATTAAATATTCGGTTCTGATAAAATAATCTGTTTACAGACCCAAATATAGGTTTTTGAAATGTTTTCAATGAATATCGCAGAGTATAAGAAATTTTCATGTACAATTAAGTGAAGTAATCACTGGTGGTAGGTCTCTCATAAATATATAATAATCTTATAAACACCTGTTTCTCAATAACTTTTATCTCTATTTTACTTTAACAGGTGTTTATTAGGTGTTTCGGCGTGTAGGATATTGTAGCCGGAAAAACTACTGGACATATTGAGACCTAAAATCTTAAGTTTCAAGATGGCGTGCGCAGTAGAATGCCAAGAATTGCTTTGTACTTCGAGGTGTTGTTTGGTTTGGCCACTGTTCATGAGCGAACGTATCACCATCAGGCAAAAGGCATGTCTTGTAAATGTTAGTGAGATAGTTAATGAGTTCATCACTATCAACCCATGTACATCCCAATGCATTGCATATGCCTCCTCTATAATCGAGAGTTCGATTGAAAGTGGTTGGGCCATATAGTCCATCACGATGGCCTGGTGCGGATTGGCGAACTATACATATAATAGAAATTCTAACAAATTGCCATTGTATGCAGGTTTTCTGACGATGCTTTTCTTCACCATTATAATTGAGTTAAACCCATTTATTACAAGTGGATGTTGTGAATAAAGCATATTGTTTTCTGTAGCGAATAGAGGATGCTGGGAAAGAAGATAAACGATAAGACCCTCAAGACATGAAACAAGAGCATTTCGTTGCTATAAATTCCATTTAATGTTTATAAATTAATTTAGGGTGACCGCGGGACGTTTCACTGCGTGGTAATATACTCATGAATTTTTCATGAGGAATATTTAAAAAATTATGCGTGAATTGGAGTTGCTGGGTTGAGCTTTGCACTATGGTATATATTACTGCATTTTGTTTTATCCGGAGAGACTCGTGCATTTTTTGGTTAGTGTTTTTCAAGACTACAAGTTAAAAGCCAGAAAAAACCCCTGCTGAACATGGGACTTCTATGCACCAGAGATTTTGATTAAGAGGGCTAAACTTCCGGTTTGAAGGACATTGGAACCAGAGTAACTACTGGACATATTGAGACTTAAGATCTATGTCTCAGGATGGCGAGCGCAGTGGAATGCCTAGCATTGTATTGAAATTCATGGTGTTGTTTGGTTTTGCCACTGTTAATGAGCGGTCGTATCATTCCGGTCGATACCGGCTTTGAGTTTTAATGGTCCGGAACCTATCACGTGACGGATCAACCGACAGATTTGATTTTGGAACGAGACACAATTGTGCAGGTCACTACGGCGGGATTAACGCTTTGTTACGGTAATAGCTCTTTGAACAGAAACATCATTATATCCTGCTACTGCCAAAATCTAGATTGTGTGATCAAAAGACCAATACGATACGACCGACTGATATCCACTCCATTAGAATTCTATAGCCCAGAAATAAATGTGCATTGTACCTTCCTTTACAGCATATAGTGTTGCGATGGAATATTTATATCAGTCATAAAGAATGATGATTGCAATTTATGTTTCAACAAAAAGTTGCGAGTATTCTGTAACAGTAATTTTACTAGCTGCAATACTTATGTTTTAATTTCACACTTGCAGTGAGAGAGCCTCGCTCCACCATTCTTATGTACTTTTTTGCATACTTATCAAACTCTCGTACATTCTCGCTGGGTTTTACTTTAACGTTGCTGTTTTAAAACTAGTTAATTTTGTAAAAACATATACAACTGCCTTCTACATTCAGCAGAAAAGATTATAAAAAATATTTTGAGTGATTGTCATTATCTATTGTTATAATCGGATACTTTTATGTATTGACAACGGTGTGTCTCAGTGGCCTAGTTATACTACGGTACGGTTACAAAGCTGAGATCTCGGGTTCGAATCCCGGGTTGGGCAAGGTGATATTGGATTTTTCTATTCATTATCAACCCAGAGTCAGAAATTTGTACGCGATATGGCGATAGTCTCGCCACCTATCGCATGGTGGGACGGAACACAAGGCGAAATGTGGGTGTCCTGGCACCTCTGCTTACCCTTTCTAGGAAAAAGGCGTGAGTTTATGTTATGGTAACGAAATCTCATACAAGAACCGAATTAGATGGATTTAATAGGTTCGGTTAACAAGAACTTTGTCATAATATTTTAATTTTTGGTTTTGCCATTTAAAAATAATATCTTATATTTGAATATAATTTGAAAATATTGACACCAGGTAGTTCAGTTGTAAAATCAAGGATAGGACTTTATGTAAATAGTTTTGATGCGAAAATTATATACAGAGCTGTTTTGCAAGGCGGCATATTTTTTATTGAACCTTGTTTTATTATACTGATTAACGCATAGTAGAAAACATTCAAATTCACTCACAATGAGTAATTTATGTCCATTTAAAAATATTGTTATCAATAGTCAAATTGTACTCAATATCTACTACACGTACAGAGGCGCGCGTTAGTGCAATTGTGACGGAGGATTCAACATTCAATATTCAGCTGCAAAGCATTGCCATTCGTTTCCTTTTAAAGAAACAAGTAGTGAAAATATTCGGATAATTCATTTATCCGTTAATTAAAACGTATTGTGATAGCAATAATTAATTTATACGAATACGGATCCATACCGTAGTCATGGGTATGGTACAAAATATGTAACACATGATTTTATCTCGACTTTAAATAGACCGGTATTTTTGACATATTGCCGCCATTTGTATGGAACGCGCTTCCTTATCTTGGTTATAAGTTTATGCTGCCATTTGTCCCGCAGGAATATATTCCGTTTGCCAACGTCTATTGTTTCAGTTTATTTACTAGACACTCCGATAGATACGATTCTGCAATATAACAATTTCTTTGCATTGCACCTACAGATAAATTATGACAATATTTTGTTATGCAATGTAGCTTGCGGCCTTATTAGTCTATCATCTATTGGCTTGTGGAGAGATTTGGAATAAAAACTAAATTAAATATCTATTTAACGCATTCTTTAAGATAGATACGATTTCACAATTAAATTCCCAAGCGTTTATACTCGTACTTGAATAGTATTAACATATCCAATGTCATGAAATGTGAAGAGAGAACGGCTATCCTGATTTGACAAAAGTGCTTTTGGAGACAAAATTTTGATGACAAACTGTAGATTTCACACTACGGCGCGGCGGAAGGAATTTATCCTATTTAAACGTTGTTGAGATTATCATTGTCAATACTAAATTATTTATTTAAACAACAATTTCGTGCGGTGCGGGAATCGAAATGAGCGAAATCTGCGCCACAGAGGCTGCCAAGCAGCATGAATATATTTTTATATTGGTGACTCATATTACTTATAAATATACCTATTCTCACGTCTTTTTCCCAGAAGGGGAAGGGAGAGCTCCGAGGTGCAACCAGGACACCTAAGTTTCGACTTGCGTGTACGAGCTTTTCGCTACATCCGCGTACCCGGGATTCGAACCCGAGACCTCAGCGTTGATATCGTACCGTAGTGTAACTGTAAAAAACTATGATATTATCTAATTTATACAGGAAAAGTTATCAGATAGATCCATAAAAACGAATAACTACTCGATATTTTATAACATACAATAACTTTGAAAAATATTATTCAAAATGTTGATTCTAATGTTAAATATTTATATTATGCCACACCTATTTACTTTATATTCGTGTAACAGTACATTAATTGTTCAATCAAAGTGTTTCGATGGAAATACTTTTTTTTAAATGGGTCTAGTACTAATTTAATTGTGATGAATTCTGATTTATAAACATTACAACAACACGCAATGTCGTTTGTAACTTTTATTACGATTGCGTGTCCGAAAATTATGATAATATCCATAGTTTTACTAAATTCCACTAATGGTCGAAAGTGGACGTTCAAACTATTATACCATTATGAACGACTGTTGGATTATAAATACTGAGCCTTTGTTCAAGAAAATCTTGAAATAAAACTATTTTTACGGGTTTTAATACGGCGGACTCCACGGATCACTAAACGAAATCGGCGATTAAATCCGTAAATAATGGTTTTATTTAAATGTACACATTCTGATATTATTCATGAAATTCTGCTATTGTATGAAAATTAGTATTAGATGTGACAATAACTTAGTTAAGTAGTTGTAACAAGAGTTAAATCCCCGCACTGAGACAATAGTTATCCGTATCAGCCCATATACGTCCCACTGCAGGGCACGGGCCTACTCTACAATCGAGAATACAATTGAGAGTGGTTAGGCCATATAGTCCACCACGCTGGCCTAGTGCGGGTTGGCGGACTTACATACCATAGAAATTCTTATAAATCGCTATGGTATGCAGGTTTCCTCACGATGTTTTCCTTCACCGTTTTAGTGCGTGGTGATTGACTATCAATACACACATGACTCCGAATAGTCAGAGGTGTGCCCTGGGATTCGAACCCGCGACCACCATGAACATGTGGGCAGTCGCGTCTGGTCCGTTTACCAACAGGCCACCACGCACTTGAGACAATAGTTAGCATACGTGCATTCGCACATAATATATCTACCTACATAAACTTTACGTTTTTTTCCGAGAAGAGTTTTGCATAGAGGTGCAAGCAGGATTTCGCAACAAAAGTTTCGCCTTATGTCTATGCGTTCCACATCACGATGTGATAGGGGCTAATAATTTATAGATAAATCCAATATCACTTTCCTCGACACGAGATTCGAGCCCGAGACCTCAGCATAATCGTACCGTAGTACAACTGCGCTACTGAGGCATTCTAAAAGAAGGCTATCTGTTGACGACGCACGCGCACATCACCCGGCGTAGCACATAGAACACATTATGTAAGGTCTCGTCACGCCACGATCGCAGTATGTGTGGGCGGATTGGGTGCATTTTTATTGTTTTTTGACATGTTTTTATTGAACAGCTTCGCACCCACCGCTCACACATTAATGATTTATATGTCATTTTAAAGGGCGTGACGAGACCTATTTAACGATGTATGACAAGTAGTTAAAAATAGGATACTTGTGGAAATAAAAAGGAAAATGACCGCGCCCCGAAGTAAAAATGGACCCAAAATTAGGAACATTTTACGGGGGTCTCCCTATGGTAACGCCTCGGAGTACTTAAGCCGGCAAGCAAAAATAGGAAATCACTGGATCCAGAGGAGCTCTCCGAGGAAGAAACTGAAGAAACCTGAAGACACTCGAAGCCTCAAGAAACAGAAGAAACCTGGGAAAAACCCTGAAGAAAGAAGCCCGAACTCCGAAGTACGAAGCGATCCGGACTGCGACATTGCTTGCCGGCGTCACTACGATCGTCTACTCCGGGGCTACCATAGGGCGGGGCGTGGTCGATTCCGCGTATATTTTATATCGTGTGTTTCATTACGTTGCCCGTCCTATACAAACCGCACCTTTCGGAGCGACTTTGCTAGAGACTAGACGTCAAATAGAGTGCCCGAACACGCACCAGGGGGTGCATACGCTGGGCTCCGGCGCCCGAGTTGAGGACTCGGATTCTCGCCCAGTGAAGTCGCGGCGGAACGTTGGTGCCCGTCTCCGGGTTCCCGACCTCCGCACGCCTACACTATCAGTCACAATTGTTTGTTGACCCAGAAATATCTGATACCGGTTTGGATGTAATCAAAAAGCTTCTAAGTTTTTTTAATATTTCCTATGATGATGGCTTGACGAGCATGCCGTTAACCTAATGGTACTCATGAGCAGTAGCAGGACCAAACAACTAATCGAATTACGAAGCAATGCTTGGCATTCCACTGCGCTCGCCATCCTGAGACATAAAAAGTTAATTCTCAATATGTCCTGTAATTACTCTGGCTATAATGTCTTTCAAACCGGCACACAATAGTGCATTCAAACTGCTGTTTAGCGGGAGAAATAGATATTGCGGAGGTACCTAGCGGTCTCTCACATATGAGAGACCTACCATAAGAAAATGTTCCACAGTATCCGATTCCCGCGACATTTAGTAATTGAAGGTATGTATTTTTGTGATTATTTTAGTATTCATGTGTCGAGGCGGTGTGTAAAGTGCTGTAGAAGTGTGTATATCAATTTCATATTCGTTCGGATTGTAATAGATTTATTAACATGTATTTTTGATGTGAGAGAGTCTAGTGTAGTTTAAGTGTAATAATTTTGCGGAGTTAGAAGACAAAATATTTTTAATGCAACAGGTTTTGAATTATTTATTTTCTCATTACCGGTATTAATTATTTTCGTTAAAAATCTTTCTTTTACGTCTTATTAAAGGAGACGAAACCTCACAGAACCTTAGGCTTAGTCTTAAAAAAATAGTTGGTGCATTATTTTACAGAGATAAGACCTTTATACCGAATAAAGATTAAAAAAAAATTGTCTGCTCGATGGAAGTAAAAAAAAATCACCTTACAGTATAGTGCAAAAATACATATATAAGTATTTTGTGCACATTTTAAAGCTACATGGCGTATATATGACAGGAAAAATTCGAAAATGGTGAAGTTTGCAGTTCATGTTTGAATATAAAGTTATGAAAGAAAAATGGGTACAAAAATGTATGTAATCTCGTACCTGTACCAATCTGCATGAATGTTGGAAAGGTATTTTTATATGGATTAATAATAACCAAGACGCTAGACCAGATTTACTGTTCAATCGGAGTAATTTTACTTGAAAATAAAAATAATACAAATTTTTTTTAAATGGAGGATGTATTTTGTGAGTACACATACTTTTGTTGTAATTTTTTCCATTTTAACTTCTTTTCTTTATTCATATTTTTATTATCTACGTAAATAAAACAAGTTCAAAGTAAGTTTTATCAGTTTTTGTATGTATGTATAGAAATTTCAATGAATATCAACTACAACAAACTACTGATTTTAATTAACATTGTCAATCAGTCTATACTTATTCGATACGAAACAAAAAAAGGGAATAGAATATTGATAAACATTTTATAAGTGTGAGTGCCCAATTTGCCTGTCTTCTTTAATATATAATATGATAGTCAGTTTGAGAGCGGAATGGACAATCTATACAACGGTCATAGGTTTGAGTCCAAGGCATACACCTCTAACTTTTCGTGACGTACTTATACGTAGCTAATTATTGTAATGGGGATGATGACAGTAACAACGAATTAATGTAATTATGGTTTAATGTAATAATGTATAATAGAAGGATTCTCAAAATAAACATTTGCTTTAGATTTTAATTAAGATTAAATATATTTTCGCAAAAATAAATGTACAAAACCTAAGGATCCGCCATATTAGATAAAACGCCAATCAGAAGCGAGTGACGTGTCACTTTCGTAAATATTACTTAGTCATAACGCGAACTTGTTGGCTAGTTTTGGTCATTTGTATGTTATTTAGTATGTTTATCTAATATTTAGTAATGCAATCAGTTTTGTGCTAGAAAAGTGAAAGGAAATAAATGAATCGTAGCTCCGATATTTATCGCTATTGTTCTATATAATAATTTTAATTTTTGATATGTTGTTTCTGGATACGTCAAACATTATGGACATTGTAAATAAAGTTATTATTTCCGTCAAAATAGTGTTCACGGTTATTAATCATCGAATTTAAAGATAAAGATCCTGGATCTTGCCTTTCCATTTTTAGCCATATCTTTATAACTTTTTTATCCATTGAAACATTAATAAATAAATTGTTTGGAGTTTGTATCGATGTATTATTACATTGCGGAACAACACATCATCGATCCACATTAAAACTCGGCATTACTATTATAAATAATTAAATGTATATATCACAATATACACCTAAACATTGCACGAGCAAGCATTTACAAAAGCATGACGTCACACACGGACGCCATTACTATTACGGCGTTTTTGAGCAAAGGTTAAAATGTGAAATTTAAAACGAAATTTTTCGCGCAAATCTTTACTTTTTTTCAAAAATTAAATTTATTTGAAGTATTGTTAATGTATACGAACATTCTGAAGTAGTTTTTCAAAATCAGTCATCATGCCTATTGTTGGGTAGGAAAACAACGTGAAGTATACGGGAGTTTTGAGGACAATATCAAAGGTTTGTAAAGCTACCAAACTGATATAGAACAGCGAGATGAAAGGCCCAATTACTGGCGAGTTTTTAACGGGATCTATTTTTGTGTCCCGTCGTCAAAGGTATTATTGTACATCAGATGCCTTCGTTTTAGGTAGCGTTTTTCTTATATCCAGTATATTCTTATCCGCCCTATATTGAACAACGGAAACAAATGTGTAAAAGTAGGCTTAATAGCAGACTCGCAGACCGTATAATCTGGAATTCATTACAATTATAGGTGCTTTGCAGTTATCCTGTCACGCCAAAATAAACTAAATAGTACGAGAGATGACAACCAAATTTTTTGTCTCATAGCAATACGACCACAACCGCATCAAATTGATAGATTTGATTATTTCGAACTCGAAAATACCAATTTCAGACATTTTTCGCGTAGCGTTTGACCACACTGAATTTTTAAAAATGTCAACAAATTTTACCGGACTGTATCATAGCAATCTGTCTGATTTTCTGACTGTAGTTATATAATGGCCATAAGATACCGAAAACATATTTTTCAGAAGATAATAGTGTAGCGCGAACCCATAAAATAATTTAGAAAAATTAAAAATGAGACAAAAAAAAATAATGATAGCAATCCGTCTGAAAATGTTCTTTACGGGTAAATTAGGATTAGTTAATACGAAAAAAAATATTTTCAGAAGAAAATTTGGATGCAACAAATTTTTAGACCATTCTAAATATGTTAAGGAATTTTACCGATCGGTATCATAGCAATCTGTCTGAAAATTGTTGAAATTGATGAAATGAATTAACCAGATGTAAAAAAAAATTATATCAGAAGAATTCAGTGTAGCACCTCCCTTATCAGACAACTTTTCGATCTCGACCGTATTGAAGCGTGACTGATTGCAAGTTGGGCAATCACCTTGCTTTTGTCTTGCCAAAATAGAGCGCGGACAACGTATGTATGCTATAAAAACGTCTATTATAATTGATAATTTTGAATTCTTAAAATACTACTCTTCCATCCCCGAAAACTTCGTCAATGGGAGATGAGCAAACTATGCCTTATCATTGGGAATAGAAGAAAAAAAACGTCCGCGAGCCCTCGGACAACCAGCGACACGCCCACGTCCACCTGAGCTACTTATAGTTTGTTGTCACTTTAAGTGAGCGTTATTTCAACGGTTAGGACAGCTGGTGAGTGACTATGTATAGTAAGAGAGTGGCAGGAGTATAATATGCGAAAAAACCATTCTCACCGCAGCAGAAACGTAAGAAGCGCTCAGGCATCGGCCAAGCGACTCCAAAACGTTCTTTTCTCTTTTGGGAGTACATGCGACATCTAAAATGTCTGAAAACATTTTTTTTTGGAATCTTGCCTTATTTACGAACGGTAGAAAAAAAATTCATTCGGATTGCTATGATACAGGTCGGCTAAATTTGTTGACATTTTCAAAAATTCGCTTCAGCTATATACTACGCGCAAAATGTCTGAAAACCAACTTATTCGTCATAATATTATAAAATCTATGTACATTTCCAATATCAGACGTATTGCTATGATACCGACTGCCTTTTTTTTTGGACACAGCAGAAATAGCCTCACATGCAATTGCTACACTTTTGACCGTTACTACCTACCTAGTCGGGTTTAGAATTACATAATCTAACGATTTTATACAGTTTCGACCGTATTGCTATGGTACATGGTTTTGGTCGTCATCTCTGGGACTAAAAAGAAAGGATAGTAGGGTAAGAGAGTTGAAAAATAATTTATATATTATAATAAATTTTAACATGAAATTAATTATTCTTAATAATTTAAAATTAAACGTAAAATACGACTAAAAGAGTACAATAAAAGCCGTTGAATAATTAATTGGTTGAAATAAACTTAAATAATGAACGTTGGCAAATGAAATAGTATTTTAAAATACAGTTCTGTATCAGCCCATATACGTCCCACTGCAGGGCACGGGCCTCCTCTACAATCGAGAGTACGATTGAGAGTGGTTAGGCCATATAGTCCACCACGCTGGCCTAGTGCGGGTTTGCGAAAAGACAGTTGTAGACCAGTAAATTTAATATATGTCATACTGTAACCTTCTCCATACGTGTATTAAGAGGACGGGTAACGCCAATGACCTTGCTCGAACGGGCGGCACCAAATCTCATGCACCGGCGCACGCCGGCTCACGACGTGCGAGCGAGCGCGCTGCTTTATACCTATTCATTCATTATTTCGCTGCGGACAAAACGATATATTCGTAGTGTTATTTCACTCGATGTTCCCATCGAGTACAGTTAGGACCGTAGTGTATGATTAATTCACTTACAAACGTCACAGCTATCGTGGCAGAATTGCACGAACGCTGACTGTTAAACGAGAAGACGCGGGTTCGGTCCCCGCACTTGTAGTTCAATTTTTGTGTTTACTTATTTCATCTACACCAATATTACATTTTAGATTTTTAATATTTTTATTTTTGTTTTTCTTTTGTAATATTACAAAGAGGATAGATACATTTATATTTTTGGATTTTTATTTACAATGAAACTCAAAAATTACTGGACCAATTTAAAAAAATATTTCGATTTTCTAATGGTCTAATCCGGGATTAACAGAACTATATATTTACCTGAAGAGGTTGAAATAAGGGTTTAAATGGAAAATAAAAATGTTCAAAAAAAATTATCTCGAATGGTTTTTATTTTTCATTTCAACCCTTATTTCAACTCCTTTAGCCAAACATACAGCCAATGTTACTCCAGGATAATGTTGGATTCGAATGGTGAAAGAATTTTAAGATTAAGTCGGTCGGTTAAGTAATTTTTGTGTTTATTCATAATAAACAAATATCGAAATATTCAAAAATCTAAAATACAAAAATGTAAAAATACACATGTTACAAAAATGCAAAAAATGAAATGTTTCTTTTATAAAATATTATAGGTTAGACATATAGATGAATTTATAAACAAAAACAATCGTATCGATGCGGGGATCGAACCTGCGGCCACAACAATCATCTAGCGATCGGTCAAACCTTCGGGCCAACAATACTTACTTCACGGTGACTAAATTACCGGTAACTATCTATTATATTAGTGCCTATTTTGGTGTTTAAATGTTACCTACTATTTCAAATATGATCGGAACATAACAATTCATTTATTTATATGTTGGGTAGGTCTCTCATAAGTTGCATGAAATTCAATTGAAATATTAAAACATCGCACGATACTTATATTTTGCTATGTAGGTACAATATTATGATCGTTAACTTTAACAAAATAAATATACTATTATAGTACAGTTACTTTCTACTAAGAACATAAATAATAATTTTATAAAATATGGTAGATTATTTTTCCGACCCAAATATCGACCAATAGAATTGCACCATTCGACGTCACGTGGTACAACCTACATGGTATTATACTGATAATTTTTTGAAAATTTTCTCTGGTAGTTGCTATATATAAAAAACAAAACATGATCCAGTCAAATTAACCACACGTCAAACTGACAGGTTGAATTCAATTGTGAAAATTGGAGATTTTGCATGAAAATGAGTTTGAAATTAAAATTTGGGACGGAAAAATAATCCCCCGAATACCACACGAGCTTCAAAATTATCTGGCATTTCCCTCAAGGTTCGCTGCAAACAAATAAAGTCGTCAAGTTTTGACTCCTTCATTTGTTTGCAACGAACCTATCGGGAAATACCCGATAATTTTGAAGCTCTTGTGGTATTATAAGTGAATATTTTTTTCAAAAAAATATCTTCAATGATTTTTATTTTCCATTTTAACTCATGTCAACCCCTTTAGGCAGATATACAGCCTATGTTACTCCAGGATAATGTTGGAATCGGATGGTGAAAGAATTTTAAGATCGGTTGAGTAATTTCTGGTTTATTCATAATAAACAAAAATCGTAATATTCAAAAATCAAAAATACAAAAATGTTAAATAAAAATGTTACAAAAATGCAAGAAATAAAATGTTTCCTATATAAAATATTGGGTTAGATAGTAGATAAATGAATTTATAAATAAAAACATTTGTTTCGATGCGGGATCGAACCCGCGGCCACACGTTTTTATTTGGCATCCAAGCAACAGCGCCACAGTTGCAGTGACGTAGTATAGTAATTTACTACGGTTAGACCGGCCGTAACCGTTCTCAATGAATGTGTCGAGCGAAATAGCAATATTAAATTTACGTAGATATTGCGAAGACAAGCGACATAGGTCCGTTTAGCACGGCGGTTCGTCCCGCAATGATTTGTTGGGCGACAGCGGGGACGTGCTCGCGATTTAGAGTATCGATAATGTGAAAAATTCGTTAAAAATAAATGAGACAGAAATTAGAAAAAATAAAAAGAAGGTCCCATCCGCCTTGCATTTCTTAACATCCTGATGATAATAAAATAATCCTAGTGCTCGTAGTTTAAGAGAAAAAACGTTGTAAATGCGAAAATAGAGGTCACTTTGCAATTTTATTTCAAGTACTTTTAATACACTTTTAAGAATTCTGAAAAGAAGGGCCCAAGCTCCATATAGTGTAGATCAACATATATTTTTTTTTGAACACCTAATAATAAAGATCACCAAGAAAAAACGTTGTGAAAAAGGCCATTTCACATAGACCCCGCTCTTAAAATAGATACGCGAACAAAACAATGCCTTACCAAAAATTATGAAAAGTCAGTTGGTATTTAAAATTAACAAATAATAAAGCCATACACGCTCGGATTTACCCGACAATATGTCTGACTGTCAAGCCGGGTAAAATTGTCAAGGCACGGCAAGAATAGGCACATTATATTATGTGTTTGCTGAATCTCTGCTTGTTGTGCGTGTACAAAACCAAAGAGTTATAATAAAATCACACCAAATGCCGCGTAAATTACGGATCAGATCGAAGACGTATGGAAGCATTAAAACTGTTTATCGGTAGTCATTTAGTACCGGAATTGAAAAATAATAAGTTATAAAAATGATTGCCGACACGGTTCATGCGGGTAGCTAAAGTAGCAATCACATTATTTCCGCTTTCGCGCCTATATTCCATCCTCGAAATAAATAAAATATTGTACAAAATAAAGACGTCAATATTCTTTGAGTAGTTTTACGTGCTATTCCACAATAGACGGAAACTCGTTGTATTGATATGTACGTGTCTTGTTACGCGGTGGCTGGAGAATAGGGTTGTAATAGCCCAATCTAGAGCACATCCGACTCCTCATATGCAGGTCGTGCGTTTAATGCTAAGGCACACGACCTAGACTTGTGATTTAGTTCAGCTAATTCGTAATTGCTAATTCGGACGATCTGACTAAGGTCGCAGGAAGTCGCTGGATGCAGGCCGCTTCCAACAGGTCATAGTGGAGATCCTTGGGGGAGGCCTCTGTTCAGCAGTGGACTTCCTGTGGCTGATATGATGATGATGATGAATTCGTGCTCGTTGTAATCAGTACTAAGACACAAAATTATAAATACACCTAACAGTCACATACAAAGTACTGACCCTACACTAAGATCGAGTCTTGTATTGTGGGTATCAGGAACTACAAGAGAGTTTTCAGTGTTAACAACACCCAGCTTCCAAAAAAATGCCCGTGAGTCACACAAATATTTAAATAATAAAATGGCGAATAAACTTGCATAATATCTGAAATATCTACACAAGAATTTCCAAGATTTACGCGAATGTTACATATTGTAATAAAACTATTATTTACGAATTCAAAACGTCGGGAAGTCAAAAATATAAATTAAACCAAATCCGCGATAAAATCCGTAAATAATAGTTTTATTCCAAGAAGTTCCGACAAAATATATGAATGTTCAGGCCAGAGTAAAAAATAAATAAATAAAAATAATTTATTGATACAAAAAGATTGAGTACATAAACAACTACATTTTATAAGTAAAAAGTTCTTAGCACTTAGTAGTAGTAGAGTAATTATTGCGATGGCACATTATTGCAAAGTTTGATGTCAAGCAAGCAACCGGCCATAAAATTAGAAGCTAAATCAATCTAAAACATGAAAAGACAAGTTCCAGCGACCCTATCTGCGTGATAAGGGTAGTCCATTGAACAAAGAAGATTAAGGAAATATACTCCTATAACAAAGCCAAAGCAAGGGAATCGTTTAATACGTAATATTGCAAGGGCAAGGATATATCCCGGATTAATACGTAAATAACGGCCTGTATGTAAAGACTATTACTATTATTATGGGATTAATTAATATGTTATCCATCAGCCTGGGAATCCTTTGGATGACGCAGTTTCAATTATAATATTAATATAATAGATCAAGTGCTCGAGAGACTGGCTTTATTAACTAAATGAATATCCTAATAATTGAAGACACGTATTGTACGAATACGTATATGAATCCTCAAATGTGTTAATTAATTATTTTCATTGCTCAAGTTCTTCATTATCTTATGACAGCTTCCGTGAAGCAGTTTGTTAGACGTCAGATGTAAAATGAGTAGGTGCGGGTTCGATCCCCGCACTAAGAGAAATGTTTGTACGGCTCACAAATACTTCCTTACAGTTTGGATGTATGTTGGTCCGCATTAGGTCAACGGTTCAATATTATGGTCTAATCTCTCTCAATTATTGCACTCTTGATTGTACAAAAAGCCTGTGATTTGCAGTGGGCTAATACAGGTACATTACGATATTGTATTGCATTTCATTTGTCGTTTCATATCCTAAGCTCACACTTTAACCATAAGGAATTATTTGGTAGCGGTAACAGAAATAATTGACGGTCAAATGGTATTTTATACAAGCGTAATAATAATATTTTAATTTACCAACCAGCACTAGGCCAGCGTGGTGGACTATATGGCCTAACCACTCTCAATCGTACTCTCGATTGTAGAGTAGGCCCGTGGGACGTATATGGGCTGATAGAGATACAGAATTTACCATCGCCCATTTTTTCAAGAACCAACTCGCATAAACTCTCACTAAGACTATAATACCATTTATTTTTAACTATAAAATTTGTCTTACTGTTGGAGGCTTAGCTCAGATGAATTACTCGTAGGCGGAATGTGGGTCGAAAATGTTCGACATTGTAATGAAGAGTTCTAAAGTATTTCTCCCTCAAGAACACTAACAATTATCGTCCTACATTTCTCAAGAATATTAAACAATAGGGATGTTGACTCATGTTGCAAATTCGAGACAGCATTTTGAAACCTAATATTATAATTTGTGAACCTAATTGTTCCTCGTGAATAAGATTATAGTTACGTGACATATCGGAGCGGTTTAGCGGGAATTTTGAAAACAATTTTTATTTGCTTATTTCTATAATAAAATTTGTAAATTTAATTTTTGTATAATGTTTCTTTTCATGTTTTTAGCGTCTAAAAAATAAAAGCAATTCCATTCCTGTTTGGGTAGTCAACATTAAATCCTTACTAATATTATAAAGGTGAAAGTTTGTATGGATGTTTGTTACTCTTTCATGAAAAAACGGCTCAACAGATTTTGATGAAATTTGGTATAGTGATAGCTGACACCCTGGATTAACACATAGGCTACTTTTTATCCCGAAAAATGTAGTGTTCCCGTGGGATGAGTCAGGAAACCAAATATACATATTTTCTACTCTTTCAAATTCAAATTGTTGGCACGGGATGTCCTCTCCTACGGAAGGGAAATATAGTCGACGGCACGCGGGAAATATAGTTAGTAGACACGCGAAATAATATGTTCTTGATGTGGATTGGACTCAAAAACTATCTGCACCCGGGCGAAGCCGGGCCCGACCGCTAGTAAAAATATATTTTTCGAAAGAAATTCTCACGGGCCAAGGCTATATCAAATTAATAATGAAAATTATTAATGAAGTTGTTTGTGTGTCTTAATTATTTGCCTTTGTTACTGACTTAGTTTGAAGTAATTAAACCTAAACATCTTTGCTAATAAACGTTGGTTTAATAATGTAAATAATAGTTTTAATTCGCGTATCCTTCATGGGCGTATGTAAACAGATCCACACAGAACAGATAATATTAGTGTAAGAAGTTTTGATACATATACTAATAACTAAAATATTAGCTTAATTAGTTCAACGTACATACGTTTGAGTGTGAATCGTCGTTTATTTAGTGAAGGAATTTATAAGTTAGGTTCTTCGTCTGTGAGATTAGTACTTTTTAGTGATCCGAGAGAAATGCTTAGCGGAATAAAGGTTACCGCTCACTATAGCCACCCGGCATCGCCTCGTCGCCCGCGGCCTTATTGTTGTCGCAGGTGGAACACGGTTGGACCTCGCGTGGTCCACTCGGTGGCAACGCAAGGTTCATTCAGGGCCTGTGAATTGTCAATGCGCAACAACGCAAGACAAGCATGCGAGCAACGAGTTGTCACTGAGTGATCCACGTGTGGACGGCAGCAATCCGGTGACGTTACGGAGTTGATGTAGTGAGTATATTATGTCCATACAATTTCATACAAAGAATGTAAACCGCGCGAGGCCAGGCGGTGCCGGGTCTAATGAATACAGTAAGGCATTAAACAGTTACGCCCTTATTCATAGACACTGCTAATAACTATTCTAGTTATCGAATGTGCTGGTCCCTGTTGAACAACATTGGAATTTAGTTTGAGCGAAGAAGATAAAACATAGTATGTTACTATAGTCACGTTCTTCTTCTACCTGGCGTTATTCCGGCCGGTGCCAGGGTCCGCGTTCTGGCAATTTTTTCTCTATTTCGCCCGATCTTTGGCGTCCTCAATAGTAAGGCCATTAGCCCGCGCATCTTCCTTGACGACGTCTAGCCAACGCTTCTTTGGTCTACCTCTCGGTAGAGGCCCGGGAATATTGAGGTTCACTCAGTCACTAGTTTAATAAAATAAAATAGAACATGCAATATGTGTCTTGTTTTATAAAATGGCGGTTTGAGTCCAGCAAAAACTAATAACTAGGTCAACGGTGTCATTATAATTCTGCACTAGATCGAGAATCCGTGTGTGATATTAAGAAAGTTTTTATTCTGATCGCGGGAAGTATTGAATTGTTCAACAATTTCATTCTTTTTGAAACTTTTATGCGAGTTGGAGGATGTTGGTGCATAAGATCCGAATTGATATTTAAGTTGCAAATGAAATGGAGCTGTAGTGGATTTTTCCGTGAGGGATATTGTAATTCTTTCTAGAAAATATAATACATTTTTAGTAAGTTGCTTTTAAGAAAAACAATCCTGGATCTTGGGGATAGATTGGTTTCACTCAAGCCCTCTGGTACTTACTTACCTTAAAGGATCAGCTTTATAGCTACGTTTCGTTCAGTCAGTGAGACCATCCACACTCTTAGCCTTTTTATTTCGCATCTGCCTCTGTGGCATAGTGGTTCTTCGGTACATTTATTACATTATTACAAAGCAGAGGTTTCGGGTTCGAATGCCGGAAGTGTGTCTGGAAAAGTGACATTGGATTATTCTGTTCATTATTATCAGTTCGGAATCAGGAATTTGTGCCCGATATGGCGATAGGCTCGCCACCTATCACATCGTAGAACGAAACATACAGGGTGGTTGTCTTGGCAACTCTGCCTACTTCTTCTGGTGTAAAGGCGTGAGTTTACTCGTATGTCTATTATTTGCCTTTGTTGCTAACTTAGTTCGAAGTAATAAAACCTAAACATTTCTGATTATTAAAAGAGTCCTTTTAAAGAAATCAATTTACGTATATATGTTTGTGTCAATGTTTTAAAGTATAAGTAATACTAACAAACAAAGCTGATTGAACATTCATACACATATTTTTTAAAGACTCGCATAAAGCTAATTCATAATTAAATAGTACCAATATACCCGATGATTTACAAAAAGAAGGGATACATTATTTATTGCTCGATTTAGAACATTGTTTTCGCCTCGTATTGTAAGGCGGTAATGAATGAAACCACACTTAGGGAGATCTATCTAAGATTTCCTCCTGGGACGACCGCACCGTACGGTAGAACAATATAAAGATTTAATAGCAAGGGGAAGTGCCCCTCACTTCTATAGATTTTATTGATATTGTTGATCGTATCTCAGCAAATTGAAACTTATTTTAAACTGGGGTGGCTCTGTATACAAACAGCGACGCTAATGAAAGAATAAATTTCAAATCAAAGTATAAAGCCCTTTTAAATTCCAAGCGTTGTTAATATTTGAAATTAGTGCTGTTTTTGTTTGAAAGGAGTTCATGTTCAAAGTTTTAGTCATATTCTACGAATCCCACCACCCAAGTGATAGTAAATCCGACATGCGACGTGCTTTCTGCAGTTAAGCATAATCCTAGATTAAACTTTACTAAAATGCCAGTGCTAAATGCTCAGATAAAATCTTGCAATAGCACAAAATAGTTAGATACAGAAGTCAATCTCATGTATATACTTCACTTTTCATACCAAATTCGGCGGTCGCGCTAGTGTTGTCAACTTTGGCTTATGAATAGAATTTATCGTTTTATTGGCACTCGTATGTAATTGTTTGATTAATTGCTTAAAATAAAACAGCAGCAACGGAAATATAAACCAATAATAACTACTTGTCTTCAGCCACGAAAAGTCCATTGTTGATTATAGGCGTCCTCCAAGGATCTCCACATCTAACTAATGGAAGCGGTCTGCATCTCGTGACTTCCTGCAACCTTTACTTGGTTGTCCGTTCCCCTTTTAGGCGCACGTCCGGCACTTCGCTTATTATTAAAATATTTCAATTTTAATGTCATTGTTATGTAACAATAAATATATATGTTGCGGATAACACTGGTTCGCACTGGTTCGCACTGGTTCCAACTAGTTCGAGATATTGTGTTCGTGAGAGGCATCTGTGTTGACCCACAAATATTCTGACTTCTGAACCTATCTGTTTTGTGGTTGTAGAGATGTCTCTTACGTAGCTGCGGGCAATTAAAGGCTGATACAATATAGAATAAAGTTTGACTGAACTTTAAATGCTGCATTTTTACTGGTTTCCTTGTTCATAGAGTACAGGATATAAATAATCTTTATGTTAAATAAAAATAATATATACATTCTTTCCTCATATTTAATGTTTGTATGGATATTTATGTAAATACGAAGTCTTCACAAAAAAATACTACTCTTTTATAAAAGTAAGTGCTACAAAGTAGATATATTGTACACATATCGCATTACAGCTGCAGATAAAATTGATGTTGATAGCTCCGTTTCATAATTTCGGATGTTTTACTTTCAATTATTTTTTACCTCTGCCTGTGTTCTTGCTGCAGGGGAGTGAATTTAAGTCGCTGTAGGGTATTGTGAGTGATAGTGTGGGATAATTTCACCGGCAATGGATTGTATCTCGCTGTTGGATACGGGGATCCGGTTTGATTCAGTTTGAGCGACGAAAATAAAACATTTGATTACTAAAAATATTATTTTTATTTAAGGAATGCTTTTGTTATTTTTCTTTTATATCGTATTTTATATTTATTCGTATTTTTTTTTTTTTTGCTAATTGATTAGTGTTTTTTTCTGTTTGCCTGCTCATTGTGTGTAAACCATCTCATTATCACCGTAAGCTCATTACAAAGAATAAAATTGTTTCTTTGTTCCATTCTTTCTTTTAAAAAAGGTTTTAACACTATTTATGAATAAAGGCGATAGTCTTAATGTGTGCTTAATGTAAAATTAAACTCAAGGATAATTGTTTAGATCAAGAGCCATAAGCCGGTGATATAACTACGAAGGAGAGCTCACAATTTCAAGTAAATTAAGATTTTAATGAAAATCTCGAGCGTTCTCGAATATTGCCGGAGGAATTTATGTATTAAATTTCGAATGATCTATTAAGTTTTAATTTGCGGTTTTAGAATAAGAATAAAATAGTATTCAGACAATAATTTATTTTTAAAACATGTGTTTATTACAACCGTCTTTTTATTTATGTTCAGTATAGGAATTAAGCCAGTATTTTTTTTTTATTACGAAGATGAATAAATACAAAGTAATAATTGTAATAATTTCGTATTCTAAATTAATATTAAGAACTCTCAATGTAAGTGTAATATTTAAATAATAATGCTTTTTAAGCTGGACAAAGGTTTATTTACTGCATTAAACTTAAACAAAAAGAAATATAAAGGCGCAATCCAATCCATTTCTAAAAAATACTTTTGCTAGTGTAATACCCAAAGGTATTAGGCGTAACAATTCAGATTTAACTTACCTACCTTTGCAAAATATGTTGGTAAATAGATTATCCCGAACCACTCTCCCTAATGGTGTAAACACAAGAGATAGAAGTCAATTTCACATTGTTTAATATTTTAAAAACATACATACATACATAATCTCACAGCTTTTTCCCAGAAGGGGAGGCAGAAGACACCCAAATATTGCCATGTATGTATGTTCCGTCACACGATGTGATGGGGGCGAGCTTATCGCCATATCGGGCACAAATTCATGATATCGGGCTGATTATAAAGAATAGAAAAATTTAATATAGTGATAATACCGGGTCGATCAGTGGATCGACCCGGTATTGGAACTTGAACTTGGAGGTATATTTAAAAAAGAAAACTATTAATTTGACCTACTTAAAATTTTGACAGATATGTCTAAACATAATGAATACAAAAGGATGAAAAATAAATATTACGGTTTATTTTCGTGTTTTATAATATTTATTTCGAATTTCGTTAACTATAAGTACAGGGTATATCAATACTGCTACCGAAAACGATGCCGGGTTGAGTGACTTCAGTTCAAAATAAAACTAAATTTTTTGCAAATAAACGTGGCATAGATTTTTGTATTATGTTTCCTATCGCCGTATTTGGGTAAATACAAAGTTTTTTTAATAAAATTATGATGTCCCTTTTTGTTTAAAAAACAATAGTAAGTAAGGGTAAAATTATTATTTTATTAAAAACTATCGATGTACTATCTAAACACGATGATATTTGAAACATCACAAAACGGTGGATGCTTAGGGCGGTAATCCAGCCTTGGCTGAGGCAGCAACGGGTCAACTTGGGAGCAATTAGTCACGTTTCTACCGACACGAATGGCAGTACTGGGCGCTAACAATCCTTTGCGAATTAAAACTTAGCTCCTTTGTTTATTTTAGTTTCGTGGTTGTAATTACTATAGATTTTTATCCCAAAAAAAAGCGTGTTAATTACAAATTAGAGAGTTTTCTGATTTTCTCTTTTTTCGACACGGTACAATACTTAGACTTAGACTTAGAATTCTTTATGTATTTGAACGTCCACCGACTGCCGCCGGGCCGCATATGTATTTTTTTTTAAATATACTCTATCTATACTAGTTTTAAATTGACATTACATTGACAAACCTCTATAGGTCGGGACGATAGAGTACTAATTGTAAACTCTTTAATATACAAAACAATATCCGTTTTGTTTTTAGATTAGTGTAAAGTACACTGTAGGCAAAATCATCTCAACTTAGCTGCACATTTTTTCAGCCGACTTTGATACAGCATTATTAGTACTGCCCAATCTCATATTCCGACTGAAGCCCCTTGACGAGCAGTAGTAAGTAAACTGCCTATTACACTGACTGATCCCGCAAAGCAACTCAGTTGTGTGGATCATTATATTGTGTCAGATGCTTTGTGCAAGCTGGACGACATCTAGGCCGATGCGACTATCTTAACACTATTGTGATGTCCTGGTACTTAGTTTGGTTTAAATAAAACAGAGGGATCGATTTCGAGTGTCTGAGGCCCGTACACTTAATCTGACTTCTGTCAGTGTAATGACCGGTGACGGGCGCTCGCTCACTTTTATATATTTCTCTTATTTGTTATTCTCTTCTGTTATATACTGGTGGTAGGTCTCTCATATGTGCGAGGCCATCTGGGTAGGTACCACCGCAATGTCTATTTCTCCCGTGAAACAACACTGCTTAAATGCACTGTTGTGTTTCGGATTGAAGGACATTGTAGCCAGAGCAACTACTGGACATATTGAGACTTAACATCTTATGTCTCAGGATGGCGAGCGCAGTGGAATATTTCTACTGTTTATGAGCGGTCGTATAGCTTACCATCAGGCAAACGGCTTGCTCGTCTCGCCATTCATAGCAATAAAAAAAAAAAAATACGACTTTATCTAGTACTAGCGGTCCGGCCCGGCTCCGCCTGAGTGCAGATATACTTTTAAAATGGCGGCCAAAATATTGATTTCCGATTATCAATTTAGAATATCAACCAATCGAACCATGAAAACCGAAGATAATTTCCTTGTATTTGCTGGATTTTTCGCTACTGCTTCCGTCTTATAGATATTACCCCAACGATATATAGAATTTCTCGGTAAATGTATGACCTATTAAAAAAAAAAAACGTTTCCAACTAGTATTTTCTGAGATTAGAGGTAAACAAACTTATCAGCTTTATATATTGGTATATGTAGATATACACCACATCTATAATTTCTTAATAATCACTGGAAATATATAAATATATATACATCCCAATGAATAACCCTCTCTAAGTAGAGCATGCGAAGTGTAAAGAAGCAATTAAGTAAGAGAACGACGCTGACCGTGAAGGTACTTGGTGCTGACGACTTTGTTTTTTAAATTGCCTCGAGTCGTGCACAAAATTTGGCGTATCTTTCTTAAAATAGTTCAGGTACTTATTTTAAGTTTGTGATGATTTCATAGACTCCAACTAATATTTTACCGTCACAGAGACAAGATCTCATAAAAAATCAAGTTCATGGATATATAAACTGACACCAGTATCGTAAAGGTAATCGTAAGGTAGGTAGTAATAACGTGAAACGAATTTTGCAAATCTTATTTCCATCCCAAGATGTGACAGTTCGCGGGTATATTGCCACACCGGACAGAAATTTCTGTTCTTAGGCAACTTATATTATGTATAAGAATATGTAAATTGTAAAATCTCACAAATTAGAGTCTCCAAACTAGGACCAACTAAGTTGGACACTCTAATACCTGAGGTTATTTTAAAATTTGTAAGATATTTTAACTTTAGACTTATTAGACCCACATCCCATGTGTACACGGTGAATAGAAAATGTTCTATGCTTACGCGTCGCTGAAAATTCAACGAGATAATCTCTTAAGATATTTTGCAACCGGTATTGCAAAGACCCATCTCGGGCTGTAGACATCCGTGAAAGATTGATTGATCCATTCCATGCAAACATAATATATTATTATTTTACTTTGAAAAATAAACAGTTACTACTACTATCAGTATCATAGTTCTCAGGATATAAATGGGTGAAGATGGGTCCCAACCAGAAGTTTCCATATAGGGCTGGAAGATGCCGTTTACAATTAGCAACAACTTTGCATGTTCGTTTTGCAAATAAATTAAGTAGTGTTATAATATATTTATTTTTAATGTTTCACACGTGTGTTGGTGGCTACAAAGAGTGACTTAAAAGACTGTTAGTAAATGAACAACATTATTTTATATATCCTACCTGGATAGAGTATCCACACCATGCTATCCACACCATGCAAAAGGGTAGCCGCAATCATTTTCAGAACCTTGTTGGAGCTACGTATACACGTATAATATGTAATAATTTAATTTATACATCCAGCTCAATTTCAGTCAGCTTCGAACTAATATGAAACTAGTAAAATCGAATCACCTGTTTGCCAACACTAACGCGTCATAATTTAATTATTATGAGCTGTTAGTGTTTAGAAGCAAGATTCAGAGTGATCATAGGCTATTTGCTCTCCACGTAACAACTATTGCGAGAAGTTGTCAAATTGCTTACAAAGTTAGAGCTGAGCGTACCAGTTGAACGAGGGTACTAATTAGCTGCCGAGGTACAGTTTGCTATTAATGGTCACGTATTTGAATTTCCTCGGGTTTTCGAATCATTTGATAGTAATTTTGCTGATTGATATTAATCGAGTTTCTATGTAAACAAAATAGTAATATAAATTTATACATTTATAGGCGCTTTCAACATGTCAAATTAATTTCGTAATCTTACTTAATATTTGTGTTGAACTTAGTAATCAATATAACTATTTAAACTATTAACATTTAAAGATTATGTGTGGTATGTAAACACCACATAGTCGATACATAATTGTTAAATGTTTAAATAACAATGGAATTACAATGGACTTTCAATTGTAATTTCATTCATATTTTAGGACATAACACACAATTCATTCAAGTTTACAAAATAAAAAATAAAAACAAACAAAATCTAATTATAAACTAGAAATTTTGCAATGAAAGTGCCATGCTGCACGAGTAACAACAATGTTATATTGTTCCAGCGAGACGAGAGTGACGCGCAACGCATCACTATAGAAGCGGCGACGCAGACTGCGAACGGCCGGTACACGTGCGAAGTGTCCGCCGACGCGCCTTCCTTCCAGACGGCTCAAGTGCATATGCACATGTATGTCGTCGGTAAGTAGCTTGGCATACTCAAACATGCAATCGCGAGCCCTGAGCTATAGAAAGAGCGTGAATGGAGGTTTTATGCGTAAGTTTGCGTGTATTTTGGATTAGTGGAAATGCGTTGAGAATACTAGTCATTATGTTTTAATACAAGAGGGCTCCCTAGACTCATTTATCAGCTTTTTTTTCTTTTCGATAAGCAGCAACCTGGCAGTGCTGGATCCCTGGCATTGCGAAGGTCTATCAGCGGCTGTGATCGCTTACCATCAGGCGGGCTGCATGCTCGTTTGTCTGCTAATGGCTAATAAAAAAAATCTCTAGAATAATATCATACTCATTATCATCATTACCCCTTCCGCGTCCACTGCATGGTGTTATATTCATGTCCATTGATGTAGGTAAATTCCACAGACTAGTGACGGGCAGCATAGTCACTGGTGCAAAGGTTTGCGTCCTGGGATTGCCAACCCGTCTTCCCAGGGTGACGTTTATGGGTGGAAATATAATACTAGTGTGTCATAAACAGAAGCCTGTCGTAGTGCCATGATGTATCTACTATGTCGAGACTGAATTGTTAAACCAACGGTCATTTCAAATGCTGAACACTAAACACTGAGATTTGGAACGTGTGTATCCTTAGAAAACTTGAAATAACGTGTTATATTGTCCAGAGAATTTGGAGGGTATATAAAATATATAGGTATTAACTTCATCATGCCAGCGTGATTAATTAAAATTATGAGTAGCTGCTTTCCTCTTAAAAGGATTATCAGCGTAATAATTCTGTAATATTTATAGCTGAAATGAAACCATAAGTTGACTTAGCGTAGATTCTAGGAATAGAAAATAGAGTTGTATTATTACGATGACAAGGTCACTGCATTTATTGAGCCCAAAACTACGAGAGTATAACATACTAGGAACACGTCATTGGTGTTACCAATTGAGTTGATAACATGCGAATTAATCTGATCCACTTTCGGTACATAACATATAGAATGAAAGAAAAAATATGCTTACAAATAAAAGTAACAAAAGGCTTGTCGTATCAGATAAATCATCGCAGAACATTTGACGTTTATAACAGATGAAACGAATCTGAAAATATTTCGTCCGCAGCTACCATAGCTTTAAACAAAAAGCTATAGAAATATTTTGTGTACGATTTAAACTACGTGTTTTGAAATAATACAAGACTGTTAGGTACACCTTAACAAAAATCACTAAATTTGCGTTCGTAATATAGATATACATAGAACGAAACACGCCAACAAAGTTTTCACTTTAGATATCCTGTAAGACAGTGATACCTCGCCGAGGTGGCGAATACCAACTATAGAAAATATAACTATGTAACCTTCGGCCTGCTTATATAATATTATATTCTTTTTGCTGTGTATTGTCGTTGACACTGACATTAATATTTTAAATTGAAATAATTGATGTATTTTTTTGTGAATTTCCTTTAATTTAAATATGCGAAAGATTATTTAAGTTTGTATAGTAATAATAGTAAAGCATGGACATTTAATTGTCGATTCTCTGTTTTAGGTTAGTAAGTATTTCAATAGTTGATATTTGATATGTAAATGTTACTATATTTAATGAATAAAACTCTGTTTTAGATGAATCACATTGTGTTATGCTTTAAGAAGAAATTACTCCTGATCTTATAAATCGACAATTTACTTACATGTGAAAAAATATATATTTACGATGGAGAAATTAAGATTTGAATTTGTTGTAAAAGCCAAACCAGATGATACTAAGACAAATATTTATACCATAACCTCCATCACGGATACACAAAATCAAACTTTTCTTATGCCTAGAGAGTATCAATCAGTGAATTTACACAGAGAAATATTAAAGCATGAAATATTTGACAAAATAAAAAAATCACTCCAGAAAAGGCACGATAAGAGACAGGTTTGGATAACATTAACCAAGGAAATGAGGAAAACATATTTAGATGATGATAATTTACAATTTGATGGGTTTTTACTTGAAAAATTGGAACAAGGTCACGAGTTGTCATCAATGGAACCAACATTATTAAAAAAAGCAGAAAATAAGACGAGATTAGTAGGAGAATTTTCTATAGAAAAGTTTTCAAGTAATAGAACAAATGTTAAACAATGGTTAAATACTTTTGAAAGTGAATGTGCCCGTTTACAAATAGATACAGATTTACAAAAAATAGAAATTCTACGATTACTATTGGAAGACACTTGTATAGATTGGTATACATCAATGATTATTAAACATACTGTAGATTCAGATTGGTCTGTATGGAAGAAAAGCTTAAGTGATACATTTGCTGATAAAGGCTGGTTACCGATCAGGTACGCTATGAATTTTAAATATATACAAGGGTCAATGTTAGAATATGCTCTTAAAAAAGAGAGACTGTTACTAGAAATAAACAGATCAATAGATACACAAACCCTAATTTATTTGATTGCCACCGGTCTACCAAACTTCATAATGGATAGAATAGACAGAGAAAATCTTAAAGAAGTAGATGACTTATTTAATTGCATAAGAGGACTAGAAAGTTTAACATTGAAAAAAAACTTAAGTGTAGGAAATAAATACAATAAACAAGAAATAAAACAAACTAAAAAAATACCATGCAGGATTTGTGAGAATAAAGGAAAATTAAGTAGATTTCACCCAGAGAATGTTTGCTGGTATAATTACGGGAAAAAAACAAGTAATGACAAAAACATGAATTCTAATTCAATATTAAAAGTTGAACTGAGTAATGAAGATCCAAAAAACTAAACTTCCCTCCACTAATTGAGATTATGGTCATGTTAAATAATACGTTAGAAGTCAAGGGGCTGTATGACCCTGGTTCACGAATAACATTGATAAATTCAAAATTAGTCCAGGTGACGAATATGAAGCCTAGTTATTATTATAACACAATAAAAACAATAAGTGGAGGAGGTAAGACTAAAGGGTTAATAGTATTAGATGCCGAGTTATTGAATAAGAAGATGAAAATAAATGCATTTATCTTTGAAAATGAAAATTTTGAGTATGATCTAATTCTAGGATTAGATTCAATACATAAATTTGGGTTGACTCATGACGAGAATTTAAATATCCAAATACAGAAATATGACATTTTTGAAATAAGTAGTAAAAATATATTTGAAGATAGAGAGATTGAAAATTTTCAAACAATTAAAGAGAAAAGAGAATACGCAGTTAATTTTAATGAAGGTATAGATACAAACAAATTTGACATAGATACAAAATACTTAAATACTGAGCAAAGACAAGAGATAAACATATTATTGGATAATTACAAGGAAATTTTTGCTAAAAATAAATATGACACTGGAAAAGTGAAGAAATATGAAGCCTGTATAGACTTGCAAGTTGAAAAATATTGTTATAAAAGACCATATAGATGTTCAATCCAAGACAAGATAGAAATAGAAAATCAAATTTCACAACTTTTAAAACATGAATTGATCGAGGAATCTTACAGTCCTTTTGCGGCACCTGTTACCTTAGCTTTTAAAAGGGATGAAGGAAAAAAAAGTAGATTATGCATAGACTTCAGAGATTTGAATAAAATAATTATACCTCAATCACAACCATTTCCTCTCATAGAAGACTTAATAACAAAAACAATACATTGTAATTATTTTACAACTCTGGATATAAATTCAGCTTTTTGGTCTATCCCATTAAAAATTACAGACAGATACAAAACTGGTTTTATAACTCAAGAAGGTCATTACCAATGGACCTGTTTACCTTTCGGCCTTAAGACATCACCAGCCATATTTCAACGGATTTTGGGAAATATTATAAGGAAAAATGGTTTGACAGGATTTGCAGTGAATTTTATTGATGATATACTGATTTTCTCTAAGACATTTGATGAACATATTACACACTTAAAAAAATTGCTGGAGGCTATTCGAGAAGAAGGTTTCAGGCTAAAAGTAACAAAATGTAAGTTTGCAAGTGATTCAGTTAAGTATTTAGGTCATATATTACAGAAGAATACGATTACACCTCTAAAGGACAATTTAAAATCAATAAAAGATTTTCCCGCTCCTCAAAATAGAAAACAGATACGACAATTTTTAGGAAAAATAAATTTTTATGGAAAGTATATTCCGAGTGTCTCAATAGTTCTTGATCCTTTACATAAATTGCTAAGAAAAGATCAAAGATTTAATTGGACAGAACAGTGTGAGGATGCATTCCGGAAAGTTAAGGAGTATCTATGTTCCAAACCAATATTAGCCATTTATGATCCACAAGCACCAACATTTATTTATACAGATGCCAGTACCATAGGTATAGGAGCAGTTTTGAAACAAATTCAGAACAATGGCGAAGAAAAACCGGTAGCATATTTTTCTAAAAAATTAAATGAATCACAGAAAAATAAAAAAGCGATATTTTTAGAATGTTTAGCTATAAAAGAGAGCATTAAATTTTGGCAACATTGGTTGATTGGAAACTATTTTACTGTCTATACAGATCACAAACCTCTCGAGAAGTTAAATATAAGAAACAGACCTGACGATGAATTAGGTGATATGTCTCATTATCTGTCACAATATAATTGTGAAATAAAATATTTTCCCGGAAAAAATAATACAGAAGCAGATTGTCTCAGCAGAAACCCAGTATTGGGCATTGATGCAAATGATGAAGATAACTTAAGAACGGTAAATTTTATTGATATTCATGACATAACATATGATCAAGCACAAAATTTGCAAATAAAAGAACTTAAAAAAAACATTATATTACTAGATGGAATTTACTATAAAAAAAGTGGGAAAACTAAGAAAAAAATAATTCTAAGTGAAGATTATAGTAAAATTATAATAAAAAAGACTCATGAAAAATATTGTCATACTGGAATAAATCAAACAGAATCTAAAATAAAACCATTTTATACTGCACCGAATCTATCAGAAAATATTAAAAATATATGCAAGAACTGCGAGATATGCCTGAAAAATAAAACGAGACTAAATAGAAAATATGGCTTTATGTCGCAATTAGGTCCAGCTAATAAACCCTTTCAAATTATGTCACTGGACACAATAGGAGGATTTGGGGGTCAAAGATCAACAAAAAGATACTTACATCTACTAGTAGACCACTTCACTAGGTACGCATACATCCTGTGTTCTAAGAATCAACATGCTCGAGACTTCATCAAACTTATAGAAAAAATTCCTAAAGAAGAAAAAATTGACATCTTACTCTCTGATCAATATCCAGCTTTTAATTCGAATGAATTCAAAAATTACCTTAAGGACAGAAATATTCAATTAATACTTACAGCGGTAGATGCACCATTCTCAAATGGTTTAAACGAAAGGCTAAACCAGACTATTGTAAACAAAATAAGATGCAAAATGAATGAATCGAAAGGAAAAACAAATTGGTCAAAAATAGCAGAAGAATGTAGAAATAGATATAATGAAACAAACCATTCTGTAACAGGATTTTCTCCTAAATATTTGCTATCTGGTGAGTCTACAGATTTGTTACCACGTGAATTAAGAGAAAAACAGATATTAACAAAAAGTTTGGAAGAAGACAGGAAAATAGCACTCCAAAGGTCAATAAAATCACACGAGTATAATAAAGCTTTATTTGCCAAGAATAGAATACAACATGAATTTAAAAAAGGAGATAAGGTATATGTTGATTATGGAAACAAATTAAACAAAAAAAAGATGGATGAAATTAGAATTGGTCCCTTTGAAATTGAAGAAAAAATATCGGATTCAGTTTTTAAAATAAATACTGGTCGTGGTACAAGATCTATTGGACTATATCATGTTACAAAGCTTATTCCTATGCTTGTTGATATTTAGATTTCGCAGCAAAATTTTACTCAACTAATGTTGAAAAAATTTGCATTTCGAAGGGGGGAGATGTAACCTTCGGCCTGCTTATATAATATTATATTCTTTTTGCTGTGTATTGTCGTTGACACTGACATTAATATTTTAAATTGAAATAATTGATGTATTTTTTTGTGAATTTCCTTTAATTTAAATATGCGAAAGATTATTTAAGTTTGTATAGTAATAATAGTAAAGCATGGACATTTAATTGTCGATTCTCTGTTTTAGGTTAGTAAGTATTTCAATAGTTGATATTTGATATGTAAATGTTACTATATTTAATGAATAAAACTCTGTTTTAGATGAATCACATTGTGTTATGCTTTAAGAAGAAATTACTCCTGATCTTATAACTATATTACACAACAGGCTAGAGACTTACAACTAGAGGCTTACAACTTATTATCATGCGATTAATACTAAGATCAGCCTACAATATACATTATATCATCATCATCTTCGCGTCCACTGCTGGACATAGGCCTCTCTATGACACGCCACTGGGCTCGATCTTCAGCCCAACGTCTCCAACCGCTACTAGCCATCATTCAGATATCATCACTCCATACACCATCATTATTTATTTATTTAACACTTTATTGTTCACCATATACATAACAATGACAATACAAAATGAAATTAAATATATGCACAATTGGCGGTCTTATTGCTTGAAGCAATCTCTGCCACACAACCATGGGATGGATAAACGAAAAGAACGAAAGTTGAAACCATCATCATCATCATTTTATGCATTGTATAAAACGTATTAATTCCTCATCAGGGTTAACAAATCAAATTCACATTTAAAACAGCCATACGAGAGTAGACAAAATTAAATGTCTTCAAATTACATTTAAAATATAAACTATATAATGCATTTATTTTCATTGTTAGTGCTACCTAAAAAAGGACCGGCGATGTTCGGTCTGAAGCGGAGGTACCGAGTCGGCAACACGCTAAGAGTGGAGTGCGCCAGTTACAATTCGCTGCCGCCTGCCAACCTGTCCTTTTTTATTAACAGCGAGCCGGTAAGATTTTATACATATTATTTTTTTATTAGATTTAGAAAATAGATTTGAATAATATATTTTACTTTTATTCCTGGCAGTAAATTTGCAATGAATGTGTTTATCTCGATTCGAAAGCTGGTCGAAGATAGGCTTGCACCCATCGAGGATAAAATCTTTTGCAATAAAGATGAAATTTTCAAGTGGTTTTATCTGCATTCAGATAAAAATGCATATAAAATGAATGTTAAAATTGGAAGTTTTGATCCTTTAAAATTGATGGTAAAATCGTCTGTGCAATGCTCTTCTTATTTTTTTTATTATGAATCTAAAACACCCAACGAATTATAAGAACTGTATATTTATACGCCCTGCAGGGACTGTTGATGTACCTACGTCTACTCTATATTAATATTGTAAATAGGAAATATTTCATTGTTTGTTTGCATTAAATAGGCTCAGAAACTTGTAGAGCGATTTGAAATATTATTTCACCATTAGAATCCTACATTATCTTTGATGAACATAGGCGACAGAATATTTAAAAAAAATGTATCTGCACTCAGACGAAGCCAGACCGGGCTAGTTGAATATTAAACTTTGGCTTGACTGACTCAAGAAACTCCGCACAAAGCTAGAATATAGCACAGTTCGACGTAGCAACGTTATTTCATTAAACTTCAAATTCGTTATTGGTCGGTAAGGGCATTTGTATAATTCGGTAATAGCTTTAACCAAACTGTCTGCATCTTCACTAGTATTTAATTCAATATCAAACTACATCGTTTGCGCTATCAAATGGGCTTTGCTTGATTCATTGGTCGTGTCTAAAACTCCGTAGACTTGCGCAACAAAGTTATGGGCAGATAAATCTACGTCTGTGATATACTCTCGCTACTGAATACTTTATTTGGATTCCGATGCACTTACTATTACAGTCACTTTGTTGTGTGAATAAATGAAAATATGTGTTTGTTAGTATTTTGTAGACTAACGCGTAGAATTCAAACCTCATCCATGGTTAGAAATAATACAAAGATATCTAGAATTTTAAATATATTATTTTTATGTTTGGTAATATTTTTTCATATTTTAATAATACCGCAATGTGTCGTTATTTATTTTGATGTCTTGTAGTAGTACTTTATATTGAATTATTCATTCTGTTTCAGCATCTAAAGAGAAATAATATTTAGATTGAAACTCCATTGCAAGTAATAAACACTGTAATGAAATACAAGTTTATTTGATTTTATGAATAAAGATGAGATGTAAAGATATTATGTTTATGAGACATATAAATAAATAAATAAATACACACAACAGTTACAAATAATACAGTTCTGATGCCAGATTAAGATCGAGTCGGATTTAATATCGTTCTCAGTCAACATTATATTTGAATTAATATCGAAATGAGCAATATATTTGTTCCGGAAATAAGACACATATTTACTCATATAAGGGGCTATTTTATAATTCGACACAACGAAGAATTTTCGAGCATCGTATCTAACACAATACGAATGTGCCTAATTACTTTACAAAATGTTCGAACCGTGTAACCTTAGTCGTAATTATCGGATAAATTCACCGTGAAAAATAAGTTTCATACAAAGTATTAATTTTTAGAATTGGAAATCTTTTATCTTATATTACATTGGCGTTGGACGTAAAACATTTGGACGTCGTATTGGATTATAGAGTAACTCCCCAATTCTTATTTAGGCGCTTCAAATCAGGTGCGTAGGTGGGTTGTAATTTAATATTTTTTATAACTACAAATTTTGTTTTAATTAATCTACCTTAGAATTATTTTAATACACAAATAAGTGTAAATACTGAAATTAAGATATCATAAACCTCTTTTTTTATTGCAATGAACGGCGAGACGAACTTGCCATTCGCATGATGGTAAGCGATACGACAGCTTATCAATAGTTGCAAGACCTAACAAAATAAATCATAAAACAATTCTTGGCATTCCACAGCGCTCGCAATCCTGAGCCATAAGATATTAAGTCTCAATATGTCCAGTAGTAACTCTGGCTATAATAAAAATATTCTAACTATGGACAAAATACATTTATGATTCGAGCATTGAGAGACTATAATAGCATATGCAAAGAGTTTTCATTAGATCCATTTTGTACAGGTGTGTCGAAATTTAGGAAGGAACTCAAACTTAATTTTTTTGGTAATGTGGTTGAATGAGTTACATAATTAATATCTTGGTGTGTAGTGATTTACACAGCTGTTATTGTTCAAATTTTTATTATTATTTCTCTTTTTCTCTTAAGGCTTTTGTTATAGTTTTAGTTTCCTATTGCTTTTGTTTACTTTTTTTATGCTGCTATATAACCGTGAAGACCAATCATTGGCTCTATGTTGTACATTATATTACTTATAAAATATTTGTAAGCCGTTGGTTTTCCATGCACATAATAAATAAATAAATAATGTCCTTCAAACCGAAACACATCAGTACATTTATACTGTTGCTTGGCGGAAGAAATAGATTGCGGTGCTACCTAACCTGGCGGCCGCTCACACATGGGGGGCCTACCATCAGTAAGATAAGTTTGATTACTGAATGAAACGCATTTTCCAAGATTCGGGTTTGATGCTTGAACAGATATTTATTTGGGACTGACCGTTTGTGAAAATTGTGTTTGTACATGCACCCGTAATACAGGAGGACTGAAAGTGTCGGGAAAACATCTCTACATAGTATAAAACAAAGTAGGTTTCTCTGTCCCTATGTCCCTTTGTAAGCTTAAATCTTTAAAACTACGCAACGGATTTTGATGCGCTTTTTTTTAATAAATAGAGTGATTCAAGAGAAAGGTTTATACATATAATACGTACATATTATTGTACAGAAATCTATTTGTACCCGGGCGAAGCTGGGCCGGGCCGCTAGTAGGTTTATAAAAAAAGGAAGTAGCTCAGAATGGGTAAATAGTAAATACCATTACATATATGTTTTGTTTAGTTAGGATATGAATTAAAAAAAAAATTGGTTATTCTACTTCCTCAGTAGCGTAGTCGTATAGAGATTTCAATAAGAATGTTATGGCATGCACACATATAGGTTCCTCCAATACACAGACTTCCGATGCGGCCTCAAAGGTCTACTAAATGTACGGGTACTTTTAACCACGTACATTAGATTTTATGTTGATAGTGAAGGCAATAATATTAAAAAAAAAAACTAAAATAAATTCATACCAAAATATATATATATATATATATATATATATATTTTGGTATGTATTTTGGTATATATACCTACCTAACTAAACAAAACATATATGTAATGGTATTTACTATTTACCCATTCTGAGCTACTTCCTTTTTTTATAAACCTACTAGCGGCCCGGCCCAGCTTCGCCCGGGTACAAATAGATTTCTGTACAATAATATGTACGTATTATATGTATAAACCTTTCTCTTGAATCACTCTATTTATTAAAAAAAAGCGCATCAAAATCCGTTGCGTAGTTTTAAAGATTTAAGCTTACAAAGGGACATAGGGACAGAGAAACCTACTTTGTTTTATACTATGTAGAGATGTTTTCCCGACACTTTCAGTCCTCCTGTATTACGGGTGCATGTACAAACACAATTTTCACAAACGGTCAGTCCCAAATAAATATCTGTTCAAGCATCAAACCCGAATCTTGGAAAATGCGTTTCATTCAGTAATCAAACTTATCTTACTAATGGTAGGCCCCCCATGTAAGAGCGGCCGCCAGGTTAGGTATCACCGCAATCTATTTCTTCCGCCAAGCAACAGTATAAATGTACTGATGTGTTTCGGTTTGAAGGACATTATTTATTTATTTATTATGTGCATGGAAAACCAACGGCTTACAAATATTTTATAAGTAATATAATGTACAACATAGAGCCAATGATAGGTCTTCACGGTTATATAGCAGCATAAAAAAAGTAAACAAAAGCAATAGGAAACTAAAACTATAACAAAAGCCTTAAGAGAAAAAGAGAAATAATAATAAAAATTTGAACAATAACAGCTGTGTAAATCACTACACACCAAGATATTAATTATGTAACTCATTCAACCACATTACCAAAAAAATTAAGTTTGAGTTCCTTCCTAAATTTCGACACACTTGTACAAAAATGGATCTAATGAAAACTCTTTGCATATGCTATTATAGTCTCTCAATGCTCGAATCATAAATGTATTTTGTCCATAGTTAGAATATTTTTATTATAGCCAGAGTTACTACTGGACATATTGAGACTTAACATCTTATGGCTCAGGATTGCGAGCGCTGTGGAATGCCAAGAAGTGTTTTATGATTTATTGTGTTGTTAGGGCTTGCTACGAGTACTATTGATGAGCTGTCGTATCGCTTACCATCATGCGAATGGCAAGTTCGTCTCGCCGTTCATTGCAATAAAAAAAGAGGTTTACGATATCTTAATTTCAGTATTTACACTGATTTGTGTATGAAAATAATTCTAAGGTGGATTAATTAAAACAAAATTTGTAGTTATAAAAAATATTAAATTACAACCCACCTACGCACCTGATTTGAAGCGCCTAAATAAGAATTGGGGAGTTACTCTATAATCCAATACGACGTCCAAATGTTTTACGTCCAACGCCAATGATAATATAAGATAAAAGATTTCCAATTCTAAAAATCAATACTTTGTATGAAACTTATTTTTCACGGTGAATTTATTCGATAATTACGACTAAGGTTACACGGATCGAACATTTTGTAAAGTAATTAGGCACATTCGTATTGTGTTAGATACGATGCTCGAAAATTCTTCGTTGTGTCGAATTATAAAGTAGCCCCTTATATGAGTAAATATTTGTCTTATTTCCGGAACAAATATATTGCTCATTTCGATATTAATTCAAATATAATGTTGACTGGGAACGATATTAAATCGGACTCGATCTTAGTCTGGTGTCAGAACTGTATTATTTGTAACTGTTGTGTGTATTTATTTATTTATTTATTTATATGTCTCATAAACCTAATATCTTTACATCTCATCTTTATTCATAAATGAAATAAACTTGTATTTCATTACAGTGTTTATTCCTTGCAATGGAGTTTCAATCTAAATATTATTTCTCTTTAGAAGTTTAAACAGAATGAATAATTCAATATAAAGTACTACTCCAATACACCAAAATAAATAACGACACATTGCGGTATTATTAAAATAATAAAAAATATTACCAAACATAAAAATAATATATTTAAAATTCTAGATATCTTTGTATTATTTCTAACCATGGATGAGGTTTGAATTCTACGCTTTAGTCTATAAAGTACTATCAAACACATCTTTTCATTTATTCACACAACAAAGTGACTGTAATAGTAAGTGCATCGGAATCCAAATAAAGTATTCAGTAGCGAGAGTATATCACAGACGTAGATTTATCTGCCCATAACTTTGTTTAACCACAGACTTCCGATGCGGCCTCAAAGGTCTACTAAATGTACGGGTACTTTTAACCACGTACATTAGATTTTATGTTGATAGTGAAGGCAATAATATTAAAAAAAAAACTAAAATAAATTCATACCAAAATATATATATATATATATATATATATATATATAATATAATATATATATATATATATATATATATATATATATATATATATATATATATATATATATATATATTTATATATATATATATATTTATATATATATATATATATATCGAAATACCCTTAAGAAGCACCTTGTAGTTACTTCTTCCGTCAGAAACCTTAAGCTTAAATCCTCGAAGGAGCCATCTGATATGTCACTAGTATTAACAGCATTTTGCAAAATATAATCATATCCCAAATATGGTACAGGGCGAGCCTATCGATATACTGGGCATACATTCTAATCCAGCATGAAACTTCTGTTATTTGGAAAATGATAGTCCATCCTAGGAATGGAACCTAAGACCTCACGGTTACAGGCCGTGGACATTTCCACTAGATAGATCAAGTGACCAAAGGTATATTTTATTAAAACATTTATTTTCATTGATAAATGCTTCACTTGTGTGGCTGCTTAATCGGAACATCTGAGCGAATTCCTACTCAGATCATTAAGTACATTTTATTTAAATATGTTGTTATGAATTCACAGATACTCACAAAATAAACATATATTGAATTCATTCAGAATATCGTACTTGAATTACTTAATTTTCAATGAAGAGCAATTAACAATATTACAGTATCAATCATTTTATTAACATTAAAAAATTATTTAAAAAAATCATAGTTACTACATTTTTACCTCACATTTGTACGGTAAATAAATAAATGGCATTTGAAATCGACTTCATTTATTTCTTTGAATCCAATTTCCATAACTTTATCACGCTTCGGATTTTTTTTCACGGACTGGTCAAGAGATTTGTATTTGCTTTTTAAATATTTCAGCTATTTCTGTTAGTTATAGCTTATAATGAATTTTTCGCTTTTTAGGTTTTCGCGCAAACTCGAATCAAACATCAGTGTTATTTATTTATTCATTTATTATTTAGGCCAGCCAGTTTTACAAACCGACGTTTAAATTAAACTACAAAATGTATTCAAATAAAAGTACCGCTTTTAAGGCCGTCATAATATCCATTGTTCGTGAAAAAACATCAAAACACTTAGAGTAATAGGAGTTATAGCAATGAAAATCAGCTGAATTAATTATTTTTGCGTAATAGAAAACTAAAAAAACGTAATGAACTCAGCGAATGGCCACTGGCGTGTTATAAGACCACATTTGAAAAATAGCCTCTAATTTGCAGGGCTTTTACTTTTTTGAACGGATACGAATTTATGTTTAAAAAAAAGTAGCATATGTTACTACGGCAAAAACTAGTTATCTATCAGTGAAAATTCTGTCAAAATCGGTTAACAAACCGAACGACACACAGTAAGAAGAACATTTTTTAAAGTTCATTTCGGCATAGGTATCATGTAACAATATGTAGTCGGAACAAAAATGTTATTTTCCAAATAGACACTTGAATTTATTTGCATGAATAGGTATATACAGGGTATCTCAAGACTGCTACTGAAAACGAAGCCCGGTGGTAGTTTTAGTGACTTCAGATACATTGCAACAGAAAATGATGAAAAAAAAAAGCGACGATTTTTTTTGTTCTTTTTTTCCTATGGTCGTATTAGGATGGTAAATTCATTTTTTCCTAAAATAATAGTGTATACCCTTTTATTTATAAGGACTCTAAAGGATTAAATAGTTTAAATTATTATTTTAGCAAAAACTATGGATTTTACCACCCAAAAATTACGATATTTAAAAAATCATAAAAAAAATAGTCGCGATTTTTTGGGAAAATTTTAGTTGCATTGTGTTTGTACTCACTAAAACTACCACCCAGCTTCGTATTCGGTAGCAGTCTTAATATATCCGGTATATTATGTATGTATTATGTATAAACATTGGATAGATTATATTTAGATCTCCTGCTCTATTTGAACGTGTTGGATCGATAGTCGTGAAACTAAGTGATAGAAACTTTGCAAGGTCTGTGAACATCTAACGTTGCTTTTATGGGGACGAAGTTTTATTTCTGGCGAACAGCATCTGATTTCAAAGTAAAGGGGGCTATGACAATCTTTACAATATGTAGCATAATATTTATTATTGATTTTGAAAAGATTTCTCGTTGTCAAGTGCTTACTTGTCTAATCGATCCTTTGATGTGAAATACATAGTTTCTCTCTATCACTTTTCAGCCAAAGGACCTCACGATTTTTATCAGAACCTCTGCCCTGCTTGACAATACGCTGCCACCATTCGACTTTAGCCTAGACCCACTTTGGAGCACTTATTTCGCTCAAACATCTTTTTGGTGCTCATAGTATTGTGGACCCACTACCCCTTACTTACTGTTGTTACTTTCGGAGCTAGGAATTAAGTTAAATAATTGATGGACATCAACTCGTACTGCGCCGTCGTGGTCGAATATATGGCCTAATCTCTCTCAATTGTATTCTCGATTCTAGAGGAGGCCTGTGCTCTGCAAAAGGACGTATACGGGCGGATAAAGATTTTATTGATATTTTTAACGACGCGCTTATAGGATGTTATGTGCATTGAGAACTGTCAACGGCAGGATTAATAAGCAGTCTGAGGGACAGTGATTAATTAGGTTGGTCAGAATGTTTTACGCTTGTATGTTGCTTAATTTATAGTTAATTTGCTGACGGCAGGATATTCATATCCACCCAAATAGGACAACGTACAGCGCTTAAGAGCCTGTCATAGTGACATACGTAAGCTTGTTGCTTTTCGGTGTAATCTGTCTAAGTAAAAATGAAAAAGAAATAAGACATAGAGAGACCTTACAAATAAGTGAACTATTCTTTTTTGTTCAGACACAAATACCGTTAAAATAAAAAAGTACTAACACAAATATAATTAACATAAAACTTTTCTATGAAGACAGTTAGTTTTAAATGAGCTTTTTACATTATTCTACTATTAGTATTTTAAATGAAAGAGTGTCTCTTTTACACTCGTACACTGTAATGCATATTATGACTGGAGTCGTCACTAGTTTGGTTTTGAATCCCTTTTCTTTTACTCTCACTACCAGATTAAACATTTGTTTATTGGTCAATGCATTTACAAATGTTTAATTGTGAATGGATAATGGATTTACAAACATGTTTGTTTGCTAGATATTGGAAATGGAATCCTTTGATAAATACATTTTTTAAAAATGAGCTAATTACCCTATTGTGTCGAGCTGCGACCTCCCGCTGGGATTGCAGGGCGTTTACCAATAAGTCCATTGTTGTCACTTTGTCTAGTATAAAAATAATTGTATAAATAACAATTATATTTTTTACCATCCAAACTATTAATGCAATGATCATAATTCCGAATATTATAAGATACACAATGGCGTGAACGTGATAAAAAAAACCGATGCGAGATATTTGGAGCCTTCACAGTTTTGGAGCCCTCCAATAACTGAACGGATTACCATCATTACTGCAATAGTATACTTTGTTTTTTATTGCAACGAATGGTAAGAGAAGCAGATCATTCGACCGCTTCTGGACAGTAGTAAAATCAAACAACACCTTGAATTACAAAGCAATGCTTGGCATTCCACTGCGCTCGCCATCCTGAGACATAAGATGTTAAGTCTCACACGCATATTCTAAGACGTTACTCGAAAATGTCTCGACTCCACTCGGCCTTATTGGAGGAAATCTGTATTCATAGTTGAATAAAGTCTCCTCCACTCAACCTCACTCAATACTTTTCCTTTCTCGAGGAAAGGATTCACTGTCGAACTTAAGGTACTTCGCGACCTACCATAAGGAAATCTTGAGGAAATATTTTCACTATGGAAACAGTGTTTATGACAATTTTTGACTGTCACTTTTCAAGTGAGCATAATGTTGAAATTTTAAATAGTTTTTGTTAAATCTGTATCTTATTAACACATCAATGACGTATTTGATGACGTATTTCCTCGATTCGACCTCACTCGAGGATCCTCTAGGAAAGATATATTTTTAACTAAGCATACCATTTTCGAGGATTCCTCGAATTCATTTTAAACGTCACCTCGACAGAGATAAGGTTGAGGAAGATTCGAGGAAACGTCTTAGAATACGGGTGTCACTATGTCCAGTAGTTAATCTGGCTACAATGTCCTTCAACCCGAAACACAACAATGCGTTTACACTGCTGTTTGGCGGGAGAAATAGACATTGCATTAATGATACCCACTCAGGTAGCCTCTCACATATGAGAGACAAAAGGTTATTGTTTAATGGAAACATTTCGTTCATAAATTCACTATAAATCATAATTAGCCGAAATATATCATCCGTTTTCAAAGGCTCGTGACGAACTCATAATTCCTAGTTGTTGTTGCTAGTTATAGATAGCTACTTAGCTAACAGATCATTTTCATACGACACAAAAATGACATATATATTATCATATTCACTGGTATATAATATTATTAAGATATTAGAAATTACTTTAAATTCAAAAAGTTGAAATGTAGTTTTTGTTTATCGACAAAACTTGGAATCCAAATGTTTACTTTTGCAAGTATAAGATCATTTCTGAATTCAGAATTTTGTACACAAGAATGCAATGTATATGTTATGGGCCAAGTGATTAATGCGAGCAGTATTCATAATGCCCGGGCAGTATGAATATTGCCGAGACATATCGGGCCAAGTGATTAATTACAATCTACATTCACCTATTTATCACATTGCCCGGGCATTATGAATATGGCTACATGATGATCGGGCAATGATTCATAGGTGATTTTTGTACGTGGTGGGCTGCTGCATTGTCGCATCTCCGATAGATCCATAAATTAGAAAGGCTGAATTGATCTGCTTATGTTTAGTTATCTTTTAACGACCGAAACATTATCTTCAGAAGAAAATTAGTGTACCCACTTTATGGATCAGTTAGGTCGACTGTGCCCCAAAACTGACTTGGAACACCCCGACTTCACGTAGTCTTTTGGGTACTGACCCTAGAGTGTATATAAAAAGGCGGAGGCGCGGAGGGAGAGCAGCCCCTGCCCGCTGTAACGAAGGATAGGCATCCGTGCGAGCCGTAGCGGCTGAGGCTGGTCGCCGGAGGCGACCAGCAAGCCGAAGCTGCGGAGGTGAGCATGGGTGTCTATCTTTTGTTACGCAAGGGCGAAGGGGCTGAACTTCCCGTAGCGCCGGAGACGATGCAGAAGCTAATTTGTATTGACAACAAGTGAAAAAGTTTGAAGGCTAGGTTGCTATAATAGATATTTCTCAAGAATAGTGCGTTACCTTTCCAGGGAAGTGGTACCAGGGGAGGTGCGACACTCCCCCTTCCCCTCGACTCCTTCCAACCCACCCCATCGTGCTGCCTTATTCCAAATTCTACCACTTCGGCTCATTGTTTTGATTTTGGTTCGCTTTATATCACTCTGCCCATTAGGCACTTAGCATTATTCATAGTGCCCGGGCAATGTGATAAATTGATTGGTTATAATCACATTGCCCGCTCTTATTGGGCATTATTCATATAGCCCGGGCACTATGAATAATGCCGGATTAATCACTTGGCCCATAACATATACATTTCAAAGCTACTACAGCTGCTGTAATTCTCATTTTTCAGTTTAATATTAGATCTTAAACCATCTTCGCAATTTCCTCGCCAATGGTTTTCATAAGTACCAAAAGTTAACAGTTTGTTCTCTCATTGGCCCTAATTTAACTAATTCGTATGCATTTTGTGCTGGAACATACAAATTTTATGCTTTCGTGTTGGAGTTTTGCTAAATTTTGCTGTTGGAAAGTTTTGGTATATCAGCTAACGCAACTTTGGCTGCATTTACTGGAACATCATTGTTATTAATTCCGCAGTCGCATTTAAAGTGTAGTGGCGAGCAGATCTGAATAACTAGTTTAACATTTCGTTGATGTTATATTTTCCTACGACTTCAGTATTTCATATAGTTGTTATGCTTCCAAATGTCATGTAATTAACTGTACCATTTTCACGTTTCTAGTCTTAGGGTTATTGTATAAGGTAAACGTATTCCATCTACTTTTATTATTCTCTTAATTTAAACTTTCATCTTGTACCTTTTGAAAATCTCCTTAATTAACATAAAGTACATACATAATCTTTTATCAATACGTAAAATTAATTATTAACATAATAGAACCCAAAGGCTAGCTGATTACCACATACACTAGTTTTTATTCCGAAAGATTAAGTGTGAATAACTCAAAGGGATGGGTTAGGACACGAGAGGACGGGATTAAATTTTCATGAGTCATAGGATAGTTATGTATTGAGAACGGGAGCCACCTCGGTATACTTACTAATTGATATTTATTTCAAATATATAACATGGTCCTGATTCACCTTCTGTTTCTTACCACGATACAACATCCCTGAAAAAGTTGAATATAGAATAGATTTTTTAAAATGTATAATGAAGTCTTGTTTAAATATTATTAGTATTTATTTTTAAATTTTAGTCTCTTTAATTTTAGTAACTAATTATTATTTATTTTTTATTCAATTTAAATTAAATTTTTGTCCAAAGAAGCACCAAAATACAAACTTATTTTCTAACTGTCGTATTAACGACATCTAACCGCGGTATTTTTTTTATAACTATCCAGACTAATATTAAATAGTTTAAAATATGGATTAATGGAATAAAGGTCAACTGAAGTTGTATAGAACAAAGGTCAGGTGAGATATTGTCGAAGTTAAATATCAGTTTTGAGTGATGTTTATCTATGTAGTTTCACTACGTTTAGTAGTAATTGCTTAGTGACCACCGATCGATGTTTAATGGATGTCGAGGACCCAAAACAAACTCAAAGTTAACAGCACAAACAAGGTTTCAATGTCATTAAAATAGATTAATTACATTAAAAGCGTGGTTTTTCGTGTTACCTCATTATGCTCCATATAGGAATGAGGTATTTAGCTTATTATGTCGAGGTACAGTTATTTTGTATGATCCACATTATTCGTATTATTAGTTCTTGTAAATTCAACCGAATGTTGGCCGTAAATTCCTGGTTTACGACAATAACTTGTTATTAATTTAAAGCAGAATTGGCAAGGTTCAAATTAATATACCTCAGTCGAGAACAAAGTTTTTTGAGTAGTAACAACATAGAAGTGCGGTTTTCCCAGCTGATGACTTAAGATCTTTCATTTCCACACTTTGTCTTATCTAGAGCGATATTAGAAACTTTGAGTAATATTTTATAAATTTTATATTATTTTTTAGCTACCTTTTCCATATGAAGCACATGCTCATATTCCTTAATGGATAGTATACCAATGGTTTAATAATATTATTGAATATATCGGAGGAGGATTTAACTACTATGTAAAACACAACACACGGAAAATATTATAATCACTCACTTTTATTTTTAATAAACCCTTTCTCAGTATAATAGCACAAACATTAGGCACTAAGGTAGTAGGACAGTCCCAAGACGTCTTCACTCTTCGGTTATCACCAACTGAATGATCCCTCCAGCGATGACATCCTGATTCTGTCGAAGCGCACTGAAGTTCACCCGTACCACATCGAAGTGAAGTCATCGATCTAGCGGGTTGGGCGCTTTCTATTTCACATCCGTACTCATGACAATATTAAAATAATCCGTACTCATGACCATGCTGCGACAAATATAATAATGTTCATAATAACTTTTGAACAAAACTATTCATTAAACTGGAACAAAATAGTTCATTGTTCGCGTTCTATATCAGCCTCCGTGGCGCAGTTGGTTAGACGCCGCCTGTGAAACGAGAGGCCGCGGGTTCGATATCCGCACCGAGATTTCTTCCAGGTCTGGGTGTTTGTGAGACTGAAAGTCTCTCGTAGTTCCTGATACCCACGACACAAGACTCGATCTTAGTGTGGGGTCAGGACTATGTATGTGGCTGTTGGGTGTATTTATTTATAATTTATTTATTTATAATTTATTTATTTATAATTTATTTATTTATAATTTATTTATTTATAATTTATTTATTTATAATTTATTTATTTATAATTTATTTATTTATTTTTAAAACAGCTCGTGAGGGGGCGTCCATAAATTACGTGAGGTGTTTAAGGGGGGGAGGGGGTCGAGTCAAATCTCATCTAATCTTACGTTGGAGAGAGGGGGAGTCTCGGCAAATATCACGCAATTTTTTTTCTGATTGAAACAAAAAAAATTTATACTATTTTGGTCCATTTAATCCAGATTGTACATGCATAAGATTTAATCTTAAGCGTAATCGTAATACGATAAAGATCATTCACTAATTCGTTCAATAGAAAATAATTTCATTCATACTTCGCCGTTATACATTTACTTACTGTCAAACCACCATATTTGTCCAACACGTTTACGTAAGAAACTCACATTTTGAAAAATCTCACGTGAGATTGGGAGATGGGGGAGGGGGTTGAATAAAATCTCACGACATCTCACCAGGGGGGGAGGGAGGGGCAGAAAATTAAAAAAAACACCTCACGTAATTTATGGACGCCCCCTGATGTGTGAACATTTTTAAATTAATTTTTTTCTTCTTCTTTAATTTATTAAATTCTTTCTTAGAGTCTCGCCGAAGTTGTGTTGCTAACTGAATTTTCTACTTTGGAATGTATGTAGGCCATTGCTTTAATAATGACCCATTCATTGTTTTTAACTTATAAGAGCTCGATTGTTTTTCAATAACCAGCGATCGGGATGTTGATTTTCTTATTCGATTACATCAACTAAAGTCAGCCGCTTTTGAATTAATCATTTTTTTACAACCCCTGGCTTCCAATATCTGTTAAAGGACTAGGAGCTAATTTAAATACTTTAATTTATAGATAACCGTTTCTATTAAAGTATATTGTACTGTAAATATTAATCTTTGCACACCATAGGAAAATGTCTTACTATCAATAACGCCGTTTACGAGAGGAGGTCAAATCGATATAATTTTTACAATGCTCTCTACTTTTCATGCTTATAAATCCATCCTATGATACTATCTAAGAGATTGTCTAGATCTTTAGCACCGTCATTTGTACTTTAATTTTTTAAGATTTTCTTTTGTACCCTATAGATTAAATATGTATGTATATCCCACGCTAATGATTCAAGCGGACCACTAGTCTTTTCTACCAACCATTCTTACATAATGTAAATGATTTTAATGTAGGAAAATTATGAATAAAATATTGTTAACGCTTTAAAATTGAAGTTGAAAATACGCGACGCTCTATTTTATCGTACACTTTACTGTAATTCCACTAAGCGTTTTGCGCTTCGTACAATGTCTCATGAATAAATTGAAAAGATAGCTATTGTTGTTTAGGCGACTGTGCTCTCGCTTATATTGACTGGGCCAATGTAACGATAATACAAGTGTATTTCAAAGCTTTTTATTTATAATATGATATTTGATTACTGGTTATTAACATATTCTTTTTTTGATTTAAAAATCTTTAGTGCTTAGATTGCATTAAATATAAGGAGCTGAAGGAAATTTAGAAATTAAGAAGAAATTTAATATAGCTGAGCCGCTTGACGGGAGGTCGCTTGAAACTGTTGCCAATCGCTATGCCTTCTGGATTGTAGAGCAATTAACATCAGGTGTACTGCAGCTTCTTTGCAGAGCCAGGATACCTGTATTCAAAATGGTACAAGCCAATCGAAAGTTTTGTTTGAAGGTTATATTGAATTAGTATTTTTATATTCTTTACGATCTGCGGCATGTCTGTGAAATAAAATTTAATTGATCATAATTTAAAATTAATGGTTAAAGTTGAAGTTTAAATTAACAAGATATTAAAACAATATGAGAGTAACAATTTATGATGTAAGAATATCGACAGCCAGAACGCGACATGGTGAATTAAGCGCTGTCTCTCTTTTGGTTACAACTCATAATTTTCTTTATTAATATTCATAAATCTACAACATATTAATTTGTTTTATGTTAGTGAAAATAAAAGAAGTACATTTAACCATAAATATACATAACGTGTGGTAATATAAATGTTTTTCTAAATTATTACATTGTAAAATTCGGGATAAAAGTGACTTTTATCTTAAAAATATATATTACCTTATTACGTTCCTACACAACAGGGTCATTGCTGATTTGGGTTTTTCAGAATCGGTGAATCCTGGTGTTAATATATTACTTTACATATCATAACCTTTTGATTTAGAAAATGTGAATATTATTTGCAATAAGAATTTATTTATTTATTTTATTCTTTTTTGTACACCAAATAATACTTAAACTAAAACTTATATTTAACATAAGAGTACAAATGGCAGTCCTATCGCTCAAGGCAATCTCTTACCGACTACCATGGGATGGACATAAGTGAAGGAAAATGAAGATAGGGCAGAATAAGTGTACTTTTAGAATATAGCTTGAATGATAAGAAATAGGAAATAATGAAAATATTTAGCTTGATAGATAAAAGGATACAAATATATAAAATTAAACAACATGCCTACATGGATTTACTTAAAAATAAACATACACATAAAGATATAAAAACCAAATATTATAATAAGTACACACATACGTGCACATTGCTCGCCAGTATTTGAGATACATAAGGAATCAACCATTCGTTTTTAAAGCGACAAGTAGTGTTCTTTTAAATTTAAGGACTATTTATTTACATACATACATAAACTCACGCCTTGTTCCCAGAAGGGGTAGGCAGAGGTGCCAGGGCACCCACATTTCGCCTTGTATGTTCCGTCCCACAATGTGATAGGTGGCGAGCCTATCGCCATATCGGGCACAAATTCCTGACTCGTGGCTGATACTGAATAGAAAAATCCAATATCACTTTGCCCAACCCGGGATTCGAACCCAAGACCTCAGCTTACCAGCACCGAGGCGTAGTTGTACTACGGTACGGTTTATTTATTTAAATTAATTATTATGAAAATAGTCGCGCAAGTCACACAATAGTTCACTAACGTTCTGCCAATTTATATTGACAAAACAATTGACTGAGGAATTAACTGACTTTTTTATTTATATGTGATTGGTGTTTTTCTTTTTTTTTTTATTGCAATGAATGGCGAGACGAGCAAGCCGTTCGCCTGATGGTAAGCGATACGACCGCTCATAAACAGTAGGAGCGTTCCACTGCGCTCGCCATCCTGAGACATAAGATGTTAGGTCTCAATATGTCCAGTAGTTACTCTGGCTACAATGTCCTTCAATCCGAAACACAACAGTGCATTTACGCAGTGTTGTTTCACGGGAGAAATAGACATTGCGGTGGTACCTACCCAGATGGCCTCTCACATATGAGAGACCTACCACCAGTAAAAACGTGACTTTCTCTAGATCCCTCCTTAAATTGGTTAGACTTTAGCGTTAGTATTAAAAATCAGCATCCATTATCGCTTATTCTGATATTAATATACCTTATAAATTAGTACAAACCTAGGTGGTTTTAAATATAAAATAGTCACACAAATTAAAGGTGCTAAAATATGTGTTAAGTTGCCACAAGTCAGCTCCAAATAATACTAAGGAAGCCTTTAGTTTATCAAAATGCAAAGAAATTAACACTGGACTATTATATTGATTTTTTGATCGATTGACTGTCTATTATATTATGGATATTGAGACTTATGTTTCAATAATAGAGCGCAGATCTAAATAATCGACATTTCAAACTCACAATTACCTACTTGTTTTTAAATATCTTAACGATAAATTTCCTCCAAGATACAGACTATCAAACAATACCAAAAATTTAATTTAAAAAACTTTTAATTTTTATAACCAGTGTATTTGAAATATTACGAAAAACAGTAAACTAAACGAAAATAAACCTGTAATTTAATAACAAGTGACCGTATCTCAGAATATTTATATTTATTTATGAAACCTTTGACCGTTACTACTTTATTTAAGGTTAATGTTGTATAAAATATGTAGGTATTCTTTATTATTCGTCTTCGTATTTGTTAAAGTATTAATATATGATATTTATCGTATCGTATCGTATTTATCTAAGTCAATATTTATTTTTGGTTGCGGCTTGAGGTTATATTAAACACACTATAGAATTACGTGCGTATGGCTTACAGATTTTGTCCATTAAATAAAACCTTGCAAGACTGTTACTCAGCCATAAAATATAAATGTAATAATGATTTCGTTTTTTCCAACAACTTTTTAACTTTAAAACTTTCGCTTTTTTTTGTACGAGAGGAAATCTGCTAAGCTCTCCTTGCGGTAACCTAGGGAATTGCAACTTTTAATTATTCCTGCAACTTAAGAACATGTATTTGTTTTATCCATATACGTTAAACTGTCTCGGGGGCGCAGTTGTACTGCGGTATAATTGCAAAGTTGAAAGTGTCGGGTTCGATTCCTGGGTCGGGCTAAGTGGTATTGAATTATTCTATTCTATATCAACTGGGAGTTAGAATATGGCGATAGGCTCAACCTCTATCACATAGTGCGATGGAACACGGTAATTGGGAAACCACCTCTGCCTACCGCTTCTGAGAAAAGTCGGAGGATGTTAGAAGAGGACGATAGCCTTGCTCGAAAGTTAGATTAATAAAAATGTCGGGTGCAATAGAACAATATAGAGGTATTTTATTAGTTTAATGCTGAAAATTGAAATATAAAACATATTTCATTTTATATTTGCCTTTTTGTAATATTTTTCAAAATTATTATCATATATGTTTGTAATTTATTAATATTTATAGCGAGTTTGTAAAATTAAAACTCAGATTAAAATCTAAAACGAAAACTTGAAAAAAAAATTGAAAATCCAGGATAAAATCCGTAAATAATAGTTTAATTTCAAATATATTATGCCTCACCGAACATACACCATCAAAATCGGTGATACCCTCAACAATGGTCAGGTCAAAAGTACCCTGAACTGACGAGAATGCATGAAGAGTTTGATGAAAGTGGATTAACCGAAATTAATATATCAGGATCGAGCAAAGTGGCGGTCTATAGTGTCTATCTACCCTTATGAGATACAGGCGTGTACTTTGTATGTATATATGTAAAATACCTGATGGTTGGTGGTTAGTCCAACCCAGCTAGAATCTCATCCGATTGTGTTACTTTTTACATACATACATACATACATACATAAACTCACGCCTTTTTCCCAGAAGGGGTAGGCAGAGGTGCCAGGGCACCCACATTTCGCCTTGTATGTTCCGTCCCATGATGTGATAGGTGGCGAGCCTATCGCCATATCGGGCACAAATTCCTGACTGGGCTGATAATGAATAGAAAAATCCAATATCACTTTGCCCAACCCGGGATTCGAACCCGAGACCTCAGCTTTGTAACCGTACCGGAGTACAACTACGCCACCGAGGCAGTTACTTTTTACAGTATAATATATTGTTTTTAATGTTTTGTCAACAGGCTTTGAGTCAGCACGTGACGCACCGAGTAGACGGCGCGAAGCCTGGCGGAGTGATGTCCGCCTTCAGCACGATTCAGTTCACAGTGCAACAGCATCATTTTGTAGATGGTAAACTTAGGGTAAGCGTTATATTTCTTTCCTAAAACTGACTTAGGCTGCTTCACACAAGATTTTCAGTGATAGGTCTCCCATATGTGAGAGACCGCCTGGGTAGGTACAACCGAAATGTCCATTTCTCTTCACTGCTGTGTTTCAGATTAAAGGACATTGTACCCAGAGTAACTACTGGACTTATTGAGACTCATCATGTTATGTCTCATGATTGCGAGCGCATTGAAAAGCCAAGCATTGCTTTGTAACTTTCGTTTTGCTACTGTTCATGAGCGGTTGTATTACTATCAGGCGAACAGAATTCCCGTCTCACCATTCTTTGGGATAAAAAAGCACCGCACGTTTTTCGCAACGTAAGTTTTAACGAATCAATGTTTGCAAAATACATCGTAGAGTAATCGCAAAACAATTAGAATAGTATGAAGTTGCCACGCGGGTGTGAATAGTTAATACGCCCACAATGCCAATACCTTGAGATAAAATATTTCTAATTAATTATTTATAGAATATAGACAAGACGTTATTCCATGATGTTAAAAACGACAATTCAGAAATATACACGGCTGATTTCACGTACATACAATGCACCCGAGTGCAAATACTTTACACTTTTTTTCTGTCGACAGTAAAATTTGTCATATTCAGAAGTGTTGTATTTTTGAGAGCCATGTGCGTTGTAATTTTGTCGATATATTTATATATTTTATATAAATCTATTCATCATAGGCTTTCAACTCAGAAAACTTAATCAAATCCTTTAATAAGTTTAAGAAGCTAGTGAATGAAAGCAACGTGAAGAAAAAACTGATTCAAACAAAATCCAGCGCCAATTTATTCTATTTATTTTCTTGAAACAGATTGCGATATCAAACATTTGTATAATTTATATACTGTATACATGTTACCGAATAAATATACGAAAACTAGGAATTATACACAATTTCTAGAAAATGTTTACCATTCCGAGCTTGTTTGGAAAATGTCTAAAATAATGATTTGAAAATTCCGTCATACAAAAATTTCCTGGGGAATGTACATGATATGTATTCCATAAAAAAAATATACAATTCCGAGACTATGCTGTGACATACATTAAAAATGAATGTTTCTGAGAATAAGGTAAAAAAAACTAGTAAACATATTAAAATCAAAATAATGTAACGATTCAATCGTCAGGTTAGGTTAGGTTAGTTTATTTCCATTTTAAACGTAGATAATTTTATTTTTAAATCAACAATATCAATTTGGAAAATATGAACTTCTTATGAAGATTAAAAGCATAGGTAAGTAGTAGATAAATGAGTCATAATTTAAAGTATTAAAGGAGAAACTATGTGGTAGTTTTGATGACCTCAGGCACACAGCAACTAAAAAAACGAGACTATTTTTTTGTAATTGTTGTTCTATCGTTATATTTAGGTCGTAAATAGAAAGAAAGAAAAAAAAAATAATAATAATTGACGCGTCTGTTTGCGAAATTTTATTTTCGTTGTGTCTGTTGACTACAGACACAACAAAACTACACTACTACTCGGTTTCGTTTTCGGTCGCAGTCTTGATATAACCTGTATACGTTCATTCCTACTACATGTAGATATATATGACGGGGAGTCAGACTGATTGTCTAAATCTTCCGCCATCAGTTCTTGCGAGTCGTCCATAGCTATGTATCGCCGGCGGTCTCTAGTAGTTTATTGCAGCTAAATAAACATGTTGTTCTATTGCCACGATTAGTTTTATTGTTCCAACATAACTTGGAAATCAAACTTACAGAGATTTTCAAGTATGAAAACAGATTTAAAGTAAACGGGTTCACATGAGTGCCATTCTGCCTTGCTTTCAAAATGGGATAACTTTTTCTCTTCAATGTCAAAGTCATCCTTTCATTTTGAGAGAAGTTAGCAGTGTTGCCCACTTTAAATCTTATTTTCTACAAAGATCAAACCTATGGATCAAAAAAAAAAAAACAAATCAACACTATTATCATGTATCCAAATTAAATAAGCCATCTCGCCCCGTCATATAAATATTATGGAATTCGCAAAAAAAATATTGTGCAATTGATGAAACAGGGTTTCATCATACGTTGAGCTTTTAATGGACTGTCTTAGTTTATTGTACGTGCAATCAACGACGATTATAATATCAGGTGTTTGGCACATCATCTGCAATGCAATGCAAGACCATCATATATACCAAGAGCCCGTGGCTTTCGTCATTTTATAAAAGCTGAAAGTTTGTCTGGGCATGCTTCTGAAATAGGCATCACACGATCAGCTATTATGAAGTTTCGTTCATGGTTTCTTGGGAAGTTATCAGCTCAAATGTATCTGGCAAGATTAAAGAACCATCAAAAGCGTCTGATTACCAAGAAAAATATTTGTTACACAAGGAAGATAATTGAGAAAAACATATAATATGGGGTGATTGTATGAACGGAATGGAGCCCAAAACAATGATAATTAGAATTTTGCCTCTTTGTGCGGTTGTGGGCAATATTACAAAAACCTTTATTCAAAGCGACAGAAGAAAATAAAAGGATTACTTAGCTTGGTTTTGCAGATCTAAAAATATACAATAAAGATTCTAGCAATAAACTAAGTACGTAATGTGAGGGTAGCCTATTGCCATTAATATTAGATAGCTTTACATCCTAGATACATCTATGCTGCTTGCAAGCATTTCAATATATTTTTTCGTAATAAAGCAAAGAAAGTACAGATCGTAGCAAAGAAAAATTATTTGATTGCGAATTTATGTTAAGGTGTGGTCTGAATGCCTATTTTTGAGCTACTCTAGTATCCACAGAAATATTTCAGTCTCACTGTAACAGAATTAGGACGGATAAAACATCCAAGCAGTGGTCGCTACAGATATGTTTTTATCCCATATTTTTTATACTTGCACGGCAAAGTGAAGTCCATTTCGGTTACAGCAATAACGGTTTACCAAGATATATTAAGACATTCATTTCGAGTCTGTGGCAGCTAGTTTAACATTTAAGATCTCACAAGGATTAAATTAATTGAAGCGGCGCGTGTTGCTTTGCTTGGAATGCGAGGTTAGTGAATGCGACTGATTGTAATTACGCCGCTGGTTTTCGACTAAATTTAGACGTATTGAATTTTTACTACTACTTAACACGGGGGAGTAAATGCTCTTTATTGGATAACTAGGTGTAAGTCACGAACCCCATTCCGAAGCTATGAAAATATAAATTAAAATGAAGTGAAAATAATTTCCTGAATCCATTTAGATGTTCTACACCATTTAGATTTAGTATTTTTTTAGTTACCACTCGTTTCGGAAAGCGATTTTCACTAGAGAAGAACGGGTAAGGAACTCTAGTGGTGCTCGTTTCAAAACCCGTTTAAATTTAGTGATTATTACAAAAGTTAGAAGTGGTTCAAATCAGAGCAGCTAATAATTTCTTATAACATTTTAAATACGAACATGTTTATATGTGGAGAGTGCTGGCTTTTCAAGCTTGCTTTCACTTTGCCCAATAGTAAAATGAGAGGTTCAATTTCTTTGCCGTTCTACATAAATACATCCATAAACACAAGCCTTTTTTCCCAGAAGGCGTAGGCAGAGGTGCAACCAAGACACCCACGTTTCGCCTGGTATTTACTGTCACACGATGTGATAAAGGGCGAGCCTATTGCTGAATTACATTATACAATACAAATTTCTGATTCCGGGCTGATATAGAATAGAAAAATCAATTTGTCCGACCAGAGATTCGAACTCAAGATGTTTTGCAATCATACTGTAGTACAGTTTGCCTTACTAACCCTGTCTAGTTGTGATATCAAAATGATCACAACTAGACAAGTGAAGGTCCATTGTTAATTATAAGCTTCCGCCGAAGGTTTCCATGGATACATCTATTAGGATTATAGATTCATCTATTAAGGCACTATGCATGTATAATAAGTACTCAATTTATTTTCTGCCCGGTCAGCACCTTGTTTTCACAGAGTATTAAATATAGTATAAAGGTTGAAACGGGTAGGCAGTCGGTAAGACTTCACGTTGCCCAGCTCGTAAATTGCCAAGTCATCTCAATCTCCTACTAGCCAGTAGCAAGCACTTAGGAAAACCTTATAAATAGCTAATGCATTTGACGTTGAAATTTACGAACAATATTTTTCTTGAAAGGGCCTCAGTCGTATTATAAAGCGACCTATTATTACCACATCATCATACTACACAGTCAGGTCATAAGTATTGTCACACAGTAAAAACTTTTCTTTTAGAATGCTGGCCACAAAAAAGTTTATTGAGTTCGAATTTCGAATTGTTCATGAAAATAAAAATGTATACTTTTTAGAATTTTACTCATTTTTAAATATGGAGTGGACGCTTAAAGAAGACCGTGTTGCAGTTATTGCGTTGCATCGTTGCGGTTACGCGCCAATTCAAATTTTTGACAAACTGAAAATTTGAATATAACCAAAAGATTAGTTTATCGTACCATCAAACGATACAATGAAGACTCTAGTGTAGATGACAGGTCAAGAAGTGGTCGCCCTCGGACTGTTAGGACTCCAGCAGTGATAAAAGCTGTGAAGGCGTGAATTCAAAGAAATCCCAAACGTAAGCAGAAACTGTTGCCCCTGCAGATGGGGTTAAGCAGAACCACGGTGAAAAGGGTGTTGAATGAAGACTTAGGGCTTCAGGCATATCGAAGAAAAACAGGACATCGTTTGAATGCTCGTCTAATGGACCTGAGACTGAAGAGATGCCGCGCTTTGTTGAAGCGGTACGGGGAAAAAAATATCGGGAAATTATTTTTTCAGATGAAAAAATTTTTATCGTAGAAGAGAGCTACAACAAACAAAATGATAAGGTGTACGCACACAGTAGTGAAGAAGCGAGCAACCGTATTCCGCGTGTCCAACGAGGTCATTTTCCATCCTCGCTCATGGTATGGTTGGGAGTTTCTTATTGGGGCTTAACAGAGGTACATTTTTGTGAGAAAGGTGTAAAAACGAATGCAGTTGTGTATCAAAATACAATCCTGACGAACCTTATGGAACCTGTTTCTCATACCATGTTCAATAACAGGCACTAGGTATTACAACAAGATTCGGCGCCAGCTCATAGAGCGAAGAGCACACAAGACTGGCTGGCGGCGCGTGAAATCGACTTCATCCGGCACGAAGACTGGCCCTCCTCCAGTCCAGATTTGTCTGTCTGTCTGTATCAGCCCATATACGTCCCACTGCAGGGCACGGGCCTCCTCTACAATCGAGAGTACGATTGAGAGTGGTTAGGCCATATAGTCCACCACGCTTGCCTAGTGCGAGTTGGCGGACTTACATACCATAGAAATTTTATAAATCGCTATGGTATGCAGGTTTCCTCACGATGTTTTCCTTCACCGTTTTAGTGCGTGGTGATTGACTATCAATACACACATGACTCCGAAAAGTCAGAGGTGTGCCCTGGGATTCGAACCCGCGACCACCGTGAACATGTTGGCAGTCGCGTCTAGTCCGTTTACCAACAGGCCACCACGCACTTAGATTACACAGTCCAGATTTTAATCCGTTAGATTACAAGATATGGCAACACTTGGAGGAAAAGGCGTGCTCAAAGCCTCATCCCAATTTGGAGTCACTCAAGACATCCTTTATTAAGGCAGCCGCCGATATTGACATGGATCTCGTTCATGCTGCGATAGACAACTGGCCGCGCAGATTGAAGGCCTGTATTCAAAATCACGGAGGTCATTTTGAATAAACTTTAGTGTCATAAGATTCTATGTTTTGTTAAGTTCATTTTGGTATATAAATGGTTACATAATGAATAAACTTGTTTCAATTATTTTATATTAAAAATGTGACAGAATATATGACCTGACTAGGTATTATTCGTATATTAACGATTACTTGCAAGTTTTCACGTGTTATGCAAAGTAAGTAAAACATGGACTTTGTTTTTATCGTGGTGTTTTCCAAATACCTACCTATATAATTTGATCTATACGGGTATATCTAGACTGCTAACGAAAATGAAGTCAGATGGTAGTAATTTTAATGACGCCTGTCGTCAGTCGCCTTTTTTTGTGCAAAATTTTTTGACCTATTGCGTCTGAAGTCACCAAAACTATCACCTGGATTCGTTTTCGCTAGCAGTCTTGATATACCCTGTATGGCCTAAGCACTCTCAATCATAATCTTGATTATAGATGAAGTTCTATTCGTATTAATCATTTATCATAATATGTTGTGCGCAGGTATTTTTAAAGTTTTAAATACTTGTATAATGTATATACATAAAAAAGCCATCTAACAATGAATGTCCGTAACATTTATCAACTATCCAGAGTCAGGATCACCACATAATCGATTGTTCCAGATCCGATGTACGGCGATCATATACTCAATATATTTGCAAAGCTACGAGAAGAGCTCGCAAGAGGAAAGGATACCAACTACCCCTACCACCGAGCCAGAGAAGCACCAAGCTATAGTCTACTCGAGACATCGACCGCCACCCACAAGTGAGTATAAAGGTATGGCATAAACACTCGTTTTTACGCTGGAACTAGAATATTACCTCTTTAGGTCAAAAGTGGGTATTGTATCATTGAGGTATACTAGAGTGGACATCAGGAACAAAATCTTTGTGCATTGTGCTGATCGTATACCTCTAAGGGAACACAGAAAAGTGATCCGTATGGTTTTACGGCGTAAGCGTGACAGAGATAGAAATAGAAGGAGTGGTACTGTTCATTTTTATTACAAACATTTTGTTTGTAGTGTCCGCTCTAGTATAGTCAATATCTCAATGACATTATATCACCCTCATTATCTATGTATTTCTTTTATTGCATGGACAAATAATTTCAAAGTTTACGATGGAACTTTTCTAGTGCACTTGCACAAGAACATCACTGATTACATCGCATCATTTCGACCAACCTCAAATGGAATTCATATTTTTAACAACTTTCTCTGAAAACTTGACTTTACTACTTAAGAAATTTAGAAATTAAAATTTTCTACTATAATAGGCTCTCAAGTTATATTCGTATGTAGACACTTGAGTCATTTATTATATTGTTTCGCTAATTTAAATATATTAAGAAGTCTTGAAATCTAGGAAGCGTTTTCGTATTGTGAAAATATGACGCTTAGAAATTTCTATTTATCGTAATCACTATGTTTTGTTGCTTACGTCACATAGTTGCAGTACTATTATAGTTTTCAGTTCAATTATTTCTTGTGTATAGTACGTTACATGATTGTCGTTGGTACCTATAGATTATTACGATCTTTTGGCGTCCGGAGGCGTGGTAGTCATGCTGTTGTCAAAATATTAGAAACAGTATTTCTCTCTCCACATTCTATTATAATGGATATGTTAATACTATTAGATAACGAGTATAAATGCTTGTTGTTTATAGTATGAAAACATATTTCGAACAATGTTTAAATATATATTTTAAAATGTTATTTTTAGTTCCTAATTTCGCCACACGCCACTTGAAAATAGATGAGTTACACATTCGTATTTTGTGTCATGTAAATATTTTGATATTCTTTGATTTTAGGCACTTTTAAGGTATAGCTATGCTAATAATTATCAACTTTGACTAAAATCTAAATATATATAACTCAAAGGTGGCTGACTGACTGACATAGTGATCTATTAACGCACAGCCCAAACCACTGGACGGATCGGGCTGAAATTTGGCATGCAGGTAGATGTTATGACGAAGGCATCCGCTATGAAAGGATTTTGATAAATTCCACCCCTAAGGGGACAAAATAGGGGCTGAAAGTTTGTATAAATCTTCTTAGATTTTCGACTAGACTCAAAAGCTATCTGCACCCGGGCGAAGTCGGGCCCGACTGATAGTAACCAATATGTTTCTATGCATGCTGGTGTACGTGTTTCTCATAGTAGGAAACATTCACATCACGAATACCCAAGCACTTGTACCGTTCACCTTGCCACACGTACCGTCGGTGCATTACGTAAATTCTAATTGCTGTTTAGCATAAAGCATCTTGTTTAATTCGGCTTACTCAGTCCTTTGCTCGGAGATGGCAAAACGTGTCCGTAAAATTGTACAAGCCTTTATTACAAATGCAAAAAGCGTCCAATACTAGAGCCGCTTACAAAGCAAGAAGACACAGCTTCGTTACAAGTCAACAACTAATTTCCTTCACGAACAGAACCTGTTTTATATAACTCCAGTTCACTCTCCTGGATACGATATTTATTGCTCCCACCGCTGACTACCTTTTTAAAAGCGTTAAAAAACTTTTTTACAAACTACAGTTTTTAGTGGAAAGAAATGTTCGGAATTCAAATTTAGCTTGAGGTTGAATAATAGCAAAATATTTAATGAAATGTTTTGACTTCATTCGTTATGCGTTATTTATGTATAATATGTATACTGGGTAGACCGAGATTACTACCGAAAACGAAGACGAGTGATAGTTTTGTTGACTACAAACTCTCATATTTGAGAGACCGATTAGGTAGCTACGAACGCACCGTCTATTTCACACGCAAACTAGTAGTATAAACGCAAAGTCGTGTTTTAATTTGAAGGACATTGTAGCTATAGTAACTACTGGACATAACATCTTTTGTCTAAGGATGATGAGTGCAAGGAATACCAAGCATTCCTTTGTAATTCATGCTGTTGTTTGGTTTTGCTACTATCCATGAGCGGTCGTATCGCCTACCTTCAGGCGAAAGGCATGCTCGTCGCGCCATTTATACCAACAAAGAAAAACAGTATAGTTTCAACCAGATTAGTAAATAGGAGTATGTGAAAACATGATAATATTATATTTCTATGTAACCGGTTTACAACACAAAGAGATTTCCCCTTACCAATTACATCAGTTTTTGACTTTTGTATATTTCAAAGTACACTTTTTTATCACTAACACAGAAGAATTTAATTTAAACTGCAAAATATAACTGATAGGTCTTCTAAGGTATTTTCAAAAGCATAAAATGAACGTGGGTAATTTTAGATGAATGCAATTTTATACCATAGCATTACGGATAACATTATTTTTATATCCGTTTCACTTCCTGTTAGCTCACTGACGTTAAGCAGTCTAATAATAAGCTTACTTTGTCCAATTGTAAACCCGATATAATTTTCTCAGACAATACTGCTCTCCGTTTAATTATTGTTTGATTATTTTATGATTGCCATCTTTTTGGTGTTAAATACATAATTGTTTCTTATTTTTGATTTAAAATAGATTATAATTACCTTTAGTAGTAATAAATATATAGTCTATCATACATAGTACCAATAAACTGTGCCGAGGGTATCGAAATTAAAGAGACTTTTTTCAAAAACAAGCGGAAAAAATACATTTGTCTCCATGCGGAGATCGATCATCGAACCACCCGCCTTTCGATTCAGCGTTTAATTAACTGTATCACGGAAGCTTTCAAATATATGCATAATATACACATAATATTATAAGACATATATTCAGTATAAAACTGACTGCCTCGGTGGCGTAATTATATTACAATACGATTAAAATACTGTGGTATCAGGTGCGAATCTCGGGTCGGGGAGTGATATTGGATGTTTGTAATGGCTTCTTCTATATACCTATATATGTATATCTGTGGTGGGTGGCTCAAAAAGAAGAGGCCGCTGTGTGTCATCACTGTGACAACTGTTCGGGGGACACAGCCTAACACACTTTTTTGAAAAGTCCAGCATTTCGTGCTGAGAGTGCACGGCACTCTAAGCAGCCATTAGAGACGACCTCTCATGAGAGTGAGATCAGCTGTGATTCCTTCTATGTTCGAGAGTCAGAGGTCATGGCAGGCAACGTTTTGGCTTTCGTACCCTTTTTGGCTTTCTCCGGGGTACTGAGAGGGGAGCTTTCCTCTTGACACACACGAACAAAGGGGCCGATGTCACTATGAGATAAAAGCGTGTTAAGATTTATAAATAGGTGCTATTTTTATTCAATTGTCTACTTATGACGACCTATACTATAAACATAGCCGGGATTACAAAGTTCCTCACACACACGCAAGAAATTTACAATTTAAATTACATTCCTTTGTTTCACAATATACCATAAATAATTTAAGGCCCGCCCTTATTTCGCTGGTTCGCTACAAACCGTATTTCTGTAGACTGCTGTCTGTGTATTAGTTTCGGCGGTGTCTAATTTACATGAGAAGTAGACGTTATATCCAAATATATTATTCCTATACAAACACAATGGCGGTGTACAAACTTCTGAACGTGGATTTATTTGGAAGTTTGAATTATTTTATTTATAGTAGGTGTGTTGTGAGAGGTCGCCTGGGTACCACCGCAATGTATATTTCTCCCGATAAACAGCAGTGAAAATCTACTATTTTGTTTCGATTAAAATAACATGTTACCCCAAGTTACTACTAGACATATTGAGACCTAACATTTTATGTCTCAGGGTGGCGCGAGCACTGGTACGCCAAGCATTGCTTTGTAATTCTTGGTGTTGTTTGGTTTTGTTACTACCCATGAGCGGTCATATCGCGTCCATAGAAGAAGAAAAAAAAACTGGTGGTTGTCCAGTCTATGGTTGTAAATATTGTTAAGAAGTGGTAGAGAGACGGTGCTGTCACTCATAACTAAGCTCAATCTCGTCCGAGGCGGTACCACTGTCTCACAGGAAATCGACGTGAAGCGACAGCCTTCCTGCCGTGTTACGTACGGTGAATGGGATTGCTGGATACACTTTTCCTATTCCCACCCTTTTGACTTCCCCCTCCCACTCTATTTGATGGGCTGGCAATACATCCATGAGCAAGATGTGGCAGTAATTGCTTACCATCAGGTAACCAGTTTGCTTGTTTGGCGGACCTATAAAATAAAAAAAGTAGAGTTTTCTCTTTCGCACATCCACCACTGCAACTCTTGTCAATTGGTTTTATATCTTGTTGTACCTCGCATTAATAGGCCCCTCTATATAAATATTTGTTGGTAATGACTAGCAAAATGCAATATCACTTTTCTCGACCCAGGATTCGAACCAGAAACCTCACTTTTGTAACCGTACAGTAGTACAACTACGCCTCCCAGGAATTCAATAGAGCTTAGAAAGAACAAAAAGCGCTACCATCAATTTAACTCACAAATGTTTCAAGCCAATGTTGTTTTTTTCTGTTTTCAATAAATCTAAGCTCAGTTAGCTTTATCATAACGTTGAAAAGCTAAATAATATGCTGAACTTCCAGCTTAATAAAATATTTTTAGACATGCTTAAATTAAACTATATACAAGGTAAATCGAAACTGCCACCAAAAACGAAGCCAGGCAGTTATCAGAAGATGATACTTTTAGATACTTTAGATACGAAAATAAAAAAAATATTGTTAAGATATTAGAGGTTGTGTTTTTTTTATTGTAATGAATGGCGAGATGAGCAAGCCGTTCGCCTTATGGTAAACGATACCACCGCTCATAAACAGTAGCAACATTCCACTGCGCTCGCCATCCAGAGACATAAGATATTAACTCTCAATATGTCCAGTAGTTACTTTGGCTACAATGTCCTTCAATCCGAAACACAACAGTGCATTTACGCAATGTTGTTTCACGGGAGAAACAGACATTGCGGTGGTACCTACCCAGATGCACTCTTACATATGAGAGACCTACCACCAGTAAATAATAAACTATAGGGTCTTGGCAGAGTTGAGGTTTGGCAACACCGCAAAAGTAAAAAAAAAAAAAACAATAAACTGAAGTGGACTGAACTATAGCAAAAGTAAGAATAGAGTACAAATCGTCCCACTCGTTGTAGCTCTTTACAAATACAATTACTTAGCTACAGTAAGTCCTCAAAAAAAGACATAAAATAAAACCTTTACTTTTGCATTTTGTCTAAATTCCTGAAAGAGGTAGGTAAATGTTTTTGCACCGCTGCTCGTCTCTCATTCATTCAGTATGTATATTTACTCTAATGATATTACGTATCAAGGCGAGAGCGGCGCTCGTGTTCCAACTAATGACAGCGCACCTTCAATTTGTTTCGCATAATGTCAGCGGCTCGCCGAGTGCGAACGAAATATCTCGAAAATGATGAATTCATGTTTCATTCTTCACATTTAACTTCTTAAAGTGTGAATATATGCTTAGACATTCTTTGGGGAAATCTGTAGAAAGGGCGTGATGGATGTGACAGGTTTTAAGGAGAAATGTTACTTATTACTATTTAAAATAAATTATACATTATAAAGTTGTGTGTTCTAAATACGAACTTATAATCTAGATTCTAGTGTGTTCTGACTAGTGACATACAGAATTCAAATTCGACTTTTGAAATATTCTAAATGAATAATTCCGCGTATCTTGTTTATTTTCCATACATACATACATACTTACATTTTCTCATGTCTTTTTCCGAGAAGGGGTAGGCAGTGCTGTCAGGACACTCACGTTTCGCCTTGCGTGTTTAATCCGACGACGCGATGGAATGGTGCCATATCGGGGACCGATTCCTGACTTGGGATGATAATAAATAGGAAAATCGAATATCACTTTTCCCGATCCGGGGTTCGAACTCGGAACCTCAGCCTTTTAATAGTATCATACTACAATTGCGCCACCTTTTGTAAATTTCTCATGTATGGAGAACAGTTTATTAGGCTATATTCAGCTTCAAAATTCATTGTGGAATGTAAGTTTAGATTAATTTCAGCTTTAATGATTTTTGAATAGAATGTCATGTACTCAAAAGGTCTGATACGGTGGGTACTTTTCTATTATTTAAATGCCTGAAGTTTGTTGTAAACTGTAAAATCCTTTATTCATTAAGGTATGTCCGTTCAAGAGAGTAAACGAGAGTCCCCATTAAGCTACTTAAAACATTAATTTCTCCAACATTTTACAATCCCTTGTTAACGTAGATTTCAAATACTTTATATGAAAGTTATTTTTCAGTGTATGAATTTTTTAATGATTTTATTCAGTAAGTATAATTTAATAAATAGATTTAAAAATAATAAACATATCTGTTCATATTACTGTATTAAACCTTGACACAAAAAGAGGGATTTTATAATTACATGAGTAGCTATGTTTTTTTTGTGGAGGTTGTAAATTGTGGAGGTCCTTGGGAATTTCAACACTGTCTCTGAGAGCCGTGCTTTTTTTATCGCTCAGCAAGGCCCTGGAGGCTAATTTCTGTCAGTCCGTTCTCCTACCACTGCGTCAATTTGATAACTGTTTGGCCGATATTGTAAAGGAGAAGGCAGATGAATGACGAGAAGAGCATGCTGTTCAGCCGATGGGAAGCGATACGACCGCTCATGAACACTAGCAAAACCAAACAACACCTTGAATTACAATGCAATGCTTGGCATTCCATTGCGCTCGCTATCCTGAGACAACAAGATATTAAGCCTCAATATGTCTAGTCGATATTCTGGCTACAACAACCTTCAAGCCGAAATGCAACAGTGCATTTACACCGCTGTTTGGCGGCAGAAATAGACTTTGCGGTGGTATCTATCCAGGTGGCTTCTCATTTACAAGATATCTACCACCAGTATTGCATTTCTATAATTTTTTACATTATATTTAACAAAATAGCATCATGTGATATTTCCTGGAAATTTATAGGTTAATTAAGCTTTTCCATTCCATCTTCTATTTTCCCAATGTGGATTATGTCATGCCAATCCATTAATTAGTTGTTTTTAATTTCTCAACAGTGCTCGGTGGTCCGGGATAAGAATACTTTTTATACGCGAAATATGAAAGGTCCCACTGGATAAGTATGAAATATGGAATCATATTTTTTACGCAACTGCAGAGAGCAAACCTCACGTTACGTATTATGAAAAGTTTATTATTTGATAAATTTGCCACCAACGTTTAACTGGCAATACATTTCAATTTAGCTTTATAGTTATTGTTAAATTTATACTCCTATTTCTTTATAGTTATTGGTTAAAAGGCATTGTAGGTGCATTTTAAATTGAGTATTTCTATATCGCTTCTAAGGCGGGAGGAACTTATCCCAATCCCTAAATTCGGACAACATAGTTTATCCCATTTTGCCATTTTACCAACGATCGAGAAAAGGGCGAGAGCTTGTTTGTGTGTGCAAAAAACGAATGCTCCGATTTATCTCGGAAACGGTTTGACCGATTTAAATGCGGTTTTTGTAAACGGTTCGCGGTTTATCGGAAATAGTTCTTAGATAAGTAAAATAGTGAACCCGCGAAAGTACGCTAATAGAATGTTTTTTTTCTTATTTTTAAACAAAAATATGCGTTTAAATAAATAGAATAATATGGTGTACGGGTTAAATAACTTTATCCAGAACCGAACATAAGTTATATAAATATTGACGCAAACGAAAAACTTTAGCCTGATTATATACTTCTTAAGCCATTGTTAAACGTTGACGTACTTCATATTACATCGCAGTAATCCGTGAACATAATCCTACGATACATCCAATTTAGGGATCGTATTACGTCCTATTATTTATTTCCTGAGAAGGTTGTTTACTTGTTTGTAATGGATGTTTACTACACGCGATCTCGTTATCGAACATTTTGAGGGAATCAATCTAATGGATCGGAGTACGGTCGGGAAGCGGAGCGCGTACCTCGACGAAGTATAATTTAGAACGTTGTTTGTTGTATATGTCTTTTTATTTATTTATTTATTTTATTTTAAACACTTTGTACACAGATGTAGTACAGGCGGACTTAATGCCCAAGGGTATTCTCTAACAGCCAACCTTAAGGTAGTGCAGAGAGACGGAAGCAGGTGCTTATTAAAAAAATAACAATAAGCGAAAAGAGAAAATATATAAAATATAAATAATAATATTTAAACGGATATATAAAATTTTAATTATATATATCAAGACTGCTACCGAAAACGAAGCCGGGTGGTAGTTTAAGCGACTTCAGACACAATGCAACAGAAAAAGTTGCAAAAAAGAGCGACAATTTTTTTTTTGTTATTTTTTTCCTATGGCTATATTTGGGTGGTAAATACATTTTTTCCTAAAATAATAGTGTATACCCTTTTATTTATAAATACTCTAAGGTATAAAAGAGTTTAAATTATTATTTCAGCAAAAACTATGGATTTAGCACCCAAAAATGACGATATTTAAAAAATCATAAAAAATAATTGTCGCGTTTCTATGCGAAATTTTTTATCGCATTGTGTTTGTAGCCACTAAAACTACCACCCGGCTTCGTGTCGGTAGCAGTCTTGAGATACCCAGTATATATATATATATATATATATATATATGTCTATATATATTTTTACTAATATAATTTTATATATAAATAAAATATACACATAAAAAACTTAATAAATAAATACCTACATTAGTGGGGAGAATCTGCTACTTCTGCGAGGAGTAATTGCCGAACCTTTACCTTTTACTTTACTTACTTTACCTTTTGTCTTTTTAGTTTTTGTTATCAAAAGAATGTACCTAAAATACACTAGTGAAAGAACTATTTCTATGGGACGTATTGTATTTTATTTGACGTAACTCCCGCGTTAGTCCTTTACAAAATATAATGCTTTATTAGTATTAGTTATTCCTGCAAAGGGAATGGTGCACTTTATTTTATTAAGCTACTAGCGGCCCGGCCCAGCTTCGCCCGGGTACAAATGAAGATTCCGGTCCATGTTTTATTTAAACTCAACATGACTGCTATTCTCTATACTGCTTATCCAATCCCGTCCTGTATTCTGATGTCCCATTTTATCCACCTTATATTCAATTCAATCCCGTCTCCAGATTAAAATAATTATTTTTCTACGGAGATATTATTAAACTATTACTACTCCGAGGACATTCATTGAAATCAAAAGATGTAGTAACAACATACACATCGGATTATAACATCTACTACCAAAATGCCGAAATATGCTTACAATGCGCTTACAAAGGGCGAAATATGAATAGTCAAATTTGAATACGGCTTATTATTATTTGAATGCACGTTTATATTGACAAATACATATAATTTATAAAATATAGCTTTCTTTTGCGACTACGTTCGCGTCAAATTATACACAAATAAATCATTGTGGTTTAGGTACTACAAATAGTTTAATATGAATAAAAAAGTTCAAAATGACCGTCAAGTACCCATTTAATTTCTTTCCCATTTAATTTAGGTTATTCGAACAAAGAGTGCCTCAGATATCGATGTGGGGACCAATAGGATAAATAACAAAAAAGTTCAAAATGGCAGCCACAAATTTGGATTCTGACTCCGAATGTAGGTTATTCGAACAAAAGGTTCCTCGGATATCGCTTTGGAGACGAATCAGATTGTATGTACTGTACTATATCAGCCCATATACGTCCCACTGCAGGGCACGGGCCTCCTCTTCAATCGAGAGTACGATTGAGAGTGGTTAGGCCGTATAGTCCATCACGCTGGCCTAGTGCCGGTTGGCGGACAATCAGATTAATAACAAAAAAATCAAAATGGCGACCCAAAATTTTGATTCTAAATCCGAATGTAGGTTATTCGAATAAAGGGTGCCTCAGATAGATAGATTTAGCATAATAACTTAACAACTTGTATGCCTACACTTGACGTAGCTATCCTACTGTCCTGCTAAATCCCGTCTTAACCCGTCTGTTCAGTCACTTCTCGATCCGTCCCGTCCATTCTCTTCATTATCCATTCCGTCTTATATCGTGCATTTACACTTCGTCATATCAAATATGCCAGCTTTCCCAGTTCTCTCCCGTACCTCCCACTCTATTATATCCCGTCTCTCCATATCCAAATACTGTGCCTTATAAATTTTTGACATTAAAAACTTTAGTGATTCTGATTATCCATGCAATATTCCATCCCTTAATCACACCCACAATGCTGCTTTTCCAAAAATATTGCATTCAATATTTAGGTAAAATATAACCTATCTCACTCAGAGACGATATATTACATTAATTTCTATCAGTGAATTATAGCGAACGAAAGGCTACTGTAAAAATTCGTGATAAAAGTGACATTCGATCTTGAAAAGAAGTAAATATAACTTTTTACGCGTGCAAATTATTTATTTAATTGTCTCTATTTATGTAGCTTGATATATTCTCCTTAGTTCACACAAAATACATTTCTGAACGCATTATTTGACAACCAATTTAAACGTCAATCCGTTTAATTAAGTACTTGCACGTCCACTGTCAATGTCAAATTTCAAATTTTTAAAATATACCCTATTTCTATTTACATTAGGCTGACAAATTGAATTTGACAAACGTCAACTGTCAAAATCGGCGGTCGGGACGTGGAAGTACTTAATGTCATTAATTTACATCTTTAAAATCTAAAATACGCCATTAATCGAATATTGTGGATATATGTTGTCGATTCGAAACCTTTATTTAAATACGTTTTTTAATTTGAGGGAAGAGTTTACCGTATCGACGGAATGAACATTAAATGTTTGACAGTTACAAACCCAAGAACTATTTGTATGAGAAAATGTTAATAAGCTAATAGAAACTCGGGAAACCGGGAACATGATAAAAAGTATTCTATGTCCTTCTCCTGGTTCTAAGCTACCTCCCCACCAATTTTCAGCCAAATCAGTTCAGCCATTCTTGAGTTATAAGTAGTGTAACTAACACGACTTTCTTTTATATATATAGATTGTATAGCTTCTATCGCGGGCCTTGAGCGTGGAGACTGAATCCAGAAATTCCGTAACGAAAATAACCTAAGTCCGACCGACATTTAAATTTAATATTTTTATTTTTATTCAAATATGTGCCAGTACTTTTAAATTTAATATTTTTATTTTGATTCATATATATGCCAGTAATTTTAAATGCGAATTGCAAAGCTATTGCGTAATTAATTGTAATCTAACCTCTTTCGATATTTATTTTTGCCATATATCGATGAATAGCAGAACTTTTAATGTTTCTTCAGTTCAGCAACTCGCCTCTAGGTGGCATTGGTTTTATCAGCGTTACTGCGCATGCGTAATCCCCCTCTTCGCCCCGCAATCTAGTGACTCATGTCTGCTTAGAGTTTCGGCGTTAGGGCACCTCCTCTTTGTATTTAATTCATGGTACGACTCTACGAAGCTCGCACGTACAACAGTGAATATCTGTATAATTAATATCAAAGAAAAACAAAGGAAAAAAATACTGCATAAATAAAATAAATAAATAATTATACATATAACATAAGTTGATAAAAAAAATGCTATGCAATAGCTTTAGCGCGGCAGTCTCCGAGTGCCACACGTCTTTTTTTTTAATTTAAAGCATCAGATACTGAAAGTATAAAGATGGACTCCTATTTCTATCTATATTATTAAGTTCTTTCTCATGTTTTCTTTTTCTTGGAGGATTTCACGGTGATCATCGTTGATTAAAATTTTACCTGCAATGATCCGAATTCTACTGGGAATAATTGTTCAATGAGTTTATGCCTCGCAAAGGCCCAGCAAACGAGCAAGCAAGTCATCAAGGCATGGGATTGCCGTCCGATGCCAATGGATACTCTGCCTTGGCGGCATTTGCGCTTACCATCAGGTGCAATGTCGCCACTATACCCGGCCAGAGCAAAAAATAAAAAAAAACTGAAGTTAAGTGATCACTGCTGCCCATGAGCATCCATGACGCTTCGATCGTGGAAGTCTTGCCAGTCTATCAACTCGGGAGGAGGGTGAGAGGGAAAAAAGACAGGAAGAGTAAAAGGGGTATTAGGCATCTGCAAGTTTTGCACCGTAACAAATTGTAAGCATCATCATTTAAATAAAAAATACACCCAATAGTTACATGCATAGTCCTGACCCCACACTAAGATTGAGTCTTGTGGCGTGGGTATCAGGAACTACGAGAGATTTTTTTGGTTTCACAAACCGACTCGAAACAAATACCTATGGTTACCACAAATATTTGTTTCAGTGCGGGGATCGAACCGGCGGCCTCTCGTTTTACAGCCGGCGTCTAGCCAACTGCGCCACGGAGGCTGTTAAATTCTGTCTAGGCTGTCATTTCTATTAGATGTCATCTCATAATCATGCTTCTTCAAAGATCACGGTTCTCGGTCGTCGTTGGGTCGATATTTTCTCTTGGGAGATTTTTAGTGATCGCTAATGGACGTCATACCACAAATTGTAAGGATATAATATGAAAAAAAAAAGCATTTTAGTAGCTGTATATTTCTATTTAATCGTATTATATTGACGGTTCTCTCTACTAACGTAAATACGACGATGCGCCCTCTGTGCATTTATCATATTATTTGTCCATGTCCTTTGTGTATTTTTCTAGCAACAATATCAAGATATTTCTGCATGTAATTGTTCCATTACTCACAATATTTTCCCTCTTACAGATACGAGTGCCGCGTCGATTGCCGCCCCAACGAAACTGGGTATCATTATACTGTCCACACTTTCCATACCGATAGTAATGAGATAAATTTATTGTACTCTTCTAGGTAGTTACAAAATTTAATTATAATCGCTGTGTTCTGAAGAACTCGCAGAACCAAAGCTCTGTTTCTACGACTGAAAAAATCTTCTCTATATTTACACTGTTAATACTTTGTAGTTGTGCCAACCCGAATTTATGTGTTCCATTAAATGGGATACAATTATTTACGAGTCTAATTCAATTTCGTGGTGGAAACAATTGCAGTAAATCATTTTAACGCTCTATTAATTTTATAATGTAACGAAACAATAATCAATAGCAACACTGTTCTGTCGCTTCGTCTCTAGCTATGTCTTGGGTTCAATTCCCAGTTCGTGCAGTTTGTGAAGTTTTCAGTTTGCATACATATTGCACGAAAATTTGCCGAATAATGGGTTGTCATTGCATAACGGGATGAAAAATAAAAATTGTTGCACTCCCTGCACCTGAACCTACAAGAGCTTAACAATTAAGTTTTTAATCTGTAAGTGTTGAGATATCAAATTCCGAGTAGTATTGTAAGTATTATGTGTATATATGTCATTATTCCATATTATATCAATTATGTGGGTTCTTTGAAGATTGCTTTGCTACATAACACTATGTAATTCATGTGATTTGCTGCTGGATTGGTGAATTACTGCGGAATTTGTAACCCTTATATTATGCTGATGTATATCGAAGTACCAATGATTGTTTCGAATTGTATAATGTTTATTTATGTGTTAATATTAAGATGTGTAATATATTATCTTAAGGGAATTTTCGGACTATTGTTTTAAATTTCTTAGTGTTGTTGGCGGATTGTTGAATCTGTTATATAATTATACGAGTATATTCTGGCATTTTATTAAATAGTGGTTTTTCATGATAAAGCTAAACAATTTTAGATGTGACTCTTATATTATTTTAAGTATTTATACATAATATGCACAGTACGCTGGGATTATTGTAATCCCTATTATTATATTAAAATTAAATACTAATTCATAATCAATAATAATTCTCCCTTTATTCTCGTGGCGTTATCTCGGCCAGTCTCAAATCCATACACGAGCACAGGACGCACGATGATTTTATAGATGAGACCCTTGAGCGTCATCGGCATCTGGCGGTGCCAAAACATGCTCTAGACCTCCCTTTACTTTGACCAAGCAGCACCTATATGGATTTTAATGTCAAAATAGTCTTTATCACCTTTGTCGGCTTTGTCACCAGACTCATGTAGTACTGACCCAAAGTACTTGAACTTTTCCGTCTTCATGGAAAGTTCAGTCACTGTCCCGATGCCTTGAGGGTCTGTGCTCTCATGTTTTGTACCCGGTTTTCGCCACATTTAACTTTATCAGACCACCGTACTCAAGCGCCCCATGTCCATCGATTGACATGTCGTCGGTATTCTTCCACAATGCGCTATGCTCTGGCGTATATGTATATAACCTGGGCACAGGATGTCAGAATTGATGGCGTCAAGCACTACACTAAAGAGGAATGGACTCAACGCCAAGGCTTGGTGCACACTAACACCAGTTAGCAAAGGATTAGTATCGCCAATGGCAGTCTGAATGAAGGACCGCTATATTATGATATCTATATGATATTATGATATGTGATATCTCTTTTAAAAAGAATTTATAAATTGTGAATAATTTTCGACACGACAATATTTGTTTCAGCTTTGTCATGATGTTACCAAGCGTTAGCTGGGAATATAGAGCAAAAGTTTATAACTCGTCGCTCTATTTTATTTTTATTTCGATATAGAATCGTGACCTGACAATAATGTTCCCCTACTTCATAAAATGTCTAATGACGTAATGTAATGGATTCATCGATTGGCCTTCTACGTATACAATAATATATTTATTGCATGTAGTTATCGTATTTTTTTATCCAAGAATTCAATTTTTATAACTCAATGTTTAATTTCTGGTTACTACAGTATAGGAAATTTGTAAGAAGCAACTCAACACAGCCATTGATTGTTATAATAAGCAACTTAAGCTTCGATTAATGAAACAGTCGACTTAGGTAACGAAAAAAATAAAAGCATTGAATGAACATAATTGTAATAATATCTGTGGAAATAAATGAAAACTGGAGCACATATGTTTTTAATTTTATTATATGCATGTCGATATTCAAAATAAGCACTTCAGAACGCTGCATTGTTCTGGCTTCAAATATGGAAGGACAAAATATGACATAATGGTATTTTGGAAATTAAGCAGCAATTGGAAGTTCACGCTTTTATCCATGAACCTCATTGTTTTGCTGCTAATAGACAATTTTTACTGAATACAGGCCGCTTCTGACAGGTAACTATAAGAAAATGAGGATGTCTTTGCATAGCAGTGGGCTTCATGTGGCTAAAGAAGAAGATTTTCGATTAAGCAAAAGGTAGTGGTTATTATTAAAATTGCCATCGATACAGTCAATGGGTTTTAGCCAACGTAAGATGTTTTAAGAAGGTACCCTGGTTGCAATATCCCCAAGCGTACCGGGATGGAACGTCGATGCCACCGACCTCTGTCGACATCCCCCGGGGTATCGGAAGAGGAGCTTAAAGGCTATAAACCCATTCAAAAATAGATAGTGGAACGGCTGGTGGAATAAAAATACAGCTTAAATTAACTAGCTATTGTTCCTCTATAATACAACGAAATAAAACTCGAGGTAAGTTTTGTAAGTAATTACTTAATAAATATAAATAAATATTTCTCGTAGCGACTAAAAAAGACCAGAGAGAGAGAGAGAAAGAAAGAAAGAGGTCTTAATGATTAAAAAAGAAAATGCAGTATCCCAATTTATGTAACATTACTTATTATGGATTTAATTAGATTCTTCGGAATTATATAAAAACCAAAAAATAACAAAATGATTTATCAACAAGCACAAGTTCCATGAAATAAATTTTTTTTTTTTTTGCTTTGCAGTGTTACTTATTATTTTGTTATTTTTTGGTTTTATATAATTCCGAAGAATCTAATTAAATCACCCCCATCCCGTTTTCCCTCTCTCACTGTAACTTATCTTCTATAATGAACCCAATGCAAAAAGAACCATTGGAATCCTACTTAATTTTAAGGAGTTCCCCTCTCCAGGTCCGAAGATATTTATCAGATTTTCACCATATTTTTATGGGACTAAATGACATACACCAGCTTTCAATCAAAGTAAGAATGGTCGAAATCGGTTCACACAATACAGAGAAACGAGGTCACAAACATAAAAAAGCAACATACAGTCGAATTGAGAACCTGCTCCTTTTTTGAAGTCGGTTAAAAAAAGTAACAATCATAATCTTCTATACAATTTTTTGTTGGTGTTTTTTGTGAGGCATGGACACTTATCTAAAGATATCGAATTACTAACATTTATTTCTTTGATTTATCTTCTATTTGCCCTGTGGCAGGAAACGTTTAGAATCCCACCACGGTATCCTCTGCCTATCATGGAAGGCGCCTAACTGGGGTCTTCGGAGCACTGGGTGCAATTAGGAGCCTTTACTGAAAGGGATCCGAATATTTAGCGAATTCTGTAAGATTGTATAACATTTAGTTGGGATAAAAAGCCAAATAAACTTAAATCTGTAATTCATGCTTTTACTTGCCTGGGCAGGAACAACACTGTATTTTTATGGGTTATTTATGTTTGATCAAAAGTAAAAGTGAATAGGAAAAAATTGTAAAAACAAACGGAAAATAACCATCTAGGATTTTCTTATACTGATTTTTTTTTCAAATGTCATTTTAAACAGGTGCTGAAATCTTTGATGGCGTCCACATTGAGGAGGCGTTTTGTTTAAATCTACTGAACAACGCATTTCATGTTTTCTGCACAGCTGAAATGGTGTATGGATTCATTGCCATTTTTAAAAAAAGACGAAAAGCGACGGTACCGTTTCGTGAAATAATAAGTGGCAGATAAATGTATGTGTGTGCCAGCTAGTTTATCAGGGAGCTTTATGGTGAAAACAAAAAAATGTATCAGCGAACTTTATCTGACAGATCGTGTTAGATGGCAGATAACTATCGGCTGAAACCTTATCAGAAACAGATGAAAATGGCCTTAAATATAGTACCCATTTTATCTGCCTAACGAAAGTGGACACTAGAATTTAACATCTCATCTTGGAATTTCTTTCCCTTTCGTTCATATTATCATGAGTCGACACCTGACCTACGATTAATGTTTTGTTCATGTTGTTATGCAACTGTGATAGCTTACCATTAAGTGAGCCGTTTGCTAGCTTACAGGATACATGCGAAAAAAATACGTCGTCTTAACTTTTAGAATTACGACTTGGATAATAAGACGTATGAATTATTAGTATTCTTAAAGCTTATAGTATTTCCGACCGTTACTAACAACAAACTATTTTAACAACAAAGTTAGTTGAAGGTGTTTTTTCAGCATCATTTTTATGCAAATCTCTAATTAGCGACCTTGCGGAACTCTTGTGCGCCCACTTAACCCACATCGTAACTATTTTTATACTAGAATGTTTGCCCTGTTGTTGTCATAAAAGCACGTAATATGAAGGTAGCATTGACATATAATTTACAATATAGGGCATGAATTTTCTAGTCGGTTTGATTACATATTTGCGTTTTTATAGTGAAATATCGTAGAAAATTTTGAGTGAAGAGTATGAAACGTTTTCATTCATTGAGGAGCACTCAAATAAATGACTGAATTTTATAGATATTAAGTCTTTTACTATTATTTTACTTTGTTGATTATTAAAAGTATGTTTACCTTTTCGTAGTTCATATTTTTTTTGACTAGATTGATTTATTTATTTTTACACATAAATATGGAAATATCCTTTGTTGTTTATTTACAAAATATATGTTAAGATTGTTTGTGTTCTATTGTTAATTAACTAGGATGTAATTTTTTTGGTTTAAATTGTGTAAAATTGCATTTTACTTAAAATAAATAAACAAATAAGCATTATAGGAGTAAGTTTATTGAATAATATAATCTCTTTATTTTAAATCATTTTGTTTTACATATTTGTATACAGTATAATCAACCAACAATGGCGAGGCTTAAGATCCAAGCCATCGGTGGTTAGGACCCCAAAGTGGGGAACGTCCTCAAAATACGTGCTGTGTCAAGCAATACTGCCTTCTGTATCTGACTCCTAATCCAACAGCCAATTGAGAGCCTCTGTGGATGTTGGTCGAGACTCTTTGGTATTAACCCATCAGCAAAAACGAAAATCGGGACAATAATTGTTGAGTCGACAACACAAAATCCTTGCAAACTGCTATCGTAGGCAAGTTTCCTTACGTTGTATTCCTTCACTATTTAAGTGGATGATTGACTATCAATACACACATGACTCAGAATAGTCAAAAGGTGTGGACTGCGATCACCCCAATATTCGCAACGTTGACGTTCTATATTGGCAGCCGCGTATGATTCGTTATCAACAGATTATTATGCACTTATTATTAATTGAATTTATTTATAAATACTGCTCACGGTGCTAATCTTGCTAATAGACATTCACAAACGCTAAATAGTATTAAATAATAATGAACAGAATATTATAGATACATACCGTATTGGTTAAGCAAATAAATAAATGCACATTTGTTAATTAATAAATAAGTTAATCGATACATTACATTTTTTTTCTTTCATTTTGTTTTACATTATTTATTTTAAATTTTCACATTATGTTTGAGATGGCTTATTGAAAACAAGTTTTTATTTGACCCTACATCATTTGTCTTCTTCATAAGAAACCATAGTGCTTTTGTTTTAGTAATTTATTTTCCATCCGGAACATTTCGAGTTAGCTAAAATGTATTTTTTCTATCTTTAAATGGCACTAAAAACGTTCTACAATGTATATGTCGGTGTAAACTTCATAGTTACTTCACTGTTGAGTTATTTATGATGTCAAATTCAACCACAACTCTTTCATCATTGCATATTGGCCACTAGTTCGAAAATGCAGATTCTTACAGAGAAGAACGTACAAGTTACTCTACTGTTGCTCTAAGTAAACACAAATATAACTAATAAGAATATCAATTATGAAAAACCACCAGTACAATAACTCTTTGATTCTGACAACTACACTAGGAACGAATAGCAATAGCAATCAGAAATAGCATGTCAAGTCGATATTAGCATTTCACATCTTAAATAATTCACGTAGTTGATCGGCTAATGTAATCGATGAAGGAGATTTCTTAACCCACTTTAAGAAGTAACTTAACAGTCAAGTCCGTGTTTGTAATTTTAGAAGTGAAAAATGGTTACAATATATGTCAATAACATTATATCACTAGATACACGGTAAGAGGTATTCTCAAAATAAAACAGATTACATAATATTTGAAGTTATGATTTACATTAAAAATTATTAGAAAATAATAATATATCTACATAATGAATCTACTATCTATCATTATTGGAAACACCACATGAACAGTTTTGGGATGAATAGTGATGGAAAATAATTTTGGGAATGGTAAATTACTATTGAGTTAAACTGAGTAATCATTAATAAACGAGATAGCTTAGTTGTTAGCAAACCGGACTTATAAAACAGTGTTCAAGGGTTCGACCTATTGCATAGTTGTGATTTTTGGAAATTTTTATTAAGAAACGAAATCAGCGTTTATAAACCATAATTGTATTTAAAGTTTAATTTTAGTAGTACCCAATGTTGTCATGTCATCAGTAGTTTAATTACATTCTGTTTCCTAATATTGATGGAGCCTGAACATCTTAACAAAGTAAACGAGCTAAATAATTTAAAAGCAACCTCTAGAAATCAGTTCGCAAAGAATTCCCAATAAGAAAAATCGAACCGTTTTTGCTATCTAGAGTAAATGCTTTCGCAGTTACAGGGTTGGAAATGCCAAGTTTTCCTTTTACTAACTCTTGGAAACCAACTACAAGCCGGTATCATTCTTGTTGGTAATTGCGACCGGCCCGAGGCGCTTGGGGTTAATTTGTTCAACAGCACTTATATCTTAATTTATTTTTCATTTAACTTACCTAATTAACATTTATCACCTGCCGTTTATTTATATAGAGCTCTTAGTAGATCTTCAGAAGGTAGGAAATGAACCAGTGAATTAAATAGAAGATTCAATTAAATTTAATATTGAAGATTCAATTAAAATTCAGGGCGTTTCTACGTGGAAGTGAGATAACTCAAATATGGTACAATTTTAATGAGATATGAAATAATTTTAACTTAGAAAGAATTTAAATTGTATTCAAACATTTTTCAATATGTAGTTGCATGTCTGAAAGGGGAATGGAAATTGCCATGTGTTAAATAAACCAATCAATATTGTACGGGTCGTGCATAGTTGGATATTGGATTATTAGGTATTGGATTTTCTATTCATTATTAGCCCAGAGGCTCCCTCCTAATTCGTATCGCTATCATATTGTAGGACGGAACACACAAGGCGAAACTTGTGTGTCCTGGTAGCACATCTGCTTACCCCTACCAGGAAAAAGGCGTGAATTCATGTGTCTATGTATTAAACAAAAGGAAGACCTTGAATTTTACATTAAGAAAGCACTTAAATGAATGAAATGTGCACAGATGAGATAGTTGTACCTCGCTGGTTGACGCAATGTTGCCTGCTCAAAACCACGTACTAAAGACTGTCATAGGAACTGACTGTCATACTACTTCAACCAAGAAGCTTATACCCAAATGGAGATTGCATTCCGTATAAAAAAGTGAAGCACAAAAATTTGACCTTGAATGAAGTCGCTGTTGCCTGCTATCCTTTTCTTTAGAGTAAAAATGAATGAACTAAAAATCATGTTCATTCATTCTCACTCTAAAGAAAAGGATAGCAGGCAACAGCGACTGCATTCAGGGTCAATTTTTTGTGCTTCAGTGTTTTATACGGAATGCAATCTCCATTTGGGTATAAGCTTCTTGACTTCAACAAGTGGTTTTGGTCATAGACAATATTATGATTTGATTTGATTCATACGTGTCGCGTCGGGTTGGGTCGCGTGGTGTTTCAGTAATATGTTTCCAGCCTTAACCTTATTTTCAATAACGTTTGTAACTTGATGTAACATAAACTGTTCAACTGCAACTATTTTCCTGGTGGCAGGTCTCTCATATGTGAGACACAGCCTGAGTACCACCGCAATGACTATCTCTCTTGTCACAAAAGTGTGTAAATACACTGTTGTGTTACGGTTTGAAGGACATTGTAGTCAGAGTAACTACTGGATCTATTGAGACTTATGGAGTTTCTAATTCTAGACGTCTCATTTGATATTTCATACTTTTATCATAAATAACTTTGTGAAGACGTAACTCACACAATTTCAATAAAACTTTCCGTAAAACCATAGAATTATGAAGCTATTCTTATTTTATTACAGGATTTACAATCCATAATAACTAAATTTAAATATAAATCCTTTAAATAAAGCAAAACAACCATTTTAAACAACATACTTTTTTACTAGACGTCATTACAAAGTCACGTCGTTAGGTCTTCCAAGTGTAGAGTTGAGACTATGCAAACGGGTTTGTATACGCATAATCGGTAAAAATATAGAAATAATCGAGCAGTTTTAATCCAGTTGCTTTCTAATTTTAAAAAGTACTGAATTATCAGCTAATAACAAGCATACTATCAACGAACAACCATAAATAAATAATGTAATAATAATTTTAATAAAAGGCAATAATTTAACAACTTAATAATTTAACAATAACTTTGTGTATGTGGTGGCCTGTTGGTAAACGGACTGCTGAGACGCGGCTGCCCACATGTTCACGGTGGTGGCGGGTTCGAATCCCAGGGCAGACCTCTGACTTTTCGGAGTCATGTGTGTATTGATAATCAATCACCACGCACTAAAACGGTGAAGGAAAACATCGTGAGGAAACCTGCATACCATAGCGATTTATAAGAATTTCTATGGTATGTAAGTCCGCCAACCCGCACTAGGCCAGCGTCGTTCCATACACTGCTGATAAAGCGCTGGCGCTACTTGTTTCCCTAAATTTGTTGAAGTTACAATATATAAACCTAAGAGAATCAGCAAATGAAAAAGGCTTTCAATTGTATCCTTCGTATTATAAATCTGGCCCGGTACATATACAAGTTTTCCTTGGTATTTGTTAATTTATTGGATTAATTTATTTTATTTATGTCAAATTTACTGAAGATAATCGTAAAAAGAGTTTTAGGAAATTTTGATTTTTATCTTTTCTTTCGAACTGCATAACTGAAAAAATTGCAGGTCGATACAGACGTTCGAAGTATACAAGCATAGAAGAACAAACCAAAATTCAGAAAAATAAGGTTTCAACGCAGCATCTAGCAGGATTTCGTAGAAATTTAGGGTTTTATAGTGCGTTCTATACATCAAAAATCGTACATCTGCATCTTATGTCTCAGGATGGCGAGCGATGTGGAATGCTGAGCGTTATTTGTTATTCAAGGTGTTGCTTGGTTTTGCTACTGTTCGTGAGTGGTTGTATCGCTTACCATCTGGCGAAAGGTATGCTTGTCTCGCCATTAATAGTAATAAAACATATTTATAGGTTCCACGTGGTGTGAAACGGGATTCGAAAACCATATTCTGGATCATGTACACTCTTTAAATTGACATTAATTTTGAATTAAGTCTCCTTCTGTAATTCTGTAACGACCCATAAAATGACCATATTTTATTTAAAAACACGTTATACACTGAACTTAACAATCTTATTTTTACAACTTTTGAATCTTATTTTTTCTTTACCTTTCGGTTCGAAAGGCAATTTTTACCAGATAAAAACCTAAAAGATATCCATCCTACAGCTGCCCTTTTCAAAACCGATTCACAATAAATTGATTACAAAAGAAGAAGCATTTTGAATCAGAGCAGCTCATATTATATCTTTCACTTAATATTCGCTTAAGCTAACAGAAAATTTAATTTTGTGTTATTTAAATACATTCTATTTGAAGTCTAGTTTGTTTATCGACACGTTCATTAGCACGCAGATAAACAAGCGAAACTTTTCAGACGGTGTCATGAAACTTAGCTGACTATTGAAGTACTAAAAATATACCCAATATCAATAATTATTTATTGATGAGTTTGAATTTTTATCGCTTTTCAAAGCAATATTATGAATATTTTGGTTATTATTTGCCACTGGTTAATTCGGTGTTGACGGGTCATTGTTCGATCGGAGTTTGGTAAATAATGCATACTTACTTTAAAAACTTTAGTCAATTTTTAATAAGTTAATAAAGATTAATATGAACGCATCATTAATGGAAAGTTTTGTTGTTTCGCCTATTTCATCGTGATAATTAATAACTAGCGGCCCGGCCCAGTTTCACCCGGGTGCCAATAGATTTCTCTAAATTAATATGTACGTATTATACATATAAACCTTCATTTCTAATCACTCTATCTATTAAAAAAAAACACATCAAAATCTTTCGCGTAGTTTTAAACATCTAAGCATACATAGGGGCAGACATTGAGGAGCGACTTTGTTTTTTATTATGGAGTGTTTTAAATGCATTCAAATTAACTTTAATGCACGTAGCACTCTTACGAGTTTTCATCATGGTGCACAGTAGTAGCTGTATCAGCCCATATAAGTCCCACTGCAGGGCACCGGCCTACTCTACAATCGAGAGTACGATTGAGAGTGTTTAGGCCATATAATCCACCACGTTGGCCAATGCGGATTGGTGGACTTACATACCATATATTTTTTTTTATAAATCTTTATGGTATGCAGGTTTCCTCACGATGTTTTCCTTCACCGTTTTAGTGCTTGGTGATTGCCTATGAATACACACATGACTCCGAAAAGTCAGAGGTGAGTACAATACTATAGCTACTATGCGAATGGATTATGGACACGTACATGCAAACATCGACAATTGATAGCTTTTTCAACAATGCCTTCTAAAGTCTAACAAACTCTGCACACAACTTTTATTACTTTGTCACGTGTGAGCCTTTAAGCCACCGTATATATTTTACAGTGAAATTTTAAATCCGTTGAGACGCGGATATGATTTCAAAGCTTCTCGACTAAGATCGCTTGCTTACACTTACTTTACTTATAGTCAACATGTTCCATATTTAAAGGAAATAAGGCCGTTTTTTAAGTAAATAATTTATTTAAATATTTTTGGTACTAGCACAATAAAGTTCCTAAATGGGAGTTACTATTTGATTGCGAAAACTCTTTCCCAATGTTTTGTAGTCTAAGAATATAATATAATATATTTTCTTAATTGTAGCGAGCAGCGTTCGGTAAACTACGCAACGTCTTCTCTTCCAAAATACCTCAGTGCCTTAAATCGAAAGTGTTCGTTGTGTGTTACCAGTGTTGAGACGTAACCTCTCACTATGGGCCTTATTAGGAAGCTCAAAGTCACTCAACGAACTATGGAGAGGGCTAGGGGTTTCCCTACGAGATCGAATGAAGAATGAGGAGATCCGTAGGAGAACTAAAGCAACCTACATAGCCCAGCGGATTAGTAAGTTTGAAGTGGCAATGGACGGAGCACATAGCGTGGAGAACTGACGGCTGAGGGGTTCAAACAATAGGGTTGTGTCCAAGATTTTATTTGAGCAGTAAGTAATCATTCCTTAAAAGCATCGTTTATAAAAACAAACGAATTTGAAAACAGCATCAAAATTGAATGTAAAATGACTGAGATATTAATACATTTAATAGTAGGGTGGGGACACTCGTTGTCTCTTTCGCACGCATGCACCTTATGGAAGATGACGTCACGCCGTGCATCTTGCATCCTTTTCTATCACTCCTACCACCAACTTTCATATATTTGTAACTTGCTTATTACTTAACGGATTTTAAAAATTCTTTCTGATTATGATTATGCGTAACGTAACTTTCCGTTATAAACAAAAATAAAAATGTATGAAACTAGCCTATTGTCGAATACTGCTAATGCTTTACTAAGATGGTCAGGCGACCTAATAAAGGTCCCGGATAATCGCTGGATACAGTCTGCCTTCAACAGGTCACTGGAAATCATTGGGGGAGGACTATGTTCAGCAGTGGACGACCTTTGCGTGATGGATGAATTATTGTTCTTAATGTGAATTAAACAGTGTTTTTGTAGAAACGATTAAGAATGATTTTAGAATACGGGTATGACATAATGAATTTAATGTACCTGACGATAAGTGTAGTGCAAACGATGTATTTTTAGGTAACTTCATCAAATACAGTTGACTAATTTGAGCACAGAGTACATTTTTAATACTGAGATAGAGACGACATTCAATCAATTCAAGGCACTAAAAAACACGATAATGTCTATTTTCATATCTTACGTAAATCTATGAAAATATATCGGGACACTTGGAACTGAATTGCATCTGAGAGTATCGATTTGGATTTTGTCTATTTGAAACACTTATCTAGTTACAAATTATTTTATATGGAAATGCGGACATAACAATTCTTTTCTCGCCATGCATATGCATTATCATAAAAAATAAAAGTTCTAAAATCGCTAATCACCACTATTAGAAGTAATTTAGTGCCAATATTAAAATATTATCTGAGAAAATGCAGATACTTGTAAAACCAAACGATTTTTCTCGCCTTTTGTGTCAACTTAGTCAAACCTATGATTATAATTCGCCGTCGTGTGTTCTAAGTTAAGCTACCGAGAATTTGAGGCATTGATTTTTACCAGATAAGTCGCCTAACTTGAAAATTGCAAGACGAGACGTGAAACAAACTTGTGTTCTTATAATCTAATATATAGAACAACAAAAGATAACTTAATAGAATTGCGGGTGCAACTAGAGTAAAACTTAGTTGTGCACACAGGACGGTTCTATCCTGAACAGCACGATGTGATTACTTTCTCTATATCCTGAACTTCCAATCTTTTGATTTCATTTCGTTCTTTAAAGTTTCTTACTTTCTTCTTTACGTACTTCTTCCAAATTATGTGTAACGTCATTTGAATAACTCTTAATGCGTATAGAAACCAACAACAATATTCCTGTCGTATTTAAAACTTTCTGATAGATCTATATCTATGAGATTTTAAAATTTAACTTGACATCTACCCTTCGTAACGTAGTGTTCTGAATTGAATTTTATGTTATAAAAATAGACATTAGAGAAGTGTTTGTTGCAATATCTGCTCTTTTTAACATTCTTTGGACAATTTACCTACAATATCTCCATTTCCATATTTTTTTTCGCAAGAAATAATGTTATTTGCTGTAGAATATAATAAGTTTAATTGTATAGCTGACACCACTTTTTTCAAAGGGGCTTCGTGGTATCAATATTATTTTGATTTCGGCCCAACCCTAGTGTATCTCAGTGAAGAGGCTAAGGTGGGAGGCCTCAACAAGATCTGCATTTGTAAGCCTTAGATAACATGTTTTGTTTGCTTTAATGGTACCTAGGTTTTAAAATCTAGTGGGTGTAAAATACCAGACTTTCACAGCACCTGGTTGAATTGCTTATTTTTTTTTTAAAATAATACATGGTTTTTCGGCACACCATTTTTAGTGGGTGTCTGGAAAATATTAATTTGTACATAACATTTTATTACACCTACGATTTAATTTTTTTCAGTGATAAACATACAAATACAATACTTAATAAATGCTCACAATTATTTTCAATTCAAATATTGACATTTAGTTTTAATTTTGATCACAGGAATTCGATCCTACGGTGAATATCCACAATTCCTAAATAGATCAGTATTCCAATTTCGATATTAAATACAACATAGGCAATAAACATTTACGTACGTACAACGTAGCCAATTATACATTGAATCCACTGCGTTACTGTACGACAAAAAGTAATGTTATGTAGAACTCATTAGGTACGAAATGGAAAGAAGAAAATCTCCAAAATACCTTCATATATTCACAGTCATGTTTATCAGCACATAATATACGAGGATAATCAAGGCGTGGCGGAACAAATTGCTTTCACCACATGATTCCGTGAATGACGCTAATGAACACTTTGCTTTGCAAAGTTGAACGACGCAGCCATGCAGTGACGAGGTGAACAATGCCCTTGTCAACCCTGTAAATTGATAATGAAGGTGTTTCCTTATGGTCGGGAAAACCTAAACTGTAGTAGCTTGGAGACATTTAGATTAGATTGTGCTTAAGAATAATAAATGGCGAGAAACTTACATCTATGGACAAAAACATATGTATATCGACAACCTCCGTGGCACAGTCGGTTAGACGCCTTCGTTAGAGGCCATGGGAAACAGAAGGGTTCGATTCCCGCACCGAAACAAATGTTATGCGGCCCACAAATATTCATTTCGGGTATGGGTATTTTTTTTATTGCAATGAATGACGAGACAAGCAAGCCGTTCGCCTGATGGTAAGCGATACGACCGCTCATAAACAGTAGCAACATTCCACTGCGCTCGCCATCCTGAGACATAAGATGTTAAGTCTCAATATGTCCAGTAGTTACTCTGGCTACAATGTCCTTCAATCCGAAACACAACAGTGCATTTACGCAGTGTTGTTTTACGGGAGAAATAAACATTGCGGTGGTACCTACCCAGATGGCCTCTCACATATGAGAGACCTACCACCAGTATAGGTTGTGAGATCGAAAATAGTATAATAAATATAGTTTCTTAGTTTCTGATACCCACGACACAAGACTCGATATTAGTATGGGGTCAGGAATATGTATGGGACTGTTGGGTGTTATTTATTTATCTATGAGCAACTTCGTTGTATTCAGGTCATAATCATGACGTATCATCATCATCCATCCCACGAGGATCAAACGTCCATACCCAGGTCTTCCAACCAGCTCACTCCAGCAGGAGTGCATGCAGTTCCGATATTCTACCGGGACAATAGCGAGGTGGCCACTCGTTTACCACATGGGACAGGGTCTGGTCAGTTGCTTGGTAGTCAGTGTTGTATTCAGTTTAGACTGAAGGGTTAGGTAGTCGGCATAATTGCATCATAACCAATCTAGGTGACGTCTTTCGTTTTACACACCGATTAATGTGGTTGCTGGAGACTGAACAATTATGTTATCTTAATTTTCAAACACACGGGACGCACCATTATTCCTAAACAAATTAATTTCTTCGCGTGTGCTGTTTGAACTAGCAATAAATATATATTTTTTTCTTTCTTCTTCTTTCTGTCATTATAGAGGTCAAGGATCATTTTCATATCATATCAAGGCAGCAACTTCCGATGCATTCATTAAATATCTAATTATATTCCAGTTAGAAAATATCATTGCGCTACGAAACTCAAGTGAAAACTACGATAAATTACACAAGCTCCGGCATGGCAGCTTAAGGCAATCCGACGGCTGACCAGAATAGATACCGCTCGGAATGTTTAGTTCAACCATTGTGAACCTAAATGACGAGGACGTATAATTTCCTATTACTGTATTGTTGCGGAGATAAGCAGAGTGGCTGCACAATTCGGTCTGCTTTTGTCTAAAATGCTAAGTCTTCATCATGGAGAGAGATCAGGAGAACGACACTCAAGATTTACTTATGGAAACCTAGCGAATAATTGTTGCTTCTGAAACACTAAACATGTTTATTTAAACGTTTTATTCTTACTATATTCGTAATGGTGCCATATGTGTAAAATAGCGAAGATCTTCGAATTCGCACACATTGCCGCCATGAGACAATACGCTTATGCCGCTGTGACAAGCAGCAGTTGTTCCGACAACCATGCATCGCGAACTTAGCGCCCCCACGCGGATGGCACGATAATTTCGCCACGATACATGAGCGCAGCAACAAAGAAAACTGATAAACCAGCGGGCACGAGATTGCCATAAAAATAATACTATGGCGTTCGAAAATTGCTAATAAATAATGTAATACTTTCCAAACTGTAACTTTGCTTGACTGATCATATTTTTTCATAACTGATCGAGGTGTAATCGAAGGAAGAAACTCGTTGCATATCTTGCAAACAAACGCAACTATAGCCTCACTTTATCTTCAATATCAATATACATTGGGTGCTCCAAATTACATGAATATTTATAAATCCAACAGTTACATACATAGTTCTGACCCCACACTAAGATCGATTCTTGTATCTTGTGTATCAGGAACGTACAAGACTTTTCGGTCTCATGAACACCCGGACCCGAAACAAATATGTGGTTCACATAGAAATCTGTCTCAGTGCAGGGATTGAGCCCACAGCCTCTCATTTCCCCTCCCGCGTCTAACCAACTGCGCCACGGAGGTAGACATAATTTGATGCATATTTTTTAATGTTGTATCATGCCTGGGTTAGTCTCGGGACTTAAATACCCACATAGAAAAGTCCTAACTAAAACATCAGTAATGACAGTGCGCTATTTTGTCACGTAATGGCAAATCACAGCCCCTCTCGCCACGGTTTAATACATGTCAGGGGTTATAACTTGAATGCTGAACCTGAACGATTTTAGACGTTATGTGCGTTCATGAAAGAGACGAGGCTCTGTCGCAGGCTTTAGAGGCGGTGTACGTGAACGCCGCGGGGGCAGTGCGCCCCTCCACGGCGTTCCCAGTGACTCCGATGACACCTTTAGGTCACCTCTTAGGACTTGCAGGTGATACTATGGCGGAATTTTTGCACCCACGGACCTGAGGTCAATAGCACGTTGACCTATGTAATTACATTAGGTCTCACACTACGAATTGCTTTAAAAATTTAGATATACCGGTTCCCTCACAATATTTTACCTCACCAAGCTCGAGTTGACTATAAAGAATTTTGCTTATTCAAAAGAGCCTGTAAAATATAGTAGGTAGTTACAATAAAAATATTTTTCCCTTGCCTTCCGCACAGCTCTCGTAGCTTGCAGTGCAGATGTTATATTTTATACTTATAAGCTTTGGCACTAAACGTCTTGATTATTATTTACAAAATTAGATTGTATCTTGATATACATTAATATCAATAAACCAGGTATATATAGACTGCGACCGAAAACTAACCATTTTAATTAAGTTTAGCCACAAACTTCGATCTAATATACCCTAGATTATAATCTAATTATAAGTAACGGCCTAAAAAACGCCAAGAGCACAAGTACAATAAGGTTTATGGTTACCTGAAGTTGATTATAATTTTAGATTTGAAATAAAACTATAAATAACGATAAAATCCATAAATAATGATTTTATCGCGGATTTGGTTTATTTTTTACATTTTGACTTCCCGATGTTTCGATTACTTTATATCTTTCGTGGTCACGACTAACTGGTTAAGTTAACTCTTGCTACATCTCGTAGTTCGAAATTCAAAGCTATAAGTATAAGCAACTTCAGCCACTTTTGGCGTGTGATTTTGTTCCGGACCCTGTATATACATAGTTTATAATATTTGATCGAAGGCAACTAAATATTTCGCGACGATTTTTATTTAGATTTTTCATAGTTTAATCGTGTTTGCGTGGTAAATTTTTTTTAACGTTTTTGCTAAAATATTTGGCAGGATATATTTGTATGTACCATACTGGCACTGAAAAGTAAATTTTATACCCAGCAGTTACCAAATGCGATGCTGCCGAAATAAAACACCGAATAACTAAAACGGATATACCTTTACTGTTACATTAATTGCAATATTGATAGTTTGGCCATTCCCTATTATAGACATTTGTGGATTTTCGGTGTATTCAATATAGGGTTGCGTAGATATACAGGGTGATATTGATACATTGTACTTATTTTAACCCACATGTTTCTCATCACCCCAGGTGACATTTAACATAATTTGAAAAAAAAAAAAATGAGTAGATTTTTTGTCAAAACTTGTGTTTTTGGTTCTTACTATTTTTGGGCATCCCATATAGATACAAGTTTTTTTACCGCTTAGCTGAACTTCAGTTCAGTTCGTAAACTTATCTGAGCTATGATAGACTCGGTATCTATTGGGGTTGATCAATAGCCTTAAAACCTAAAATCGCGATTTTTGACAAAACTATCCAGCAGTTTTTGTCCAAACTTGGTACAATGTTATCTGGGATGGTTAGGAGCATGTGGTTTAAATTTAATACCAGATGTCAATATCACGCTGTATATTCTATCTTCGTCTATTATAGCGGTGGAGGCGCTATTCATTATGCAACAATAGATTTGATTAGATAATATAATATTAGTTATCTTACATCGTGGGAGGGAACACACAAGGCAAAACGTGGGTGTTGGTTGCTTCCAGGAAATCCTCCACCTACCTCTTCTGGGAAAATGGCGTGAGTTATTATATGTGTGTAGTTATCTATATGGTTAGAAATTCAAGTCGCGCACAAAGCACAGGCTTCTAGAACGTTTAGAAAATTCTTAATCGTTATCCGTGCGTGAATCTAATTACTCAAGATTTTTGTCATGAAATCACTCGTCTTATTCCATACATATGGTCTTACCGACCGAGTTATGATGTTAAAAAAATATTATATTTCAGTTCAGAGCTTATTCAATGAAATTTGTAATAATTTCTTTGTATAAATTTAGTATAAAATAAAAAATACAATGACTTAATTTTTACTGGTGGTAAGTCTCTCATATGTGAAAGGCCGCCAGGGTAAGTGACAGCGCAATATCTATTTCTCCCGCCAAATATCAGTGTAAATGCACTGTTTTGTTTAGGTTTGAAGGCAATTGTAGACAGCGTAACAACTGGACATATTGAGACTTAACATCTTATTTGTCAGGATGGCGAATACAGTGAAATGCGAAGCATTACTTTGTAATTTAAGGTGTTGTTTGGTTTTGCCACTGAGCGGTCGTATCGCTTACCATCAGATGAACGGCATGCTCGTCTCGTCATTTATAGTAATAAAAAAAAATACTAGCCGTTCACGTTATACCTTTTGTAAAACAGCACAATAACAACGCATGCGAGTACAGGCTTACTGTCACTATCGAATCAGGTCATCTAGATGTGCCAAATTTACATACCATATATTATTTAAATAAAGGTTATAATCGACAATAGCTGAAGCTGAATTGTTCAGCCAAATATGAAAAATAAAGCTTTAAAATAAATTAACGTTTAGTTGCAGAATTGATATGCACCTCTAAATATATTTTTTACTATGTAGATGTTATTTTGAATTTTGTTTGTTATGATAATAAATTTAATATATTTTTATTGAATAATCGAAACATACAGCAAAACTAAATAATATGTTTCAATACGAAATTCAAATGAATATTTAATATGATCTAGTTCATCCATATTCCATAATCCAGGATTAACACATAGGGTACTTTTTATCTAAAAAATGTTGTGTTTCCGTGGATGAGCAAGAAATTCAACTATGTTTCTCACTTTTTTAAGCTCGAAAATGATGGGATGGGACATGAATTGACCCGTCATTACATCTCGTTAGTGAGAAAAAGACAGGATGTAGTGGGATATAATGGAACGGGACGGGAAAAGCAGTACAGAGGACTGCATTGAGTTTAAATATCAATCAATCAGTATAGTAAAAACTATGTTGCTGATGTAGACTGCTCTTAATAAACAATATTACAATAAAACCAGAAGAAATAGTTTTATTGCAATCTAGAAACGATTATTTGAATTGTTGAATGTAATAAATTTTTAAATGTTATGAATTTACTATTGAGTAGGTATAATGCTAGTAATAAAATATGTGACAATAAGGTACGTACTCAACTTAACTAAAACGGTGAAGGAAAACATCGCGAGGAAACTTGCATACCATAGCGATCTATAAGAATTTCTACGTACGTCCACCAACCCGCACTAGGGCAGCGTGGTGGACTATATGATCCTAACCACTCTCAATCGTACTCTCGATTGTAGAGTAGTCCCGTGCCCTGTAGTGGGACGTATATGGGTTGATACAGAAGGTACGTACTCGTAAGGTGAAACTTATATTCTATTTTATAATAAAGCTTTTGCCCGCGACTACGTCAGAGTGGATCTCGAAACCACGTGAATTTTCAAAAATCTTATATCTTCATATTATTATTATATTGTGTTTATCAAACAAGAGGCACCAGTTTTAATCCAATCCAAAGAGTGATTTTTTAAGTACCGATTTTTCTTACATTTTAGAAGAAAATAAGATTTGTTTAAAATTTAAACTTAATATCAATATTTTCGCAAGTATGTAAGATTTTCTGACATAAAATCTTTTGAGAAACAATATACAAGTAGTAATTGTAAAATTGAAACATTGTACTTACACCGTGTCTGGTCCAAGCATAAACAAATATTGCTCATAAAAAAAGCAAACAAAAAAATAACTCACAATTATGTTAAACTCCTTATGAGGACCTAAAACTTTATTAGTGCCGTACCAAACTGTACATCGTAAAGCATGGACCGTGATTAAATAATTTGTAGGAAGACTGTCATCCTTAACGGTACCCCTTTAGTGAGTGGTTGGCAGTATAATTACTTATTTATTTATTTATGCAAAATGCACCATCGCGTTAAGTTATTTAAAGACTCTCTTGAACTCACGTTAAGCTAGAAAATACAATTAGTTCCTTCGCGAAATATCAGTGTAAAGGTACCGTTATGTTTCGGTTTGAAGGACAATGTAGCCAGAGTACGGTACCTTGCCATATTATTAGACCCAAACAAAAATAATTAGATTTTCTCACTTTATAAGACATTAGCGCCATTATATAGGCGTAACATGTGTTAGTTGGTGAAATACCTTATTCTGACAAAACTTAGCTAAGTATATCAATGCTTTCAATACAATAAAAAATAATATATATCATTAAAGGCTTGCGAGTGAATTCAGTGACTCACAACCTAAAAATATGTTGAAAATAAAAAGAATTGTTTTTACAAATAACGATAAGTTTGTGATGGAATTTTAGTTTCATTATTATAGAATATAATCATATTTGTTGTTTTTTGTAATCATATAGCATGTATAGTCAGAAAATTACCGAAAATATGATCTTTTTAAATATTTTAGATGGGAAAATATCGTGATCTTTCTGCCAAGACAGTAGGGCAAGTGCGGGGGCTTTTAAAGGCTACTGAATTATCCCAATACCAAATTGCTAAAGCGACAGGGATATCGAGAAGTTTGGTGAAGAATATTTAAAAACAATGCAATCGTGGGATAACTTTAACGCCAAAACGAAAAGGTGCGTGTGGACGGAAACGTATTACAACTCTAAGGACAGATAAAAAAATACGAGATATATGTACCCAAAATAGAAAATTACCGGTTCATTATTAACGAAGAACAATAGGGATGATGGAATACTCATTTCTCAGGGAGCTGTGCAGCGGCATCTTGCTGAAAATAAATTAAACGCGCGTAAACCTGCGCGGAAACCAAAGTTGGCGCAGACCGTGATAAAGAAAATACTTGATTGAGCCTGTAAATATAAAAACTTTAACATAGAAGATTGAGAAAAGGTAATAAAACATTTTTCAATATGAGAAGTGAATATAATCAATCAACGAACTACATTTAATTAAAAAAATCGATCATAACAGGCTTGTTTCTCCGACGAGTCCGTCATCAAGTTTCGATGGAAAAATCAACGTTTGTACGGAGAAGACCACACGAGAAATACAAACTTGACTGCATTGTCCCTACCGTAAAACATCCACCTTCAAGGTCATGGTTTGTTCAGTGATATCAGGCAAAGGGACAGGTCGCCTGTATATTGTAGAGAAGACAATGCGCCTGGATCAGTACAAGAAAGTTCTTATAACAAAATGAATACCACAACTTAAAGACTGGTTCTCATAAGAAGAAGAACCAATTTTTATGCACGATGGGGCCCCTTGTCATAAAGCAAATAGCATATTATTACAAGCTTTTTACAAACGCAACATATTAAAGTTTTGGAATGGCCTGGAAATTCGCTAGATATGAACACTATCGAGAATGTCTGGGAGCTTATGAAGAGGGAAATATCAAAATATACAATTAAAACCAAAAGAGAACTCATAGATAAATTAATTTTAGACTGAAATTACAATACTCAGCTTATAAAATCTATACAGGAATGCAAAAAAGCATGCCTCTAAGAATTAAGGCACTTTTAGCGGCTAAATGAGGGTCAACAAAATACTAGCGAAATATTAAATTAGAAGGAAACCGGTGTTATAATTTGTACAATAATTTGTGTGTATAAAATATTTAGTCAAAAGTTATTTCATTTCATTGGCATTAGATTAAATTATAGTATCTAAAACGCAAAATAGTAAATAGCACGTAATGTTGACCAATATCAACTCTTACCATGAAAAAGTAACGTGTTTGCGTCGTGGGTCTAATAATATGGCAAGGGACTGTAATTACTGAGCTTATTGAGACTAAACATCTTATGTCCCAGGATGGCGAGCGCAATGAAGTGCCAAGTAATTTGCCTTGCTTTGTAATTCAAGGTGTTGATCAGTTTTTTTACAACTAAAATAATCAAAATAATATTTCTATATTATAATAATCTAGTCCATCCAAAGGTTGCCTGGAAGAGATCACAGCTAGCGACAAGGCCGCCAATTGTTACCATGTCTTTAGTTTTAAGTATTTTATCTGTTTATTGTTCCTTTTTCATACATTTTGGTGTACAATAAAGAATATAATAATAACTAATTGTAAAATTAATAGAACAGTAAATTGCCTGGTGCAGTTGCTGGCCAGGTATATTGAACTTGTGGACCCAGGATACCGCATTTACCTACACTATTGTAGTGTGGCTACTAAACGACCAATATATAATTCACAGGTTGAAATTTGTTCAGTGCTAAAACGTATGTTTAAACTACGGAATTGAAAGTGGAAGTAAAACTTTAATAGTGGAAGTTGGTAATATGCAAATTGTATTTTATTATAATCTACCTTTAATTAAACCTTTTTACAGTGGACCAGTAAAGGTTTCCTTTTTAAAACTGAATTTATTAACTTTAGTGTGTAGTAGCCATCAAAAAACAAAATCGCCAAAAAATACTCCCAATTCCCAAAATCTCACAATACCCTGAATAAATGTCGAAAGCATGAACAAGAAATAACGGAAAATTATAATTTGTTTGGTTTCGGGAATCCCACTAAACTCACCAACTCGTTCATGAAAGGACCCATAAAAGCTTTGTTGTGTTAAATGTTACTACAGCCCAGTTTTAAATTCAATACGAAACACTTTATTGCTACCAAAAAAGAAATACAATCAAATAAAAATAAAAAATATATTGAAAAGAACAATAAAAAAAAATCACAATTTTTGCAAGACAACCGTAGAATGGACAGTATCAGAAATAATGGTAGACGGCGGTTCACAATAGAAAAGAAAGAAGAAGCGATGAATATACCTAGCAAAATCAGGGTCAGTGAGTGTCAGTCACCTCTGACTTTCCATAGTCATGACGTGTGTCATACTCAATCACCACGCACTAAAACGGTGAAGGAAAACATCGTGAGGAAACCTGCATACCATACCTAGTGATTTATAAAAAAATATATGGCCTAACCACTCTCAATCGTATTGTCGATTGTAGAGGAGGCCCGTGCCCTGCAGTGGGACGTATATGGGCTGATACAGAAGCAGCAGCCTACAGCAGATTGTCAGTAAATCTATTTTCACATTATGCAAGAACGTGGTCCATCAGGAAAGAATATTAAAAAAAAATATTGTCTGAATAAAATAAAAATAAATCTTGTCTTGGAGAATTTACGAGTCTTCTCGCCATGTAGAGGGCGGTATTGCGGACCCACATTGCCCAAAAGAACGCTTCCTTAGTCTATTATAAATTACCATTAAATAAATAAAACAATAAAATTAAATAATTAATTTTTAGATTTTTGTGGTTTTAATTGATTCATTAAATGCAACTAGTCGTTTTTGTATTTTATCTATTATTGAGTATGCAAGTTTTCCTAAGGCTTGATTTATTATAAATCCATGTATTCGATGATGAACCAATTCTCAAAACGGTATTTATTCGCAAAGAAGCATCATAGATGGTTACAGTTTTTATAATATATTGAATAAATTTTGGAGCCTTTGCCGATTATCCTGAAATATCAAGAGCTGGTCATAATTTATGAAAATTTTTGAGTCGTCACCATAATAATAGAAAATCCCCAAAAAAAAAAACTCGAGCACTGCAAACGATCATGAAAATTACAGACAGGAATATATGAGGGGTCCCGTACCAGGGGATCATATATCACGCGAAAGTTTGTTACAGTTACACTTGAAGTGAGATATCACAACGGCTCTCCTGCGACACGACGTTATGCCATTTCGCCAACGATACTTTTTTGTTTTTATCATTACTACGCGAAGTTGGCTCGCTGTGATATACACGGGTGCCAGATGGCGGTTATTGCCTTTTGCCTTGTGTCAAAGTTTCTTGTTAGCAGGTAGATAAAGTCAAAAGGTTTTTTATTAATTTCTACTATTCTTTTCTTTACTTAAATTACATCATACATACATATCATAGAACACATCATACTTGCATTAAGTATTATTTTTGTACAATCAGATTTAAGAAATACTTTGTATGACAATGGTGTAATTTATTGTTTTGGACCGAAATGTACCAGACAGAGCAAAAAATTAAGCGGAACATTAAAAAAAACAGACTATCAGTAGTTGATGGGTGCATGCAAAAATATTAAACAGTCATGAAGAAAATTATAGAAACAGACTTATTTTCTAATTTAGTTACACTTATGCAAATATAGTCGTTACTTTTCGTATTTTGTTTACATCCTACGCAAACTCTGGAAATTTAAAGGAAAATAGTTCGTACACTTAATGGCGAGGGCATAATATAATTGTGTTGCGAAATCGGATTACTCGGGGAAAGTGTTTGACCTCATACCAGGTGTGACCTTAATTTAAACATGCGAGAAGCAAAAACTGTGTACTTTAACATATATAAGGATATTTATTTGTAACAGTTTGCATATTTATCATTAAGGATAATTTTCAATATTGGATAAAATCCAGCGATGACCGGGGCGGCATGACAAGGGATTTAATTCTTAACCAAAGGATATTATTACTTATCCCATTGGAACACGACATAGATTCCATTGTTTCAATTAGTGTTGCGGCATTGAGAACGTTTTGATGCCACGACATAACTTTAAAACATTGTAGTTCAAATATCCTTTGGTAAAAAAATAATTAAAAGTAATTCCTTGCCATTCCGTCCCGGTCTGTGCTGGCCCTAAAGGTTACAACATTTTAATCGGGAAGAAATCTTCTATTCGTTTAGTAATAAATAAATATTTTCAATTTCATGGTAAGAGCAATAGAAAATGATGCAACTAGCGATGTTTGACGTTATTTTACATGAGATGCGTGCGTGCAAAAGAGAAAATTAGTGTCATTATTCTCTCTCTCTCTCTTCAGCCATTTCTACTAAAATCTGCTACTGAACCAAGGCCTCTCCAATGGATTGTGGTCAAAAGTATTCTTAAACGTTTAAAAGTATTAATATATGTATTGATCATTATATAACCATGATGCTGATGCTTGATGCTGTTTAAAATTATTGTTTTTTTTTAAGATTTTTAAATGAGGTCTGTAAGGGCCTGTTGGTAACTGCCCAGATGCGACTGCCAAAATGCTCGTAGTGGTCACGGGTATAAGTCTCAGGGCAAATCGTCTACTTTTCGAAGACGTGTATCATTTATAGTCAATCACCACGCACTAAAACGGTGAAGGAAAACATTGTGAAGTAACCTACATACCAAAGCGATTTGTATTTTAAGTCACATAAGTGCATTAATTAAATCGTGGTCACTAAGAGAGGAAGTATATAAAGAAAAACAAACAGCGTAAATATTACTTACCCTACCAAGCTACTCTGTGATATTTGTACATATTTAGCAGTACTGACTAAACAGAGAGTCGCGTCCGCTGTCGAATAATTGGGTAGTTGAAACAATTACGCAAGCTTGCCTAAAACCAAATACACAGTGACTGATCTCGAATGACCCCTATTATACCATTTGGACGATCATTGTTATCTGTATAAATGTAAATGTCTTTCCTCTGAATTAAACCCTGAAAATTCCTATTTTTCCCGCCAAACATAATTGTAAATGCACTGATGTATTTCGGTTTGAAGGAAATTTTAGCCGGAGTAACTATTGGACGTATTGAGATTTAACATCTTATATCCAGGATGGCGAGCGCAGTGGAATCCAAAGCACTGCTCCGTAATTAAAGATTTGCTTGGTTTTGCTTATGTTGTCGAGCTGTCGTATTGTCGCTTACCATCAGGTGAACGATATGCTCGTCTTGCTATTAAAAGAAAGAAAAAAAAATGAATCAAAATCTTATTTTACTTAATAAAAAGCCCATACACACAGGTACGGTTCGAAGGACATTGTACCTAGAGTATCTAATAGAGTCTAGACATATTATTTATAAATACTTTGTTGTACACAACACAAATTAACAGAAACAATAACACAGAGCTCTTAATTTTGTGCAACAAACGGCGGTATTATCGCTGTCGGCAATTTCTTCCAGACAACTTTAAGATGGATTGGAATGAACGGTAGCACGGAAGAAATAGGTGATCACCGTATAAGGAAAAGCGATACAAAGAACAAAAAAGGATTTTAAAGTGATAAGGCAACCACTTTTTAATAAATATATATGTTACCTAGTGTAGAAATTATTAGACCTAGTGTATTATTGTAACATTGTCATGCTAATCGAATTATGTTACATTTTATTTTGTTTGATTTGGGACAAAAATCAATAAAAATCTACAATCCACACCGTTCCACATATTATGGCATAATACTATGTTCCATTTTGATTGAATAAAGTATATTATTATATGTCTTATTATTTACAGATCATAATAAAGAATAGCTCTCTATCCGCATAAATACGAGTACTAACGGCTTAGTTCATAGCCAGGTTTGAACCTATTTTAGTTATATAATGTAATGTTACAGTAATCTATACTAATATTATAAAGCTGCAGAGTTTGTTTCAGTGTTGGGTAGTCCATTTATCGAGGAAGGCTATAGGCTATATATCATCACGCTATGGCCTATAGGAGGAAAGCAGTAGTGATATTTCTAGCAAATACGAGGAAATTTTGTTCGTTTTTCGTTTTGGTCGATATTCTAAACTGATAGTCAGAATTAAACATTTTGACCGCCATTTTAAAACGTGTATGTACCCGGGCGGAGCCGGGCCCGACCGCTGGTGTAATAATAATATAATGTTTTGTCCCATTCAAAAGACTTTACAGTTCAGTTTGAGCGAAGAAGACAAAACGAATAAAGGTTTAGGATCAAGATATAAAATTGACGTAAGACTTTTAGATTGGTTTCTACTTAGTGACACACAAGACATTACGCTAATTTTAAATCACATATACATCGTTGACAAAAGATAATATAATGTTACCTATACATATATTTTCTTCAACATTAGTTAACATAGGTCTTCAGACTGACTATGAATAAGGCCGTAGGATTATTTTTTATTTGCATCTTCTATCAATAAATAAATAAATACACCCAACAGTCACATACATAGTCCTGACCCCACACTAAGATCAATTAAGTCTTGTGTCCTGGATATCAGGAACTACAAGAGACTTTTCGGTCTCACAAACACCCAGAGCCGAGACAAATACTTGTGAGCCTCACAAACTTTTATCTCGGTGCGGGGATCGAACCCGCGGCCTCTCGTTTCACAGGCGGCGTCTAACCAACTGCGCCACGGAGGCTGTCAAGATCAATCATCATAAACAAGTACAGTAATCCATCAATATGAACATTCACGATTGCTGCGTAATAAATTCATCTACAAAACGATATTAATGCAAAACGAGTGCTGCGCCAACATCAAAATATACTGATAGCCAATCGACATCGGTGGTAATATTTCAATCAATCACTATGCAAGTATCAGAGGAATATATATGCCGTTGTATTTTTAAATTGTTTATTATATTGTATGAATATAAATTGTAAAAATATGCTTACTATATTTTATTATTTCTTGATCAATGCAAACACAATTCAGCTTGAGTGAAGCTATGGTAAAAGTCGATCATTGTATCCATTTCATGCTACATCTACAGGAAAGATTTAGGATTTATTAGTTCGTTTCTTTCAACCTGTTAGATTCGGCCTTTATCCAGCGACTTCCTGCACTTAACCAAGTCGTCTCTTAGTGGATATCCTTGGAGGAGGCTTATATTCAGCAGTGGACTTCCTATGGCTGGAGAGAGAGAAAGAGACTGAGAGACTATCATTACACGTTCGGTAATTATCTGACGATTTTTTTATAGTTCAGGAGTCAAAACAGATGTATCAAATTAGTAAGTATTCATTCATCTATCTTACATAAATACATAAATTCACGCCTTTTAAAAAAGAAACGAAGGTTTGAGTGGTCAGACGTGCTACTAGAACAGCCATGTTTCGCCTTGTATGTTAGATTCTATGGTGTGATCGGAGGCGAGCCTATCGCCAAATCAGGCACAAATTCTATGGCCTATAGTAAATAGAAATATCCAATATCACTTTTCATATATCTTAGATATTATTTTATTCAAAAGAAGTTGTCTATTCACATCATCCGAGGTTTGATATATTTAGGCTCAGTTGCACAAACTAACTTTGCCAATACCTTTGTCTATGAAAATGTCATCGCCATACATTTGAGATCTATTTGACCTTGGGAATATATGGAATTGACAGTTTCAAGGGCAAAGGTATTGGCAAAGTTAGTTTGTGCAATTGAGCCTTAGGAGTTGATATTTTTTATAGCCACAATGCTGGTGCAATAAAAAAATGAAATACATAAATACATAAAGTGAAATGTAAATTGTAGGTATTATGTCATCATGGCTTGTTCAATATCTTTTCTTCTTAGAATTTATAGGAAACTAGTCTTTTCTTAAAACTTCTTGACGCAACTGATAAGAACTTTCACGGAAAACCCTTTATGCTCTTAAGAAAGACCTTCAATAACGTTTGCACTGACTAGTATACACTTATTGTTTGTGAGTGGGTAGGTACGAAAGTATAAGCAGCTGATTTTACACATCATTTTAATTTTAAATTTTCTTCAATAAAACTCAGACCCACATTCGTACTTTATGTTATGTTAAGTGTCCCTGCCTCCTGCCAGAAAGCCTTTTTTTATTGCAATGAATGGCAATACCAGCATGCCAATCACCTGATGATAAGTCATACCACTACTCATGAACAGTAGCAAAACAAACAACACGTTGAATTACAAAACAATGCTTGGTATTACACTGCGCTCGCCATCCTGAGACAAGATGTTAAGTCTCAATATATCCAGTAGTAAATCTGCCTACAATGTTCTTCATACTGAAACACAACAGTGCATTTACACTGCTGGTTGCCGGAAGAAATAGACCTTGCGGTGGTACCTATCCAGGCGGCCTCTCACATTAAGAGACCTATCAGTAAATACAAATAATTACAAGAAACTTATCACCCTTACACCCATATTCTAAGACGTTCCTTGAAAATGACTCGACTCCACTCGGCCTTAACTGGAGGAAATCTGTATTCATAGTTGAAAAAAGTCTCCTCCACTCAACGTCACTCAATACTTTTCATTTCTTGAGGAAAGGAATCAACTGTCGAACTCAAGGTACTTGAGGAAATATTTTCACTATGGAAACAGTGTTTATTATTTACATGACAAATTTTGACTGTCACTTTTCAAGTGAGCATAACGGAGCATAATGTTGAAATGTCAAATAGTTTTTGATAAATCTGTACCTTATTAACACATCAATGACGTATTTGATGACGTATTTCCTCGACTCAACTTCGCTCGAGGATCCTCTAGGAAAGATATATTTTTAACTAAGCATACCATTTTCGAGGATTCCTCGAATTCATTTTAAACGTCAACTCGACAGAGATAAGGTTGAGGAAGATTCGAGGAAACGTCTTAGAATACGGGTGTTAGTGTTTCAAGGCTCAACAACGACTGACTATTCTGACCAAAAGTAAAGTTACCGGATAGGTAAGATATAATTAACTAATTTTCGAAAATAACAAATGTATGTAATCGTTGAACTACTGAATAATTAGGAGTAACATTAACCATATATTATTACACTTAAATTAGTACAGTCAAATCTAAATTATTAATTAGAATTATACTACAATTTTCTTATATAATCAGCTGATACATTTTAAAACATCAGCTGATATATTTTACAATTACATTGTTTATTTTTTTTACCCTCAAATAATTCATATTTAAAAGTGTGCTGTTTTTAAACTTTAAATTATGCTACATAATTCAAGTTTAACACTACTATTCAATCTTTCACATTACTCTACTCTTAATAGAACCTCCTTAAATAATTACTCCCTTCTAAACCCTTTCCAATTCGGTTTCCGTCTGCGTCACAGTACAGTAACTGCTCAGTCAAAATGACTGACGATATCCGTCTCGCAATGGATTAAGTGCGTGGTGTCCTGTTGGTAAACGGACTAGACGCGGCTGCCAACATGTTCACGGTGGTCGCGGGTTCGAATCCCAGGGCACACCTCTGACTTTTCGGAGTCATGTGTGTATTGATAGTCAATCACCACGCACTAAAACGGTGAAGGAAAACATCGTGAGGAAACCTGCATACCATAGCGATTTATAAGAATATCTATGGTATGTAAGTCCGCCAACCCGCACTAGGCCAGCGTGGTGGACTGTATGGCCTAACCACTCTCAATCGTACTCTCGATTGTAGAGTAGGCCCGTGCCCTGCAGTGGGACGTATATGGGCTGATACAGAATGGATTAAGAGCAGCTTACGGTATTGTCGTTACTAGATTTCAGTAATGCATTAAATACTGCGGACTTTGATATCCTTCTTGTTGTGCTCAGCTCTATAAACACACCTTCATCGGTAATCGATTGGTTTCACTGCTATGTGTACGGTTGTCGGCAGCAAGTTCGTCTGGATAATTATTCGTCATGATGTACCTGACTAATAGACTGCCCTTTTTTTTTAATATTTATTCCATGGTTGCCTGTTATAAATAACCTAGTGTGATAATACCGCCACTTGTACTATAAATAGCCCTGTCTCCACACTAAGAAGAGTGTAGTGTCGTGGGTATCAGAACTATTTGAGACTTGTCAGTCTCACATACACTTAGATACGACACAAATATTTATAGGCCACCCAAATATTTGTGTTGGTGCGGTGATTGAATCCGCGACCTCTTGTTTCACAGGCAGCGTCTACCTATCTACCTAAACTTGTAAGGCCGTCTTTATAAAATGTGATAACTATACGCCTTGTCTCAATGTAACGGTACTGAAACTGAAAAAATAATTGCCTACGGGCGATACGGTACCGAGCCGCTCGTTTAACATAATTACAAGCTAACAAATTCATTAACTACGTACCGATTGCTGACACGTAATCCATAATTAGCAAAATTATCTGTATCAGACCTGTCATCATCCAAATTAATTACGTTATAGGGATTTGTTTACATTCGCCATATTTACACTTTACTGTTTAAAAAGCCGTTCTCAAATGTAGCCAATCAGTCTAATGTATGTTTGTGCGTCCACATTCGATTTACGGTTTTGATTAAAGGGTACATCGATAATGTGTTAGCGGCCAAATCGCAAATCAACTTGTTTTGCTAATCTGTTTATATTCGGGATCAATTGACGCCACAACGAAATTGTATTGGATTATGTTGGAGTGTTCAAATCCGCTGCGGGAATTTAGACTGATCATTTAGGTCCGTTCAAAACAATTTAATACTATCGTGGTGTTTTCTTTTACGTTACTGAATATGATACGTAGTGTTTTAGGCAATTAAAATATTTTTGTGGCTACATAAAACCACTGATATTGGTATCACAAAATAGATATCATATTATACTTTACAGGTATGTATACATTTACGAATGTACCTAGGTGCTCCTCAAAATGTTTGAATCCTCTATCGTACATCGTAATCATAGACTAAGTTCAAAGTGAATTATAATTATTGTTATAGAGAATAGTCTTAATTTTAGAAGTAGACAACTTGTAACATTTTTAAGATATTGTATAGCTTCTATCGCGGGCCTTGAGCGTGGAGACCGAATCCAGAAATTCCGTAACGAAAATAACCTAAGTCCGACCGAAATTTAATATTTTTATTTTGATTCAAATATGTGCCAGTACTTTTAAATGCGAATTGCAAAGCTATTGCGTGATTAATTGTAATCTAACCTCTTTCGATATTTAGTTTTGCTATCTTTCGATGAATAGCACAACTTTTAATGACTTTTTGAAATATCACGCTGGTATATAGCTGGTGTATTTATTTATTTTATTTATTTATTAATCTCAATATATAAATAATGTTGTAAGGTTATATTTTAAAGTCTACCAAATCACTTTGGAATTAAAAGTTTTACAGTAAAATTTATTCGATTTACAACTAAATGGGACAAATTTATCCAAAGGACACGCAATTCCTATAATCGAAACGATCCAAGTTTATCAGTTAAAAGGAATGTTGAACATAAAGTCACTATTCTACAAAGGCAATATCCGTTTAAACTGTTTCAATGGCTGCATTCAATCTATTGAATGCGATGCCAGTACTTCCCATTACAGTCACATTCATTACAAACATATCGCTCATCCAAAAGAACAATGACGTAATTACGTTTTAGATTTTTTTCGGAAGAAATGTTTTAAACATTTATTAATAATATAATGTATTTCCAATCATTTCGATGAAATCTTAATTATTTTATGTACACACATAAAATAATTACTATGAACGATAATTCAAAACAATTTCGTGCGAAAACCCAATAATAAAAAAAACAAATAATACAATCAAACATTTTCATCATTGTAATTACGTCGATGTTCTATTGGATGAGCGATATATTATGTTGAATGTTGATAATTATTTTTATAAATTAATTCTTCTTTAGCCACAGGATGTTCACTGTTGAACAAAGGCCCCCAAGGATCTCAACATTGACCATCGATCCAGCGACTTCCTGCAACCTTAACCAGATCATCCATCTACCATATTATCTATTAGTATGTCAAAGAAAAACTTTGTACGCATTATTACAAAAGTGGCGTTTCTGGAGAAGTGCAAAAACCTAATATTTCATTAAAATGTGTGCTGAAAATTTTAATTAAATTAATCTTTTAAACATGAGATGGCAACCAATATAGGATGGTCTGTCTTTTGTTGGCAAGACATGTAAAAAATGTTTAAGATTGAAGGACCAATTTTGTAACATATTTCAAATGACAAATTACATATAATTATTTTTTATGTAAAGTTAATTAGTTTAAAATTCAAGTTGTGAGCCAGTGTTAAATTTATTCATAACCTACCTCTATATTTTTAAATTTGATTCTTTTACTTACGTCATCTGTACAGGCAGTATTAGTCCATTGAAATGTTACAATTTAAAGACCGAATATTGCATTTCTTCTTTTATTTCTTAAAATTACGTATTTTATTTTTGGGACATGTTTGGGGGGTCAATAGAAGCTTAACCTCAAGTTTGTGGGGTCGCCACCCTTGTCCCCCGGCCGCAATCTTGGAAAAAGGGGTGAGAACACTTTTTTCGCTATAAATCGGAAACTATGCGTCTTACAAAAAAAATTGTAAGAACATAATTTGTAGCAAATTGTTTTGCCTCCATATATGTTTACATAACTTTTTGCCCTAAATTAAAAATTAAAGAAGTTATAAGCAAAAAAGTGATGAAGATATTTCTTAAGGGAAATCTTCCTATTTCTCTTAAAAGTAGACTCTTCGACTTGTATCTTACCAATTCTAACATACAGTGCTCAATCCTAGTCTTTGACCGAACTTCGGAGGTCCAGGTCCAGGTTTGTCAAAAAGCTATGGAGCACAGGATGCTAGGCGTAACACGCATGGACAGAGTAATCACTAACACCTTGCGCTCCATAACCAGAGTCAAGAATGTTGCACAGAAATCAGCTAAACTAAACTGGGATTGGGCGGGCCACGTCACCCGGATGCACCCGAAGAGGTGGGCAAAGATTGCCAATCAATGGATGCCTAAGGATGGCGAAAGGCCACGCGGCAAGCTTCGGAAAAGGTGGCACGATGATGTCGACCAATTTAGCAGCACTTGAATGGCATCAGCAACTGATAGAGATAAGTGGAAGGAGTTGAGGGAGACCTTTACCCATTAGTAGCAAAGAAAAGGTTAATAAAAATAAAAAATAGCAAAAAAGTGAGATATTTTTTATAAAAAGTTATAGAGCAAAAAATAATTGTTTTATAAATATTTACTCACTTTTTTGCTTATAACTTCTTTAATTTTTACAAATTTTTCGTAAGACGCATAGTTTCCGAGATAACGCGAAAAAAGTGTTTTCACCCCTTTTTCCAAGATGGTGGCCGGGGGACAAGGGTGGCGACCCCACAAACTTGAAGTTAAGCTTCTATTGATCGCCCACATATATCCCAAAAATAAAATTGCGTCATCTAAAAAATGCGAAGCTCATGTAACATTTCAATGGACTATATAAAGGGTCTGCTTGTTTGTGAAACCGATACTTTTTATACATTAATAATAATAGGATACATACGAGAAGCGGCCGAATTACGACCGTCGGACGACGCCTACTATAAATAAAACAGTATGCGAAATAATAAATGTTACTGATGTGGAATTTAAAATAGTAACTAGCGTAGCACATTAATTTATATTAAATATAAATAGGTAGCACAACCCTTGTGGATATCTGCAGCTCGTCATTATCAATCAGCGATATTAGCATAGTATTAACACCACTAGTTTTTGTAAGCTAAAAATGCGTGGTCGGCTCACTTTACGATCATCCTTCACCGGGCGCCTACCTATGCAAGTATGTTTTTTTTTAATTTTTATGAAGTGACAAATTATGTTAATAATTGTGAACAATGTTTGTTAGTAAAATATATTAGTTGGCAGTGAATATTAACGTTTCATTTTACCACATTCCCTTCTGAACAGTAGCACTAGAATAAAATTGGGTGAAGGCGGCGCGGCGTCTAGTAACAAATTGTTCTAAGTTTCAACGTCTTGTATACGTCGATAAGAGTATACCTCTCAATAATGCTATTTATTTTACCTATGTCAAGCATAACATACTACATATTTTTTAAATAGCAATAAATGGCGGAACGAGCTTACCATTAGCATGATGGTAAGCGATACGACAGCTCATAGACAGTAGCGAAAGCAAATAAAACCTTGAATCACAATGCAATGCTTGGCATTCCTCAGCACTCGCCATCCTGAGACATAAGACGTTAAGTCTCAATATGTCCAGTAGTTACTCTGACTATAATGCTCATCAAACCGAAACAAAACAGGGCATTTATACCGCTGTTTGGCGGGAGAAATAGACATTGCGGTGGTACCTACCCAAATGACCATTCACATAAGAGAGACCTACCACCAATAAACAGTTACATATATTTTTCATCTTTGTAAACCGCCGCGCTGTTTATATTGACGTCTTTGTTCGAGCGAGCGCATTGTGCTTAACATCCAGACATCCATTCACAACTGACAGTCCAACTTGTATCGTGACTGTGCAATGTGCAATGGCGGTCACACTTCAAAAACTTCTTCTCGCTCCACCTACATCTGCTTCGACGCGAGTGTCAACAATACTGAGTTTCTAATTAACATAAACACAAATTACAGCGCTGGTATGGCGCCGTCGACGAATGCATCACTTATATCTGTAGTGTATAATAATTTCCTGGAACTGGCGTTCTTAACAAATATTAACATTCTGACGTTGCTTTGAGCAAAGACATATTATGTCAAATGTTTGTTTTCCGTAGAATTAAGTTGATAGTTGCTTATTTACAAATGTATAAAATACATAAGTACGTACGTTAATACGTAATCATTATGCATCGTGGCCTATCATAAGTGACCTCAATCTTTACATATTTTCTTGCAGTAAAATACAACGGATTTAAAGTTTCAACCATAACTCACTTAAAATACCAGCCACTTAGCTTAAAGAATTCTTGGAATCTTAGCCTAGAATTGTCGAAAACTTGCTCCCGATATGGACTGCTATTAGCAATTCAGCGTCGAAAATTTTCCTTTACTGCCACTTATCTTTGACTTCGAATGACTTTATACCCGAGATTTGAAGAATATCCACTAGAAAAATTACAAGGGACAAGGTCTGGTGAACTAAGAGTCTAATAAAAATCACCAAGGCGACTCGTTTGATTTCTTAATAAATGTTCCTTAATTTTATTCTAAAGAACCTGACCGTATATAAAGTGGCCCCGTTTTCTTTAACTGGGTCCTAATATTGTAGTTACGTTGAAACATTAAACTGTTATCCAGCGTTGCGCAGTAACATTTGGCAGTAATGCTTTTGGGCTTGTTTATAATAATTATCGTCGATATGGCTTATAATTGGACCGCTTATCGATGCCACTCGGCCTGGACGACGTTTTCTTTCCCATCAGGTGAATTGCAGTCTTTGTGCCGTGCTAAAATTTCAAAATACATGTTCAACAGTTGTCTTTCGGATATGAAAGAGACTTTTAGGATTGTTTTCATGGGTATGATCTTTCATAATGTAAGATATAAACTCCAAAATAGACCACAAAAATGTACCAAAAATCAAATTACAGGTTTAATAATAATATTACTGAGAACATATATAATAGGACTTAACATTTTATATCTCAGAATGGCGAGCGTAGTAGAAAGCCAAGCATTGCTTTGTAAATCGTGCTGTTGTTCGGTTTTGTTACTGTGCATGAGCGGTCGTATCGCTTACCTTCAGGCGAAAGGCAAGGTTGACTCGCCACTCATTGGAATAAAAAATATAACATCAATAGTATACTCGTAGTATGGACATTGGACTTGTGTTAATGTATAAGGAATCGATTTTACCCTGGTTTTAAAAGTTTATAGTTGGGGCGACTGTTTTATATTAAAATATAATGCATTCCACAAACGCACTGCTTTCATATTAAAGAAGCAGTCCCAGAACAATATACTGTGAGCTGGAAACTTCAACATTAGATTTTATGACGACCTAAGGGAATGAGGAGAGGATATAAAAAGGAGATAAAAATGATGCACAAAATGAAAAGTGATACCAACTATAGTGCGAGCGTGTGACAGAGATAATGAGAAGTCAATACTATGCTCCTATTTTTATTTTTTAAACATCAATAACTTGAGATTTACAATAAAGATAATAAAATAAATATGAATAAATAATATCTGCCTCGTTTTGTGAAATTTTAACACTTTTGTAACAGAAATGTTTTTTGTTTTAAATTTAATAAAACATAGATGTATACTCGTTGTACCATTGCGTGGGTTTTAAATTAAAATTCTCATAATGATTGTTACTTTCGGAATTCCTTGAATATATTTAAGATCCAGGCCTAGAGTTGTATTTAACAGTTTTCTTTGGAAATATATCAGCTTTTTTCAAGCCCATATTATTAAATTTGACATTGTGTGACCCACAAAAACCAGCATGCTCGTGACGCAGAAAAGTCTCCCGTAGTTTCTGATACCAACGACGCAAGACTCGATCGACTTGAAAATGTTAATATGGGGTCAGGACAATGCACGTGACTGTTACGTGTATTTACAAATTTTTATTTTTACGAATATCAAGTCATGATTACAATACAGCATAATTGTTCCATTCACTGAATTATTATGACAACAAATCAACTAGGGCAGTGCAGAATTATAATTATCTTTCACGGTCAACGGATGGTTTACACCAAAGCTATTGAAACTCCTTGCTGACTACCTTCGCGACCGCCAGCAATTCGTAAGGCTAGGCGTTTACGAATCCAAACCTTATCATACTCGCTCCGGAGTCAGCCAGGGGTCAATACTCGGGCCTCTTTTATTCCTAATCATGATCAATGATTTGCCCATGGTTCTCAAGCATTCCAAATGCCTTTTATATGCAGACGATCTTAAAATTTATAGAGAGATTAGATGCGAAGCGGACTGTCTAGAGTTGCAAAAAGATATTGACTCTGTATTAAAATGGAGCAAAGATAACAAAATGGAGTTTAATCTTAGTAAATGCCGTGTGATGACTTTTGGTCGGCTGCATCGGCCAATCCTTTTCGATTATAAGCTAGAGTGTGCCATTTTACAACGATCATTAGCAATGAAAGATCTGGGTGTCACATTTGATCAGAAACTGACCTTCCACGAACACATTACAAACGTGGCCAAAGATTCCTTTCGCAGGCTAGGATTTGTCCTTCGAAATACTCGAGATTTTAGGAGTCAACATGCTATCAAGCTTCTATATAACACCCTCGTGCGCAGTAAGCTTGAATCAAGCTGCGTTGTGTGGAATCCACACGAAAGTAAATACATCCTACTACTGGAAAAAGTACAGAAGATATTTTTAAGATCCCTATACAAGCGTGAGAATGGGTATTACCCATATCTATACCCAACTTTATTCTTACTGGGCTGTCTGAGTTATAACTCGCTTCAGGTTCGGCGCCAAATGCAGCAAATCTTAATAGCCTATGAAATAATCCACAACAAAATTGATGCGCCAGAATTACATAATGAGATTGTTCGCATTTTCGTTCCAGATAATTATTGCCGAACTCGAAATCATTTGTTATTCTCAGTAGTACCAAGTAGAACCGTTGCTAGAGTCAAGTCTCCACTGCCTCGTACCCTCAAAATGTTAAATAGATTCCTGGACCAAAACCCACAGTGTGACGTGTTTACGAGTGACAGAAGATTATTCATGTTAGAGTGTCTGAGGTTTTGCGAGCGGGAAGTATGAAAGAAAATTTTAATACATATGTTTTAATACTGTACTGTTGCATAATAACATAAACATTGTGTTGAATAGTGAATAGTATAAGTGGTGTCTGTAACCGTTCTATTCGGTAAATAAATAATAATAATAATAATATGTAAGAATATATCCGGAATCACTTCATTAATTTGTCAATTCCAAATTGCACCTTAACAAAAGCCCGACGCTTTCTGTCCTGTTACTCATGGTGATTTAATCATTATAGTCTCTTTCGCAAGAAACGATACCTCTCGCAACTATTGAGGTCAGGGGGTTACTCTATGACAGTCTTTCCCAAAGTGGGCGATAACGCCCCCTTATGGGCGCTGCAGGTCTCAAGGGGGGCGGTAAGAGACCCAGAAAGAAAATGGGGGCGTTCTATATTTCTCTCCGCGTAGTTCATATATCATATAGGTGAAAAAATGGGGGCGCTAAAAAAATATTTATTCTCAAATTGGGCAGTAGACAAAATAAGTTTGGGAACCACTACTCTATGATCTTAACCGAAGTTCGAATCTACTTTGGAACAAGAACATACATTTTTTTTTTAATTTATTGCTAGAAATGGCGAGACGAGTATACCATTTGCCTGATAGTAAGCAATACGACCGCTCATGGATAGTAGCAAAATGAAAGAATACCATGAATTACAAAGCAATGCTTGGCATTCCACTGCTCTCGGCATCTTGAGACGTAAGATGTATCTCAATATGAATAAAAAATCCCTAAAAAAACATCCTGTGAAAAAATCCCAAGTCTCGCAGCTCAGTTTTTCTACCGCAAAAAGTTGTGAGATCCATGTAATACCAAGTCGTTTAATTTATTTAGTCCTTGCTTAAGGGACGTTCTGTATAAAGTTGTTACGTAAGTTATTATCATATCAATATTAAAATTTCTTTACGTTTTAAATAAATAGATCGACTTGGCCAGTAGCATTATGTATAAATTATACGATACATTATGTTTTCATGCGATGCTGCCTTGCCCCCAGAAAATAAAATAAAATATTTTCTCTGGCGACAATGTCCTTCAAACTGGAACACAAGAGTGCATTTACCCTGCTGTTTGGCGGGATAAATAATTATTACGGTGATACCTACCCCGGCGGCCTCTCATATGAGAGACCTACCACTCTGACTCGTAGTAAAATCAATTCATATCTATCGATTTTTATACTCATAATTTTATACTAACAATTTCAAAACTTTATACATTTTTGTAATATTATAAATCGCTTACTTCAGGTGCACGTAAATGTATAGAGGTCCCCAAAGTTCTTAACCAACAGTAAAGTAACTCCTGACACCAGGTGTGGGTTACTGCCGGTTTTAGTTCGTCCGTGGAGTGGAGCTCGGGGACCGTAACGACTTCTTCGGAGTTTCCATCGGCTACCCGATAAAAAACCAGTATCATAATAATATACAGTCACATAACTAACCCTAATCTACTGGTGAAACGCTGTAGCTGAATCTTTATTTTATTGACTGAACCCTAATTTTCTTTTATATTTTGTTTTCGGATTTCAAGACGCTCAATTGGCAACAAACAATAAGGAAACAGTGAAACAAAAATTATAGGCTTTGATATTACATGCTGTTTTATCGTAAGTTTATGTTACAAGCCCTTTCTTTTGGTGAAAATAAAAAATGAAACCATTACACTATATTTATTTTTAATTTTAAGGCTTATTTTATTTTTAGATAGTTTACAGGTTTAATCTCCGATCAGTGTATATTTGATCGAAGTGTTTAATGAACATTTGGGCAACAAAATTAAAAAAAAGTATTTATTTAATTACCTCAATAAAAGTGCATTTGAAACCACAACATTTTAAGTGCCTTTGTGTTCTAAATTAGTCTATTAGTCCGTGTCGCTCAAGTGTCGCTAATTCACTTTCATCTATTCATTAATTAAATTGCGGACACCGTCATTATTAATTATGTATCAACATTAATTATTAAAGTGGCCAGTATTAAACTAATATTATCTTGTAATATAAAGTTGGATGCTTAGAGTATTTATAATATAGAGGGAGTTCTGTCATACATTCGCGTCTTGAAAAACGTAGATATTTTTTTGTTTGTAATTTGTTGGTAGCGCTCCTATTTATTATTGAAAATGTAATTAATTATTTAGTAATGAATTGCTATTTTCTTTGATAACCGAAATTATATTTCGCTATTATCCTTTTAAATAGAGTTTCAGTGGAATTAAATAGCCCTAAATTATTTACTTTTACTTTTTTTTCCAAGTTATTTTTGATATGGCCCGGCACCACCATTTTTAACAAGGATTTTTAACTACGTTTTTGAAGCGCTCCCTCTATATCTATATATATAAAAGAAAGTCGTGTTAGTTACACTACTTATAACTCAAGAACGGCTGAACTGACTTGGCTGAAAATTGGTGGGGAGGTAGCTTAGAACCAGGAGAAGGACATAGGATACTTTTTATCATGTTCCCGGTTTCCCGAGTTTCTATTAGCTCATTAACATTTTCTCATACAAAATGTTCATGGGTTTGTAAATGTCAAACATTTAATTTTCATACTGTCGATACAGTAAACCCTGCCCTCAAATGAAATAACGTATTAAAATAAAGGTTTCGAATCGACAACATATATCCACAATCAGTGGCGTGCCTAGTGTTCTGGACTAGGGCAAGCCCAATATTTTTTTTAGATATTTTAATATGTATTAATTTAGAAGCAAATGGTATTAAGTCGGCAGACACAACATCTATACATACACATGTTGGAAGAGGTGCTACCAGGACACTCATGTTTCGCCTTGCATATTCCGTGCCATCATGTGATAGGAGGCGAGCCTATGCGATAATAAAGAAACTTAAAAAAATGACCCGGGATTCGAATCCGACACCTCAGGCACCGAGAAAATCCTCCGTTCAATCTATATAAGAATCGGATAAAAACCATTAAAATAACAGCTTTGTTAATCACTGATATGAAAGCACCTATAACAATAAATTGTTCCGTAAAAATCTAATAGATGGCGCGATTTGCACAGCCATCTAATTAATATTCCTAATATGCTGAAGGCATTACTTATCATTCGTTTTTTAATCAATTAATTAAATAAATATGTAACTTAAATTACTTTTAGAAATGCATCTGTAACTTTAAATTGCATTTTAATAGCAAAAGCATAGCTACAGCTACGTTGCCGTGTATAACTTCGCCGGCAGAAATTATTATTACAACATTCATGTTATGTTTTTTGTAATACAATTGATATAATTTCTATTGAAGGGATGAACTAATTTATTTTAAATGTAAATCGTTATACTCCAAATAATGTAACACAAATCTTGGCGTTTGATAAACTACATTTATATGAAACACGATTGTTTAATAACCTATTTGAAGGGGAGAGCATATTAAAATTAAAGAACGCACATAGTATATTAAAGCGAGTCGATAAAATGTATCTTGTGATATACCACGACTTAGAGAAATTCACAATCCCGGCGTATTTTTCGCGCCAGTTTATTTACAATACACTTGAATAAATTTACCTTTTTAACGGCAATGAATAATTTCACCGTCACACTCACACCATCACAGCAAAACAAAACCACTCATTATAGTATTAAAACGTTTAAATAATATCAAAAACTAAACATTATCACTAAAAATAACTATTTTTGTGAACAACTAACAATTGCCAAATGTCATAATACATATGAAGTTAATAGCAATTCGTACAGTATTGCCCATAAACGTAACATAAACATTACGACATACAATTATATTTTATTGAAAAGTGCCTATAGAAAAACCTCATTATTTTTACCAAAATTATAAAACAAACCAAATTAATAAAAATAAAAATAAAATTTAACAAATCATAATAATAAATAACAACGCGCCGACCATGAAACGTACGATGTTCATTCTAAAAAGCCGAGCATTTGGTGTAGTACAAATTGCTATATAAAATGTCTATACCTATACATTTGTAGTGCACTTCACTCGTGAGATCCCCATACAAATATCGAGTTTGCCAAAAGCCTCGTAAAAGCACACGAGAGAGAAAAGGATAGATATATTTTGCAATGTTGCTACTACGGGAGCGTGTAGAGCCAGCGGACTTCGTATTTTAATATTACTAACATTTGAATGAATTTCGCGTGGCGCTTCGGCGCGACGCACCGTCGCAGGCGCTTTTAATAATAATAATTTGGATTTTAGGCGCGCGACAGGACGACGACCTTTGTCGCTCTCGACAGGACGCGGTAAATTCAAAAATTGTAAATATTTTCTAATAAAATATGATTGTATTGTACGGAATAAAATGGTTTGTGTTTAGTATCGAGTATGTACGTATTAAGTAGGGCAAGCCGGGCTTTTGGGCTTCTATGGAAGTCCCGCCACTGTCCACAATATTCTATTAATGGCGTATTTTAGATTTTAAAGATGTAAATTAATGACAGTAATGAAAAGCGATTGACATTTAAATTGGTTGTCAAATATTAATGCATGCGTTCAGAAATTTATTTTGTGTAAACTAAAGAGAATATATTATAAAGCTACATAAATATAGGACAATAAAATTAATAATATTCACACGCAAGAAGTTTTACTTCTTTTCAAGATAGAATGTCACTTGAAAATGAAAAATCATTATTAAAATAACAATTTTACATAATTATGGAGAATATTGCATGAGTTTTCAAATTAGGCGTTGCGTGTGTCTTCCCGTAAATATAATTGTTACTACATGAATGATTAATCATGTGTGTGTGTAAAAATGTGCTAATAGTGTATGTTTTGTGTGCGTGTGCGTGCGTGTGTGTGAGTAAAAAGTAATGGCGTACTATTTTTGGAAAAACAGCATAGTGGGGGTGAAATAAGGGATGGAATATTGTATGGATAATCAAAACTGCTAAAGTGTTAAATGTAAAAGATTTATAAGGCACACTACTTGGATATGGATAAATGGGATATAATAGAGTGAGAGGCACGGGGGAGGACTGAGATAGCTGACAGATTTGATAGGAAGAAATGTAAATGCACGCTATAAGACGGTATGGATAATGAAGAGAAAGGATGGGACGTATAGGTACGTATCGGTAGGTACCTATAGCTTTGAATTATTTACTCTTTATGTAAATAATCTATAGACTGGACGGAGGGGAGTCAGAACCAAAATTTGTGGCCGCCATTTTGAACTTTTTTTGGTATTGATCCGATTGGTCTCGAAATCAATATCTGAGACACCTTTTGTTCGAATAACCTAAATTTGGAGTCAGAATCGAAATTTTGTGGTTTGAACTTTTTGGCTATTGATCTGAATGGTTCCAAAATTGATATCTGAGAAACCCTTCGTTTAAATAATCTGAATTCACAGTTGGAATCGGAAAATTTTAAAGTATTTAGTTATTGGTCGGATTGTTTTTTTTATTGCAATGAGTAGCTAGACGAGCATGCATGACTTCACTTCACGCTTTTTTTGGATAGGCAGAGGTGCAACCAGGATCTACGTTTTGTCATGTATTCGTCCCAGTTTGTGATAGGAAGCCTATCGCCATATCGATCACAAATTCCTGTTTTTTTTTGCACCGAATTGCACCATTACCATCGTAACAAAGTTAAGAAATTCAAATTTGGTATTTTACTGAGACATCGGGATAATGCACTATTGGTATAGTTGTAATACTAGAAATTTCAGGTGTTGAGTGGAGTGAAAGAAGATCTCCACCCAGGCGAAGCTGGGCCGGGCCGCTAGTTATTGATATTCTAAGGTGGAATGCTACTCTAGAAATAGTATTTAAATACGTTTATTTGTAAAACACCAATAATCTCGCAGGTGTGGTAGCTAACACTATAAACACAAACCTTTTTTCTATAAATTTTAGTAATCTGTTAGATTTTATTATTAAACAAAAATAAATGCATTGTAGGGTTCCAGTTTGAAGGAAATCCAGCCAGAGTAATGAGACTTAACATCTCAAGCCTCAGGTTGGTGAACGCAGTGGAATGCCAAGGATTGCTTTGTAATTCATGATTTTGTATTATTTTACGGCATCCATTAGCGGTTGTATAGCTTACCATTGCCAGTGACACTGCAGTGCAATCTCACCATTCATTAAAATAAAACAAAGTTAACATTATATATTAGATATAGACCGATAAATCAAGTCTTGATAAATTAATAATAATATATTAAATCTCCTGAAGTACGTGACAACGGTAATTACTTTCTGAACAGTACCATTTGCACGTGACACAGTTCTGTGCTAGATTATACCTTTTGAAATCCAAAGGTGATTTGGAAATGTATAAGTTCATTCCATTCATTTCGCTTTTTGATTACCCACGCCTATTGTTATTGTTAACAATTCTGTATAATATTTATGTCTGCTTTTGAAATATATTGTAATTATTGTTAGCCTCTGTGGCGCAGTTGGTTAGATGTCGGCTGTGAAACAAGAGGCCGCAGGTTCGATCCCCGCACCGAGACAAATATTTGTGTGATCCACAAGTATTTGTTTTCGTGTTTATGAGACCGAAAAGTCTCTCGTAGTTTCTGATACCGACGACACAAGACTCGATCTTAGTGTGGCTTTAGGACAGAGTATGTGACTGTTGGGTGTTATTTATTTAATTATAACGTATTTATAATGATGACTGATATTTAAAACAGCTTTTAAATATTTTGTATTGTAATTATTGTTCCAGCATTTTCACATCTGAAAAATCACAATTCTTGAGGAAACCTACATCCCATAGCCACTTATAAGAATCTCTATGGTACTCGTATGTAACCCGCACTAGGCCAGTGTGGTGGACTATATAGCCTAACCACTCTCAATCGTACTCTCGATTGAAGAGAAGGCCCGTGCCCTACAGTGGGACGTTTATTGGCTGAAACAAAACTTTCACTTTTGATATAATTTAATCTTCAGTATAGCCCTTAGGAACTGCATGGTTGTAAAATAAGTTTTAATTAAAACGGTTTACAATTTTACATAATACATCTCCGAATTTCACAGAAAATTTTCCGGAAAGGAAAAAAAAACTAATTATTCATTCTGCGTAAATTTATTATATACGACCAAGAGTTGGAAGTAAAATTTCCGAACAATTAATAATAATTGTTCGGAATATAATTGTATTGTATTGTATCTGTATCAGCCCATATACGTCCCACTGCAGGGCACGGGCCTACTCTACAATCGAAAGTACGATTGTGAGTGGTTAGGCCATATAGTCCACCACGCTGGCCTAGTGCGGGTTGGCGGACTTACATACCATAGAAATTCTTATAAATCTCTATGGTATGCAGGTTTCCTCACGATGTTTTCCTTCACCGTTTTAGTGCGTGGTGATTGACTGTCAATACACACATGACTCCGAAAAGTCAGAGGTGTGCCCTGGGATTTGAACCCGCGACCATCGTGAACATGTTGGCAGCCGCGTCTAGTCCGTTTACCAACAGGCCACCACGCACTTAATTAATTAATATCAGTATCATTTCAAGTGAAGTAATTTGGATTCGGAACTAAACGCTACCTAGCATTTAAAATATACTCATTTTCTCTTCACGGAATCAAATAAAAGTTGAGTTGTTATACCCTGTATAAATCGTTTGCACTACTAGGGAACACTGTTCATTAGGTCCTTTCTTTATCAGCGACATTCCATAATAATAGGGTAACAAGACTGCTACAAAAACTTAAGCCTGGAGGTAGTTTTAGTAACTACAAACACAATATAAATCAAAATTTTGCAAAGGATTGCGACTATTTTTTCTGATTTTTTAAATATCATTGTGTTTATAAACTAATAGTTTCTGCTAAATTAATAATTAAATAAACCCTTGCGTAACAAATTGTATTTAAAAATAAACGGGTGTACACTATTATTTACAAGACACTTTTTATTTACCACCCAAATACGACAAAAAGGAAAAAAAAAACGTTTTTTTGCAACATTATTATTTACCCGGCCTCTGTTTCGGTAGCAGTGCACATAAACAAGAATATTCATATTATGCTATGTTGCAGCAGCTGAAACCCTAACAAAATAATGAATTAGCTAATGACAACTACGTGGGCAGGGGATTAACGAGCTCTCTAAAGCAAAAAGACTGAGTTCGCAATTAAATCCCGCTTTGAGATACAATTCACTTCATTTGTATAATGAAAGAAAGAAAAGAAAGAAAGAAAGGCACATTTATTTGTCACACAAGACAACGGACATACTCGATTAACAAAAAAATACACATACAATGAACATACATAACAAAAACAATAAAACACTAAACGAGAATGCACGTCGCATCGCTGTGACAAAGTAGGTGACCACTCAGCTCACATGTTGCACCGAGGCAGAAGCCACAGCGCAACGCTGATTTTCAGTGGTCACCTAGAGTGACGTGCGAACGCCGGCCAATAAACCATAAGTACTTATAACTAAAAACTAAAATGAAACAAAGTTAATAAACAACATTTCAACTAAATACCAATTACACAATACTATACAATCAACAAAATACAATAAAATAAATATATAATTAACAACCAAATATGATAAAAGTTCCATCCCGCCCTCACACGCCATACCGACTAGTTTGAACTATAATGAAATGCAATTAGATGCATGCACCAACATAGCTACGAGTGCATTGCGCAGATTTGATTATCAACACAATAAACTTTAGTACTAAAACAGCAGTGAAACAAGCCCATAAAAATGAGCTCAGACTGGATTATTTTCGGTTACGGTTATGTCTCAACGGTTGGGTTTAGGTAAGCTATCTTGGCGAGTATCCAGTTCTCCACATGCCGAGGTTATGTGCACTAAATATTAATGCAACTGCTTTAGATATTGACCGACAGTTATTGTTCATGAGTCAATCATGTTATATACTTTTGACCACTTATTTATACTACTATAATGTGGAGATTTTTTGGAATGATGGATGGATATTGTAATTTGTATATTTTTTTAATCAGCTAATCGATAAAATTTTGTATAAATACATATAAATATATCATAATCAATAAATGGATTTATAACCGTATTTAATAAACTATAATAAAAAAATAAAATAAAAAAAAGGAACAGATTTTTATTTCTACCACCAAGCAGCGGTGTAAATGCACTGTTGTGTTCCAGTTTGGAAAACATTAAAGCCAGAGTAACTATGTAATGGACTTAATGGGATATTGTGACTAAACATCTTATATATTAGTTTGACGAGCGCATTGGAATGCCAACTATAACTTTGTAACCAATGGTGGTATTTGGTGTTGCGACCTTTGATTTGGTAAAGCGATACGACTGCCGATGGACAGTATCAAAACCAACAACGCCTTGAATTACAAAGCAATGCTTGACATTTCATTGCGCTCGCTATCCTGAGACATAAGATGTAAAGTCTCAATATGTCCAGTAGTTAGGCTACAATGTCCTTGAATCCGAAACCAAAAAGTGCATTTACAAAGCTTTTTGGCGAGCAAAAGGCGGCCTCTCACATACGTGAGAACTAAGAAGGTATTCATGATTATGTTAAGATGCATTAACATATAATAAGTACTGATGAGTGATAGCATTGTCTCTTCAATCAAACTTCTGTTTGCAATACATTATAAACTTCCTTGAGTGTATTGAATTCATTATGAAAGAATATTATTAAAAAAAGTAAAGGTCCAACATCCATAACACTATGAAGTGACTTAAGCAGGAAAAGTAAATTTTATCGATAAAATTACATCAGTGACTAGAATCACTTACATTATGCAAGAGATTGAATTGGATAAGTTGAAAACTTCTTTAAATATTCAGATGGCAGAAGGTACAAAAGGAATTTCTGAACGCAACTGTAGCATTCTTGTTCTAAAACACTAATGGAATTTTCCGTATACATAAGAAAACGTAATGCAAAACATTTTTTAATTCAACTGAAAAGATTCAGTTGTTTGTTTTTGGGTAGCTGCATACAAAGTAGTAGGTATTGTCTTTTATCACTGATTTGTGCGAATATGATTAAATAACTAATAAAAAAACATAACACAACCAAAGAAAATGTAAAAAACAATGGTACAATTCAGTCTTTATCAACTTTATATTACGATAATTGATCATTTTTTTGATGTCAATCCCAAAAGTAGATGGATTTAACTATTGATGGATTTTCAATCATATTTAAAATATAAGCGTCCAAGTTTCAAAGCGTCAATCAACAAAGAAAAAATGTCTGGTTATCAATAATGTGTTGTTTATTATAATTCATTTTGTAAGGAAAGCAAAAGATTCTAAGGGAATATAGGAAGTTTTATAATATTAACAGTGAAAAGTTGTTTACCACTATACAAAAGATACAAATTCCGCTTAACGCAGTGCTGCTTTATTCTATGCATTTTAAATCTCATCTCACCGCGCTTTATCTTCCACGATGAGTGGAGGAAAAATATAAATGTTGTTCTGTTTTCATAAACATTACGTTATATTGTTTAGAGCTACTTATAACATTAAAAAATACAAATGTAGGTAATTTTGTATGATTTAGATATAATGTTATGGTAGGTATAAAACATAAAGAAAATAAATAACATTCTGTAAATCGTTTCTTATCTACCTGCACGTCCACTGTCAATGTCAAATTTCAAATTTTTAAACCCTGAGTTCAGTTCAGTTCTTATTTTTGGCAAATTAAACCCTATTTATAATTACATTAGGCTGACAAATTGAATTTGACAAACGTCAACTGTCAAAATCGGAGGTCGGGACGTGCAAGTAGTTATTATTTCTTTTGTAGAAAAGCCTTTACAGTTCAAATTAATTTTGTTTAAAATATAACTAGGGTGCTTTACTTACGTCCAGTATGGGTGCGACTTCGTACATGAAAAATATTCAAAACGATTATTTCGATTCTAGCGCCCCGCTCTAATGAGACAGAGAAATAAGCAGTTTGAATGGAATTGTTAGATTTTTTTTTTTTATACTGGCCTGGCATAGTGGCGGCATTGCACCTGATGGAAAGTGTCAATGCCGCCCAGGCAGAGTATCCATTGGCATCGGACGGCAGTCCCATGCCAATGGAAACAATAATGCCGGCCTGCTAAGGTGCCTCTTCACACCGCGGCGGAAGGACCCAGGATTGTAGGAAGGAGGGAACACGTGCGCCGGCAAACAATTCCACAGCCTGACGGTGCGGCACAAAAACGAGTTTGAGAACCGTTTGGTTCGCGCCGGGATGGTGTGGACCGTCAAGCTATGGCTTCGCAAGCCAGCACGCGTGGTTCTGGTTAGGAATGGAGAGGAGGGGAGCAAGTTGAACAATTCTTCAGAGCACTCACCGTGATACAGGCGGTAGAACACGCTTAGAGAGGCGACATCTCTCTGGAGTTGTAGCGACTCCAAGTTGCTCGTAACGTCTGCATCATTCACAATGCGGATGGCCCGCCGCTGCAATCCATCCAAGGCATCGAGCAGGTACTGGGCAGATCCATCCCAGAGGTGCGAGCAGTACTCCATACCCGGCCGGACCTGCGCTTTATATAAGCGACAAAGCTGACCGGGCGTGAAAAACCGACGCACCCTGTTCAGGACTCCAACCCTGCGTGATGTGGCAGATATTACGCCCTCGATGTGATTCCTTGGATTGAGATCACAGCGGATATCCACACCAAGGATACTCAGGTCATTCCGCACTGAGAGGGGAGTACCCTGAAGAATGGGGAGGGGAGAGAACGGGGATTTTTTTCACGTGATCGCACACACCTGGGTTTTCTTGGCATTGAACTCAACCATATTCCTGAAACCCCATGTAGAAATGAGATCCAAGGTCCGGTTGAGCTCAATGACAAGATCTTCGCGTCCCTTCACAGTTTCGACACGGCAACCTGGAGGCCCGCAGTGGTATCGCCCATGAACCGTGCTGTCATCTGCATAGCAATGAATGTTGCCAAGCGACAACATGTCATTGATATGCAGAATAAACAAGGTGGGCGACAGCACCGAGCCCTGAGGAACTCCGGCATTTACAGACATGAGCGCCGAAGCGTGTCCGTCAACGACTACACGTATTCTACGCCCATGCAGAAAGCCGGAAATCCACGAACACAGGTTGCCGGGTAGACCGTATGCCGGAAGCTTGGACAGAAGACCACGGTGCCAGACCCTATCAAACGCCTTGGCAATGTCGAGGCTCACAGCAAGAGCCTCGCCACGCCGGTCTATCGCCTCACCCCAGCGATGCAGGACAAACGCTAGAAGATCACCCGCCGATCGATTATGACGGAATCCGTATTGTCGGTCACTGATCAACGAGTGATCCTCCAGGTAGCGGACCAATTGAGCGGTTATGATCCGCTCCATGACCTTACACATCACTGAGGTGATAGCGATAGGGCGGTAATTGGTAGGGTCCGATCGATCCCCCTTTTTGGGGATCGGTTGCACATTGGCCTCCCTCCAAGATTCCGGCACAACACCTGTGCGGTAGGACGCTCGGTAGAGGCGAGTCAGTGCTGGAGACAACTCGGCTGCACAAGCCCTTAAAACCACCGCTGGTATCCCATCCGGACCACTGGCTTTCCGCACATCGAGAGACCGTAACTCACGCCGCACATCACACTGCCTGATGCGAATATCTGCCATTAAGAAACCGCAATCAGGCAGTGTAGGCAGCGACTGGGAACCACGGTCTTCGAGGCGGGAATTAGCCGCAAAGAGATTTGCCAGTAAGGCAGCCTTCTCTTGCGGCTTGTGGGCCAGCGACCCTTCTGGGTACCTCAGCGGCGACAACGCTGGACGGCAGAAGTTAGACTGAACGGCCCTGGCCAACCTCCAATAAGCACGACTGCTAGTTGGGTAGATGACATAACCAAGAAATATGTTCTCTATATTGATAATATAAACATCGGTAAATTTAATCAAAAGTGCGTGGTGGCCTGTTGGTAAACGGACTAGACGCGACTGCCAACATGTTCACGGTGGTCGCGGGTTCGAATCCCAGGGCACACCTCTGACTTTTCGGAGTCAGTGGTCAGCCCGTGCCCTGCAGTGGGACGTATATGGGCTGATACAGATACAGAAATTTAATCAATATCAACTTGATGTGGTTAAAATTACTGGAGTTCACAACAAACAAATAATCTTAGATTATATACATGTCTAGATTGAGCAATGCCAACAAACGACGCGCTAAAAATTTCCCCACTTTCGTTGATATGTGTGAGTACCGGTCGAGTACTTATTGTAATCCAACTGTCAAGGTGTGTGTGTTTAGGGATGCCTACTCCAGATTATTAACTTAACTTTTCTCCATTATTTGAACAAAATAGGTTAAATAAAATAATTTTCTTTATTTAAGTTAATTATAGTAATAATTATATTTATAACGCATTTTAGTAAAAACAATAAATACAATGGTAAAAGAATACAGTCATTTTTAGATCAAAACCCATCTCCTAGTGTTTGTTTCGGAATAGAATTAACTCTATGGCTTACTGCCTGGGATGTGTTGTTTGATTTCTGTATTTATGTAAAATATAAATCATCATCATTGACGTAAAATATATGGACGGGGCGGAAAGCAAGAAAAGTGTTGTCACTAAAGTGGTCCGCAGACCAGTTCAACGGTTGTGACGTCACAGCGCACCGGTTGTAAATATCCGACAAATGCCTAATTTATCGTGCGTGTGTGTGCATTAAAGATGACCAAAAGTTCACAAAAAAAGATAATATTTGTTATCACCGCTAAGTAAAAATTATATTACTTTAAGTCAATATAACATTTATTTTAGCATTATTGAAAAACGATTTCATGACCGCCATTGACGTAAAAATCTGACAGATGGCGCAATTTTCGCAGGCATTTTTTTGATGTACCCAATGTACTAAAGGGCCTATCCTTAGTTTTTAAATCAATGATCATCATAAGTAAAATGTTCTGAACACACGATTGAAGTCTTGTGAGGCTACGAATGGTCTTCATTTCGTTTCCGCTGTATAATGTCTCTCCGGCAATTTGCTAGTACGGAATCCGTAGGAAGTCTAAAAAATATTGGAAACAACTAACAAAATTACTATAATGTGCATGACGTCATGGGTTTCATTCATATTGTGTAGGTAAGTTATTATTTGCTCATCAAATAATTAATGCCATTCTTCTTATTCTTCTTCTGATCGAAATATGATAAAATGATATTTGTATTTTATCTCCCATAGTTTCACCAAATCTCCCTAGTAATAAATTGACAACACTGGCCAATGAAACTGATGTTTAAAATAATGAATTAAAAGTTCGTGTTTTCTTCAAATAATAGTGGTTTAACAACAAAGGTTACCGATGAAAAGTGATATTGGTGTTATTATACAGTTTTCCCACAAAATTGCGATACAATTTGACAGCACAAACCGGCATAATTAATTATTTTTCGGGAACACGTTGTCCATATGTAGTTCAAATGACACTGACGTACGTGAGAAGCGAGTCTACCAAATTTGGTAGACTTTTTTTGAGCCGTGCGGTGAGGTGTGATGTGTCATCTAGACATGTATATAATCTAAGCAAATAATAACAAATTTGAAATTTCGCGCGTTTGTCCAGCGCACCCCCAGATGGTGAAATCATGTCGTAAAAGTTTTTTGCGTATGTATCGCTTTATGTAATAATAATCTATGGTCCCAGTGCACCATTTAATATTGCCAAAGAGACAAAAAGTATCCAACGGCACCTCGGATCGTTTATTTTACATCCGAACATAAAATAAACAAAAACCAATGAAAGTCATCAAACACAATTTGTTTGCAACACGAGGCGTAAGTGAAAATTCAAATGTTTTTTACTACTTTGAGCTTTTTGTTCCCTTTTATTAAATCGTAAATGTTTTTATCGACACAAATGTCGCCTGAAGTAATAAAGACGACGAAATTAGATAACTTTATTATTCAAGTCTCCTCAGTATTTTTCGAAACAATGCCCTGTTGTGCTTTTAAATTTTGGCGTGATATCTTATGGGAAGTATTATTTTATTTTATTTTAATAGTGCTATTATAAGACGTCTTAATGTGATACTACTTGTTGTAGCGTACATTTAATCTTATTGTCGGAATATTGAATATGTAAAATTAAATTTTGTCACAGACTAATGAATTCATTACTCCGCCACTATTTTCCAACATGTGGCGTACCATGAGAGAGGCCTTTTTCCAGCAGTGGACGCGGATGGGCTGATGATGATGATTCTCCAACCGATTAATGGCAGAATATATATGCTTCTACACTTTTTTTCTTGTATTTATTATTATTAGTATTTTTTTGTCTTTGAATTATTTTCTTCATTGTAATCTTTAAAAGTAAGGTTTGCAATAATCATTGAGTTATTTCAGTTCTATATCAGTGAATGTGTACTTTTCTGAACAAATTAATTCTTTATCGGTCACAGAACAACTCGTTTAAAAGGCAAAACGTTCATCTTTGTTGATCCCTTTAAATCAATTTTTGCGCAAAATCCAGTCTCTCGGTTTAAAAAATTAAGTATTAGTATTCTCTACCAAAATTCTGTCTTATTTGAGAAGGAAAGGAGTTCAGGGCGAACTTTGCCTATTACTGGGACAATGTAGGTAAATAAAAATAATTTAAAAAGAAAACCCCCCAGATCCACAAGAATAATACGACTGCTCTATACTAGCCAGAATGAAATTAACTAGTTATAACTAAAATACCTTTGGTTCCTTTCAGATACAGTTCCCTTTTGTATTAACAATATCAAATGTGATAAACAGCTGATTGATTTGACGGGTGAATAACCCTTATTGTATAATTGTGCGGTGAGCGTTCACCTCCTGTAACGTATCTCTTGTCTATGAATCCAATGATCCGAACATTTGGTGGACCATTATGTACAAATGGTATAACTGGTGTATTGTGTGTACACTGGGTAATATTGACATATTAGCATTAGTTCAACCTACGTGTTTCTCATTACTTCAGAGAACAATTGGATAAAAATAGAGTTAATTTTTGGCCAAGAATCGCGATTTTTGTTTTCAAGGCTTTTGATAAACCCCTATAGTGAGGTACGAGTCTTTTTGCCGCACAGTTTTTGAACCGAACCGCCTCGCCGTGCAGCTAAGCGATAACATTTCGCGTACCTATACGGGCTACTTAAGTCAAGACGAAAATCATGTCATAATTTTTAATATTTACTACAATGTTATTTGGGATGACGAGAAAAATATGATGTGAAAAATGTATAATATATATGTGTAATAAGTATTTTACTATCACCCAGGTATATACATATATAGGTAATCTATATATTAATACGTGATGCAAAAACTTTGGATCCCTTTTTACGAAAATTGCGCGGACGCAGGAACATAAAATTTGGCACACTTATAGTTTATGTGTAGGAGAAGTGGAGAATGCTAATATTTTTCAATAATAATGCTTATAAAGTACATTAAATCAAAAAATAAAACATTACACACACTGCCATGCATTTCACACACACATCCATACACAAGTATTTGTACACGCATACATACTCTGGTGTCAAATTGTTTCTTTTCTTTTTTATTTTGTTCTTCTGACATAGACATATCAAAAAAAGGTTTTATTTGCCTAATGAGGTAATAATATTAATATTAAAAGAGAATATTAATTATAAATGAGGCAATAATATTAATATTAGGCCTAATATTAAATGTAATATAATTTTTTTTTAATAATAATGCATAAAACGTACATTAAATCAATAAATAAACCAGCATGCATTTGACACACGCATACACAAGTATTTGTACACGTATACATACTCTTTGGTCAAATTGTTTCTTTGGTTTATTATAGACATCGTTGAATGTCAATCAGAAAAAATTGTTTACTGTGGTTTTTTTGAATGTCAAACAGAAAAGATTTATTTAACGAATACTACGTGAAATGCTGAGCGCTTATACAAATTGTGTAGCAGTAAGATACATTTAAATGTACACGGACTATCATTATATGCATAAAGAAAGTTCTGTAGCAGCAATCTGCAATAACAACATTCAGGTACGAAAAATGTGCACGTATTATCAGAATGACAACATCATCATACAGGTAAAAACTTTTTCTCTTCTTGATTTGGTCGAATTTCGATCACTAGGCGACCACTAGTATATTGAATTTCATAACTTAGTCTTCGCTCAACGTGCTTATGTAACCTGCCCGAAATCCTGAATCCTCCGAAACTTGAATCTCCCGAAAATTTATTGCGTTCTCGTTTCGGACAAAACGTTTCTTGAGTCCATCCACGTGATCCGGACATTGCCCGGTTAGAAAGCTAATGTTCCGTGTTGAGAAGCGGAAATTTATTGACACACGTGTCTCTAGCCGCTTAATGTACTATGAGGTAAGCTTGTGTTCAGCGGTGGACTGAAGAGAGAGAGCTCTTCAGCCCCAGGAAGTGCACTGCTGAACATAAGCCTTCCCCAAGGATCTATACATCAGTTTGGTTGTAGCGGCCTACATGCAGAAACTAAATAAATTAAAGTAAAATAAATAAAATATAATTACAGTAATATAGCTTTGACATATAATGCACAAAATATGTAATTTTACAGCATAATGGTGGTATATTGTTGGTGGTGATACCAGTTTACTGGTGGTAGGTCTCTCATATATGAGAGGCCACCTGGGTGAGTAACACCGCATTGTCTATTTCTCCCGTCAAACAGCAGTGTAGAAGTACTGTTGTGTTTCGGATTAAAGGACATTGTAGCCAGAGTAACTACTGGACATATTGAGAATTAACATCTTATGTCTCAGGATGGCGAGCGCAGTGGAATGCCAAGCATTGCTTTGTGATTCGAGGTGTTGTTTGGTTCTGCTACTGCTTAAGAGCTGTCGTATCGCTTACCATAAGGCGAACGGCATGCTCATCTCGCCATTCATTGGAATAAATATATATGTATATACAACATGTAACAGATTTAAATGTAAAAGCGGAAAGTAGTACGTTCAGAATCAGCTACTGAACCGATATCAACATTTTTTTTGGTAGGTATTTTTTTTTCAAAATAATTAGTTAAGACCAAGTAAATTACAGACACTCTTTCATTTACTACTCCGAACAAACGAAATTGAAACGTAACTCCAGGACATAAGATCATTTTTAAATGAATCACTAAACGAATACTCTAATAAACTAAATAATGAACAAAAATGAACTTTATTTCGATAGTCATAAAGTTTATTTAAGCAATCTATCATTAGTCAAACGCACCCAACGATAGGCCTCAATAAACGTAATAAGCTACCAAAATAAATAACTATCATATTCTCTTTTCCGCACATTTAACTACAACTAGATAGAGCAGGATGCAGCTATTGTTTAATGCAATTTGATCCATCCGACAAACGATGGCGCGCGCGGCGCGGCGGTAGGTACATCAAAAGGCAACCGGTATAGGGATGCGCCGCGATAAAAAATACTCCCGGTATTTGCAACACCGGGCGATCTAAATCCCGCGCAATACATGCACTTAAATGAAACAAATTAAATTGTAACAAAATCACTATGAAATGAAACAACAAGTAGGTATTTCTATGAAAAATAATTTCGCGGAACGTTAAAATGGTGATTAAATTCGGTTTGTAATTTTGCTACAATGTATGCGGAATTCCGGTGTGTCTAATATCCCGTTATTGCAATCCCTAAATGGGCACCGACTATGTGAAAAAAATCCAGTCGTGCACCGCAGTTATCTGTGTCTACTTGTGTTTAAGTGTTTAGTAGATATTTCGATAACTTTCGCGCGCGATGTCTTTTCGGTATTCGAATATTGAATACACTGAAATGGTGAGAACTTTGGCACTGTGTGGTGATAATGTATCATTGGCATGCAGGACATTTAACAACAGGCATGGCCGCGGCACCAGTGTAGTGTCCGACAGTATCTCGATGCTGAGTTCGGAGAGCGCTGGATAGGTCGCGGCGAACCTGTGCAATGGCCTCCTAGGTCACCCGACTTGACGCCTCTTGACTTTTTTTGTGGGGACGTAATAAATCTCTGGTATAACTAGACTACTAAAAAGTAGAATAGTGGCAGCCTTCCTAAAAGTGAAAAGTGACACTGAAGTTTTACATAAATTACGTGAACAATTACGCAAATGTGCATCAAAGTGTATCAAGGTGGTGGACATTCCGAACATATTTTAAAAAGAAATCGCCGCATGAGTGCCATGTAACACGTAAGTTAATTTTGTTGTATTTTTTTTGTGTTGTGATTCCCAATCTAGTCTTCATTGTTAGATATTGCGTTATCTAATTATCTTATTCATTAGTAATGCAAAATAAATGACGCCCGTATCCTGCCCGCCTGTAGGAACGAAGTTTAGCGGAAGTGAAATTAATAATATTTTATAGCCGATTCATGCAAAATATTGTCTTACGTTGGGTTCGTACGCATTATATCTAGTAAGTAAAATATTTAGATTTTATAGCTAAAACACAAATGTTATGCTTACAGATTAAATTAATAATAATTTGTTTACCAAACCACCCAGTAATCAGTTACGTACGTAATTTGTATTTCGTTTATTGTCAGCTGTTTCTGCCAGCGCGGCGCGTCGCAGCGTTCGGCGTTAGGTACTCGTGTGAATAGGTCTTGTGTAAATGTGTGCGTGTCCGCGAGCGTGTGTAGTAGTACTCTCTTATTTGTAACTCGTGAGGTGACCATGTTAAGTGCCTACATTTGGTATAACTAATTTCATAAATAAAATATTTTGCAATTATGGTAGTACGATTTCAAAGCATAAACTATGATTGCAATAATATTTTAAAGTTGGGGTGTCTGAGGTTGTGAATTAATCCTGTTACACGTTGTATATACTGCACAGTAATTATTTCTTTCCTCCCACTAAGCAGACAGATTGTATCGCCTATTTTCGGTATAATAATTGTCTAATCTCTATAAAATAATGCATAAACTAAGTCTGTAAGACTAGGCCCAAGGTTCTTTAAAGTTTCGCCTGTCTCCCTCTATAAAAATAAGTTAAATGGAGCTTCAACAAAAATAGTTTGCTATGGTTACAAAAGTAAAAGTCTCATATTGTAATATTATATAACGTCAAAGTTATCAAGTGATCAGTTATGTGTTTCCAACTCCTTCCATTTATTTCCTTCTTGATTAATTTCGTACCGGGTTTAAGACAAGTTGGTCCCCGCAGACTTGCCTAGCTTTAGTTGTCTGTAGAATTCTCCGAGTCTCCGAAAGTTCAAACGGTAGAAGAGGTGTTGTACGGATTATTTATGTAAGAGTAGAATGGCAATAGTTTTCATCCAGGGAAGATTGAAAAAATGTTACTTTGTAATGACAAAACATGGTATTTAATCTATATTTACGAAATAATTGATGTGAATACTAATGAAACCTTGTTGGAGCAATCAAAATTTATAGATAGAATCGTAAATGTAGGCCGTAATTTTGAACTTTTCAGTTCTTGGTCTTAAAATCATGTCTCCCGTACTCTTTGTTCCACTATCTTATTTTATAGTTAGAATTGTACATTTTGGCCGCCATTTTAAGCGTTATACTGTTGGTGTCATTGATCTCAATTGGACTAAAATAAAAAATGATAATATGAATAACAAACAAAAAACCTAACTGCGTCAATATTCGCCAACATAATAAGTTCATTGATGAACCGAGAAGATAGGAAAAAGATTTTAATTTAAATATTTAATTTTGTTTTTAAATTATCGTATTTGACAGTGGACATAATAATGCAGTCGCAGGAATTAACTGCTCACTCCTAGATTTTGTTGCTCTACCTATATCACCAACAAAATGATGAGAAGTGAGCCTATCACACCTGATGCCTCCGAGTGCGGCACTAATAAAATTATGATCTTTATGATTGAGCCTTTTGGTTGGTATCGTGAAATAATGAGTACTTTTTTTACCAGATGTCAGGGTCGATTCCTGCTTTAGAAATGCGATTATTCAAAAATCTTTGAGTGCAATTTAAATTGAAAATTAAAATGATGCCTTCTTTCAGTAAAATTGTACAATATACAATATCTAAAATACTTCCCCTGGAAGTGGCATTGCCGTGCGATACTCTTTATACTATTTTTTCTTTCATGACAAAATAAACTTTATTAAAGATAGTAAAATTTTAGAAAATATATTCTTTTAATTATTAATTTAAAATAATATATATCCCATGTTTCAGTTCTGTATACTGTTATAACGATGTTCGTATATTTTTCAAACCTGTACAAAAAAATATAGCTTGAAAATTCTGGCACGCTTTTTTCTGTTAAACCCTCCGCGACGATGAAATCAAAAGCAAGCGGAATTAGCACGACAAAGCCAGAGCACAGAAGCAAAAGATTACAAATGTACCAACATAAAATAATTCCGCTAATACACGGAAACTCGTCGGTCGGTGCCGAGAAAAACAATGAAAAATTTGCTACGAATTTTCTTACCCTGCGAGTGACATTTCACCATTAGCAAACGCGCGCCTTAAATCACACTGCTTCGTTTGTATCTTGTGTTTATTTTAACGCTCTTATACAAAGACCTTAATACCTGATCATTTGTGGGACTCTGGTAATTTCATTTTATGAACTGATAAACGGTTTAATCTAAGTGTTCAAAGGTTGATTGATCATAACGTAAAAGTACCTGCGGGCTGCTAATGGCGATCCTGTATAATAAAACGCTGATTTATTGTTCTCAATCTTTACCGGCGACCCCATATTTCAATCCGCAAATATATTACTTACATTTAAAACATTTTCTCATTTCCTGGTCATTGTTATTTTAAATTTATATTTAGTCTGTTTTAAATGTGGTATTATTTCTACACCGCGTCGGTTTGGTTAATTCTTGTGCTAATTAATTTTTCTCGTTTCTCATTATATGGAATTAATGTAATAATTTCAGAAACTGTAACAAGCGAGGTAAATTATTCATTTTCTATGATTGTACTACATTGAATTGGTTAGGTACGTTTTAAATTAATTAGCTGAATAAATATTTATTACTAGAATTATCACTAAAGACAAAAACTTTGTTTTACATCCCAAAACCAATATTTGGTCGTATTCAATAGCAACGATTCATTATTAGGGAAGTCATATTGTTTATTTTAATGATTTATTTATGTTCAATTTCTTCCATCCTCCTAACTAATTGATAGAATCAAATACCAAACTTTTAAAATAAATAATGTTAATAGCTCAATAAGCACATTTACGATATATTATTTTATTTGTTAAAAAGCTTAAGTGCATAAGTTAAAAAACTAAGGATAGACTGAGTCTAATCTTAGTCTATTAGACTCTTCAGTACATCACGGGAAGACGGAAGCGTGTTTTTATCGTGAATAAAACTTAGCCTTATTTAATATAATTTTTGCAGACGGTTTTTTAAAAGTTTATTATTTTTATTTACGGTCAGATCACTAGCATGCGGTTACAAAATTGTAGACTCTTACTTTCATTAATGCTCTATAGGAGATGCAACAGAGCATCGAATAAGTTACCTCGGAACACTTCACGCGCGCTCTGCTATGCCCATAATATATTAAAAAGCGACGAATAGTTTTGGCAGTCTTCTCTTGGAATTAGCCCGGCGCTGCCTGAAGAATTGAAAGAGGCCAAAACTGTTGAAAATCTGAAGTTGCAAGAGTTATATGGCGGATGGATCAACACTTCTCGGCCGAACTCTGTAAAATCTTGCTGAGAGGCTAAAATGTTTGTGAAATATTGTAATAATAATGAATAAACATACCCTTTCTATAGCTAAATTCGGACTGCATTCTTTCAACCTCTTGTTTTAATCTCATTAATCGGCAGTAGACCTCCAAATCAAAGGTTCTGCCCGGCGGTAAAAGCTAATGAACAGTGCTTTTTTAATTCCACCAGGGTGCAACAACACCCAACCTGGCCGATCTATGTCCACAATTGTTGTCTTTGTTTTTAAACACACGTTATTGTCGTACGTGATCGACTTTCCATCACCAGTTATTCAAAAACCGAAATTTTTACGAGCCAGTTTATTCCAAATGGTTCAAAAGTGTCTTGTCGCCTATTCTCAGTTCTTCAGCTATGTCATACTACTGTTATGATCTATCTCCATTTTTTTAAATGGCCTCCATTTTATCGCATATGTATTATTTTTGTTACAAAATAAATGCATTTAATTCCTTCAGTAGATTTACTCATATTGACAAAACGAAAAACATGAAAAATTTGCGGGCAAATACAGTTTTATAATTTATTTATTTTTTGAAATATAACTTTAAATTTCGGCATAACAAGACATATACAAATAGTACAGTTTATACTACAGACAAAAAGAATTTTTCAGACCTAATTAATCTAAGAATATCTTTCTCACACATATACAAAAATGATGCATGCATGAATGGATGTAAATATAAATAGCATATGTGGTACATAGTTAAATAACTGCTACCCTTGGATATCACCACACATTTCCTAGGTTAATAATGTTAAGTACTAGACATTAAGCATTACAAGTGGTTTACGTGCCCTTTGAGCGACGGAACCTTTCAAAATTTTGACGTAAGCCGTTCAAACGAATAAATTGCTTATAAGAGTTCAATAGGAACATCCATAATACATAAGTTTATTAATTATTTGTTAATTTACATTTCTTAATTAAAAACTTTTTCTTGTAGGTGAGTCAATTTATAATTACCTATCTAAATATTAGTATTGGTGAACAATCGGCCACGACTACTATGATAAGCGTGTACAATTGAGAAGAAGCATGTAATTTTATCGGGTAAGATTTTTTTTTAAATATTTGGAATAACTTTTTGCGAATAAATAAAGGTTTTGTGACTCATCGTCCTGCTTATGTTTAGATTCTGTTCAATATATTTGTATTTAAATCATTTTAAATATCTGGGTCTTTTTTTTCTATACCTATGTTGTAAATATACGACAATAGCATAAAACTGTTGCTAGCTTTGTGCCACTAGAATATGCAATGACTACAAAACAATTAGACGGGCAAATCCACCCACAAATATTAGTATCTAAGTCAATAACATTTTAGGATCCCTTTCATAAGATAGTCTTTCATACATACGCATTTAAGATACCTACGCTTTCACACCCTTTATATTGCGTTTTTAATATAAATCTTACAAGACACCCAATATTAACTCTATTCGCAATAAAGAGAAAATATTTGCAGTATTCTTCAACCACAACGATAAAATGAGACAGTATTTCGGGTTCGTTTGGTGACAGACTAAGGGATTGGTTACACAGAAGTGACGCGTTAAACCGTTCAATGCTATGTACTGTGGTTGGATATCTTTGTCGATGCGGTTAGAACGCCTTCAGTGTGGATATTTAGAGTGATACACCACAGAGCAGTAGCGGTCGTCTTCTGTGTGACCTATCTATATATATTGCAAAGACAACAGAGCTTGGTACACAGGTAAATAGAAGATGGTTAATTCTTTAATCATTGTAGCTTATCTTTTGTTCATCGTGGAAGGACTGGTCGAACAGTAGGTAATAGTAAAGGGTTTAATGGAGATTATTTAAGCTGGTTTTTAATTTAATATTTATTTTTGTTTATCTGACACGGCATAGTGACTGCACTGCACCTTATGGCAAGCGTAAATGCCGTCTAGAAGCCGCTGCCAATAAACAATCCCAATCCAAAATTTGCCGTTTTAGATTGACAGCTCAATCTTTTTTCTGATACTATATTGCCAATAATCAATCCCAGTAGTGAAAAAACTACGGCAACATGACAAGAGACCAATCGAAAAGTAGAAAACAATCCAGATTGACTTCAGTCTAATTTTTTCGATTGATTATTGGCATCGGCCGTTAGTGAAGTATCGAATGACATCGTGTGACCTACAGAATTGGTTCTTGATTCTATGGCGGAAGGAACCCGGATTAAAGGAGCACACGTATGAAGGTAACGTATACCACAACTTGAGCAAAACAGAATTAGTGAACAATTAGTTTGTGCCGAGACGAGTTTGCCATGTTTCGCATACCGGCACGCGTAGTTCTGTTAAGGAGTTGAGAGAAGCGGATCAAATTGAACTATTCCTCAGTGAATTCACCGTGCTACAGATGGTAGAACACGCTTAGCGAGTCGAAATACGTCCGCAACTGTACTTACATACGTAGTGCGACCCGAGTTTGCATCACTGACAATGCAGATTGAATTGAGGGGTGTGCTGATGATGTATGAGTATTCATTATTCGGTCGAACCTGCACTTTATTCAAGCAATATAGTTGACCGAGCTAGAAAAGCCTATGCAACTTGTTGCTATTCTAACCTTTCATAAAGTGGCTGTGCAGATGCCCAAGGAATCACATCTCTTTGGATTAAGGTCATAACGAATATCCAAAATAAGGATACTCAGTCATTCCCCAATGAGACGGGAATATCGAGAATATAGGGGAGGGGAGAGTACGGGGAATTTTTATACGTAAACGCACACACCTAGAGTTGTAGACCTACATCGGTCTTATGTGAAACTAATAATGACTGACCATTTTAGTAATTGACAAAAAATAAATTAAAGAATTGTATTTTTCTTAAATTAACCTTTGAACTTTATATTAATTATGTGAGCAACAAGCAAAAAGGAACCGGGAAGCTATTCCGATCGCTACTATTCATGTAAAAATAATTCAACATTTTGACGATTTTCTGAACCGTAAAATCCTGAAATTATCGCCGAGCCAATTATTGAACTTTTTAAAGGAACGATGGAAAGATAAGTCGCGTGCCATGGTTGGTTGAACATTGATAATAAGAAATCTTCTTCCATATTTTATTGTTACACAAAGATAATTTTAGAATACGTTTTGAAGATTAGATGATAATATTACGCGTGCAAAAATAGATTTATATTCGGATGTAGTCCATTGAAAAGTAAAAATATGGCCTAAGCCCATTCATTTGCGTAAGAACGTAAAAAAATATGATTGTTTCAAATATAATATAATTAAAGTAGCAAATTCGTTTTCGAATTTGCAGCTCCACTTTAAGGTGAATAAGGAGTAGGCCAGCTATATTTTGGGGTAAACACCTGGAATCTATTGTGCTTTAACTGGGTGACTATGATAACTTCATTTTTTATAGTGTCCACCAGTCATCAAAAGAAACTGCCGAGCGCTATAAAACGCTAATTCTCTCTTGCTGATGAAAAATCTTCATTTAACGAATTCTTAAAGGCGTACCGGCTCGGTATACCGATTAAAGCTGGTACAGATTGATTGCCTTAATTAGTTACGAGATAGGAGTCAAAGAACATCTTTGAGCAATTACGTAATCCATCAAATCAAAAACGTAGTCAGACCTACCATTACTGTGTCATCCCATATACGTCCCACTGCAGAGCACGGACCTCCTCTAAAATTGAGAGTACGATTGAGAGTGGTTAGGCTACTTAGTCCACCACGTTGGCCTAAGACGGCTTGGCAGACTTTACATACCATAGAAATTCTTTACAAATTAGACATAGCATGAAGTTTAAACAGACAACCGTAAAACAGACCTGCCAAACTTCATGTATATTCAATCTATATAGCATTATATTATAGCATTGATATTGATAGCATTTCCAATGCAACTAATTTAATACCCCAGAATTAAGCTGTGGAACAGACTGTAGCTTACATGTTCCTAGCGTAGAGCGGCTTAATCGAACCGTGAATATGGAATTGATGAGACTATCATAATTGCAGACAGGATTGTTTATAGGTAAATGCTTCATTGATTACTTGTTCATTTTCTCTTTATTGTATAAATAGAAAAATGACAACAATATAATAATATATGATTATAGTACAAATGATGGTCCTATCGGTCAAGGCGATTTCTTCCAGATAATCTTGGTATAAATATCAAAGTATTTTAGTGTAGAAAAAAAGAATAAAGATTCAGATCAAAGAATTTCAAAGATAAAGAATAGAGCTATAAATATACCTATTATACAAATATAATATCATTATATTGTCTAATGTGAAGAAAATTAGTAACTGAATTAATAAAAACAGCGAAAAGAAGAAGAGATAGCACGTCGCGCTAAAGACCACCAGCAGAAAAATACAAAATAATTAAAATCAAACTAGTAGTGATTTTCGATTTGATAATAGTGATATGCAAGTTTTCCATGTGATCAAAATAAAATAAAAGTAATATATTTTACCAATTTTAAGAGCTCAATGAGTACAAGGTGTAAGATAAAAATGATTGCATAATAATTCGTACGGAATAAGCTTATACGCGTAAAAATATGATTATGCCGTTTACTAATTATTAACTAAAGTAAAATATTTATACATTATAATTTTTCGAATTGACGAGCGCATTGTTTGCTTAAAGATTATAATTTATGCATGATGTTATTCTTGATTGTAATGAGCAGTTTTGACATTTACCATGGAGCGAACGGCCTGTTCGTCTGGTGAATCTTTAATAAAGAATATTTAATATAATTTGAGGTATAATGAATAAAGAAACCAACGCAATATATAAATTAATAAAGAAACTGTATTCATGCTTTAATGATCCTAGTGGGGACCGGCCCGCTCGGACACAAAATTAAGTTAATTAAGTTATCCATCTGGGACGAATTCCTTTTTTATTCTCATATTAATATTGTTTCTATGGGATAATTAATGCCGGATATTTTTATTTCGTGTGCACTGACTGTCTGCGACCCAACTGCCTTGGTGGTGTATGTTCTACGATTACAAAGCTGAGGTCTCGGGTTTGAATCCAAAAAGTGCGTGGGACAAATTGGTATTGGATTTTTTAATTCATTATCAGTCCGATGTCAGCAATTTGTGCCCGATATGGCGATAGGCTTAATCCCTACCACAACGTGGGACGAAAAATACAAAGCGAAACATCGGTGTCCTGGTTGCACCATTGCTTACTCCTTTTGGAAAAAAGGCTTGAGTGTATACAAGTATGCAATTTTTAAAAAGGTAACGCTAATTTTTTAAATATTTCTTGGTCTTCAGTAACTGTCCTTGCTCACCATCTAGTCCCATGTCAAGAAGCTTAAAGTTACAAATACTAAAAATAAAAAACTATGCACGATCCAAGACTCAAGCCGTCAATGTCTTTTAGCACTTCAGAAAGTTTCTACGAGGATCATCGGTCCACTTAGACTGAGAGCGTCCTATAATAAAATTTTCTTATCACACTCCAGCCGTTGTAATATACAATATGAATTTTTCAAGTGGACGTGGATCTCCAAATCTGAAACTATTAGGTAAAGTGAAAAATGCTGAAAGGAGTTAGGAGCTATTTTGATGAAAACTAAAACTGAATACTTAGACTTTATATGAATATTGAATACGCCTGACGAGAAGTCGTAAGGCGTTTATAAACCAAAATATTTAAGAAGGCCCAAAGATCGGATCACATTCTTGCAAAACAACATTGACATACTGAATCTACGAAAAACTCACCAATTGTTGAACTTTTTTTTTTTTTTTTTTTTTTTATTGCCTTGTAGGCAGACGACCTAGCGGCCCGCCTGATGGTAAGCGGCTACCGCTGCTCATGGACCTCCGTAGTGCCAGGGGACCAGCACAACAAAGTCGCTGCCTACCTCGAGGAAAGTACTCTCCTTAAACCTCGTTTGAAGAAGGACAGGTCATAGCGCTGAGGAAACACCGATGCAGGGAGTTCATTCCAGAGCTTGCACGTACGTGGTAGAAAAGAACGCTGGAAACGTACCGTTCGGGAACGGTACGCCTCCAGGTGGTGGGAATGAACTCTACTGCGGAAACGTGTGGTGCGATGGTACATAGGCGACGGTGGTACCAACTCAAACAACTCCTCGGAGCACTCCCCATGGAACAAACGATAGAACACACAGAGAGATCCGAAGTCTCTCCGCAGTCCTAACGGTTCCAATTTGTCCGTGAGATCGGGATCATTGACTATTCGACAAGCTCGTCGCTGCAAGGAGTCAAGTGGGTCGAGCTGGTATTTTGGGGCACCTGCCCAGAGGTGGGAGCAGTACTCCACGTGGGGCCGGATTTGCGCTTTGTAAAGCGTCAATCTATGACCCGACGTAAAGTACCGCTTGGCTCTGTTCAGGATTCCCAACTTCTTGCTCGCCAGTTTGGCTTTGTCCTCCAAATGACTCCTAAACTCGACCTTGCTTGATATTTCGACGCCAAGGATTCCAATACTCTCGGATCCTTGGAGAGTAACTCCTTGGAATTGCGGCGCCATGACAAAGGGGTCCTTCTTCGCAGTGAACACGCAAACTTGTGTCTTCGAAGGGTTAAATTGAACTAGGTTCAATTCACCCCATTCGGAGGCCCGCCCCAGAGAGCTCTCGACTTCAGACACAAGTTGACTCCGTCTTTCCATAATGGAATCCCGAGAGTGGCTCCGTTGGCCGATGTACCGCGCGTCACTCGTACTATCATCTGCATAGCAATGCATGTTATCAATGGACAACATGTCATTGATATACAGGATAAAAAGTGTCGGCGATAGCACCGATCCTTGTGGAACACCAGCATTAATGGTCTTGGTCACGGAGCAACAGCCGTCCACTACGACTCTTATGCTCCGACCATCCAAAAAGCTGGCGATCCATTTGCAGAGCCCCTCAGGAATTCCATACGCAGGTAGCTTTGCCAGAAGGGCGCGATGCCTCACTCGGTCGAACGCCTTCGCAACGTCAAGGCCGACCGCAATCGCCTCACCCCCACTCTCCAAAGCCTCCGCCCAACGGTGCGTGAGGTACACAAGAAGATCACCAGCCGAGCGACCGTGACGGAAACCGTACTGGCGGTTACTAATCAACTGGCGATCCTCAAGATACCTCAGGAGCTGAGTGTTTATAACTCGCTCCAAGACCTTGGAGAGTAGGGATGTGACAGCAATCGCCCTGTAACTCGAAGGGTCCGAACGGTCACCCTTTTTGGGGACAGGGTGTACATTGGCGACCTTCCACGAAGCCGGTACCCGGTTGGCTTTATAGGAAAGACGGTAAAGGCGCGTGAGCACGGGTGTCAACTCAGGGGCGCACGTTTTAAGAACCACTGCGGGGATACCGTCTGGCCCGCTCGACTTATGGACGTCTAGAAGCCTGAGCTCCCGTCTGACAGCACGCTGGGTGATTTTTACGTCAGAGAGGAGGCTCTCACAACGCGGGATGTTCGGCGGTGTGGCGCCCCCGTCATCCAAAGTCGAGTTCGAGGCAAAGAATTGGGCCAAGAGATCGGCCTTCTCCTTTGCACTGTGGGCCAAACTGTTATCGGGCTTGCGCAGTGGTGGGAGACTGGACAGGCAGAAATTACCCTCCACAGCCTTAGCGAGCGACCAAAAAGCACGACTCCCAGAGGGATAGCTCTGGAGTCGCTAGCCAATTCTGCGGATGTGCTCCGCCTTGGCCTTAGCTAAGGCTCTCTTGTTGGATCTCGAGGCGGCGTTGAATCTCCGTTTCTCCTCCTTTGAGTTTGGATCCCGACGCCTTCTTGCGTCTTGCCACGCCGCGTATGCGGACTGCTTAAGGCGCGCAGCAACAGCACAGGCACGATTGTAACAAGGCCGGCTGCGACGCCCTGCAGCTATTTTTGAGCTGGGTATGAAAGTCTCCATACCCAAGCTGATCGTATACGCAACGCAGTCCGCACAGGCGTCAGGATCATCGGAGGAGAAACAAAGCCGCCCCCAAGGGTAGGACGCAAAGAATTCTCGCAGTCCATCCCAATCTGCTGACATGTACCGCCAAACTGTGCGAGTTCCAGTCGTTGAAGAGCGGCTAGAACTCGCTCCAGGAGCCCATGAACGGACCAGGCAGTGGTCAGAAGATCCAAGAGGAGCATCAACCACTATCCTGTATCCGTCCGGGTGGGTCGTCAGCAGAAGATCCAACAAAGAGGGCTCATGGCTCTCAACGTCTGGAACACGGGTGGGCTGTGTTACCAGCTGCGAGAGACCATAAGCCAAGGCCATCTCATAGACAGCCCGACCGGGGAGATCAGTGGTCCTGGATCCCAACCACTCTTTGTGATGAGCGTTGAAATCACCGAGGACCACCACCTCCGCGGAAGGGAACTGCTCGAGAATCTGGTCAGTTCCCACTTGGACGCTCTCAAATAATTGAGTAGATCCCGTATCACTGGCGTGGGACCTGTACAGGCATGCGTAGACTGGGGTCCTACCCCTGTATTCTACTCGTAGCCACAATAAGGACAGGTCCCGACGCTCGAGGCCCCGAAGGCGGTGACAACAGATATCACCCCTGACGAAGACGCACACCCCAGCTTTACGTAGGAACTTGCCAATTTTATTTATTTATGTGCTCTTTATTCTACACAAGACTAAAACAATAATATTTATTTTAAAGTTCTGATAAGAATGTACTATATCTATATTTTATTTGCGAAGATTGTATCACTTTTGGAGTATGAGAGAATGGTAGTGTAGTCTGTCTGTCTCACAGAAAATAGATGTAAACTCAAGTCTTTGTTATAGTTCATTTCACAAGTTATATTGCTGTAAATACAGTAATTGCTACTTCTGACTTTATATCATACTTCAAAGTTCCAATTTCAAGATTCATTTTAAAAAGCCCGCAAAATACATTTTAGCCATATGATGTCCGCCAACCCGCATAAGATCAGCTGATAATTGATAAGATGGGCTGACCCGGTTTGATGATTCAAACCCGAGACCTCAGCGTTGTAATTGTACCATCGTACAACTGCACCACATGTACAGCAAATATAACATATAGTTGGTTGAATAACCAAGTACCGCATTTTAATTTTTAACGTTGAAATAAATTTGAAATGAGAGACTTTAGACCTTGATATGAATTTATAATAACATAGACAAGACACGATTCAAGGCTACGAGCCCACTCTAAGGCACGTGTATTTAACTTTTAAAGGTTTTAAATATTATTCTATTTAATTTTAGCTCACTTTTACGTAATAACAGCCCATACTTGATCATCCTTAAAGTATTCCAAAGGTATCTGTATCAGCCCATATTACGTCCCACTGCAGGGCACGGGCCTACTCTACAATCGTAAGAACGATTGAGAGTGGTTAGGCCATATAGTCCACCACGCTGGCCTAGTGCGGGTTGGCGGACTTACATCCCATAGATTTTTTTATAAATCGCTATGGTATGCAGGTTTCCTCACGATTGATGTCACGATGTCCAAAGGTATGTGGACTCTCAATCGCAGCGGCGTGCACAGGATTATGACACTGGGTATGCGGCGGAGTACTCGGTCACAAAAACTTTTTCTTTTATAGTTTTTTAGCATAGCCACAGCCACGCAACGGATCTCTAAGTCGGAAACCATGCCAACATAACAAGTCTTAGATGTACTTCTATTCATGTCCATCTTCTTCGGCAACGCAGACAAAACAGCGATCGATCGTCGCGGCGGAAAAAAAACTAATAAGTAAAATAAAAAAAACTCACCTAGTCAGCTTTAAATTTTCACATATTCAAGGTTCCGGTTAGTTGAAATTACTATACCTATCCCGATGTAAATAAACGCAAGATTTCGGCCACCTCATTCATTCATTTGATAAACATACATTTTTAACACAAACCTCGCAATCAAATAACATTTAAAAAAATAAACAAACACACTAGTAAAAGCAAATGACTACAATTAATATCGAAACTTAGTAATAATCTGTTAAATGTACTCACTTTCAAATGTTAAAATGAAAAATCCGTTAAGAAATCTATTTTTTTTTTTACAAACATACTAGTATAAAATAGTAAACAATGCAAAAACTCATAAAAAAAGCAAAATGGCCCCCGCCAAACACAAAACATTTCTATTTAAACAAATAAAACCTTACTAACCAAAAATGCATAATGTGCATAGGATTTATTAGATTCAAGCCTATTAATTTTACTCGGATTATAGGCAACGAACATTTACGATTACTCCCGACAACTGCCGAACTCCCGAGGCCTGCCGCAGGAGTCGCGGCTTTCAATATTCATGGGTGTGTGCGTTTGCGACAGTGCACGTACACCAAAATTACTACACACATGCAAACAAATGTAATGCGGGACGCGGCGGCATGACTTGGTTGATTAGGTACATTAATTTGCTTTGCAGCGCCTCTTGCTTTTCGCGTGGCAACCATAATGTTTGCGTAATTGCAAATAGGTGCTATTTATAAAATATTAGGCGTTTTTAAGTTATTATATTTTGTTTATTCATTTATTTACTATAAATTAAAGTCATCTAAAACTTACGAACGTTATAATAAAATATCTGTGAATGGCAAGTAAAGCACTGCATTTCTGCCTACAAGGAGTGCACGCCCCTGCTCAATCGTAAACTCGATTGTTGCGGTGACCCGTGCCCTACAGTGGAATGTATATGGGCTGATACAGTAATCTAAATACATATAAATAAAATTGAAGTGTCTGTTTGTAAAATGAAAATTAAAAACAACCCACAACATATCGTTATATACACCATACCTATAACGAAAATGATCTTACAATTTTTTTGTATGTCTGTCTGTCTGTGTAGCTGATATAATAAGGAGCAACTTAGGTCACATTTATTTTAGAAAAAAAATATTTTAGAAATATAATGTTTTTGTTAAATTCCACGCGGACGAAGTCACGGGCACAGCTAGTGAGTAAATAAAACCATGAAGTAGTAGCCTCGCCAGTGACATTACTGAGGCTATTAAACTTTCCATTACTCAACTTTGGTGGCTTCTCAAAGATGGCTTAAGAAATATTGAAGTAATTATTAATATATAATACACATTAAAAAAAAACTGATCATTACAGAATGAATGGAGGGGCAGAGATCAAGGGGCAGGAGCCCAAAGCGCTGGATAGATTAGATCTCCACTACAATCCGGAACTACTAGACGGCACAACGTGCGCGAAGGATTCTTTCCCGAATGACTCACGACCCCCAGCATTGAGGAATCGACGGAACAAGGAAGAATACACCTTCTTAAAAAGAACTATATTGTAACAAAATAAGTCACTTTTAAAAGTTCAGTATGATAAGTCTCCTCTGTAAACGCAAATGTACACATTTAAATATACCGTCATTTTACGTATTTTATCGCAGTCATGGATTATTTTTAACTTGTTTACCTTTCGACTTTACAGATTTCGTTACCACGGTGGCGATTGAAAATGCTAGGAAGTTAAAAATAAACCAAAACGGCATTTATAAATCTAGGGAAGGAAACTCAAAGTCCCTGGAATGTAATTTTGTCGTCATTTGCATTAAAAGGGTGGAGTGGTTTTGCATCTAAAATTTATGGAACTTAAAGAACAAGAACTTAACAAAATTCATTTTGATATATTTGGACATTTTGGTGCACATTTTATGATTTTGTTTATTTTTCTGCTTAATAACGCCCTAATGCAGACCGACAAACAACTTAAACGTAAAAAAAAAAAGTCTACGAAATAGGAAATACACCTAGGCCACTATGGACGTTAAAAATTAAATCGATTTAATTGATTGCTGATAGTAAATCCTCCATTCATTCAGTTATATGTATATTGACAGCTTTATTAATATACAGTTTTAAAACCTATTTTAGTTACCAAATGTTATGTCCCTTTCGATCGATTTTTGAATTCAGATTTAACGAAGTAGAGAAAACCTAATATAGGTTTTGAAATTATTCATAGGGCCGTAAGTCTTATTGTGCATTTTTGTTGATCGTATTAGGTAGGAGAACAGAAAAATTCAAATTTGAATTTTTACACTTTATTTTTATCTCATGTCTGTTATGAATAAACCGATTTTCTTTGTTTCTTCCTTCTATTCTTTCATATTTTTGTCGTTCTTTCTTTCTTGCATGTACAGCGTCTTAACAAATCTATAATTTAAACAAATATTTGGAAGCATGATAAATAATTAACAATTACAATAGTTAAATATGGTCACTGTAACATACGGTGTAACCATTATTAATTTACAACAAATGGACGTATGTACTCAAAACAAGCCGTCCTTCCATTGTGGGTGTTTGCAAGGAATACCAACAAACCCAAGCCGCAACAGCGTCCAAATATTGTCGGAACAGATAAACATTTGTCTCAATTTGTCGTGTTGTCACGCTACAGAACCGCCTTGCTACTGAAATTGTTGAAGTTTCGATATCGCTATCCTGAGTCACAAGATTATTGGTGAAAGAGTTTTATTTCATTATGATGATATTAATGTACGTAATATGCAATGTTGTTCACATTACTTCAGTTTCATTTACCTGAATCTAGGTATATGACCCATTTTACAATATAACGGCCTTACCACAGTAGACCAGCTATTGTTCAATGAAAAAGCAGTTTTGTAGAAGAGTACACATTCATTCGGTTTTCCGCGTCCATTCGGTCTTTACGAAAAATAGGCATAAAATGTGTTTTACGATTGATATTTTTACACAGAAAATAAAAATTATTAATTATCTGCTATGAATTATACAGGTTATACTTATCAAGAGAGTGTGGATGGTCTAATCCGAAATTATGACGTAAAGCGCAAAATTCAGAAATGACTCATGAGCTCGAATTTAATGAAAACTAAAACTTCTAAGTTGGAGTTTTCATATCATAATACGATAAGAATTGAAACAGATGATTTAAAAAAATGCTGATGCTTTATTATACCATTCGATAATGTCGCTACTGACAATTAAATTCTGGGAAGTAAGGACATAGGCAAACAAAAGAAAGAGCAAATTTTAGCAAAAAACAAAATTTATCCCCTTACCATAACACCCAGCCTCTCTGGGCCTCCGGTAATCTCCCTTACCGAAAAAAATACTATTGCTTATCTGTCACTTATACTGATTATTAAGATAAAGCGTTACCACCCCGAAAGTACCCGTTCATTCTAGCAGCAGTCCAAAGTGGTTAACACTGGCTGTACTACTTTTTATGGTGATTCATTGCCTGACTAGAGAAATTGTTGGGAATAGATAACACGAAGCATTCCTTTAGTCGTAGCTATATACGTAAAGCCTATTATTTAGCTTTCACTCTTATATTTTAGACTGAGCTCTCTTCTTCTGTTTTTGAAAGCCACCCTATGGTTTGGCCTTTAAGCCATTGCTTAGAGCGCTAAGACAGTTATTTGTTTTTTGTTGTTCCTATATTATATTCTTAATAAAAATGTCTTGCGTATGTTCATGACGTCTCGAATCTGGGTGAGTTGAAGAATAAGCAGACTCTTAATCCATGTCGCGATTCACATAAATAATATAATATGGTATCCTGAACAAAGATTGAAATTTAGGTACACTGCTTTTATATTTTAATGTCAAAGGTGAGACACAGAGGGGAAAGAAAGGAATCTCAGTGAAAAACGAAATATTCAAGCGAAGTCGGAAAATTGAAAATAGGTATCGCGGAAACCAAATTTTTTACATGACAATCTAAAACACAAAACGAAAAAGATTTCTCATGCAAAGTTAAAATAGATATTCTTGGAATAAATTCATAACTTCGGAATATTTTGCGAATTACACTCTTAGCTTTGAAATTTCATTAATAATTGTCACTTTGTCTACGATATCTTCATCCTGATCTTATTTATAAACTATGTTGGTAATTTACATACAATTTTTAATTATTTACATATAATTGTCGGACTGATACGACCTGGCGACCTTCAAAAAACGAGCGTATTCCCACCTCAAAGGCCGGCAATGCATCTCCATGCCCTATGGTGTTGCAGATGTCCATGGGCGTCGGTGTTCACTTACCATCAGGTGAACCGCATGCTCGGTTGCCCTCTATAATATAAAAAAAAAATATCTTTTAGATTAAGAATATATTTTTTATTTTATTCTTACTTGGGGCCATTTTAGTAAATCCTTAAGCTATTGTTCCCTTACGTAGAAACATATGAACATAATTTTATGAAAAGTGAAAATCCCCCCAAAAGGGAAGTCTTCCCTTATCAAATTTCTAGTAAAACATATATTTTACGGAACATGACACATAAGTAAACTAAACACGTACTTGTACATTTTATTACACGCTTTTATCAAATTCATCATTTATACATTCATTTCTATACGTATGTATTTACATATATATCTATGTATGTATGTATGTTAATATTACAGTCGATTTTCAAGCACTTCTAAACGAAGGATTGACTTAAAACTTTGTAAACTTGTCCAGGTCTAAAAACTATGTGATATTATCTTAACCGGAATATTCAGAAATTTAATTCGAAATCACCCTAGCTCATTAACCATAAAAATAATTTAAAAATAATAATTCATAACCAATATTTGCTTTTTAGCTAGGTATACCTTAGCGTGTTTTTTAGTTTTTCTAAATTGGTATTTATTATTAAGATTAAAAGCCGAAATTATTGATTGAAAAATTCGTAACGCTCTTAATCGCTAAATGAAAATTAACAGCAACGTTAGCACTCTGTATTTGAGAGCCAGATCGCTGTCTGACATTATGACGTCACTTTACCCCGATAACTATTAAGTTCAATGTCAATATCACTCGCCGAACCAAGTAGGGGAGAGCGGGGCTACAAGTTCCGTTTTTTATTTAACTTCGAAAAATGTTATGAAAACTTGATTTTAGAATTAATATAAAGCGATCAAAATCAACATACATATCTTACTTTGGTATTAAGACAGTTATTTAAGGCATTTTTTGTGAGATTTTTTTGTTATTAATTTTTTAATGCCTAAAGTCGGAAAGCAACAACTTACCCCGACTTGGGGTAAGTTGTTAACAAGCCGGGGTAAATTGTTACCGTACTTGTTGAAGCTGTTATTTGTGAAATAAAAACCAATAAACGACAAAACTGAGCCTGTTTATTTAAGCACTAATCAACAGTGTCGTATGAATCATCGGTTTAACATTTATATGTAATATAACAAGTAACCAAACTCTGTACTTAAAAAATTATAAATCTTTTAAAAATTAACAGCTTATCAAATAACTTACAGCTAATCAGCCTTGATAATTAGTTCAGTCTTCAACCAAATTGCCTTCCATTAGGCTAAAAACAAAAACAATCATATTGTCGCCATAGGTAGATAACATATAGGTATATATGTACTTACTTATAATTAATCATCAGAAGATATATTAGAATCACAGTTTGGGCACAGGTAGGTTAAGTTTTGATTTTTCCTACATCTGGAATGGGCCCAGTTCTTACATTCTTGACGCTGAACCCATTTTTCTCCAGAACGTGAATTGGAGTAACTGTCACAGCACACTAGACCAAAATACTCCAAACTGTCCTCTTCACTTTCTTTCACTACTCGTTTGTAAAACCTGTCGTTTCCCCTGTAATTTCCCCTTTCCTTTTCCCTTTCCACTTCCTTGCTTTGCTCTTCTGCTAAAGCTAGTTTTTCGGGAGTGTCTGTTAAAATAGTAGACTTTCTAAGACGTCTTTTGTTTGTTCCAATCCTTGTTTGCGGTGCCTTCGGAAGAGGACGAACTGTTTCTGGGCAGAAAGGGCCTCGATCTTCTTCAGTAAAGACCAGTCTTACTTTATTGTAGCCAGTAGTGATATTTTCTACTCCAGACTTTAAATTTTTAATAAATATATAATCCATCCATCAGCCAAAGGAAGCCCACTGCTGAACATAGCCCCCCCCCCCCCCCAATGATTTCCACAGAAACCTGTTGGAGGCAACCTGCGTCCAGCGACGTCCCGCGACCTTTACCAGGTCGTCTGACCATCGTGTGGGTGGACGTCCTACGCTACGCTTTCCGCTACGTGGCCTCCATTCGAGCACTTTCTGACTCCATCGGTCATCAGATCTCCGCGCTATATGCCCTGACCATTGCCACTTCAACTTGCTAATCCGGTGGGCTATGTCGGTTATTTTAGTTCTCCTATGGATCTCCTCATTTCTGATTCGATATCGTAGGGAAACCCCGAGCATAGCCCTCTCCATAGCTCGTTGAGTGACTTTGAGCTTCCTAATAAGGCCCATAGTGAGAGGCCACGTCTCAGTACCGTAAGTCATCATTGGCAACACACAACTATCAAAGACTTTCGATTTAAAGCACTGAGGTAACGTCGCGTAATATATAATGTCATATGACAAATATCTAATTCTCTGGCAACAGCTTTTATCTTCCTGCCATCCTTGATAACTGCATCCGCTGCTCTTTGCATCAACTCCTGTGATACAGAACCTCGTTTTGATTTTCACGTATAAGTCAGCATGCTACAAAAGAAAAATAACAATATTTATATTCCATTGTTGATATAAATCAACTGGGGGCAAGTTGTTCCGAGGTCACAACGTGCCCCGAAAAAAAGGAACATCTAGCCCCAAAGACACGTGTTGAAAAAATGCAAAATGTAGGATAGATTACGAAACATACGTAATTTAAACATAGTGAACTGATACAGTAGACAAATGATTTAATTAAAATACTAAAATACAAGAGGCTTATCATTAAAATTCGCGAGAAAGACCAAAAATACCAAATACGAAAATATTTACTTACGTGAACCAGTGACGCACGTGCTGTTATACTGATATTTCGGATGCCACTGGCCTGCTTAAGATAGCAGCCGACTATGCGCTGTTGCGTTACTTTTCACGCCGTGTTTAATAAATATTGTTATCTCTTTTCTTCGCAAACTTATTTCAATCGGAACAACTTACCTCGGTAACTTTTAGCCCCGCTCTCCCCTACTACAGGAAATTAACAATAGATTCAGCACATTGACGTGAAACTGCCAGAGTTAATTAGTATTTATAATTATTTCCTCACTGAACATGATATCAGTAAGGTAGCTTCTTAAAAGTTATTACATTTTATACCTCACAAAATATGTTTGTTAAAGAGTTAATTCAATAGTACTTTGCTTCTCATGCTGTGTGTATTATAGGAAACAGAGGTATGGGATGGTACAGTTACAGTACGAGTGGATTGTTTTAAATGTGGGTTACTTTTACTTGTATGTAATTTGTCAGGTACATGATCGTTTTTATTGTCCTATAATTTTATTTTCTTGGCTTATCTACCCGTTTTCCTACTTCTATTCACTCAAATCCATCTAAAAGTCATCTGGAAGATATCGCCGACAGCGATAAGACCGCCAGTTGTACTGTGCCATTAGGCTGTTTTGAGTGTGTTTTGTTTTTTAATTTATTTATTTTCTGCTATACAATAAAGTGTAAATAAATTACCAGTAGTACCAACCACTCACATGGAAAACCGACGAGAAACGACCATTATTTTGTTCTATTTGGATCGGTAAGTGAGATAGCTGCAGGCCCAATATCTCTATTTTCCTTCAGTCTTTTGTCCTTCCACTTTAAGAGATCCAAATTAACTACAACGATCCAAGTAAACAATCCAATTTACTATCGGCAATCGTAAAATAAGTAGAAAAATAAAATACAAAATCAGAATACATCCGGTCTTCCGAAGCCTCCAATCTTCATGTAACGACATGTTTCAGTACTTGTCTGACCCACTTCTAACTTCGAGTGAAGCTTTGTGAACTATGGACCTATTATTAATGTCTTTGTGGGGACACACGACATACGTCTACAGGAACAATAAGACAATGCAATAAATCCCTGCTTGCTCAAGTCGGCTAGTACAATTCGTATTTTCGGCACAATATCCATCATCTTGTTGAGGTTGTCCAATATATATAATCCAATTATTTTAGTGGTCAATATTTTCGCATAAAATATACAGATTAAAAACAATTAATCATAATTGATCTGCCTTCCAATTATTTACCATAATTTTAGAACTCTAACTACCCAACCATTATAAACCGGTTTGTCAATGTAACCTCAATTTAATGACTGTTTAAATAAGGTTCATTTTGTCAGACATTATCTATATAATGACATTGCAATGGCGAGACGAGCATGCCTTTCACCTATTACGAACAGAAGCAACGCCTTGAATTACAAAGCAATGCTTGGCATTCCACTGTGCTCGCCATCCTGAAATATTAAATGTTAAGTCTGAATATGTCTACTAGTTACTCTGGCTACACTGTCCTTCTCACTGAAACACAACAGTTTATTTACACTACTGTTTGGCGGGAGAAATAACTGTGGTACCTACCCAGGCTTCTCACTTATGAGAGACACCAGATTTGGTTGCATTAAATTTATACTACAATTTCGGATCGTTCACTTCATACCACATATTTTGCAACTAAAAAAATTCGTCCAACCGAGATGGCCCTAGGGCTACCTCTGCCTTCACCCTAAGGCATATAGGCATCAGTTTTGTAAACGAGTGTGAATATTAAACTTGCTACAATTCCATTCCTGTGGGGCTTTGTGCTTTTTCAGTGCCGAAGGAAACTACCGCAAAAACATTTTATAAAAAGAAGTGCTTTGTAGCAGTATTTGAATGCACGTGTAACGTTTTTACAATTACAGCAAAACTATTGTATCGTATTAACATACTCAGTATTTATTTATGAACTTTTCGTACAATTCACTGTTTCCTTTACTTTTCACTAGCGGTTTGGCTCGGCTTCCGGGTGTAGATAATTTTTGAATCCACTTTATTAATTTTATTTATTAAGCTATCCGTACAAAGGTTGTATAAAGACGAACTTTAGAAATATAGAAACTGTTTCGCGTGATAATTAAATAACATATTTAAATACAACATTACTGCTGTAGTATAAACTGGCCATCCGATTCCATTGAGTTTCAAAGAGTTTCGAATATATTTATATCCTTGCACATCCCACGGGAACGGTTATGGGGATACAAAACAGCTTGTGTGCTAATCTAGAGTATCAGATAGCTCCATGCCAAATTTCATCAAAATTAGTCCAGCTCTTTAAGAGTGAAGACGTAACAAACACAGAAACTTTTGCATTAGTAATATTAGTAGGATACTTTTCATTGCATAAGTACGCCAGTACGTTATAATAAGTGATTTTAGCCACTATTAAACATCTACGTTAGTCTGCAGATGATTTTCAACCTCTTTACTGAAAATGGAAGGAAAAATGAGAAGAGGAGAAACATAGAGAGGTAAGATCATTTACGTCACGGCACTAAATCACACGTACTGGTAAAAGATTGATCTCAAAAACCATTAGTAAATTTCAAATCTTATTCTATACATAAGTTATTTCCATAAAAAACATTAATTATATGTGTAGAGTTCACTATTCAGTATAGGTTATATATAAAGGAAACACAGTTTGATTTCCGACAGACACACTATTCGTACGGCGCACCAGCAGCAAGTGTCCGGTGAGTGCAGGCACTGCACTCACCGCACCCCCACCACTACCGCTCGCCCCACTAGTAGATGTGTCATCATTTACTTATATGTTACATCTACCTTTTACAAAATTTAAAAAAGTAGAATTAGTTTTTATAGTCAAATATTAAAATGTTCAACATCTTTTAGATTCAGTCATTCTTTTATCTACCACCCGGTTCGGAAAGCTGTTTTCACTAGAGAAGAACGGGCAAGAAACTCTAGTGTTGCTCTTTTCACAACTCTTATTTTTTTACAAATTAGTTTATCAAAACAATCATCGAACAATATTAAATTCAAACGCTATGTATGCTATATAATATTAAACACATCACTTATTTATTTTAGACACTTGCTTCGTCATCGGTGGTGTCGTTGTTTGAAGAATTATCATCACCATTTGTGCAGACTACTCACTTTCCTTCAACCCTCTTGGAATGTACTATTATATTTCTACGTAACCGTTCTTATAATATTTTATTTTATTTTATTCGGAAAACAAACAGTTATATATCTAGGTAATATACAATATTAAAATTACAATTAACAATTAACATGTTTTCACATTTTATAAAGCTTATTACTACTATATGGTCGACAACTTGTTTTTCTTCACTGTATATTAAACATATACCTTCTCTCCAATATCAATATTAGATTCCGTTGCTTGCCTCTTTCTATCTGTGTATTCTTTTCCTTGTTTTTCGTTAGAGTATCCCTGTCTCTTGCTTCTAGGTCAGTAAACTAAACGTCAACAACGGAAGGCAACTTATCTCTAAACTGACGCCCGTAGTTGTTTCAATATATCACGGTTCTGCTTCTCAACTTTCCCATTTTGTTGAGGCCAATAAGGAATGCTATGGTCCAACCGAATTCCAAATTCTTTGCAACAACTTCAAATTCGGTATGAACAAACTGCCAACTATTGTCAGCGGTAATCTAAGATGTTTATAAAGCATAGATGCGTTGTCCGAGCTTTATAATGACAAGACGTTTGGAAGGTAATTGCCTCACTTGCAATCAGTCAACCAGTGTCGCGGACACACGTTTCTCTGACTATCTGTATTCTCGGAACCAAATGCGGAAAAATAGACTAGAGTGACTGAAAATAATGTACAAATGATTCTGAAACTGTGAAACAAAAACAAAAACCAATTTGAAACGACAATACGCATCGCGCCATTTTTTTGTGCCATTATGTTAGTGTATGACGTGTCTATTTGTAAAACGTCATTGGCGGTAATACCTATGCGAGCCTAAACGAGGAAAATCTCTTTATCATGAATCGATGAAGCAGAATCGAGACATACATATATAAACTCATGCCTATTTCCCACAAGGGGTAGGCAGAGGTGCCAGGACACCCACATTTTGCCTTGTATGTTCCGTCCCACAATTTGATAGGTGGCGAGCCTATCGCCATATCGGGCACAAATTCCTGACCTTGGGCTGATAATCAATAGGAAAATCCAATATCACTTTGCCCAACCCAGGATTCGAACCCGAGACCTCAGCCTCGCAACCATACCTTAGTACAACTACGCCGAGGCAGAATCGATGTTCTTAGTAATTTTGATTTCTTTATATCTACTAAGATAATCTATAATAGTAAAAGATAATGGCCGATAGGTAAAGGTACGAGATAGTCTATGGCTGTATCAACCCAGGGTTGATTGGCAGTTTTCTTCTGCGCATGAGATTAGGAGAATTTGGAGCGGAAACCAGAGTGCAACCCTTGCAAGCTCATATATAATGTTCAGCATCTCTATCAATTTTGGGCCTAGGCACTTTTAGAACGTAGTCTTATTTTCATAGCTACAATGCCTGGATGGTCTTCATGAGCAGCTGTTAGAAAGTTTGATTCAACATGATTGGATAACAATTTTATTCTCATGTAATAGTAAATTGCCTTGAGAACGAAGTTCCTGCACAAAGACCTTATAAGCGTTAGCACTCTGGTCCCAGCTGTTATATATTCCGTTTCTGACTAACTTTAGCTCTAAAGGCTCCCTCGCAAACTATTCTTGACTCATGCAAGGTAACTCTGCTACAGGTCGATATTGGTCAACAACAAGTTCGAATAATTATTAACATCAAAAGCTGTGGTGACTTATCACCCACAGTCTTGACACAGTATAGACCACTTTGAAATTATTTTTATTTTATTTATTTACCCACTTTGTACAAATTAATAGTACAGGCAGACTTAATGCCTAAGGGCAATATGTAATTATATGACTGTAAGCGCAAAACATTTTTTTGCACACGGCTTAGAGTCAGGTCCAAATATCACCTCTAATCGCTTGTGATCACTGACAAGTTCAAAACTATCTTTCCCAAATAGGTATGTATCAAAATGTTCCACCACCCAAACCAACGCAAGAGCTTTCTCAGTCTGACAATACCGGTTCTCACGGTCTGTCAGATTTTTTATTGCTGTATGCAACAATTTGAGGCCCGTTAGTGCTATTTTGGACGAGCACAGCTCTTAAACCGACTGGACTAGCATTGGCGAAGGCTTGGGTACAGTCAAGCGGATCGTAGTAGCCTAAGGTCTTAATTTGAGTCATAGCGCTTTTCGACCCCTCAAACGCCTATTTTGTTTATTGCGCCAATAAAATGATATTTACACCTTTGCTTTGTTTTAGTCTTTGAAGTTAGCGCAAAGGTTCTGTCCAAGTAGCTAAGTTAGGGATCCATTTTCCTACGTAATTACTTAGCCCTAAAAAGCTTGACACTTCTCCCGTAACTTTTGGTTCTCGAAACAATTCGATTGCCTTTACATATTTGTCTAAAAGGCTTAGGTCCCTCGGAAGATAGCTGATGACCAAGAAAATCTATTTGATTTACTCGAATGCACATTTTGTATCGTTTAACCAAACTTTGTAGTCTTGTGCAAGGCTCGGCCTCATTGCTACCATAAACGACTATATCACCAATAAAGTTGGCGACTCCTGTACAAGGCAACAGGATACTTTCTAATTTATTTATTTTTTATATTTAATATTCGAGACACACGAGTTTCACAAAATGACGCGTTTGTACCTAAACAGGCAGAGATAGTCCCCGGCTACAAGTGAATGTATTTTAGTATATTTGGTACACCAACAGCACAGTATACATAATATTCTTAAGTAAATTAACCATTGGTGTAATACACACGTACACGTGCCAATAACAGGCGAACACAACATTCGTTTAGACATTTATAAAATGTCGTGATATGTCTACTGTCCTTACTTAGCTCTAGCTGGTGGACAGTTTTTTTTTTTTTTTTTTTTTTTCAATTTAAGAGAAAATGATAGCATTTCTGAAATTTGGAATAAACTGTTCCATATTGTGCAAGGATAGTTCTCCATAATGATAGCTCTATTTGCTCTACTTATGTCTACGCAGATGCGTACATCACCATCTGCTTTTAAGACCGATACTAAGGGAGAGATCCAGTCAGGCTGGCCATTAATTGGCTTTATAATATTTGACTCAATAAGTTCTTAAGTTTTCTTATTAATTTTAGACTCAAGAGGAACAGGGTCTTTACGACAAGGCTGAGCAGCTGATTTGATTGATTTATCTAAAAAGATATGAATCTGAACATTGGAAACTAATCCAACTTTTAGAAAGCCAAAGGACGTGGCAGTATAATATGTTCCTAGCAAATTCCCATGACCATCTTTAACTACATAAAAGGTGGCTTCGGCTCGGGGGTAGTTGCTGCCAATTGTAATGATTCAAAAGATCCTAGTACAATTAAAGTATTACATGCATTAGCATGAATCTCTTGTTTGGAGATTTCACTTGATTTTCAACTAGGACCCTATTGTTCTTGAGAACTTGCCATGTAACATCATTAGTAATATTGCATTTACGACCGGAATATCTTACCATCTCAACTTTGACACCCCCCTAGCGTACATTTAATAGTGTCGTCATAACGTCCACGGGACTCGATATTTCAAGTTGTTTTTTTTTTTTGAACCCTCCAATATAAACACCGTTAGGTATTTACTTAATTTCGACAAACCAAAATTATTAATTTGTCGATTCACTCCTCTAGAGCGTTGGTTTCGGAAATAATTTGTCAAGAGTCACATCATCGGTAAGGGTTAGAATTGTTTCCCTTAATTTGGCTGACTTACATTTCTCTGTGACTTGAACAATCACGTGTTCGTTAGGGGCAGTGAATTGACATTTAGAGCTCTGGTGTCTAACTCTATGAGAATATTGTCATTATTTTTCCTCCACTTCCTTATTTGATGAGCCTAAACAAGTGACGCTCATAAATACCACTTTTTTATTTTTTTATTATTATTATTTATTTTTATTTTTTTGGAGGAAAAGTATTCGTTTAGCTAAACTTTAACATGTTGACAGCGACGATAAATACATCGTTGTCATTATACTAGTATTATTATTACTAGTAGTTTCTGCATATGCACCAGGAATATTATAATATATTTCTTGTAGGGTTGACCCGTCCATATGCAGGAGCAAGGCCTTTGTCCCCTTTTACACTAGTAGTGCACACTCCCATTTTTCCGGCATAGACCAATTGAAGCTGAGTCGCTGTCACAGTCAAAAGACTCCAAAGGTGGTGTTTGCGACATATTTATGGTCTACCCAGAAGGCTGGAGTAATTTCCTTTTAGGTACTGTTCCGAATAAATCGAACTACCTCTTGATCTTATTGTATTTAACTTAAGGCCATTTAGCCTGTTCTTTATACAATGTAAGATCATTTAGGTACTGTTTGCATAAGCAAACTACCTCTGACAACAATGTTAACTTTGATTATTGACAGACTAAAAAGTGTATATTTGAACATCGACATCGAGATAACTAACGAATGCTATCCAATGTTCAACATTTGCGTTTAACCAATAAAAGAAAATGTGGGTAGATAATAATTAATCATAAAAATCGAAGAATATTTCACACTGTATCAAGTCCATTACAATATCTTGATTTAAACATTCTTACAATCATAAATAACAGCAGTTTATAGTTTATTTCCAGAAAATCGTTTTATTGCTTTAAGTTTAAATATATCTTGTTGAGTTAAACCCACATTCTAATCTGTCTTTGCCAATAATCAAAGCATTTAGTCATTGATGTGCTACATATTTAGGTACCAATCAAAGTAACTAAATCAGTTCCGTTTTGCAATAACAAGTGCCTTGTTATAGATGTAATTTAACAACTTAAGTCAGTTACGACGATTCAATGCCCATAAATACTATAAAGATGCTAATAAAACGCAGAAACAATTATGTAGGGCACTAATATTAACAAAACTGATTTGCTACCGATTTACCTCTAAGCTCATGCTTAGTTTTTAAATTGTTTGGCACATACCTTTATAACCTTAATTTGTGGATGGCAGGGTCGCCACATGTAGAGTTCACTATTCAGTATAGGTTATATATAAAGGAAACACAGTTTGATTTCCGACAGACACACTATTCGTACGGCGCACCAGCAGCAAGTGTCCGGTGAGTGCAGGCACTGCACTCACCGCACCCCCACCACTACCGCTCGCCCCACTAGTAGATGTGTCATCATTTACTTATATGTTACAATATGCTATGTAATTTGTCGCACCATCGTATGAGTATAGAATTCGATACATGAAATGCAGTTATAACAAAACATGTTAAACAATGCGTGGCGAAATGAATGGACTCGATATGACGTCATTCCTATCACAGGCACCATAAAAGCCATTTGGCTCCTATTGACAAAGGCTTAAGAGCGAATGACATGGGATCCTATTACTTCAGTTGAAGCAGATAATTTTACAGCGTAAATGTTTTGAGTTAGGTCGAGAATGTGAACGGGAAAAGTTTCTTTAGGTTTAAAAACCAAATTAAAATAAAATATTAACGACTACATCACATTTACAACAATGCATTTCATAAATAATGAGTGCGTGGTGGCCTGTTGGTAAACGGACTAGACGCGACTGCCAACATGTTCTCGGTGGTCGCGGGTTCGAATCCCAGGGCACACCTCTGACTTTTCGGAGTCATGTGTGTATTGATAGTCAATCACCACGCACTAAAACGGTGAAGGAAAACATCGTGAGGAAACCTGCATACCATAACGATTCATAAAGCGAATTTCTATGGTATGTAAGTCCGCCAACCCACACTAGGCCAGCGTGGTGGACTATATGGCCTAACCACTCTCAATCGTATTCTCGATTGTAGAGTAGGCCCGTGCCCTGCAGTGGGACGTATATGGGCTGATACAGACAGACAGATTTCATAAATAGAGTGAAACAAGCACATTTTCAAAAATTGTGGTATCACTTAGCAAAAGAATACAATCCACTTAAAGGCGTTACAGAAAAAAAAAACAAGGAAAGATCAGAAATAAAATTTAATAATAAATAACATTCTAAAACATTTTCCCGTTTCTTACCCCTCAGCCTTAGCGCAAGATAAATATAAATGTAATTTGACCATCGAAGCCTGACCTCTGTCGAATGCGAGTTGCACTATTTGTCCATTATTTTTCAACAGTGGCCGATATTAGTGGGGGTCTCAGTATATTGGATTTTGGCAGCACATTCTTGCATCGGAGGCAGTCGACTAGACGGCGCCGGTGACTCGCTCACAAAACAGCTGCTCTATAGCTTTAGCGCTGACTCACCGTAATTCATCATCGATTTTACAACTCCGCTGATCATAATAACTTAGGCACTAGTGTTTTGTATAATAATACCGCTGAAAATTCAGGTTGAATATTTTAATATGTATATTTAATATATCCATTAATATATTCTTTTTTTAAATATCTTATTCTTTAACAGCAGAGTCTTAACATAATTCAACAGGTAAATGTATAATGCTTTTTAGGTTTAAAAATAAGTTATGTCCAAATTTAAAGTAACTCACAATAAAAATTCCATAATAAAATATTTTTAATAAAATTAATGAAATAAAACATCCAAAACTTCAATATTATTATGTTATTAAATGAAAAATACGTTTCATAATTACAGCGTAATTTTAATGAAACCTCGCGAGGGAACAATGATCATGAATGTATCGATATCAACTGTTTGCCGATTGGTCATTTTTATTATCTGGGGGCGCGGCCGAGCCCCCCTTCCAAGTCGAGCTATAGGCCGTAACATCCTTTTCTCGAAGCAATTCAGACCATTTTCAACCCCCTATAACTTCGTTGTGGCTAAAGCATGAAGCCTGAATTTTCAGTTACTAAGCAGGCATTGTGTAAACACGGTATATTTAAAATTTCATTCAATTTGAACCAGTAGTTTAAGAATTGTAACTAGTCAAACTTTCTTAATTTTGTCACTCACTGACTGACTGACCGATCATCAAAAGTCTAAGGCACTTCTAGCAGACATAGAACCTTCAAATTTAGAATATAATTAGTGTTTAGTGTCTAAAGTAAGGGAAAATTCAAACATTTCATAATTTGTGTCTAGTTTTCTAGATAGACCAACTGTCAACTAGTAGTTGACATGACGTGGCGCGTTTGGATGCATTAGAAATCCGTTAAATATGGCCATTTCGGTCGCATCAAGGGCAATTTGTATTACTATTTTAACCTTGACGGGCATGAGCGGCGGTGCGGATAACTTTGTAATCCCATATAAATGTATAGGATTATAAAGTTACATTTGCAGTTAATGAATCATTGTACCCGTATATAATGGAATAATAGTTGTAGATAGATATCTATATATATATGAGGCATAACAGGAGGGGATATAGAGAAGGAAATGGTGTATTCAGCATGTCACATGCCCTTGCAAATAAATAGACTAAATAGCTCGAAAATATCAATTACAATGAAAGAAAGAACATTAATAATCAAATCCGCTATATTTGTGATAAATTGATGCCTACAAAAATAAGAAAAATCCATAAGACAGAGGCTTTAAGAAAAATCGTTAGTGATATTCTAGAAGTAAGAAGTACCGAAAAGGAAAAAAGTAGGACTACAAAAAGACGTGAGATCCCATCAAAAACATCCTGTAAAAAAATTCCAAGTCTCGCAGCTCAGGTTTTCTACCGCAAAAAGTTGTCAGATGCATGTACTACCAAGTCGATTAATTTATTTAGTCCTTAAGGGACCTTCTATATAAAGTTATTACGTTAGTTATTACCATATCAATCTTAAAAATTCTTTACGATTTAAATAAATAGATCGACTTGGCCAGCAGCATTATGTATAAATTGTACGATACATTATGTTTTCATGCGATGGCCAAGTCGATCCATTTATTTAAATCGTAAAGAATTTTTAAGATTGATATGGTAATAACTAACGTAATAACTTTATATAGAAGGTCCCTTAAGGACTAAATAAATTAATCGACTTGGTAGTACATGCATCTGACAACTTTTTGCGGTAGAAAACCTGAGCTGCGAGACTTGGAATTTTTTTACAGGATGTTTTTGATGGGATTACTCTTTTTAATGTGAAACGCGACTCGAAGTTTTATTAAATTGTTACGGGTGATTTTTATGAGCGATGTGAGATGCAACCTGTTCTAATATGACGATGGTACTGGCAGTTATATTAAAAATAAAACAAGGATTTGAATACAGAACGGAGTTGTCAACGGCTAATGTAAAAGATGGCCGAGTTGAGAGCATTCCGATGTGATTGTTCAGAGTAGACGTTGTAGGCATTTAAATATTCAAATATGCGAGTTGTATCTTGTTGAGAGTCTCGATGACTGATATACATGATGTTGGAAAAGAAAAGAGGAAATATGATTTCAAAACCATTGTATATTGGACTTAGATTCAGCGGATTTCCAATACCCAAAAAATGTTTTTTTTTAATCTTCGTGGTGCCCTACGATTTTAACCCATGACCGCCGCGCCGTCTCGGCAGCCGCATCCGTGCCTTTGCCATAAGGTAAAGTAATCACGTAATTTAATACATTAAATATTTTTGGACGACAAAAAACGACAAAAAGGAGGTCCTTTGATGGAATTGTAATTGTACTCTATGATTCAACACGAAGATCGAATGTTCAGACGTCGTACATAAAACTCACTAATATGCCTAGGTACATACTCCACAAAATGTTGGAATACTCTATCTTATGTCTTAACCACAGACTAAGTTCGGAGAATATAATAAGTATTATAAAGAATAGTATTGATTGTTAAAAGTAGAGAACTTTCATTTTCGGACGTCGAATATCCGAACATTCGAACTTCGGGTCGGATCATAGAGTAATCCCTCAGTATCGTATCCCCATTATCTCACACTGAGAACGAGATTTCTCAATAACCGATAGTTCAATTAAGAGAGCTTAGGCAGAGTGACGGAGATAACGGAAATCATCTCAGCATAGTTCATCGTTCACATTATTTGAAATTGTCTGAGTGGACTAAATTAATAATGTTTTTTTAATGAAATATCTAGTAATATTTATGTTTCTAGTCTTAGCCTTTTTTTAAATCCATTCCAAGAAATCGTCTAGAGCGCAAAATCGGAATTTGTACTTATTGTGATTATTATTATAATATTCCTACGTGTGTGCAGTACATTATACAAAAAATAATTAATCATGATAATTTATTTATTTGGCACAAATGTTAACCATAACACAAAAATAACATAAAATAATAAAATGAACAATTAACTAAGATAATGATTTATTAACAAATAACTTTAAAATTTACTTGCGGCAGGTCGCTTATAATAAAGGCCGCCTGGGTAGGTACCATCGCAACATCTATTTGCTCGCCAAACAACGCTGTAAATGTACTGTTGTATTCCGGTTCAAAAGTCATTACAGCCAGTATAATTATCGAAACTCAACTTTTTAAGTCTCAGTATGGCGAGCGCAGTGGAATGCCAAAATGAAATTGATTTTGTTACTGTACATGAGCTGTTGTATCGCTTACCGTCAGGCTAATGACGTGCTCGTCTCGTCTTTAATTGCAATTGCAATGAAAAATAAATAAATAAAGCAATTTTATCTATTAAATCGCTAACAAAAAATGTAATCTAGAAACATTACAGAGATTTATGGAGTTATGAAGTAAATTACTTTTGCGATTTAGTATAGTTCTTAATAGCATAACAATAAGCAATACAAGAACATTATTTATGCATCAATTTTCTTTTAACACAAGAAAAATACCAGGAGCAGCATTTGTTTTTGTTTCTCAATTTAAAAATATTCTAAAAATAAAAATGATTTACGGTCCCCTTCAGAATATTATTATCTCGATAGTTTTTAAAAAGTAAAAGCCAGTTCCACCAGTTCTTGATAAAGAGCTTGATAGCGCTCTGGCACTCATCTGTCAGATAAAATACAACATTCAGAACTTTTGCAACCGAACTGTTTACCATTATTTCAGGTATTTAGGCCGGTTATAAACATAATCTTACATACCTGACAGAGTGAATACAACGCTCTTGATAGTAAGTTTATTTCAGTCGAATATCCCTCAATGAGGGTGGTTTATAATACATCACCATTTTTCAATTAATGTTAGTTTTTTTATTGAACTTCAGAGAGTGATACTGATTATCGCATGGTGGGAAATATTCAATTTTATTCGCCGTATTTTTTTTTTGAAACTTCGCAAGCAGACCTTCCTGTTCGTTCCGATGATAAGCGGTCACCACCAATTATGGACCTTTGCAATGTCAAGGGTCCAGTACTACCAAGTCGCTGGCTACCGTAAGGAGAGCACATCTTTATACCCGAGAACGCTTCACTAACTTTTAAACAAATTGCAACAGAAACACAAAAATGAGAATTTGTAACATGAAAATTATTCATAAGTTATTTTTCGAATGGCGTTTCGTACATTATTTTGCCACATTGTAATCGTGTACCCTTATTTCCTTTCTTTGAAAAGGCACACTAAATCAAATTACCCACTTGAAACATGATATCAAAAACATTTTCAGTCTCGTGTCGGCACTCGCGCGAGTACGTTGTGTTTTTTCTTAAGTAATTAACTAAAGGCTTATCAGTGTTCTATTGTTCTGTGCGCGTGAGCAGATAGCCGGCAACGGCCGGACATCTGGCACTCGTGCGACGCACCGTGTTGACCTAGATAAATGAGTAATATTTTAAATGAAGATGAAATGATTCAATCAACAAGTAATAATTCACTTAGTGAAGAAGATATGATGGAGTACCAAACAACTGAAAGCGAGAAACAATACAATAAGGAGGAGGGGAAATCAGCGAAAAGAGCTAGAAATGAGAATGATTCTTCATTAGAAGAATATGAATGGACTTTAATTCAAAGACAAAAGAAAAAAATAAAAGAAAAAGGTGATACAATTGAAATATATATATCTTGTAATGAAAAGTTACCAAAACAATTTGCATTAGCCAGAATTTTGAAAGAGAACAGTATAACAGATATTTCCAACATCAAGTACCTCAATTCCTATAAGATTCGTATCGATTTCAATAATGAAGATAGTGCAGTCAAATTAGAAACGTGTCAAAATATAATCGATAAAGGATGGCGTTTGCAACGAGCTATGGAGAGAAGTTATTCTTATGGTGTTATAAAGGACGTGGATCTAGACATGTCAGAGGAAAAAATACTAGAATCTATCAAATGCCCTGCCCCAGGGGAGCTGGTTTCATTGAATCGACTAAACAGACGGAATACAGAGGACGGTGGATGGTCTCCTAGCGAATCAGTTAGATTGTGTTTTAAAGGTTCATTTTTACCTGCTTATGTTTACGTTGACGAGTTGCGAATAAAAATAGAACCATACGTTTTTCCAGTTACGCAATGCTCCAAATGTTGGAAATTTGGACACACTTACAAAAGGTGCCCATCTTCTAAAACAGTATGCCCTAAGTGTAGTGAATCTCATGCCAACTGTGAAACTAAAAACTTTAAGTGCGTAAATTGCTATGGAAGTCATATGGCTTTAGCCAAAGTCTGTCCCATGTTTTTGAAAGAGAAGAGGTTGAGAGAACTAATGTCAGAATATAATTGTACTTATAGGAAGGCTCTTACAATATATGTCCCACAAGAACCAAAATTTCCCCGTAAGCCAGTATCCGATAGACCGATGAATGTAAAATCAAATATTACTAGTGATGAAATAACAATAATTCCTCGAACACAAAGTACTCCTACTTTTGCAGATACTACTAAATATAATCTTATTTCTCAGGAGGATAGAACCACAAAAAAAGCAATTAGGAGACGTATACACAACTCGAATGCTAACCTTGATTTGCCTCCCTTTTCTGATCCAGGGTACACTAAACACGATGGACTCCAAGACCAATCAAATTCGAGTAAAAAAGACGTTAGTTTCGGTGAATTGTTAGTGAGACTAAAAGAAATATTATTTTTGAAGAATCTTGCATTTCAGGATAAAGTCAAAGAAGTTTTGAAAAGTTGTGTTGAATGGTTTATTTTAATAGCTGTTGAAAATATTTCGGATTGGTCGTTATTGAAGTCTATTTTAGATTATTTCAATGGCTCATAACAGAATATTTGGTCGTCTCAATATCCTACAATGGAATGCTCAGAGTATTAGACCGAAACTGGTACAATTTGAAAATTTATTAATTTTAGAGAAAATTCACATTGCTGCAATTTGTGAGACATGGTTAGAACCGGATAGTGAGATAAGAGTGAATTGCTACAACATACACCGTAAAGACAGAAATGACGCATATGGAGGGGTTTCCATTTTAACCCATAATTCTGTTAAATCACGACCTATTAATATTCAGCTGACTAACCCCAGTATTGAGATTATTTCTCTTAAAATCTATAATTGTGATCTAGTAGAAAAAATTATAACCGTGTACTGCCCCCCATCTATTCGCACTGATCAAAATGACTGGAATGAAATTTTTTCTTTGACTAATAACAAAACTATATTGCTGGGTGATTTCAATGGTCACCACACTCAGTGGCGGCGTAAGGTAGGTTGGCACCCGGGGCGGTTTTGTATTGAGCACCCCTACATAAACATAACATCCAATACTAAACAAGCCTACAGCGGATACTCGAGATCGTGCACTTATCAAATCTGACTTTTATCGGAGGAAAGCTATTGTGCTCTTCTTTGGGTGGCACGGAGGCGGCTGGAACTGTATGTTAGTGTCACTGGCCTTCCAGCCTGGCACGTTAGAGATGTTTTGGCCGAGCCGGGTCCCTCACAAAACCTCCGCTAGCATACCGACTAAATTCCTTGGATGACCGTCACACGCATTATGGGCGGCCCCAAACATCACAAGGCGAGAAGCGCATGGCCTCAGCGTCCTATAGAAAATCATTACTGGATGTTTTTTTTTTTAATTCTTGCCCGGCATAATAGCCGCATTGCGCCTGATGGTGAGCGCAAATGCCACCCAGGCAGAGTATCCATTGGCATCGGACGGCAGTCCCATGCCAATAGATACAATTATGCCGGCCTGCTAAGATGCCTTTTCACACTATGGCGGAAAGACCCAGTATTATAGGAAGGAGGGAACACGTGAGACGGCAAACAATTCCACAGCCTGACGGTGCGGCACAAAAAAGAATTTCAGAATCGTTTGGTTCGCGCCGGGATGGTGTGGACCATCAAGCTATGGCTTCGCAAGCCAGCACGCGTGGTTCTGGTTAGGAATGGAGTGGAGGGGATCAAGTTGAATAATTCCTCAGAGCATTCACCGTGATACAGGCGGTAGAACACGCTTAGAGAGGCGACATCCCTCCGGAGTTGTAGCGACTCTAAGTTGCTCGTAACGTCTGCATCATTCACAATGCGGATGACCCGCCGCTGCAATCCATCCAAGGCATCGAGCAGGTACTGGGCGGATCCATCCCAGAGGTGCGAACAGTACTCTATACCCGGCCGGACCTGTGCTTTATACAAGCGATAAAACTGACCGGGCGTGAAGAACCGACGCACCCTGTTCAGGACTCCAACCCTGCGTGATGTAGCAGATATTACGCCCTCGATGTGATTCCTTGGATTGAGATCACAGCGGATATCCACACCAAGGATACTCAGGTCATTCCGCACTGAGAGGGGAGCACCCTGAAGAATGGGGAGGGGAGAGAACGGGGATTTTTTGCACGTGAACGCACACACCTGGGTTTTCTTGGCATTGAACTCAACCATATTCCTGGAACCCCATGTAGAAATGAGATCCAAGGTCCGGTTGAGCTCAATGACAAGATCTTCGCGTCCCTTCACAGTTTCGACTCGGCAATCCGGAGGCCCGCAGTGGTATCGCCCATGGACCGTGCTGTCATCTGCATAGCAATGAATGTTGCCAAGCGACAACATGTCATTTATATGCAGAATAAACAAGGCGGGGGACAGCACCGAGCCCTGTGGAACTCCGGCATTTACCGACATGAGCGCCGAAGCGTGTCCGTCGACGACTACACGTATTCTATGCCCGTGCAGAAAGCCGGAAATCCACGAACACAAGTTGCTGGGCAGACCGTATGCCGGATTTCTTCTTTCGAAGGGTGCGACTGTTTCAAAACGCGGCATCAGTTAAGATGTTTAGGCCGTCTACGTCAAAGATGAGGCCATGCGCCCTGTCGCTCATATCCAAGTTGCTGTAGGTAAGGGCGCACCGCCCCCTGCACAGTATGCCAAGCCCAGCGTAATGTCGCCTCTTATGACGGTTAGGTAATCATCATCATCATCATCATCATCATATCAGCCACAGGAAGTCCACTGCTGAACATAGGCCTCCCCCAAGGATCTCCACAATGACCTGTTGGAAGCGGCCTGCATCCAGCGACTTCCTGCGACCTTAGTCAGATCGTCCGTCCACCTTGTAGGCGGGCGTCCGACATTTCGCTTGCCTGTACGTGGCCTCCACTCGAGAACCTTTCGGCCCCAACGGCCATCGGTTCTACGAGCTATGTGCCCGGCCCACTGCCACTTCAACTTGCCAATCCTATGGGCTATGTCGGTAACCTTGGTTCTCCTACGGATCTCCTCATTTCTGATTCGATCTCGTAGGGAAACTCCGAGCATAGTCCGCTCCATGGCTCGTTGAGTGACTTTGAGCCTTTTAATGAGGCCCACAGTGAGAAGCCACGTCTCGGTGCCGTATGTCATAACTGGTAACACACAACTATCGAAGACTTTCGATTTTAGGCACTGAGGTATTTTGGACGAGAAGACGTCGCGAAGTTTCCCGAACGCTGCCCAACCGAATTGGATTCGACGATTGACCTCTCTCTCGAAGTTGGACCTGCCTAACCGGACCACTTGTCCTAAATATACATATTCGTCTACAACTTCGAGAGTCGAGCCCCCAACTCCAATGGGGGTGGGCACAACATGGACATTCGACATGATCTTCGTTTTATCCATGTTCATTTTAAGACCCACCTGTTGGGAGACTCGATTAAGGTCTTCGAGCATAGTGCTAAGGTCTTCCAGCGATTCTGCCAAGACTACAATATCGTCGGCAAATCGAAGGTGAGTAATATACTCGCCGTTGATGTTGATGCCGAATCCTTTCCACTGCAAGAGCTTGAAGGCGTTTTCCAGCGCGGTAGTGAACAGTTTCGGAGATATGACACCTCCCTGTCTCACGCCTCTCTGTAGGTTAGGTAATACCGTGGCGAAATTCTCATACTCTACGACAGGGTAGAGGCGCCGCAGCGGTTCAGTTATTTATTGTCCGGCAACCCTTTTGTGCAGGTGGCAGTGAGCGGGATCGTTCACCTCGCGATCCCGTCTCGTGCTATTCTTCTGCGAGATCACGATCTCGCAGAACGAGAGTTTTGCTTGCCAAGCCTTGCCAATCTCGATCATCGAGGGCATCACGACCGAGAGCGAGAGGTCTACTCTGGCGGCTGCATGAAGTATTCTGCGCTCGTCACCCCAGAGTGGGCACTCCGAAAGAGTGTGTTTTTTCACAATGATGGCACACAGCGGAAAGAAACCGTAAAAGGCCATCGATCGCACAACTCCCGCGTACAGCCTCTGGTAAGGGGTGCCAGAATCTTCGAAGTTGAGTTGGTTAGACCAGGACCTCCCGAAGCTGAACCCTTAAGAAATTAATTTTTTTTTACGATTCCTTCAGACCAGCCCCTAATAATATATTATCAGAAAAACTCTTAATTTTAATTAGAAAAGAAAGAAATTTATTTTACTTTTGGTTAACTGATAATGGGAAGAATGTGCTTGCTTTTCTGAGCAAAGCTTCCCAAAACGGGGCTCCAGTTTGGCTCACTCGACTCGATCGCCCCTGGGACAATGCTGCGACGCCCCAGGGCTTCGTGACGCTTAGTTTGGGAAGCCTTAGGCTAGAGAATGCGTCTGCTGCCTTGACTAGTTTCGATCTTAGGCTCATGGCAGGACATGAACATTCCACCGACTATACAAGACAACTCTAACATACTTCACCAGGAGATGATAGAGACCTCCACGCCATCAACTGTGATGTGGGCCCCTCCAAGTGGCTCCTAGACTCGTGCAAGCGGATAATCTCAAATTTATCCGCTACGAGGCCCAGCTACCGAATTTTAGAATTCATTATTTTAGAGAATGAGACATTATATTTAAAATACTTCAAAATATACTATTAGTATTATACAAATAGCTAGATACAAGGGTTGGTAGTTATTTCTGGATACAGGTAGATTTTGTGTGCTTTCTGTGGGTGTCTTTGGCACCCCCTGGTGCTTGGTACCCGGGGCGGACCGCCCCCCCCGCCCCCCCTTTACGCCGCCACTGACCACACTAACTGGTCCCAAAAAAATGATAGACGTGGGTTACAGATTTTTGATGCTTTATTAGACAGTCAATTAGTGGTATTGAATGATAGACAATCTACACGAATAAAATTAGTAAACGGGCAATTACAACAGTCATCCCCTGATATATCACTAGCTTCTTCTGATATTGCTTTGAAATTAAATTGGACTGTGACTAATGAGACACTAGGAAGCGACCACTGTATAATAAAGATTACTTCAAATATATGTTTAAATCAAACTAAGTCGTGTAAAAGAAATTATAAAAAAGCAAACTGGGAATCATATAAGGAATTCCTAAACGAAATATTTTCTACTCTTATTTTGCCCGAAAGTCCACAAAAAGCTTACGATTTATTTCTTGAATGTATAAATTTTGCTGCAGATCATTATATACCGTGTATTCAAATAAATAATCATCCTTCTAATAGATTTTCACCTAAGCCCTATTGGACTGTAGAGTTGTCCAGAGCTGTAGCTGAACGCCGTTTAGCTTTGTCTAAATTTCGAAAAAACCCAACACCTGAAAATTATGATACTTTATCGAATAAAATTAGAATTTCACAGAAGCTACACCGTAAGGCTAAAAGTGACGGATGGCAATCATTTTGTTCATCAATAGACAACACTTGTACCTATAGAGACGTTTGGCATAAGATGGCTTGGTTTAAAGGAATTCGTTTCCAAAGAAAAGTAATAGATCAGAAGTCAGCCGCCGAACTTCTTCATAACTTAACACCGGACTTTGTGTTGCCAGATATACCTGTGATTTCATCCAGAAACCCCAAATTGGAAGAACCTATAACGTTACAAGAATTAAGTAGATGTATACGGCGCAAAGATAGCTCTCCAGGGTCTGATCACATATCATACTCCATGATTTATAACTTACCACATAATTGCAAAATAATATTGCTTTCATTATACAACACATTTTTTTCAAAAAGCTTTGTACCTCAACAATGGCGACATGTAACAATAATACCAATACCAAAACCGGGACGTAATAATAATTCAGCTAATTATCTAAGACCGATATCATTAATTTCATGCTTATGCAAAGTTTTTCACAACATTTTAATGTATAGGTTAGAATGGTATGTAGAAAAACAAAATATTTTAGCTGACTCAACCACGGGCTTCCGAAAATGTCGCTCAACATTAGATAATCTTACTAGACTAGTTACTCAGATTCAATCGGGATTTTCAGAAAAACTGACTACCATAGGCTGTTTTATTGATATTGATAACGCGTATAACAACGTAGATTTAAATTGTTTAATTGATATTATGGATAAAATTGGAGTAGGGCCGAGAATTTGCTCGTATATTTGGAATTACCTAAGAGATAGAAATTTAACTATTCGTATCGATAATTACACTATCTGCCGTCATACTAGTCGAGGATTGGCTCAGGGCGATCCTCTATCTCCTCTATTATTTAATATTGTCACAATAAATATATGCAAATATTTGAATAGCGTTTATACAAGTCAATATGCAGACGACTTTGTTGTTTACTTTACTAGCCATAACATTACGCATGCTACTGAGGTTTTACAACATGCATTAGATTCAATAAATAAAAAATTCTTCCAAATTGGGTTAGAAATATCTGCCAGCAAAAGTAAAGTCTGTGTGTTTAAAACAGGTTCTTCGAGAAACTTTTCGGTAGAACTCAAAATTAATAATACGACTTTAGAAGAGGTTGACACGGTAAAGTATTTGGGCGTAATACTAGACAGGAATTTAAAATGGGCCAAACATATAAATATGCTGGTAACAAAAGTGAACAGATTTTTAAATATTTTTAAAATTTTAGCAGGCCCAGGTTGGGGCATTCAACCTATACATTTAAAGCGTTTATATATATCAATTATTCGTAGTAGGGTAGATTATGCTAACTTCATTTACGATAATAGTTCTAAAATAAACTTATATAAATTGGACAAAATTCAAAATCAGTGTATGCGAATCATTGGCGGTTTCATAAAAAGTACTTCTATACATGTTATGGAGTGTGAGTTACATATTCCTCCTTTAAATTGCCGAAGATATTATCTTGCGGGTAAATATTGGTTGAAATTAAAATCTCTTAAAGATAACACAATAATTGACTCTCTGGATAAATTCAGCGAACTTAGTAATAATCATTTTTGGCGTAGAAGAAAGAAGCCCCTTTTAATAGTAATTCACAATCCCATCAAAAACATCCTGTAAAAAAATTCCAAGTCTCGCAGCTCAGGTTTTCTACCGCAAAAAGTTGTGAGATGCATGTAATACCAAGTCGATTAATTTATTTAGTCCTTAAGGGACCTTCTATATAAAGTTATTACGTTAGTTATTACCATATCAATATTAAAAATTCTTTACGTTTTAAATAAATGGATCGACTTGGCCATCGCATGAAAACAGAATGTATCGTACAATTTATACATAATGCTGCTGGCCAAGTCGATCCATTTATTTAAAACGTAAAGAATTTTTAATATTGATATGGTAATAACTAACGTAATAACTTTATATAGAAGGTCCCTTAAGGACTAAATAAATTAATCGACTTGGTATTACATGCATCTCACAACTTTTTGCGGTAGAAAACCTGAGCTGCGAGACTTGGAATTTTTTTACAGGATGTTTTTGATGGGATCTCACGTCTTTTTGTAGAGTCCTACTTTTTTCCTTTTCGGTACTTCTTACTTCTAGAATATCACTAACGATTTTTCTTAAAGCCTCTGTCTTATGGATTTTTCTTATTTTAGTATGTATCAATTTATCACAAATATAGCGGATTTGATTATTAATGTTCTTTCTTTCATTGTAATTGATATTTTCGAGCTATTTAGTCTATTTATTTGCAAGTTTTTCTTCGTCATGTTTTTCTAGAGGAATGTTGTACAGTTTCATGGGCTGAATACACCATTTCCCTCTCTATATCCCCTCCTGTTATGCCTCATATATATAGATATCTATCTGCAACTATTATTCCATTATATACGGGTACAACGAATCATTAACTGCAAATGTAACTTTGTAATCCTATACATTTATATGGGATTACAAAGTTATTCACGCAGTTGGTCTATCTAGAAACCTAGACACAAATTATGAAATGTTTGAATTTTCCCTTACTTTAGACACTAAACACTAATTATATTCTAAATTTGAAGGTTCTATGTCTACTAGAAGTGCCTTAGACTTTTGATGATCGGTCAGTCAGTCAGTGAGTGACAAAATTACGAAAGTTTGACTAGTTACAATTCTTAAACTACTGGTTCAAATTGAATGAAATTTTAAATATACCGTGTTTACACAATGCCTGCTTAGTAACTGAAAATTCAGGCTTCATGCTTTAGCCACAACGAAGTTATAGGGGGTTGAAAATGGTCTGAATTGCTTCGAGAAAAGGATGTTACGGCCTATAGCTCGACTTGGAGGGGGCTCGGCCGCGCCCCCAGATACATTTAAAACTATCCCAGTGTATGCTAGTATAAAATTAGAAATGTTCTCTTTAGATACGTGGGTCAGCAGTGTGGATTTGTCTGATGTTATTTACTGTACAATAGATACTATAACAGAATCGAAACGTAAATACCGACCGTATGAATTAAAATCTATGTGCATTCAATATTTAAACAACAAATTTGCTAATTATTACAAATTGTACACGGATGGGTCTAAAATAAAACAAGACACGGGAGCTGCTTTTTATGATCCCCAATTAAAATGCTACTTAAAATTAGATATAAAATGTAACATATCGATAATGCATGCAGAACTCATCGCAATTGCAGAAGCTATATCTTATGCGGATACAATAGAATTTGACAACATAGTGATATTGACGGATTGTAAAAGCGGCCTACAACATCTGGCCAGATGTAACTCAAGTTTTCGTGGGGCACCTATTGCATATAATATTTTGCAGGATATTCTTAATTTGGCAAATAAAAATAAGCATTTAGTCCTTCAGTGGATACCGTCCCATATCGGTATTGAAGGAAACGAGATTGTAGATGGGCTGGCTAAAGATGCTTCTGAGGAACAAATTTCGTTTACTTGTACACCTTTTTATTCTGAGCAGTTATGGCAAATCAAAAGAGAAGTATATAATCTATGGCATGAGTATTTCGATGAGAGGTCTAAAATTAAGGGTATATGGTACAAAACCATTCAACCTAAGCTTTCAAAAGACACATGGGTAGATAAGGCTAATATGCGTAGGTCTGAAATTATTACTGGGCTGAGGCTGCGTTCCGGTCACATTCCATTGAACAGTTTTGCACACTTGATGGGTAAACGTAATAATCCTAATTGTGATATATGCGGAAAAGTAGAAGATGTGTATCATATTATGATGGAATGTAACCGTAACGCAGTGGAAAGAGGATCATTGTTTGCATGTTTCGATGTAGGAAAATGTAATATTATGTTATCTTCACCTACTTCCCAGGAAGCCAAAAATTTGTATAAAATTGTTCAATTTGGAATTGTTAATAGATAGTAAGGTAGATACTTTGTATGTACATTATGGGGGTGGCATGTTCGTTTGTGATCAAACCCTCTAAATTAAATAAAGAGAAAAAAAAAAAAAAAAAAAATCAAAAACATTTACAATTATTGAAAACAAGCAATAAACCTTTCACCTGTATTTTTATCCACCTTCATTTTTAACTCGTCGCTTAAATTATCCGCTAAAACACAAAGGCTAAAAATACGAGGATATTGCATTTCAAAAATAACTCCGCTATTAGCAGAGTTTCGCATTTTTGTTTGGTGTAGATTCCAGCCGAATTGTGATAATACCTGTATGTACATAATATTCTTTGTTTTGCAACAAAACCGATGAAGTTCGTGAGGTTTATAATCTAAATCGGAATTTACCGTTACGTTAAGGGGTTTTTTAATAATTTTCTACACCGCCCATCTACATTTTAATTTTTAACTAGTCTCACTTTTTAATAAGACATATACACAAGGTAAACTGGCGCAAGGTATCTTTTTCTTAAGGTCAATTTTGTCAAAACATGGTAATTAATTTGAAACTGCCAACATCTGTAGTACGTAAGAAGCTTTTTGCATGCTTATCCAGATGTGTCCACGACTAATACGAGGTTAACTGCTATTTTATTCCATACCAAAATTAATCAATAATGGTTGAGTCGTTTCTGAGATGAACACGCCCAAATATAAATAAAATATACAAACAGATACAATTTTACTATCGATCAGTTACAAATTTAGTTTACGTACTAGCGGCCCGGCCCATCTTCGCCTGAGTTCAGATATATATATTATGTATTGTATAGACTCCACTCCACACCAAATAAGTTGGTAGCTGAAAAACTTTTATTATATGGTATGTTACCAAACAGTTCTTACTATTCAGCAAAAAATTAACATCTACTTTGAAAAATTAAACCAAAGTCGCGATAACATCCATAATCAAAAGAAAACACCAGTCAATGTCCTAACCACATCGAATCTCAAACACGATGTCTAGAAACTAGATGAAAACACTAATAAAATGTTAAGTGGCTTCCGTTTTATACTACTTCCACTGTAAAGCGCTTGAGAGACTGACTAAGCAGTTTACTACCGACATCCGACACTAACGTCTTGATGTAATATACAAACTTTGTCTTCACTAAAAGCACGACCTAACCACGGATGGGGTAAGCCGCCGTATAAATTGCTTTAATTTAATATATCGCGAACTGACACCGAGGTTTCGTGGTAAAATATTTTTTCGGAGGACAACTTTGACGGGAAGTCATAAATATGCTCGAGTGCTAAACCGGAGCTATGTTAATCTGACGATTTTTTCGCTTGTTTTTCTTCGTATAAACACGCTGTTAATTTAATTTAAGCTATTAATAAAATATACTAGTAAATTAATTTGACCAGCGACCAAACAATCTTATAATTTGCCATTACTATGTATTCATTCATACAGTAGTCCAAAATAACACGTATATTATTTTAATGGAAAAGTGTCATCATTGAATATAATTCCTAAAACATACAGGAAATGTATGATTATTTTACTTTTCCTAGGACAACAGCGGATAAATAAAGAGCATTTCTCTTCAATTTTAATAACGCAAACGAAAACAGAGGTCTAGACAAGAAATTTGAGATGCATTTTGAATATCATAATATAAATAATTCATTTACCGTTTTCATCAAGTGACATAAAATCAAACTGTGATCAAAAATCTTGGAAAAACTACATTGGGGCGGAGGGAGGGGGTTGAAATAAGGAATGGAAAATTACAAATGCATAGAAAGTAAAACCGCTTATAATAATAATAATATCATTTATTTCAACCAACTTTGGATCATACAATTATTTTACAAAAAACAAAATTATAAACTAAACAATTACACCTCTCATGTCAAAACAATAACTTAATGTCATTCTGTACATGCCTCATACTACAATGGTTCAAATACTGACAGTCAAAACGATTACTAAATGTGTTCAGGATAGAATTACAGCTGCCCCGCACCCTGCGCACCAGAGATGTGCACCGACCGCGCATAGTAGCAAAAAAGCAATCTATTGTTATCTATATATCTAAGCTTATGCTATTGATTATAAATCATTTAAATTCTATTGGCTAGTGGCGAAATTTGGAACACATAAAGTTTATCAAATATATATTTAACGCATTACTTGAGATACCTAATATGTTTTGATTTTAACCAACAATATGTCCAATGTAATACATTGTGATTAAAGAAAAGCAATTCTTATATTTTTGACAAAAACGAAATCAGTATTGACATTTAACTAGTATTGAAAAATAATGTCATGCCTAGTTTTCTTTATTGGGTGAGAAATAGCTGTTTTTTCACAACCAAGTATCTTAACAATATTAGGGGTGGGAACAAGTCGGCAGAAAAATGAAATTGTTCGGATGGGAATAACTTTATGCATAATAATAATTATGATATATTTTAGTAAAAATTCGAATTAAAAAATAAGATAGACCTTTATTTTTAGCTTCCTATTATTCAAAAATCGTATTTCGTATTCAGAATTGAAAATGCTGGCGGCCATTTTGTGGTTTTTATTAGTAATCCGATTGTTGTTTAAATCGATATTTGTGGGGCCCTTTGTTCGAACTATCTCATTTAATTAACTCGACTCTTTTGTACTATCTCTTATTATCGATATTTTAAATTCACAATCGAAATTACAGTGATAGCTCATATACTTTTTTTTATGGGATAGCAGATGCACGGGATGCGATGTGATGGGATGCGATGAGAAAGGACGAAGCGGGAAGTGACAGACGGCGCGAGATTGTGCAGGACAGATCACAGTGGTACAAAAAGGAGACGGCAGGATAGTCACGAAGAATTTAGGTATATAAGAGTTTGTACGAGTACAAACAATAACATCATTTGGTATGAAGTAGAATCTAAAAATATTTAACCCCAGGCAAACCTGGGATGAACTGTTAGTAGAAATATAAACACGTGGATAAGGGTAGCCAATTACGTTCATCACGCGAGGAACGGTACCGTAAATTTTTATACTCGTGAATCATACGCGGTGTAATCGAATGATTTCCGTGAGATTGGCACCCTATTGAAAAATTCATGTTGCATGTATAATACGCGTTTTTAATTATTGCTCACGTCTGAATTATGGAAGGTATAGCCTGCACTAATGAGCAACTGGTTCATTTGATTATAACATATCACTGCTATATACTGAGACTATTTTTTTTTGTTGCAATAGATAGCAAGACGAATATGCCGTTCGCCTGATGGTAAGTGATACGACCGCATGAATAGTGGCAAAACCAAACAATACCTTGTATAACAAACCAGTGCTTCGAATTCCACTGTGCTCGCCTTCCTGAGACATAAAACGGTCAGTCAGTAGTTACTCTGACTACAGTGTCCTTCACACCGAAAAACAACAGTGCCTTTATACTGCTGTTTGTTGGAAGAAATCGACGTTGCGGTGGTACCTACTCGGGCGGCCTGTCACATACGAGATACCTACCACATGTAAACTAAAAAAAATACTAGTAATTATACTAATTTCCGTACTAATACTAATCATTCCGTAATAATACTAATCGTACGTTTGGTTGTCTGGAAGAGATTGCTAATAGTGATAAGCCCACCAGTTGTTACACTATTTCAACAGATGTAACGGATGTCAACTACTGGACATATTGAGACTTAACATCTTATGTCTCAGGATGGCGAGCGCAGTGGAATGTTGCTACTGTTTATGAGCGGTCGTATCGCTTACCATCAGGCGAACGGCTTGCTCGTCTCGCCATTCACTGCAATAAAAAAAAAAGTAAACTGTTTACTTGTATGTAGTATGTGGTGAACAAAAAAGTGTTATCTATCTATCTATCAATCTAATTTCCAAAAGCAGGCAACACATATTCGTATATGCGTAAAATAGGTAGGTAAAGTCGTGATAAAGAAAAACGGAGGCACGGTTATTAAGCCTCCAGTTTTTATCATTTTTAACAAGCAATCTTGTAAACATACACTAATTTTTGTATCGGAAAATTTGCAGAATGCAGTGTTGTATCGAGTATTATTGAAACATCGGGATCATTAAATTAAAGTTCATTTTTCAATCATCAAATGAATATTATTCGACAGATAAATTATTTATAGTACAAACATTTTTAAAAAACAATTGTAGAAATAAAATATTTCAATTGTGCCGCTTTTATATTCAGCCAGGATTTATTTTTTAAACTTTAATTTGACTTGTAAATCCAACATTGCAATTTATTTTCATAAAAAATATACTCATACGGGCGTTTATTATGTTATTTATTATATCTCTAGAACTTCTACCACTCCTCTTCACTTTCACAACCTCTTATATGTGAGAGGCCGCCTGCGTAAGTACTACCGAAATGTTTATTTCTTCCGCCAAACAGCAGTGTAAATGTTGTTTTCCAGTTTGAAGGACATTGTAGCCAGAGCAACAATTGCACATAATGAGACGTAACATCTCATGTCACAGGATGACGAACGCAGTGGAGTGCCAAACATTGCTTTATAATGCGTGGTCTTGTTTGGTTTTGCTACTGTCTCTGAACGGTTGTATCACTTATCATCAAGCGAATGGCATGCTTGGTTCGCCATTTATTGCAACAAAAAAACAATATAGGTTGATAAATACAAGTATCCTACCTAGTAGTACATATCCTAGTAGTAGTAAGTTATTATATACCGGGTATATCAAGACTGCTACCGAAAACAAAGCCGGGTGGTAGTCTAAGCGACTTCAGACACAATGCAACAGAAAAAGTTGCAATAAAAGCGACATTTTTTTTTTGTTTTTTTTTTCCTATTACCATATTTCGGTGGTAAATACATTTTTTTCTTAAAAAAATAGTGTATACACTTTTATTAATAAATACTCTAGGGTATAAAAGAGTTCAAATTATTATTTTGAGAATAACTATGGATTTACCACCCAAAAATGACGATATTTAAAATATCATAAAAAATAATTAGCGCGTTTCTTTACGAAACTTTTAGTTGCATTGTGTTTGTAGTCACTAAAACTACCACTCGGCTTCGTTTTCGGTACCAGTCTTGAGATACCCTGTATGTATCTCTCACAATACCGTGACATATGTATGTGTATGAAATGAATAGGTTATTACGGATAACCTGGATACCATAATAAAGCCACATTAAGCTTATGTATCTAAAATTAGACGAATGAAGTGTATCTTAGGCGAAATAATATCTACAATTGGCAGAATACTGAGACAGCGATAATAATGCCATTATTTCACGTACATAATAAGACCAATGATATGTACTTGAAAGGTGTCTGCCTCTTATGACAAGATATCGTTATTATAGGAATTATGAATGAATACTCACTTGCCTATAGACTCGGTTAACTTGATAACAGCCCTTTTGGTAAGTTTTTCTTAAAAAATGTTAACTCGTAGTATACAAGTTCTTGCCCAAATATTTATTGAAGCGTAACCTGAGAATTCCTATCGGCTTTTCTTTTGAAATTTATTAATCGACTTCAAGAAAAGGGGATTAATATGTATTTATGTAAAATATTTTCGCAAAATGTTTTATTATACCATAAGACATGTTATTTTATTTAAGCTTTAAATAATTGAAATATTATTTCACGTAGTTTTTTTGTTGTCTGGACGAGATAGCCTCGAGTGATAAGACCGCCATTGTACGCTTTTCTGTTTTATTTTTTTGTTTATGTTATTTATATTCTGTCACTGGTGTACAATAAACTTATAAAATTAAAATTAAAATAATATTGAATAGCAATACTATTTCATACATTTTTTGCATTAACCACCTCCAAAAGCCCAGACGAAAACAAGAAAGAAAATTAATTGTCATTTTATGTGGTGTGCAAATGATACTGAATAGGGACTAGGCGTTTGAGTATAAATAAGGGCCTATTTAATTTCACCCCGGGGAAAAATAATGGGTTGTTCTTATAATGACCCGGCGAAAATTTTCCCTCCTTCTTTACTTTACTACCCTCGTATCTATAGCAGTATCGGGGAATTAAAATTACGGATTTGAGGCATTATATTTCTGATGCTGGGGCTCCGATTTATTATTTTTATTCAAATTAAGTACATCGATTTTTTCTAATAGATCTCTCGTTATCTATATTTCAAGTGATATAATTATAAAATGTAAATAAAATAAATTTGAAATACGGTTTTGACGGTGTTTTAAAAATAAAATTGCGAGCTTATTTTGCTCATAATTTGTACCCGGCATGGCGACACTTATAGTACAGGCAACGAAGCAACGGGTTACTCTTGTCCGCAATGCATAAGTTGCCAGGAGTTTTTTTTTTTTTCATGAAGAGGTGGCATATGACCCCACTAAGTTAAAAACCCAAAATACTTACAAAAATGGCATCCGCTAGAGCCGCCATTTTGGAAAACGCGTTTGAAGCCATATCTCCGGAACCGTCCACTTTAGGCCCATCATGCTAAGGATCTTTCTTGTAGATAATTAAATTTCCCATCTTTTTTGTTCAATAATTTTTTTTGTACCATTAACCACAAAAAAAATTATTGAACAAAAAAGATGGGAAATTTAATTATCTACAAGAAAGATCCTTAGCATGATGGGCCTAAAGTGGACGGTTCCGGAGATATGGCTTCAAATGCGTTTTCCAAAATGGCGGCTCTAGCGGACGCCATTTTTGTAAGTATTTTGGGTTTTTAACTTAGTGGGGTCATATGCCACCTCTTCATGAAAAAAAAACTCCTGGAAAATTATGCAGGAAAAAATGCTTCGTTGCCTGTACTACTTACCACGACGTGGGATTGAATCTAACCCGGAGAATTTTAAGTGATTGTTGTGACGTCTTCGAATTTCTTTTAGATGTTACATATTATGTTTTGCGTTGTCATGTAAGCATCGTTTCAAAGTAACTTTGAGCGATGGAATTGAAACACAAATAAGCCTTATCGTATCGTATATTTAAGATCATAAAATCGTGTTGTAAACCAATTTTAATGCAGTATTAACAATTCAATACAGGGTATATCAAGACTGCTACCGAAAACGAAGCCGGGTGGTAGTTTAAGCGACTTCAGACACAACGCACCAGAAAAAGTTGCAAAAAAAAGCGACAATTTTTTTTTTGTTTTTTTTTTCCTATGACCATATTTGTGTGGTAAATACATTTTTTTCCTAAAATAATAGTGTATACCCTTTTATTTATAAATAATCTAAGGTATAAAAGAGTTTAAATTATTATTTTAGCAAAAACTATGGATTTACCACCCAAGAATGACGATATTTAAAAAATCATAAAAAATAATTGTCGCGTTTCTTTGCGAAATTTTTAGTTGCATTGTGTTTGTAGTCACTGAAACTACCACCCGGCTTCGTTTTCGGTAGCAGTCTTGAGATACCCAGTATATTCGTGTTATAGCGATCTACGAACTTAGGAAGCATTGCCATCTGTTTTACATTGCTGATGAGTCTTTTACGTCATTAATATGTTACTGTATAGGCGACTACATTGGTCACATGAGGTCCAGGGTTTGCACGCAATACATAATTTGATTGTTTTGATAATATTCTAAAAATCTATAAATATCTAAGCAATATTCACATATAATCTAGTTATATGTGAATATTGGCGAAATTATAAGCATACCACTAAATTTCGATTTTACCTCGCGAAATGCTCTATTAGAAAAATACTGTAATAAAATCTTGGATAGAACGTATAGGTACATTCCAATATATGATATTTTTTAAGGTTGATGCGAGAGATTTCCGCTAGCTACTGTGACTTTAAACTAAACAAACACAGTACGTTCTGCGCTGTCGAATATGTATGGATTTATTATGTAAAGTTTTCGTCACCATTTTTTTTATTAGTATATTGAATAAAATTTTCACAAAAAAGCTCAATGGTATTTATCTTGTATAGACAAATTACTCCAATTCCTAGAACTATTCTTTATGTTACGCGGTGTCCGCAACGCGTGTGTGTGGCGGATTAACACAATCTTTGTAAAAGTAAATATTTCAAAGTATCTTTTTTATCTTTTTCGAGCGTTTGAGGGCTCAGATGCAGGATTGTAGGGTGTGAATTCGTAGGTTTAAAAAATTTGATATTTTTGTACTATTATAGTACGACTAAATAACTACTGTACTACCTATTAGAAAATTCATCGCGGTTATAACAGTTTGGATCATTGAGAAATGGTTATCTGTTGCTGGCTGACATTATTATGCTGACCAGTTAGTCTGGTCTTAACTTGAATTAGTTATAATCAAAATATTTATACAAGTCTTTCATTCTAAATACTTTCTAAAAAGGCATAGGCCTAGAATTGGTAGAACCACGATATTGTCAAATACTTAGAAAATGCAAAAAATATCTATACAGATTTTGTATTATAAATACTTTTTAAAATGGTATAGGCTTGCAAGTGGGGGAGCCACGCTGTTGTCAGTAATGACTCAGCGCGAATGGGTAGTGCCATCCGATGTGGTAGCACAGTCTGACAGGAAACCGATGTGATGTGACAGCTTTGCTGTAACTTTTCGTTCGGTGAGTGAGATTTCCGGATATCCACTATGTCTTTCCTGTTCCCATCCTTTTCCTTCCCGCTCTTCTCCTGATTTGATGGGTCGGCAACAAATCCGTGATCCAAGTGCTTTGGCTGTTCATTGGCGCCAGAGATCATTTTCAATCAGGTGACATGTTTGATGGTATGCTGGACCTGTGCAAAAAAATGTGATTTAATTGAAATGATGCATGAATGGAAAAAGTGCGTGGTGGTCTGTTGGTAAACGGACTAGACAATATGTTCACGGTGGTCGCGGGTTTGAATCCCAGGGCACACATCGGACTTTTCGGAGTCATGTTTGTATTGATTGTGAATCACCACTAAAACGGTGAAGGAAAACATTGTGAGTAAACCTGCATATCATAGAGATTTATAAAAAATTGCTATAGTATGTAAGTCCGCCAACCCGCACTAGGCCAGCTTGGTGGACTTTATGGCCTAACCATTCTCAATCGTACTGTCGATTGAAGAGTCGGCCCGTGCCCTGCAGTGAGACGTATATGGGTTGATACTGATACTGATTAATTGAAATACGTATTTGGAAGTACTTTGTAAGAATTGTCTAAATGCAAAAATACTTATGTAATATAGGTAATATGTCTTAATTATTTCTGGTGACTAGAACCATAGCTGATAGCAAACATAATATTATACTCATAGTACGAACTTTACTTGTCAGAAAAAAAAAACAGAAATTAAAGAACTGATTCTTACTTACTTTATATCTTTTCCCGAAGTTCCACAATAGTGGATGATTTACCTCCCGACAAAGTCCATAGGGATACCTATGAAGGTATCCAACAGGGAGGCAAATCAAGGATGTCACCCAGTTTCTGACCCAGCAGTAATGGTGGCGTATTATATTATATGTACGTACTTTAGATAGTTGTTAAAGTTGACAGCCTCACAACACACTATAAGAAATTAAAAATAAAAAAAAATTACACCCGCGACCACTAAAGATGTATAGTTTTAGTATATTGTAGTTCAATATTTAGGGGCTGTAATAACTGGGGTTCTGGGGGTCTGGGGTTATCGGAAGTCCGAAGAATCGGGGAGGATACGATAACCCTGAAGTCTGGTAACCTGCTCTTCTACCGGGGGGACGACCAACAGTCCCGAGGAGGTGTCGGATTTCTCGTCCACAGGTCTCTCATTAACAACATCGTATCCATCGAAAGTGTGTCGAGCAGGGTAGTATACCTTATACTCAGAATATCTAAAAGATATTCGTTGAAGGTCATACAGGTATACGCGCCGACCTCGACACACCCAGATGAAGAAGTAGAGGAGATGTATGAGGACATAAGTCGGGCCATACATACTTCCAAAACCTACTTCAATGTTGTTATGGGGGACTTCAACGCAAAGTTGGGCAAGAGAAGCGATGAAGAGTTGAAAGTGGGGCAATTTGGACATGGGCAACGGAACCTCAGGGGTCAGAGGCTGGCCGACTTTCTGGAAAAAGAGGGACTCTTCGCGATGAACTCTTTTTTCCAGAAGCCGCCTCACAGGAAATGGACCTGGTTGAGTCCTGACGGTTCTACGAGAAATGAGATAGATTTCATCTTGACGACGAATAGACGGATGTTCAGTGATGTCTCTGTGATCAACAGGGTGAAAACCGGTAGTGATCACCGAATGGTTAGGGGCACATTGAATATCAACGTCCAATTAGAAAGGCGCCGCTTGATGAAGTCTACGCTCCGACCTACTCGCGCCCATATCCAAAACCCCGAGAGCTTTCAACTCGAGTTGACAAATCGCTTTGATTGTCTAAAAGAAAACCTTGCAGTGGACGAGTTAAACAGCGGTTTGGTAGAAGCTGTCCATACGGTGGGATCTAAGTATTTTAGACCTCGCCGTAGAGATAGACCACAAAAACTCTCGATCCACACTCTTGACCTCATGGCCGAACGTCGATCTTTGACGCTGCAGTCTTCCGTTGACGCCGAAGCATATCGGCGGCTCAATAGACGGATCTGGAAGTCCTTGCGACACGATGTCCGTGCTCACAATACTGTGAGCATTAAGGAGACAATTGAGCGGAACGGAGGCTCCAAAGTGTTTGCAAGAGACTTGTCTATTGGGCAAAGCCAGTTGTCTAGGCTGAAAACGGATGATGGCAGCGCGGTATCGACTAGGGCAGAGGTATTAAGAGAGATCGAGAGGTTCTACGGACAGCTTTACACCTCGGTTGCCGAACCTACTGTTAGCTCGGCCGAAGACCCGAGAGCAGAGTTAATCCGACACTTTAGCGATGATATCCCGGACATCAGCCTGTTTGAGATTGAGATGGCCCTCAAACAACTTAAAAACAACAAGGCGCCGGGTGAGGACGGAATCACTTCAGAGCTTCTGAAAGCGGGCGGAACGCCGGTACTGAAAGTCCTTCAGAGGCTCTTCAATTCCGTTCTCCTCGAGGGCTCAACGCCGGAGGCATGGAGCAGGAGCGTGGTGGTACTGTTCTTCAAAAAAGGTGATAACACTTTGCTGAAGAACTACAGGCCCATCTCGCTCCTGAGCCATGTCTATAAGTTGTTTTCAAGGGTCATCACAAATCGTCTCGAAGGCAGGTTTGATGACTTCCAGCCTCCCGAACAAGCCGGTTTCCGAAAAGGCTTTAGTACCATAGACCATATTCATACGCTACGGCAGGTTATACAAAAAACCGAGGAGTATAACTTGCCGCTTTGTTTAGCGTTTGTGGACTATGAGAAAGCCTTTGATTCGATCGAGACCTGGGCTGTGCTACAGTCTCTTCAGCGGTGCCACATAGACTATCGGTACATCGAAGTGTTGAGGTGTATATACAACAACGCCACCATGTCGGTCCGAGTACAGGATCAGAGCACGAAGGCTATTCCACTACAGAGAGGCGTGAGACAGGGAGATGTCATATCTCCGAAACTGTTCACTGCCGCGCTGGAAAATGCCTTCAAGCTCTTGCAGTGGAAAGGATTCGGCATCAACATCAACGGCGAGTATATTACTCACCTTCGATTTGCCGACGATATTGTAGTCTTGGCAGAATCGCTGGAAGACCTTAGCACTATGCTCGAAGACCTTAATCGAGTTTCCCAACAGGTGGGTCTTAAAATGAACATGGATAAAACGAAGATCATGTCGAATATCCATGTTGTGCCCACCCCCATTGGAGTTGGGGGCTCGACTCTCGAAGTTGTAGACGAATATGTCTATTTAGGACAAGTGGTCCGGTTAGGCAGGTCCAACTTCGAGAGAGAGGTCAATCGGCGAATCCAACTCGGTTGGGCAGCGTTCGGGAAACTTCGCGACGTCTTCTCGTCCAATATACCTCAGTGCCTAAAATCGAAAGTCTTCGATAGTTGTGTGTTACCAGTGATGACATACGGCACCGAGACGTGGCCTCTCACTGTGGGCCTCATTAAAAGGCTCAAAGTCACTCAACGAGCCATGGAGCGGGCTATGCTCGGTGTTTCCCTACGAGATCGAATCAGAAATGAGGAGATCCGTAGGAGAACCAAGGTTACCGACATAGCCCATAGGATTGGCAAGTTGAAGTGGCAGTGGGCCGGGCACATAGCTCGTAGAACCGATGGCCGTTGGGGCCGAAAGGTTCTCGAGTGGAGGCCACGTACAGGCAAGCGAAGTGTCGGACGCCCGCCTACAAGGTGGACGGACGATCTGACTAAGGTCGCAGGAAGTCGCTGGATGCAGGCCGCTTCCAACAGGTCATTGTGGAGATCATTGGGGGAGGCCTATGTTCAGCAGTGGACTTCCTGTGGCTGATATGATGATGATGATGATGAATAACTGAAAAAAAAAATAAAAAAAAAATACACCGACACATAGTGCTGACCCCGCACTAAGGTCGAGTGTCTCGCGCGCTTCGAAATTACGAGACATCTTTCGCCCTCACAAACCCTCAGACCTGAGGTAAATTACTCTGGATCATACAAATATTTATCTCAGTGCGAGGGTCGAACCCGCAGTCTCACCTTTCAAAACCGGCACATATATAGCATATCATTTCATCAAAAAGAGACAAAACCCACAAACAGAAATTTAAATCCAGACTACATAAAAGACTGAAAATAAATTTAAGTGCAGTATATACTACTAAAGGTTGAAAATCCAGGTTAGATAATCCACTTTGTGTAGATTTTACTTTGAAATCGAACGTAAAAACGAGTAAAAACAAGTTATTCGCGACTGGAATTTGTGATCGATGGCTGTGTACACGTATAATATTATTTTAGTTTACGGTTTTCTTTGGGCATGTGCCGTGGTGCGATGCATCAGTGGAACGAGGTAAGATCAAGACAAGACTACTTTATTTATTATGCAACATTAACATTATGCTTACAATTATTCAATGCGTATTAGGTAAAGTATTTTTTCTGGTAAAAATAACAATTGTAAGAAATTCGGAAAACTAGTGACACCTCTTCTACTACCCTTTCAGGGATACAGGCAGACGGTAAGAAATTTAAAATGATACCTCTACTTACCCTTTCCGGGATACAGGCGTCAGATTATAATATTATAATATGTACAGTCAGCAACATAAGTCGCTACACATTCACGAGATTTGGAATTGTCTTATCATCCAAAATAATAATTATTTTCAATATCGTATGGCACTTCTCGGCATAGATGACTTTACTTGGTTATATTTTACGACTACTGAGTAGTACGTACAAATTTTAATTCATAAAAAGGTTATCAAAAAATGTGAAATGTTCATATGTCATTTGTTTTATTTGAAGCAGTTCAGGTTTGTATCATACGTAGGTTATACTTAATATAAAAAAAAAAAAAACTCTCCATTTTGTTGGTAGTTGGAACCTTCTCTTGTATCAGAGTTTTTAATGAAATCGTATAAAATGGGTGGAGTAGTACCTTGTATAATCCAGTACATTCAAACTACTTTTTTACATATCTAATCGCGAATTTAGTTTTAAATTTTTTTGTTGTAATTTCCGAAGTTTAAATAAGTAAATAGTTATCTAATACAGGTTTTATTTTAATTCTAAGCTAAAGGAAATTTTAATAACTTCATTTAAACCAGTCTAGAAAAAGTACTTATTCATGAAAATATTAAGAAATAAATATATATTCGAAGACGGCCAGAGCCAAACGTTTGACAACCCGTATTATATGCGATATGGCCATTATTGTATCGACACACATGACGTTAATTAGATTAAGATAGCGTCGGTACCTATATCATTCTCTGTGAGTGACGTGGCATCGTGGCTAGTAAATTGCGATGAATAGGTAATCATTTATTCTGTACACAACTGGCACATAATTAATGGTCAACGTGTTAGTAGTATGCCTAGAATAAGCTACTGGATCAAACTCACCACTTTTTGGTTAGTTTTATTTGTTATCGTTTTTTATTGTACATTAAGAAAAGGAGTGGAGGCCAAGTGCATGCAAGCGAATGTCGGATACCCACTTACAAAGTGAATGGAGGACGTACCTAAAGTTGCAGAATGTCGCTGGATGCAGGCCGCTTCCAACAGGTCAATGTGGAGATCCTTGGGGGAGGCCTATGTTCAGCATTAGACTTCCTGTAGCTGAGATGATGATGATGATGATTAAGAAAAAAACAACAATTATAAGTATTTTCTGTATCACTCTACATACATACATTCCACTGCAGGCACGTCTCTCTACTGTAATCCAGAGTACGATTGAGAGAGTTTAGGTCACATGCCCCTCCACGTTGACCTAGTAGGTAGACGGACCAACATAATATTTTTGAAAGGTTTCCCGTCCGGCCTTCTCATTACATTCTGGTTTAACTCGTTATAAGTTTGTTGAGATAAGAAAACAAAACTTGTGCACAGTCACTAACGAGTTCTAAGTAGCGATCCTTGTTAGCTAATTAAAAAGATAGGAAAGGAAAATAATCAAAATAGTATTGCTTTGTTTCCTCTATAATTTTTTCCATAAGGGGTAAGCAGAGGTGCCAGGGCACCTACATTTCGCCTTATATGTTCCGTCCCACGATGTGATAGGTGGCGAGTCTATAGCCGTATCGGCCACAAATTACTGACTCTGGGCTGATAATGCATAGAAAAATCCAGAATCCACTTTGCCCAGCCGGGGATTTTAACCCAAAACGTTTTGTGACGGTATCGTAGAACAAATACGCCACCGAGGCAGGTCCTTCCTCTATAATAGTATTTTATAAGTAAGAGAAAAGCTATTGAGCTCCCCTTCTAATACTCTTTAGGAGACGAATAGGGTTGTGTCAGTGACAACAGCTTTCTAACCCGGATGGATATTGACGCGGGTCTAGGTACTCATAATCTTTAGTTCGAGCGCTGGAGTAACTTTAGCGTGATTGCATTGAGGTCCCAAAGTTCCTTCAAAGAGCAGGTAAAAGTCCGGCATTACCGGTCTATAGAGATAGTCGGGTATTCAATGAGGATTTAAATATTAGAAAACAAAGAAACTGATAATCTTAAGGTGGTTACTGATCGATATTATGTTATGTAATGTTACAAAGCAAGTATTATGCAATCAGTCCGTGGAAATGATTAGGATAATTGTATTATTAATTTATTACTACCATGTTAACATACTACACAACAAAAATGCTTTCTGCGAATAAAGAGTTACATACATAGTCTTGACCCGACACTAAGATCGAGTCTTGTATCGTGGGTATCAAATACTACGACTTTTTGGTCTCACAAACACCCAGACCCTTAACAAATATTTGTGGGTCACCCAAATACGAGTATTTGTCTCAGTGCAGGGATTGAACTCGCTACCTCTCTTTTGGTGGCAGCACCTAACCAACTGCGTTACGGAAGTTGTCAAATATGTTACATTACATCGCGTTACACCGGTCAGTAACCACTTTTAAGCTGGCATATCAGCTAATACTCCTCAGTAGCCCCCTACGCATAATATGGATGGTGATGGATGTCGTCCCGGGGCAACTGAAAGCTTTATCTCATTGCTGATTTCACCCGTCAAAGGACGCAGACGCCAGCCCTAAGGTACTACTCTGTTTGGTAGTACTTTTGAGGAGTTTTGATTGGCCACCAAAGCGGCAACGCGCTCATTCGCCTACCTAGAGATCAGTAAGGACGGATTGTACCTGGAATGACCCTAGCGACTAAGGTGCCTCGTAGGGTGGGTAGGGTATCATCATCATCATCATATCAGCCACAGGAAGTCCACTTCTGAACATAGGCCTCCCACAAGGATCTCCACAATGACCTGTTCGAAGCGGCCTGCATCCAGCGACTTCCTCCAACCTTAGCCAGATCGTCCGTCTACCTTGTAGGGTATACCTCACCGAAATGTTTGCGCTTCGTAACTATGATAACCCCCTCCTTCCGAATTATGGTAACTGATATGATGATAATATAAAAGATAAACTGGTAATTACAATCCAATGGACATTGTAACGATATAACCATATTATTGCACCACGTGTTAAATTCAAGTAAATTTATTATTCACTTTTAATAAAAAATACTAATAAGCAAGTTAAAAGTAGAATTTTCTAATATAAACTTATTATAACCATCTTAGGAGCAGCAAAACTATTGTTATAAAATCATTCTACAGCACGCCGCATTCTTCAATCTTGGCAAGACTTAATAAAGTTTATTAAGTTCGCCGATGTAAATAGTAATCCCTCTATAAAATTTTTGCGAGCAGAATGCTCGGGTGAGGTTCAGTAAATAGTGGTGTACGTCTATCCACGAGAATAAAGAAGAAAAACAATATTGTTTGCTGCCCTCTGGAAGACTCATTTCATAAAAGAACAATTTAGATTTTACACGAAGAAAATTACTTATACCTGTAGTAAGCTGTGTCTTTGTTAAGCAAACTACAAACCAAAGCCAGCACAACCTAAACGCCTTAGAAGAAAATAATGTTGTCAGCGACATTTTCTCGCATGTGTTGCCCGCCGACATTATATTTCGACAACGCAGGAGCTCTGCCACCATAACGTAAACATCAAAATATGTTCCTTATTACATCGAACTACTGCCATGACGCCCACAAACTTTTTCAACTTTCAATGACTAAATCCGCCGGCCAATGTCGCCATCAAAAAGTTGCCGACAAAGCCGGCGCGACGCGTGGGTCGGTAGTTTTGGTATGTAATGCGCTTTACGCTTGAAAATATAATGTATGAAACATTGAAACATATGAAATGTATGAAACATTATATTTTATTACAATCTACGTAAATGTTAGTCACTAATCGATTTTGAAATTAAAACAATTATATCGATTTATTTTTTCGTTGCGGTAGTGCCTAGCTGGTTATTTTAGGCGTATTCAAAAACAGCTGTTCCATTCAGGTGCTTAAATATTGATAGTTTGAAACTCAGAGTATGATTCATAGTAAAATATTTGTGATTTTGATTGATTATATCCAATTATACATTATTGTATGGAAAACGAATGTGATATCGTGAATAATAAATACAAGATATTTGTACTACTAGACATTTGAAAATATTAAACGAAAGTTTCATGACAGCATCTTCATTACCTCACACTAGGCAAACTATAAGTTTTAATAATACCTGAGTGGATAAATGAGAAAAATATGATAGTTGTATACAAGTAACATATAAATTTATTGATTGCCTACGCAATTTAGAAAATGTATCGTAGGTAATTGTTAATCAATGAAACGTAATACCACATATTAACGAATAGCGTGATTAGAAATAATTAAATATAGAAACTTATAACGTTTTCAATATCTCGGCCGTACTTCGTAATTAAACCGCTCCAATTAAGTTTGGCGTCTATCAATATTCTTTACGTGATTGTTCTCAATATAATAAGCTAAAATTATGATATTGTTAATAAAACTAGCAGTCGGGACTAACTTCGCCCAAATATTTATTTTGCATTGACTTTTTACAACCAATTATTATTTATATGTATATTAATGATGGCTATTGGTCCATAAAAGACCTGATCAAGGGAAACCTTCTCCTCTCCCTAAAGAAAAAACTTATGGGCGTATGCATTCTACTGATCTTAACATACAGTGCACAGTGTGTAGACTTGGTTTTTGGCAAAAAGTGAGGAGTCCGCCACCGGAGTGTGTCGATGAGCCATGGAGCTCACTATACTGGGTTTAAAGTTGGTGGACCAGGTTAAACAGTGTACTGCGCTCTGAGATTCAAATACTAGAAGTTGGCGAGAAACCAGCAAGCCTGAAGTGGTACTGGACTGGTCATACATAATATATACCGCATGCCCAATGAACTGTGGGCAAAAACAACAACTTAATGGAAACCATCTAATGCCTCCTCTACACGTCAACAGATGCATCTACAGACGTCGTCTTCGGATAAGTGTTGCGATCGTCAAGTGACATAATGTGTGTTACACAAGGGCATCAATTATTATTTTAGCAAAAACTAAAGATTCACCTTTTATTTTTTATTTTGCCTGTATTCCATAATACTTCCACTCGTCCAGTTTCGGTTGTAACCGGGATATGCTCTCTATAAATAAAATATATACATACAACCAATAGTTACATACACAGTCCTGACCCCACATTAAGAACAATAAAGTCTTGTGAATCAAGAAAGTCCGAGACATTTCGGTTTCACAAACTCCCAGAACCGAGACAAACTTTTGAGTTTCTCACTAACATTTATCTCAGTGCGGGTATCGAACCCGCGGCCTCTCTTTTTCCAGGGTTTAACCAACTACACCACTGGATCTATAATACAATCAACCTGTATCAAAATGTCATGTATAATTTATGAGATCAAATATCACGTAGTATATACAATACATATACATTCATCCCGGGCAAATTAATAGTTCCTTGGGGGCAAATATGATGAACCTAGCTATAATAAACTTTACTTTTCATTATAATGTTTACAATTCACACGGGAAAACCTGATAGCTGAAGTGGCCTCTTGAGTGTTTCTCATTAATTTATTACGATATGAAGTTAGTTCGACGGATAACTTTTTGTCAGATTTACTATTTCCTTTTCTGGAAATTTGATAAACTGTGCCGAGAGAATGAATAAAATTAACTTATTTAAATACGATATTCACTATAATTTGTTATACTTGTATCTAGGGAAAGTCTTATTGTCCTTAATTTAATTCATAAATGTGTAATTTAACGTTCGACTTTTTTGGATCCAAACAAGTTGTCACTGTTTTGAAGTATTCTGTATACGTCCCACTGCAGGGCACGGGACTACTCTACAATCGAGAGTATGATTAAGAGTGGCTAGGCCATATAGTCCACCACGCTGGCCTAGTGCGGGTTGGCTGTTTTAAAGTGGTGGTGATAATAAAATGTTGTGTTTTTTATGATTACGTGTTATTCTACGATACTATAGATTTTATTACAGTTGAGACGGTACAATCATTGTGACTTGAATAACAATAATTTCATCACTTTTAAAAGAAAAGTAGTCCACGATTATAATATGTTCAAAATATACAACTAAAGATTTATCCTCTATTAAATAATGGTGTGAACTAGTGAAATAAAATACAAGAAATCTATTCTACACATTTTCCTCGTCAAGATTGTAAAAAATCCACCAACAGGAATTAGTTTCATTTGCCTTAAATATTTGTCGATATAGGAGGCTTCATTGTCTTTTCTACCTATTATAATTATGCTTCATATTTCGTTTCGTCAATGACGTACAATAAAATATTAATGAGGATATATTTAATTCATTTATTTTCCTCCTTATTGTACTTACAAAACATATACACCAAAAGAAAACAAAATATTTTACGGACAACCCTTGGATGGAGATAAGAAAAAGAGAGAGAAAGGGCAGTTATTGTTTTTTTATTATTAATCGTTACATTCAGTTCTAAAATTATAACTTTTAAGCATAATTTATGTTTCCGTAAGGTAATGAAGTTAGAAAAAATGTATCAATCTTCATCAACAAGTATTGTCATAAATATTGTATTTAAAATATAAGAAAAGGCGCGTAATTGTAGGTTAATGTTCGTTTTAAAAGCAAAAGTTCGCCGTTCTAAATAAAGATAATCTAACATTAGTGAGAAATTGGGAGGGTAACAGACGTGTTTATGCCTACAAATGTATATTTTCATTTTTAACGAATTCAAAGGATATCCATCAGTATATTCGTAATGTGATTTTACCTAGATTATACCAGCTTATATTAAAATGGAGGTCACAGCCCTGATGCGAAAGTTGTCGGTAATCCCAACCAAACTATTGTAGATAAACCTAATCATGACCTTTTGTCACTGAGTGGGTGAGAATGAAGAACCGATATTTATGAATCAGAGATCGTAGCGCTGGAAAATGCCTTCAAGCTCTTGCAGTGGAAAGGATTCGGCATCAACATCAACGGCGAGTATATCACTCACCTTCGGTTTGCCGACGATATTGTAGTCTTGGCAGAATCGCTGGAAGACCTTAGCACTATGCTCGAAGACCTCAATCGAGTCTCCCAACAGGTGGGTCTTAAAATGAACATGGACAAAACGAAGATCATGTCGAATGTCCATGTTGTGCCCACCCCCGTCGGTGTTGGGGGCTTGACTCTTGAAGTTGTTGACGAATATGTCTATTAAGGACAAGTGGTCCGGTTAGGCAGGTCCAACTTCGAGAGAGAGGTCAATCGTCGAATCCAACTCGGTTGGGCAGCGTTCGGGAAACTACGCGACGTCTTCTCGTCCAAAATACCTCAGTGCCTTAAATCGAAAGTCTTCGATAGTTGTGTGTTGCCAGTGACGACTTACGGCACCGAGACGTGGCCTCTCACTATGGGCCTTATTAGGAAGCTCAAAGTCACTCAACGAGCAATGGAGAGGGCTATGCTCGGGGTTTCCCTACGAGATCGAATCAGAAATGAGGAGATCCGTAGGAGAACTAAAATAACCGACATAGCCCACCGGATTAGCAAGTTGAAGTGGCAATGGGCAGGGCACATAGCGCGGAGATCTGATGACCGATGGGGTCGGAAAGTGCTCGAATGGAGGCCGCGTATCTGAAAGCGCAGCGTAGGACGTCCACCCACAAGATGGTCCGACGACTTGGTAAAGGTCGCGGGACGTCGCTGGATGCAGGCTGCCTCCAACAGGTCTCTGTGGAAATCATTGGGGGAGGCCTATGTTCAGCAGTGGACTTCCTTTGGCTGCTGGATGGATGGATGGATGGATGGATCGTAGAGTTTAAAAGGATAGTGATAAATTTCAGTTTAGTTTTAATCTAATTCTTTGTCATAATATGTAATAAAGTTTTAAATTACTTATTGATCTCGTAGCACTATGGTTAATTGTATATTACGTCACCGTCACGTTCCCTTCCTATCCAAAACGACATGTCATATTTTAGTCGAGTTATAGATAAAAAAATAGATTAAATATACTAGAATTCAATATTGCAAAGCATATGTTTGCACACGTGAAATAATCACACCAAAATAAAATAACCAATAAATCTCTTCAAAATTGAAATTACGATGTAATTTAACGAATTTGTAAGTAGATGAGATACGATTTTGGCGGTTAAGCTGATTCTATATTTTAAAAATAGTCTAATAATACTAAACTATAAATAAAAAAATAGAACAATGCGTGATATACGGGCCACTATATTTACTATATTTTTGGTCAATATATCTAGTACAAATACTAAAGCTGAGCACATTTGAGTTTTGTGCAACGGTCCCATCTCGACGTCTTTCAACATGTGTAAACACTGTTCTTTTTCAAACGGCAGTGCCCTGAGCGTCCATCCATACATCTGGAAATTCATACAGACTCTTTCAAATCAACAGATTCGAGATCCCGGAAAATGTGCCTTGGGATAAACTTTTCATCTTTTCCTTTATATTTTACATATGTATTCTAAGGATCCTTAATAGAAAATAATAAAGTATACAAAAGTAATGATTAATTCGTGTGAATTTTTCAATTAGGTATAACTGACGCAAGTGGATTGCTTAGTCCGTGTAACGCGGCTATTTATCATCCACAGTCCATAAATATTACCTTTAAACCAATAAAGGCTTTAATTCATATAAATTATGCATACAAACAATATTTATAATTATTACCAAATATAAACTCAGTAATATAAATTGCGTTTACTGCTGAGCAAGAAAGGTTCTCACCAATAATTTCGACTTTCATGTCATTAGAAATTTGGGATTAATCTTTTTATCGGATATAAAACCTTGATGACAACAATTACCGAACATATTGTCTATTCCAGCTAAATTAAAGAGGGTGTTTAACTTCATTTTCAAAATAGTATTTATCAAAAGATATCCACACCCAAAATCTAAACAGCAAAACAAAACTAAACCCATTCAGAACAAAATAAATTACAAAGTATTCAAGCCTTGTGTTCGAATCCCAGGGCACAACTCTGACTTTTCGGAGTCATGTGTGTATTGATAGTCAATCACCACGCACTAAAACGGTGAAGGAAAACATCGTGAGGAAACCTGCATACCATAGCGATTTATAAGAGCTAGTGGTCGCCTAGCGGTCGAAATTCGACCAAATCAAGAAGAGAAAAAGTTTTTACCTGTATGATGATGTTATTCTGATAATTCGTGCACATTTAAATGTACGTATCTCTCAAAATCACTTATTTCCCATGAAGTATATTCAATTACTAAAATCGTAAACTACAATAATTGCTTTGAACCAGCAATAGTAAATTATATATTTTTTTTGTACCTGAATGTTGTTATTGCAGATTGCTGCTACAAAACTTTCTTTATGCATATAATAATGATAGTCCGTGTACATTTAAACGTATCTTACTGCTACACAATTTGTATAACCGCTCAGTATTTCACGTAGTATTCATCAAAAAAATATTTTCTGTTTGACTTTCAACAAAACCACAATAAACAATTTTTTCTGATTGACATGCAACTATGTCTATAATAAACCAAAAAAACAATTTGACCAGAGAGTATGTATACGTGTACAAATTCTTGTGTATGCGTGTGTCAAATGCATGCTGGTTTATTTATTGATTTAATGTACTTTTTATGCATTATTATTAAAATCTTTTTTTATATATTCAATTTAATATTAGGCCTAATATTAATATTATTGCCTCATTTAAAATTAATATTCTCTTTTAATATTAATATTATTACCTCATTAGGCAAATAAAACCTTTTTTTTGATATGTCTATGTCACAAGAACAAAATGAAAAAGAAAAGAAACAATTTGACACCAGAGTATGTATACTCGTGTATGGATGGTGTGTGAAATGCATGGCAGTGTGTGTAATGTTTTATTTTTTGATTTAATGTACTTTATAAGCATTATTATTGAAAAATATTAGCATTCTCCACTTCTCCTACACATAAACTATAAGTGTGCCAAATTTTATGCTCCTGCGTCCGCGCAATTTTCGTAAAAAGGGATCCAAAGTTTTTGCATCACGTATTAATATATAGATTTCTATGGTATGTAAGTCCGCCAACCCGCACTAGGCCAGCGTGGTGGACTATATGGCCTAGCCACTCTCAATCGCACTGTCAATTGTGGAGGAGGCCCGTGCCCTGCAGTGGGACGTATATGGGCTGATACAGTACAGTACAGTACCTAGTGGGAGAAAATGAAAAAGGATGCAAAACAAAACCTAGTGACGTCACTAGGCCAGGCTTAACATGGGTAAGAGTGTACGCATTTGAAAGAGACGGTAAGATGTCCCCACTACACTCCTGCTCTTTTAGTTGAAATAAATGCATCATGTTACAAGCTACTTTACTACTGTTTTCACGGAAATCTTTTAAATTAATTGTATTTGTGTTCGTACGTAAAATTATCGATCAGTCATGTATCTACCCAATTTCTCATATATGTAGTAGCACACAGGCAAACTGACAGTTTAGTAGTTATATTTCGGTAAGTTAATCCAAGGTGAGTTTTAGAGTAAAGCATTTAAACTTAGATTTAGCTTCAACGACAGGTCAGCGAACTTGATAACATAACACAGACCTGAAAGTGCTCGAATAATTAAGCCACTTTGGAAAATTGTTAAGTAATTTATGTTGCCAAGTTAACCATTTTCCCTGTTATTTCATGAAGGAAATGACAATGAAAGTTTGGAATAAAATTAGTTTGGTGGACGTAGTTTAGAGTGGTCTTAATTTATATATGTATATATATATAACAATTCAGTGTAACAGCACTGCAATACTTCCTAGTTTAATTTTATAATATCATAAACATAGTTTATATCCATTTGATTTCTTATTGAAGAAAGGTAGACACTTTTCGTGGTGGTAGGTCTCTCATGTGTGAGAGATCGCCTGGGTAAGCACCACCGCAGTGTCTATTTTTTCCGCCAAACACACTGCTGTTTGCTGTTTAAGTGCATTGTTGTATTTCAGATTGGAGGAAGTTGTAATAAAATAAAAATAAATTATTTAATCCATTAAAAGTTCAACATCATTTAGATTCAGTCATTTTTATCTACCACCCGGTTCGGAAAGCGGTTTTCACTAGAGAAGAACGGGCAAGAAACTCTAGTGTTGCTCTTTTCAAAACCAGTTTACAATGTAGTGAATTATTACAAAATTTACAAGTTGGTTTAAATCAGAGCAGTTTAATAATAATTTTTTGTAAATTTACAATAAATATTTTTGATTCGAATATTAGCCAGAATAACTACTGGACATATTGAGACTTAACATCTTATGTCTGAGGATTGCGAGCGCAGCGGAATATCAAGCATTGCTTTGTAAGTCAATGCGTTTTTTGGTTTGGTATCGCTTATCATCAGGCGAACGGCATGCTGGTCTCGCCATTGAATGGAATAAAAAGAGGCAGTTGTATTATCGGGCAATGTATTTTTGATATTCAAACAAAAATATTGTACAAAATATTTGTGATTGTCCAGCAGATTTATAGTATATTTCGATCAAGACAGTCACAGATGCACCTAGTGGTTCTATAATTCACCAGTATTAACGTTTCATGATGTGACAAGGGGTAAATCTACGCGAATCCCCACAAATCCCGGGGAAATTAATTATAGAATCAAACTAAAACCGAGACCAAAGTGGAAACCAATACAAAAACATACTTTTGAGAACAGTATTGTGTTAACATACTATGAAAATAATAATATTGAACTCAGCAATTTGCTCTAAAAGAAAGTTTTAACAGATAAAAAAATGCCGCGAAAATAAATCTTAACAAGCCACTTAACCTAAAAAAGGTATTCTTTCCGAAACACATTTAAACAGGAAATGGTCGCTAGATTTTGTAGTTAGTATGCAAAATTGCTACGAATATTTATTTGTCAATTCAAAGGAGGATTAATGGCTTTGTCTTTTTATCACACAGCGCCAGAGTGAAGGATCGACGTGATTTTTGCATATTTGTTATCGGACAAATAGTGAAATAGAGAATGTTATTCCACTATCTGTCCCAAAAAATGTACAGTTTATATTCATTGCTTCTATGGTAGATGTCAATCAAAATATAACCAAGTTAAATAAAATTGATTGACATTATAAGCAACTTACTTTGAATTTCCACTGAACCAGAGACAACCGGAGCGAAGGAATTCACCCATCAAATTCATCTCTTGTCTCAGATCTACTTCAATGGAAACCACTGTTGAGGAGAAAACAAGAATCATGTCCAATTGAGCGGTCCGGAGCTTAAGCTGAATGGTGAACAGTTTGCAGCAATATTAACGATGTATGTATATGTACATAGTAGCTTTCGTCTTTGCATCACAGACCGCTCGTCGTCGCTTCAATGGTAGTGCGGCCTAAACATTATTTACACAGGAAATAATAATCCTTACTAATATTATAAAGGTGAAAGTTTGTATGTATGTATGGATGTTTGTTACTCTTTCATGAAAAAACGGCTCAACAGATTTTGATGAAATTTGGTATAGTGATAGCTGACACCCTGGATTAACACATAGGCTACTTTTTATCCCGAAAAATGTAGTGTTCCCGTGGGATGAGTCAGGAAACCAAATATACATATTTTCTACTCTTTCAAATTCAAATTGTTGGCACGGGATGTCCTCTCCTACGGAAGGGAAATATAGTCGACGGCACGCGGGAAATATAGTTAGTAGACACGCGAAATAATATGTTCTTGATGTGGATTGGACTCAAAAACTATCTGCACCCGGGCGAAGCCGGGCCCGACAGCTAGTAAATAATAAATAAATAACACCCAACAGTCACATACATAGTCCTGACCCCACACTAAGATCGAGTCTTGTGTCGTGGGTATCAGGAACTACGAGAGACTTTTCGGTCTCACAAACACCCAGACCCGGAAGAAATATTTGTGGGCCGCACAAACATTTCTCTCGGTGCGGGGATCGAACCCGCGGCCTCTCGTTTCACAGGCGGCGTCTAACCAACTGCGCCACGGAGGCTGTCGAAATAATTAGGACATATGTCTATCTTGACGATGCCGCTATTAAAGAATTTTGCAAATAGAGCTCCTGTATCGGTTGAAATAATTATAGAGTGCAGTAAAGCAGGTTGGTCATAGAAACTCCGCTTAGAAACTTTATTACTCGTGTTTTGGTCAGCGCTTTTCTTTTTCATCTCATATGTGCTGAGAAATGAATTTTACCATAAATTGTTATGTATATATCCGTTTCAGACCTTTGTGACTGAGTAGGTGTATTAGTATCTAAATGTTTGTATGTCTGTTTAATTTATCAGGTAATACGAATTAATTAAATAATTGTTTAAATGTGGTAGAGCCACATTTTATCACTCATAGCTCGGCATGAATGGAGAGGCTCTTCTAGGTTAGTTTCTCAGTCCTGTGAGAGGTACAGTCAGCAACATAAGTGCTACACATTCACAAGATTTGGAATTGTGTTATCATCCAAAATAATAATTATTTTCAATATCGTATGCAATTCTCGGCATAGATGACTTTACTTGGTTATATTTTACGACTACAGAGTAGTACGTACAAATGTTAATTCATAAAAAGGTTATCAAAAATGTGAAGTGTGCAGCGACTTATGTTGCTGACTGTACCAATAAAATTGAAATGGTACCATACTAGGCGCATGTCAAACCTAAAGGGAAAATTTTCCTTTCATGTGTGAGAGGCTACCTGGATCGGTACCACCGCTATATTTATTTATCCCGCCAAACAATAGTGTAAATTAACTATTGTGTTTCGGTTAGAAGGACATTGTAGCCAGTGTAACAAATATGTCTCAGGATGCGCAGTGCAATGCCAAGCATTGCTTTGTAATTCAAGGTGTTATTTGATTTTTTAACGCTTGAGCGGTCGCATCGCTTACCGTCAAACAAATGGCATGCTCGTCTCGCTATTCAAAGGTATCAATAATTAATTCAAATATTAATTGATCATATTAATATGTATTATAGTTCCATTAACGATATTCGAAGTATCATATCAATTTATATTATTAAAAAGGAATAATACTTGCAGAATTACAAGTTAGACTTACAATCACAGAATTTCATAAGTTTCAAACTTGATGAAAATTGTTTTTCATCATTTCTGAACATCAACCGCAATAGACTACCGTGGCTTATTATGGTCTAAGCATTCTTAATCGGACTTTCATAGAGGTTTAGATACATTTGTTAAAAATAAAAGTATTATCAATTACCAGGACATTTAGTTATAATGTTTTAATAGGAGGCATGTATGTATTGACACAACCTAGATTTTAAATCATGCCTATTCCTACGGGTTCCGACAAAGTAATATATCAAAGCACCTACACCCACAAGGCGATAATTGGAGCAACCGGAACTGCAACGAGGTGTCCACTGCCCAATTGTCATATATCCAACCTAGCTTGCGGAAATGCTTACGATTTCAGCTTCATAATGGAGAGCGGTGGGGAACATTCAGGTAAAGCTCACAAAGGCCAATCTTAGAGACTGCGGTGATTTTAAAATATTAGATCTAAGTTTTATGTGTTCATTCTTTGTAGAAACATACTATGTAGGCAGGCAGGGAACAAGACTTTTCGGATCGGTGATTTTTAAGAATTTCTATGGTATGTAGAAGTCTGCCAATCCGCACTAGATCAGAGTTGCGTGATATATGGCCTAACCTGTCGCAATAGTAGTCTCGATTATAATATAGAAATAAATCACTCATTTATAGGCCTCTTAGTCAACACTTACCTTCAGAAAACAATACATCATTCCATACGAATAATTGTGGTAACTAAACTACGTGGCCAGTCGCCGTATATTGAGTGTGGCTGCCAGAGAGCATGCGATTCCGCCACGATAATAACACAATGTTCCAGTGTTTGCGCCGTGGGCAATCATTAACGTGCGTTTTATGACGACACAGTTCGAATGGACGCGTAATAAAACCGCTGGATATATAACTGCATAAAGACCGACATTTAAGTTATTTTTGCTTGTTTATTGAGCTGTGCTTTTGCTGTTTCGTGTCATTTCATAACGCTATATTGGCGGTTAATTTTTGACATGTTCTGTGGATATTTTTTTTTATATTTTTTTATTCATAAGTTGAGTTAGGAAAATACGGTTAGAGCTTTAACCATGCTTTAACATATACAAATGAAGGATGTTTGATTTTGTTGATAAGCAAAGCTTTCACAAAAAATATTTCCTTTCTGGAAGATTTCAGGAGATACAGAATATCCTTAATAATTTACGAACTTCTAAAAACGAGAGGTCTGATTTTATTGCCTGTATGCTCGAGTACAACTTATTCGATTCAAGTTTTGATTATTTGTTTGAAGTGAGATTACTATACGTCCTATATTTTTGCACCCAGCTTCAACCTATAAAATTAATATATTGTTAATCCATGATGTCTCCAGTAAATATGTTTTCAATTTCATTATATATTATATACGATAAAGCTATATGGTCTCTAGACGTTAATAAAACTGAAATCAATTATTTTTCTGTGAAAACTGCTTTCCGTAGGTAGGTAATTATATTTATATTTATATCATTACTTTAAGGATTATTCTACGGTTTTTCATCTATTATATTGAGAGTGGCCCAATAAATTTGTAAAAAGCATTCTATTTTCAGAAGATAATTTTAGATGAATGTGGGCGTTTTTATGTTAGATCGTGATGATAACAAGGTAAGATAATATTAACGCTTTTGAATATATGTCTGACAGTAAAATTTGGGTTTCTAAGTGCGGAATTAGAACAGATCGTTCGGAAAGACATTGAGATCGTCGTCCCAGTTGTGGAGACGCGCAATGAAGTTGTTTCCTGCACAGGTTACTGGTAGTAGGTCTCTCATATGTGAGAGGCTGTCTGGGTAGGTACTACCGCAATGTCTATTTCCCCCCACAAATATCAGTTAAAATACACTGTTCTTTTCGGATATTGCAGCCAGAATAACTACTGGAGATATTGAGACTTAACATCTTATGTATGAGAATGTCAAAAAATGTAAAGAATTAAACTAAATTCGCGATAAAATCCGTAAATAATAGTTTTATTTCATTCTTGTGTATGTTTTAGGATGGCGAAAAAAAAGGTCGTCTTATGTCTAAAACCTAAAATAGGGGGGGATGTAGGCATCTCATTCTTTATTTTTAAGTGTTCGAGGATCTATGTGTAACCGATCCGTAAAAATATAATGAATATCAGATAACAACAATTACCGGTCTATCACAATAAACTAGACTAAACTAGTTAAATCACGAAACGGTTCATGTTTTTGAAGATAAACTTCTTTAGATTTTTTGTGATTTGAAATGTTTCTGAAACGAAAAATCGACACGAAAAAGGCTAAAAGTTCATTGTATACTTATATCAAAATATAAAATACTTAGCTTTAAATAAAATAAGGAATATTTTTTTACCATTTGTTTTCAAATTTTATTTGTAGGAGAACCTTTCTTCCGATATTCTAACTTGATAATCCCAATTAAATACTAAAACCGCCATTTTTAACATTTTATTTGTTGTTCCAATTGATCTCAAATCTTTTTAATTAAAAAAATAAAGTAAGAGGAGACGAATATAATAGGATATATCCATATTGCCTCTTTCAAAATCTATATTTAGCTCATTCTCTCGTAGCCAGTCGATTTAAATGTTGTAGCCTCTTTTCTTCTATGGGGAAAATTTATCTTAGATTCCAACACACAGCAAATGTTCTGGATATTTACCGGCTGAAAACCCCATGTTGTGCTATTGGCACTTTAGAAATTATTTGAGTGCATATCCGTATATCATTATTCCTGTAAGTTGACATCGAATTTTACAATTAGCAATAAAGAGAAACTTTAAGGCGTAGCGATAATTACACTTGTAATACGTTTCCATTAACAATGAAACGTGCTGAATATATTACGCGTTTTATACTGTGCATTGTCATAATAAAAACAAAATATAAATAAATAACAAATAACACCCAACAGTCACATACATAGTCCTGACCCCACAGTAAGATCGAGTCTTGTGTCGTGGGTATCAGAAACTACGAGACTTCGGTCTCACAAACACCCAGACCCGGAAGAAATATTTGTGTGCCGCACAAACATTTCTCTCGGTGCGGGGATCGAACCCGCGGCCTCTCGTTTCACAGGCGGCGTCTAACCAACTGCGCCACGGAGGCTGTCGTAAATAGGAAATGAAGTCGCCATTTAACCATTTCCATTATGTACACAAAAGTACTTTTTCTCTGACGTACAATCTATTCATACCCACATCTAGCGCGATAGACATAATTTCTTCGATGCTTTTAGCCTCTTAAGCGTTAACGACGTTGCCAAATATTGTCGCATTTCTAAAGGAAGCTCCAACACTCTCCTCACTAACGTCTCTTTGCGTAGTGCTTGTGTTGATGTCGTGGGGTATAATGGCATATGTGTACTTGAGAACGTCAACCACTTGGAAGTTTCTAAGCAAGCCATTAGATACATGAAAATTTACAAGTTAATTATATTTATTTTCAAGTGCGTGATGACATGTTACTAAACGGACTAGACGTAGCTGCTAACATTTTCACGGTGGTCGCGGGTAGGATTCCTAGGGCATACTTCTGACTTTCGGAGACATGTGTATATTGATAGTTCATCACCACGCATTCAAACGGTGAAAGAAAACATCGTGAGCAAAACTGCATACTATAGCGGTTTGTGAGAATTTCTATGGTATCAAAATTCCGCCAACCCACACTAGGCCAACGTGGTGGACCATAACCCTTCTTAATCGTACTTTCAATTGTAGACGAGGCTCGTGCATTGCAGTGAGACGTCCATAATATCTGGGCTGATGCGATCTTATTGGAGCGGCAGATCCATAGCCAAATTAGTAAATATGGCTACAATACAAAAGAATTGGCTCGACTGGAGTGATACTACTGTCTCGTGAAATACCGATGAGAAGTAACAGTTTTGCTATAGAATTTCGTTTTTTGAGTGAGATTACAAGAGGACTAAAGCTGGTGGTAGGACAGGCCACCGCATACAATGGTGAAAAGCACGGAGTAAAAAGATATTGGATGCTCTGTTTGGATTGCATTAGGCACTATGCATATCATAGGAGCTTAACAGCAACATAACATGCCAGCATAAAATAAACTCAGAGGCTATAATGCCATTAAAAATTCAGTGTTTTAAGATTTCATTTAGCTATTTCTTAACCTAAATTTCATCTGATGGTAAGCGATACAACTGCTCATGGAGAGTGGCAAAACAAACATCAACACCACACAAATCAATACTTGGCAATTTAATATATAATTCACTGCGCTCGCCATACTGAGACATAAGATGTTAAGTCTCAATATAGCTGCAATATCCTTTAAACCGGAACACAAGAGTACATTTATCCTGCATTTTGACGTGAAAAATAGACGTGCTTACCCATGCGACCTCTCACATATGAAAATTATGCCACAAGATTATTAATTGTACCAAAACGTATAAGCTTTACAAAACAAAACGTGAATAATGTGCAAAATTCCTAACCTAATCCCGTTTAAGACGCGACGGCAATCGCCCTTTGCGTATGTAGGTTACGTCAATATACATAGAACAACAATAGATTATGAAAGTCATAAAATCATCAGATTGCGGATGTCCCTCGATATGGGATTGGTTCGATGTTTGTTTAGGACGGTTTACACGATGTTATCACTCTTACGCGAGTAATCCAAGCGGAATCATAATTGATATAAATCTTTATGATATTTAATATCTGAGTCCTTCGGAGAATTGTAAATATTGATGTATCTTAAAAGGATTTTGAAAGGTTATTACTTTTGACGAATGCGAAGATAACGTATATTTTAATATTACAAAGACACAATTTCGAGATTTTTTATGAGGACGGTAATCTCCGAAACGGATGGTCTAATGGTTTGACGTTTTAAAAGTATATTATTCAGATGAATTTGGGTTAGTCTATTTAAGATGAATAAACTTCAATCTGTATCTGTAGCCCATATTATACGTCCCACTGCAGGGCATGGGCTTACTTGTTCAATCGAAATTACTATTGAGGCAGGTTAGGCCGTATAATCCACTACGCGATCTTGTTTATATTCATTATCCGATCGTATATTGCTCAGGTCAGTTTAGTGGGACTAAAAAAATATTGTACCGTGAAAATTCATATTTCTTTTATTTATTTTAACGAACTATTTATTATATTAAGAAATTATATGGCCTGTCTTGAAGACGCGAATGTATGACACAGCGGTATCTAGACATTATAAAATCCATGTTATATTTGAGTTTTTTTTTTTAAATTTATTATTTTACCAGGGTTTTTGTCCACATGGACACACCAACCCTATTGTATCTAAACAATACTAGTTACATAGATAAATAATAATAAGATATATATATATATAAACATAAAACTAAATTGTAGTAATGTAAACATTGTTTGAATTTGTTAATTTTATTATTTATTTATTAATATTAATGTACATAAGAATTAGTTGAGGGTTGCTGTGAGATTAACATAAGTTAAAACATTGAACTAAAAGAATCCAAATTAACATAATAAGAATCCAAATTAACATAATAATATCCAAATTAACATATCAAATCATTTGACACTTAATTGTCTTGAACAGACACTACACGTTGCTTAATATAAAAAAAATAGTAGAAATAATATATGTGGGTCGCTTTAAATAAACGCATAGCGTGATTCATCACTCAAGTATTATTTATGAGTTGAAATTGGAGATTCTGGGCGTTTGGCGGCACTATGCGTCCTCATAATATTATTTATGAATACGGGGGTTAAAGTTTTATAAATTCAGTAAATTATTTCATATTGTGATTCCCTTTGTCAACGACGTCAAAATTCAGATTTTAAACTCTGATGCTGGCAAAATTTCATTTTATTAAAGTTTGAAAACATTGTGACATTTTATAACAGTTAATTTTCCCAGCGTAATAGTATAAAAGTTGCATTTTATTTATGTTACTAAGGCGACTATCGAAATATGTTTCTTTTGGTAAATATTCATACACTGAAGTTAATTACTTAAAAAACCACTACGATTGGGACTTCAACCGCTGGTTACTGCTGAATGCTGATAGCTAATCGAGTGATGCCTATCTTAGAGGTTTGCGCAGACAAACGTTCAGCTTTTATAAAATGACGAAAGTCTGGCGACCACGGGCTCTTGGTCTATGTCTGAAAAGATTAATGGAAGTGGACGAAGTGAAGGTAGTATGTCAGTATCGAGCAAAATGGAGATCGATAGTCTCCACCTACCCTATGGGATACACATGTATTGATTTTTATCAAAAATTTATGTTAGATTTCATGAATATTCCCTTTTGATTTTGTTTACATCGGTGTATTTAAAAGAGTTTCTAATGGCAATACGTTATGAAAAGCGTTTTATGTTATAAAGGAAAACACATATAATACCTAAGGCAATATTCCAATAGATACTTCGTCCAATAAGAAAGTTAATAAGCTAATACGGTCAATCTAATACTCGACCAAATGTTTTCTTATATTGGCCGTATCATAGAGGTTAGATTAAATATTATACGAGAGAATTTTGTTTACTGAAGTGGGCTGCTGAGTAGAGGAATAATATGGGAGTGAGGGAGAGTGGGAATAAGATGAAAAATAGTGAAGTGGTAAAATAATTTGACAGTCTTCGTGGTGCAGTCGGTTAGACGCTGAATGTAAAACGAAAGAACGCAGGTTCGATCCCCGCACCGAGGCAAATGTTTGTGAGGCCCACAAGTAGGGTCTAGGTTTTAGTGAGACCGAAAAGTCTCTCGTAGTGTCTAACACCTACGACACGAAAATCATAAGTTTTGAATTTAGCGTATTTCTTCTGAATGTCGTGGTTTATCTATATAGGTTTATAATGGTAACAGTAGGGCGAATCACGTAATTAAATAAGTTCAGTTGCGGCGCAGTTGCAGTTACGTTTCGATCAAAACAGTCCTTTTCGTATTATCGTAATACGCTCGCGTCAAATTCGCGTCACGCGAGTGCTTTAGTGTATTCTACTGCTGCGCGTATATGTGAATGTCTGACGCACAGCTTACGCGCAGCTAAACATTTACAAGAATACCATTTTGTACCAAAACGTAAACTTAATTGTAACCGCACCGCAACTTCATCGGCGCGTCAAGAAATTACGTGAATACAGGGCCTATAAGTACTCTAAAACGGAGGTTCTGAGTACGATTCCTGGGTAAAGTTGACCACTTTGTATTAAATTTTCGGTTCGACAAATCATATGTGCTCCTCGGGGTTAGGATTTATCCCCGACATGGCGATAAGCTCAGGCCTTTTGTCAACTTGAGGGTGAAAGGTCGGTGAATTGTGGGTGCGCCTAGTGGTACATCTGCCTACCCCCTCGGGGTTTAGGCATGATGGCATGTACATCGCTAGCAAATTGTATTTAAGATTACCCTCGTTAACCTTCTGTCACTTTTACATTTTAATATTGCGCGCAAACGATTATAATAATGTAACGTAATTCCATCAATTTGTTTTGTGAGCATTTCTTCATTTGGTGCTAGAATAATTATTATTTCAGGCTAAATTTTATTAGTCTATAAAATGGGATTAACAAAATTTGCATTATATTCAAGTTATAAAAGGATGTAAAAACTAATTGTAATGACGTAAGCAAATAATCTACAATTTTGCTTACAGATTAAGTAGTAAAAAACTATACGAAATGTTTCTTAGGTTTACGCGAAAGTTACAAATTAAAATAAAACTATTATTTACGCATTTTATCGTGGACTTGGTTTCATTTTTACATCCGCCACGTGACCACTAAAGCACAGTAATCGAAACGTTCAGAATTTAAAAAATCTAAAAATTAAACCAATGGAGCAAATAATAGATAAATTTAAATGTACGAAATTTAAATTTTTGAAAGAAAGTTTTTGATTCAATACTATATTACTATGTTTATATTAATTTATATACACAGTATATTCAAACTGCAGCCAAAAACGAAGCCAGATGATGGTTTTTATGACTTCTATACAATACAACAAAAATATTGCAAATGAAAAAAGCAACGAATCTTTTTGTAATTTTTCCTATCGTCGTATTTCTTGAATGATCACTTTTGCCGTGAATTAATTGCAAACACACATTTTTTTTGGGGACACTTACACGTAACTTCCTAAGGATGGTGAGTCAAACAAATAAAATAATTAATGGTTACCGTTTTCATTTATAATTTATGAGAGACTACGGTTAAAATCAATTTTTTAGTTTCATACTGGTTTCATAGGAAATGGGTCGGCTTATTCATTAGGCGCTCTGCTTCAAGTATGTCAAAGCAATTAAGCTTTTGAAATTGAAAGACCAAAGTTCCTTTTCACTTTCCCTGCACGAATGAATGGGAAAGTATTTTGATTGTAGCAGCGGACTAACAAACGAACAAATGCGTCCCTGGGAGAGTGATGACCGACGCCTCTAGAAAAATAATATTCAATATGTTTCAGCACTAAATAATTTATTCTCTCAAGCGTTTCTTCTATTATAACACTGAGATAGTATATTAGAGGGGACACTGCAAACAAAATGTTTGTAACAAAATGAACGGTACTGTACCGCTCCTTCTATTTCTGTCTCTGTCACGCCTACGCGGTAACATAATCTACGCTCTCGCTTCACTGGATTCCCGTGTGCTCGCACAATAAGCAAAGATTTTGTTCCCGATGTCCGCTCTAGTACATTACCTCAATGTATTACTCGCACGATTAGATTAGGATGGACAATCGATACATTTGACGCCTTACCGACTCATTTCAGCCATCCTCAATCATTACTCATGACAGCATCCGTGGCGCAGTTGGTTAGACGCCGGCTGCGAAACAAGAGACCGTGGGTTCGGTTCCCGTACCGACACAAATATTAACGTGATCCACTGATATTTGTTTCAGGACTGAGTATTTTGTGAGACCGAAAAGTCTCTCGTAGTATCTGATACCCGCGACACAAGGTTCAAACTTAGCGTGGGGTCGGAACTATGTTTGTGACTGTGGGTGTATTTACTTATTAAACTAATTTAAGGAAATAACGAGTGGATTTACATAAACACCTATTAAAAATCACAAAATACTATTACTTATACCCACAAATGCCCACAAAACCTATTTATCAAGCTACCCACCACAGTGATCGCTTATATTTTATTTTTGTATAAATCTGAAAGTTATAATTAAATAGTCCCTTTCATTAACAGAAATAGGAAAAAACTATGTAATTCAAAGCCCTTAGAGTATCCGCCGATAGAAGAATAATCAAGGTAAGTGGAGGAACCGGTCGAATATGTGGCTTTTCCTCCATTATCCATGCATTCGGCAACTAACGAGGCAAGTTTCAACAAATCCCAAGACATCACTAAGGTTGATCGTGAAACCCTTTATTTATGAGGGAATCCTCAAATGAATATTGGATTAAACGTGTGTAATGAAATAGGACACAAACCAAAAAGGGTGTTCGTTTTGTTTCGTCACCAAGATACGCTCAGTAGAACATACTTTAACCCTTGTATCTTTAAAACCAGACATTTATTATATACAAATGATCCGGCCCAGCTCCGTCCGCGTGCAGATAAACTTTTCAAAATAGCACCTAAAATGTTCAATTCCGACTAAATATTTTTTAATGGTTTCTTAGGTTTACGCAAATATTACTCATTGAAATAAAACTATTATTTACGGTAAATAATAGTTTTATTTCAGTTTTTTTAATATAGATAATCGGTTAAATAGTTTTCGCGTGAAAGCGTAACAGACAAATTTACATTCAAATTACAATATCAGTAGAGTATAGCTCAAGTTTTCAGTTGACTTCTCCGGCTGTAAAAGTCTTTTTGCGACGTAAATAACTTTAGTTCATTGTTTTGTCACCTGCTTTGCACGGAGCGAAGTGGACAATAATTTATTTCCAACTCCTATTAGTTTAACTTTTTGATTGATTTCGTTGCGGTTTAAAGACAAGTTAGACATTCCCGGAGACTCGCCAAGCTTTAATACTCGGTGTCATTACATTGCGTACCACTGTTGATCCTGGCTTACAGGAGTTACAGTGGTGGGTGTGAGGATAGGACAATTTCCAGCTCAATTGTGGTTTCACAGCTTATAAGTTATGGGTAGCTGTGATCTTTTACTAATAAGAGCCAAAAAAAATTCCTTGAGGGCGATATAATGATTATATTGTAGTCATAACATTTTTCAATACCATTTTTATACAATGATTCTGTCGGGCTGTAAACAGAAAAATGTTGCTGGAGGATTTATTACGACTGAAAGCTTCAAACACTGCTTGGAATCATCAAATCGTTGTTGTTTTTGGTCGATTGTGATCTTACGCGGCACCCACTTGGAACAGAACTTTCGCATACCCAAATATTCATTCACAATATGTCAAACACATTGCTTTGATATCTTTAGGGTCTCGGCTATTTCAATCAACTTTTCTTTACGGTCATTAGGAATTATTTTATTAAATATTTTGATGTTTTTGTCGGTAACAGTTTCTCAGGGGCGTCCAATGCGTGCATCGTTCCTTGGTGGTCATTTCGCCTTTTAGCAAACAACTTCTGTATCGTTTATTTTTCTGCTGCAAGGTCCGAATAATGTTTATTAAGCCAAGCCTTAGCTCAAATAGTTTTTATCCGCTAAAAAGCGATGCTTTGTTACCCCACCAAATTCCATAATATCAATTTTTTCAAACAAACAAAAATTGCTTCACTAAAAATCCTATAACTCACATATTAATAGTGCAACAGCTGTCAAATTTATACACGTGTCTTGTAAAGGTTCTGGCTAACTTAAAAGCAGTGGTTTGACTAGTAACATTATCTATCTGTCAGACTACGAACTTTTCAGCCCACTTAATGTAAGAAAAACATTGGAATTGAGAAAATTTGGACTAGAATTTGAGATACGTTTTAAAATTATATTTTAAATAAATAATCGCAAGGCGGAGAATTCCGTCCCGCCTACGCCAGCATTTCGAGTAGGCAAACTTGCCCGAGAGAGAAATAGCCTTCTCACAGTGTCCTATATTCAGGATTCTGTATCAGCCCATATACGTCCCATATTCAGGATTACTATGCATGAATGATGATTCTTGATGTGTCAAAACTGTTTAAACTATGCGCATAAGCGATTAAATTAATATGACCATATACATTTCTTTAGAAACAAAGGTTCAGAAAGATATCACATTTGGAATATTGAAACCTTTAATTAATTTATTAACCCTTAATTGGAGAGAAATGTGTGTACGGCCCACAAATATTTCTTTCAGGTCTGGGTAGTTGTGAGACCGAAAAGCCTATTGTAGTTCCTGATACCCACGACAGAAGTCTCGATCTTAATGTGGAGTCAGGACTATGTGTCTGACTGTTGGGTGTTACTTATATATTTAATTAATTTCTTATGAAACATTTGTGTTATCAGTCTATCCTTATAATATGGCTAATCAAGAATTTATGAATTAGGGCCGTAACACATAGATGTGGTGTGACGCCGTATCGTAAAAATCTACGAGCTTGAGCGAAGCATCGCAAGATATAGCGAATTGATTAGCATCATGTACTTTTAAGATGTTACGTCACACATCTGCGCAAGGTACGTTGATGGACAATATCAATATTATTTTTTATAATTGATAGGGCCCGTTATAGGAAACACTTGTGACGAGAGTTACAAAAAAAAATTGATTACAAAAGAAGCTTGACGAGCGTTTTGGTTTGGTTCTAAACTTTAACGAAATGATATGCTTGTCTTAAAAATATGAAATAAAATTATATTTTCATATTTTTTTACAATAATAGTTGGAATCGGCATTTATAATGGCAATAATAAATTAATACATTCAAAGTCTTTTTTGGATTATAACTTCTGATTTATAATAGCCGTGCGTAAGACATTGTTTGATCCATGCCACCACATACAAAAAATACGTTCAGGAGAGTGGCTGTACTGTGACACGAAGTTCAAAATTTAGGCGCCGAACGTCAACATTTAATATATTATAAGTTCTCCAATTCAAAAATCAATACTATTGTCTATGAAACTTATCATTCAATTTAAACTTAGCCTAAGATTACGACGAACGGACAGGATACAAACATTTTGTAAATTATTTAGACATATTAATACAGTTTTACGTGCGATGTTTGTAAATTTGTCGTTATGTCGAGTACAGAGTAACCTTCCAGTACGTTTGACTATCGATGAAGGCCTGGACACCCCAAACATCAAAATAAGACGCCTTAATGCATAAAATGCTTTGCTAATTCTGAACACGTCAATTCGCTGTTTTGTTTTTAGGCCCTTAATAAACTTTTATATAGCTGCCTCGCCTATATTGAGAATTTTTCTCCACGGATATCTAATGCGAAATTTAGTTTCTAATATCACAGTCGCTCTGGACAGGAATTTGTACTAGATATGCCGACAATGCTTCTATTATATCTCTTGATAAAAATAAACTCGACGAGATGCGGGTGGCACTACGGTGAACCCGCACCTTTGCCTTCTCTTTCGAAGATAAAAGCTACATACAATTTGATCGTATCTGATCTAAAGTTTACGTTTTTGGAGATTCAAGGTATATATAGGTATATACAATTTAATTACATCATAATACAGTTTATGTGCTTTGAAACTATATATTTTTATAACAAAGGGCCTACTCATGTTTCTCAAAATTTGGATGGTAGTGAGGCGTGGGAATAGAGTAAAATACAATGATGATAAAGTATTCCAAAATGGACGATTTGGTGTGCTTTGCTTTATGGAAAATAATTATTAAGTAACTAAACATATATTTTTATGGCATTTTGGACATGTCAAAAAAATCTATACTTGCGGCGGCATAGTGTGCCGGGTCGGTCACTTCGCTGTAACATGGTTGAGAAGTCGGATTGCGGCCATTTATTATGAGTAAATATTGTGAGAGCTGCTTGTTTACAATCGTCTGTCTGATTTGCTTACATTTTACAATGTATTGAGAACTTAGGGTGTTCACGAATTTTCACTGTTTTGACGAAATAGAGTGTACCCATTGATTCTTCTATCGACATACTCTGGTAAACGTATCGAGAAGTCGATACGTTTACGTTGCGAATTCGATAGTTTTTCGTGCTCGGCCTACTGGACAATTTCGCTTCACTCAGTTGCTTAAGGTCACGTTATGATATTTTAAATTAAGTAAGCGTAATATTTTTATAAATAATAAATTATACCGTTTAAACTGTTGCAAATTTCTTATGGATTGCTCTGAGTTAAACCAAGTTATACCTTATATAATAACCACTGAATTGTAAATTTGCTTTGAAAAGAGCAACACAAGAATTCCTCATTCTTCTGATGTGGAACCTACTTCTGAACTCGGTGGTAGAACAAAAAATTACTGAATTTAAATTAAGTTGAACATTTAATTGATCAGTAAATTATAATTTTCATTTTATTTCCCCTTTCCCCTTCCTATACTTTTTCCTTCCCGCTTCTTTTCTAATTTGTTGGGCCGGCAACACAGCTATAGTCCAAGCGTTATAGATGTTTTGTAGGCGACCATGCTCATTTACTTCTTCATCACTTCTTCTTTCCTCATATCTCAAATATTAACAATGTGCTTACGGTTTTCTAGGTGTTGTGAGTGGTCATGAACGGCACTGATCACATTCTATCAGAGTTGCTTTGTGATTCGCTGTGGTCAGTCAATAAAAAAATATTTCAAATGCCTAAAATCTGACAACAAAGCACTTTCTGGGGTTTTCTATATAATGAATATTAAATTTAAGGAACAAACTGCTGTCCATACTCGTTTATAAAGTCCACTTGTTATGGGGACACAGATTTAAGGCCTACATTAATCAAACGCGCGCCGAAATCTGACAAAGTAGAATTTAAACACCGGACTGCCATTAATTATGTGTTCGTAACAAAGCTAAAAAAATATAGCCAACGTTTTGTACAAGAAATGTTCATTTTAAATTTTGTATGGTATTTTTCATTACATAAAAACATTGAGATTTGACAAACGCGAAGAAGTCGTGTCGTAAATGTTGAATGCCGAAGATGAATACATAAAAATTTCGATGTTAAATAATTGTTGCATAAATAAAATTCATAAGATTAATTACAGTGCGTAAGCCGAATTAATTACCAGTTAAGGGAATTAACAAAACGGATATCCAAAATAACAGTTATGTTTCCTTTTACTTCAATTTAAGGAATTAATTGTGTATCATTTAACTATTACTAGCATGAAGAGTCAAGAGAATACCTGCATACCTATTTCATGAATTTAAAAACAAAATCAAATTATGTACCGGTGGTAGGTCTGTCATATGTGAGAGTCCATCTGGGTGGGTACCAATACAATTTCTATTTCTCCCGCCAAACAGTAGTTTAAATGCACTGTTGTGTTTCAGGTCAAAGGACATTGTAGCCAGAGTAACTACTGGACATATTGAGACTTAACATCTTATGTCTCAGGATGGCGAGCGCAGTGGAATGCCAAGCATTGTTTTGTAATTCAAGGTGTTGTTTGGTTTTGCTACTGTTCATGAGCGGTCGAATCGCTCACCACCAGGTGAACGGCATGCTCGTCTCGCCATTCAAGGCAAAAAAATGCGACAAAATAGCTAGAAACGTTTTAAAGAGAAAACGAAGGAACCTGGTCATAACTAGCGACCTAGTCTTAAGAGTCTCGACAATAAATCAAGTAAATCAGTATTTGAATGCTGCTAAGTAAAGCGGTGGACTGTAACCCAAAATTAAGCCATCCCGGTTATGCAAACCGGGTTTTCTGTAGCTGCCATGGGCGTTAAAGCCTCATCTGGTTTAAGGTCACATCCAACCCAAACCAATCTACGCAGTCAGTTTACCTTCAATTATCTGAGCATTTGACTTCCACCAATTACCAGAACAAAATCGACGTGTAGTCTAATAACGTCGATGGTAGTGAAGATATTGTAATGAACAGCTTAAAGGTGTTGCAATAAAAGTCATAAAATCCTGATACAGCAGCGATTATTTCGAGAGGAAGAGAGATTTCATGATATTGAAAAGAATGGTTCAATTTAATCCCCTCCTCTCCATTTCTAAACAGAATTACGCGTGCTGGCTTGCGTAGCCATAGCTTGATGGTCCAAACCATCACAGCACGAACCAAAAGGCTCACAAATGGTTTTATGTGCCGCATCATCAAGCTCTAATTGTTTGCCGTCATGCAGGTTTCCCTCCTTGCTATGATCCTGGGTCTTCCCGCCGTAGTGTAAAAAGGCATCTTAGCTGGCCGGCAGAATGGTATCCAATATCTTGGGACTGTACTCTGATGCCATTCGATACTCTGCCTGGACAGCATTTGCGCTTGCCATCAGGCGCAGTGTTTTCATTATGCTGGCCCAGAATAAAGAAAATAATATCACTCTTGTATTTTGATTTTACAGCATTTATTACAACATAATCTTTGGCTGTTCATTACAATCTCTTCCTACGTAATGTCATCATTAATCTAATATATCCCTTTAGAATTTATTTTAAAAAGCTACGCATAAAAAGTATCGTGGTAATCACCGCGAAGGAGTATCGAATGCCATTTACCCCATTCTAACTCCGGGGAACGCGTCCCTGTAATATATTTGGGCCTTATAAATGAAGCGTGAAAGAGCACATTTGTTTTTGGTTCAATATCGTATTGAACGACACACTATCCAGTATAAGGTCATCATAATGTAGATTGCTTTTCTTTGAGGCCTAGTGTAGGTTTCATAAATAATAATCTATGCCTTTATTAGTATTAGTATAGAGTATGTAATTTGTATAGTTTAATTTTGCGATGAAGAAAAAAGAAGAAGAATGGCTCAACAGGCTTTGAGGAAAATTGAATGAACATTCTTTCCAGTTAAATAAATAGTCTATAAAACTCATTTTAAAATATATATACAATGAAATAGCAATTATAGAAAATAGCATTCTCAGTGTTTATTAACCGATTTTCCTTAATGTTATTACATTTATAGCAATTGTTACCTGGAAGCCTTTAGTTAAAATTGCTTTTATGTAGCAATTTTATAAAGGATTTGTTGAGAAAACTAACTTGTTTATCCTCCTCTTAGTTATCTGAAACAGAAGATAAAAATATCCGCTTGCACCGCAGTCTTCTTGTTCAGTATAAAACCAAAGAAAATTCAGTTACTAACTGTTTCGTCTTAAACATTAACTTCAGAAATAGTTATATCAGAAATATGAAGGACTTCCAATTGAATTATCCACTTCTCGAGTGCTTTGACCAAAGTTTTAGGCTATGGCCAATAATTTACTTCTCAACAAAAGTTTTTGGCAAATTTCTTGTGGGTCTCTCCGCAAGTTTTTTAATTTTTAACCGCCTCTAAAAATAAGCAGGAAGTTCTCAATTATGACTCGGATTTGATTTTTTTTTTTTTTATTGAACAGAATTTTATTCAGGAAAAGTTCAATATAAATTTTAACCGGGAAAAAAAACCTTCATTTAAAACGAATTGCTGTATAGCATTGAATTCAATATATAAAATATGTTACGACTAGAAAGAGGTCTGGACGAGACTTGAAGACTAAGGAGTAAGGATGGTTGGTTGGAGACAAACAAAACACTTAAAAGGGTCACAGTGCATACGGCCCGAATGTTAATTTGACTTGGCTAGCGTTCAACAGCGCCGAAGCATATTTTGATGTATTTTTAATCTTGAACAGGCTGTAGACTTCATTATATTACAGTAAAAATATCGCATTTCACCTTGTTGTGTTGATGTTAGCCAGTAGTTGCCATAGTTGAATAGGAGCCAAAGTTTGATAATTAAGTATAATTAAATAATATAAAATATACTAGATACCAAGTATCAAACTTAGTTTGGCTCATAGTTCTTTCAGATTTTAGTTCATTATTGCGTATGGCATTCATCTTGCGTGGATCAAATTTATATGTCATTTTTTAGCCAGTTTGCTGCATCAGGAGTGTATTTATAAAGTTCCAAGATTCCACCGGGGAAACAGCGAAGTGGGCATTCATTTACGACATGAGACAGGGTCTGGTCGGGTGCTCAGCCTTTTGCCATGTCTTGCGCTCCGCATCGAAACCGGACAGCTTCTTGGTGGGGTAGATACAAGATTCGTAATTGGTATTTTAAAATGGCACCATTAGGCCAACTTATTTTTGATCCTCTCGACCGTCCAAATTGGGAATCTTGAAACTAGATGAGGATTAGGAAGCTCGTTCAATGTTTCTCTGATGGGCATGGACTTCGGTCGGTTTGACTGGACATACTTGTCCCATTCGTTTGCCGCTGCTCTGTACCTACGCAGCTTGGGTGGTGGAATATGCGATATTACAAGAAGCCATGGAAGCGGGGTTGATGTTATTACTCTCGATATTAGGCGCATGACTTCGTTCAGCTGTGTGTCGACCTTCTTTGTGTGAATACTGCGGTACCCATATGGGTACACAGTACTCTGCAGTCGAGTACACTAGCACTAGGGCGAATGTACGAAGAACTGCAGCTGAAGCTCCCCAGCTTGTGCCCGCCATTTTACGGATGATGTTGATCCTCGTTTTCACCTTCTGTTTGACGTTTTCAATATGCGGCTTGAAAGTTAGTGAGCGATCAAGTGTTACGCCGAGGTATTTTGGGGTAAAATTGTACTTCACTGTTTCGCCGCAGAAGGTTAATTGAAGTTTTCGTTTAGCCAGGCAGTTGGAGAGCTGGAAAGATGAGACCTCAGTCTTGGTCGGGTTGGGACGTAAACACCATTGTGTGTAGTAGTCCCCCATAGTCTTCAAGTCTTCGGTTAATGCCAGTTCTCCCTATTCAAAGCTCCTTGACTGGTAAGCTAATGCTAAATCGTCTACATAAGCAAATTTATTGGATCTTGGATTTACATATATTATTAAATAGGAGTGGTGCTAGGCCTAACCCTATGAAAGTCCATTTTAGACAAGACGATAGCGACTGTTTTTTTCGACTAAATGGACCTAAAAAGGCGAGGGCCAAGGACATTTTTAATGAGACGGAGCATTTTGTTACAGGGGATTATATCGCTGATTTTACTAAGCAGACCATCAGAACATCAGACCATCCACATAGTGTCGTACGCTGCACAGATTTCAGTTACTGGTGGTAGATATCTCATATTATTATGAGAGAGCCACCTGGGTAGGTACCATCACACTTTCTATTTCTCCCTTCAATCGGCAGTGTAAATGCACAGCTGTGTTTCGATTTGAAGGATATTATTGCCAGAGTAAGTATTGGATATATTGAGACTTAAAATATTATGTTTCAAGGTGGTAAGCGCATCGGAATGCCAAGCATTGCTTTGTAACTCAAGGTATTATTGGCTACCATTTAAAAGCGAATGTATTACTTACCATCAGGCGAACGGCACGCTTGTTTCGCCTTTCATTACAATAAAAAATATATAATTAATAAACATTCTGTGAACATTTCGAATGTGTTTTGATATGTCGAAATCTTTAATGTTTAAGCAAACCAGAGACTTAAAATAACCGTTCGACCCCTACACCATCTCATTACCGCTGTAAAATCTACATATGTTAGGGTTCTCAGCCCTCGTTCGACGAAGGGTTATTTTTGTATTTAGCCTAATTAAAATTAAAATAAAATAAATACACCCGACAGTCAGTCATAGTCTTAACCCCACACTAAGATCGAGTGTTGTGTCGTGGGTATCAGGAACTACAAAAGACTTTTTGGTCTCACAAAGTACAAACAATTTGTTGTCACAAACAAACTAATATTTGTTTCGGTGAGGGGTTCGAAACCGCGGCCTCTCGTTTCACAGCCAGCGTCTAACAAACTGCGCCATGGAGGCTGTCAATAATTAGTTAAAGTTAGCATTCAACTAACTAACTTTAGGTCATGAGTATACAAATTGTGTGTTAGTGAATAATCCATGAAAAAACTTTTGTCCTGAAATTAAAGTGCAATTATATATTCCGGTTAATTTTCGGGGTGCATTATTTTTATTCACAAATATACACGTATGTCTGTGATTATGAATGATGATGTGGAAGTGAACGGCAGGCTATACCCTGTATAAATGGACATCATACCTGAGGCATACTCTGCAATTGAAACATTCGGATCTGAGTGATAACCTGTCTGTACAACAGAATATAATTATTGTACATAAAACAATTACAAGTCATATATTGTGTTGATGGCCACCAAAATACGAAGAATTGAATGAACTATGAAACTTAACAGACGGTACAATGGTTTCTAAGATTTGGGCGTGGATTACACATTGAAATAAATGTAAAAATTAAACCAAACCCGCGATAAAATCCGTAAATAATTGTTTTATTTCAATTTGTGTTATTTCAATTTTTAGCAAACGGTATTTCAAACTTAGGCATTTGTGAAACCACAGTATACATTAATGCTGTATTGAAATTTTAGGTCCTAAACAAACTACTGGTGGTAGGCCTCTCATATGTGAGAGGTCGCCTGGGTAAGTCCCATCGCAATGTCTTTTTCTTCCACCAAATAGCAGTATAAATGCACTGTAATGTTTTCGTGTGAAGGACACTGCAGTCAGAGTAGCTACTGGACATATTGAGACTTAACATCTTATGTATGACGAGGGTAGTGGAATACCAAGGATTGCTTCGAAATTCGAGGTGTTGTTTGGTTTTACCACTGTTCATGAGCGGTCGCATCAGTCACCATCAGGTGAAAGGAATGTTCGTCTTCATTCAAAACAATAAACTAGATAAAGAAATATTAAATATCGAAACAACAAGCGCCTTGGGTTTACAAACTTTTTAATGCAAATTCACATCAATTACCGACGAAGCAAAAAAGATAAAAAACTACTCACAAACGATATTAAAACCATGTATTTAGTTACAGCAATAATAACATTTTCAAACCATGATATGATTGCATTCCTAGAATATAATATTCTATTTTATTCATACATTTGCAAATTAGCAATCGCAAAAATGGCAAAGGGCTAAAAAATATTTGATGTCCCGGGTAATTAAAAAAGGCGACAGAAAATTACACCCCCTCAACCGATTATATAGGTATAATGAAATCATTTGGAAGTAAATGAAGCTATAACAGTAAAGATGATCCTATAAAATTACAACACAACATCTAATAATCAAATAAACATATCCAACTGGCATTAAAAAAATCAATTACATCAATTGTAGTAGAAAGATCATAGACGTTTTTATTAGAAAATAAAATGCAAGATTTACAAAACAATTGACAATACTATACACCGCTATACACCTATTTCAGTAACGTTGGCAAATCAAAAGCAAACTTGGAGCCATTTGCCGTCATTTGTAGCAATTTTAAATCAGCTCAACTAACGCAGTAAAGATATGTAACACGCTATCAGAACTGTACCATTCGGAAAAGTTTTGAACTGGCTCCTACTACTTAAGAACCATCATAAAAAAATCTTTCACCCAGCCGTGCCAGCGCCGGGTGGTACCAGCCCTAACTCGATGAGTCCCACGAATGATCACACGCTACCAATTTCATTTGGTACTGCTATAATGAGATCCGTTCTGAATTAATATAGGTTTTTGAATGAGGTATTTTACCAGTGCATGTCATTTGTCCAATATGTTCGCTTTCACTGTTTTGCCCTTTGAGTGACGACGTCTATTTCTACAGCCAAACATAATTTTTAAGTGCATTGTTGGGGTTCGGTTTGAAGGATATCGTAGCTAGAGTAACTACTGGACATATTGAGACTTAACATCTTAAGTATCAGAATTGTGAGCGCAGAGAAATGCTAAGCATCGCTATTTAATTTAAGGTATTATTTGGTCTTGCTACTGCAGTCATATCGCTTACTATCAGAAGAACGGCACGGTAGTCCCGCCATTCATTGCGAAAAAAAAAACGTAATACCATACTCCAACTGTCAAAATAATGTTTTATCGTCGTTTCTACTTTTGATGTTCAATATACTTTATTAGATTATAAAACTGTTTTTTTTTTGCAATGAACGGCGAGGCGAGCATGCATTTCGCCTGATGGTAAGCGATACACCGCTCGTGGACAATAGCAAAACTAAGCAACAACATTAATTACAAAGCAATGATTGGCATTCCATTCGTCCTCAAAGACATAATATATCTCGATATGTCCAGTCACTCTGGCTATATAATAACTTTAGGCTGTCTTATAACTTTTTAAACTCGTGAATCGATCTTTACTAGATTTTGCTTGTGACTTCGCCCGCGCGCTCTTTATAACTCAGGTTTTTTTTCTAGACATTAGATTCTCATGCAAGACAACACATATTCCTATTGTGACATTCAGGAGTTGAGTTTCAATTTATATAGGTACATCCGTAGTTTGCGTTTTTACATCAGCATTCAGTTTTTTAGGACGTACTTCTAACCGCTATTTTCCTATAACCCGGGAACCGTACTGATTTTATGAATGTAAAGTAAACGAAGTCTTTTTCTGTACCCTTGAATACCAGTATGAATTTTTTTATGAACATCGGGTTAGTAGATAAGATATGAAAGCGAAACAAACAAACTCACTTTCGGATTTATAATATAAGGAACAATGACATTTGACTTTACCTCAAGATGAAAATAATACATTTTAATATCACCTCGAAAGCCACAATCATGTTACATCAAAAACCTTTTAACTCGTATGATGTGTTTTTAAGACAATAAAAATATATTACGCAGTACACAAATGTGTTAGACTGTTTACACACGTCGCTTAAAATAAACTTTATTAAAAAAGAAAAGGAATATATTTGAATCGCTAATTTATTGCGCCTTTTCGTTCGTGATGTTTATAGAGTAAGGTTTATTGGTAATCTGATGTTATATCGGTCTCTTTGGAGGTTAATGTTTGTTTTACTTTTATGATCACAGTCTCCTTGGCGCAGTAAGTTAGACGCCGTCTGTGAAACGACAGGCCGCGGGTTTGATCCCCGCACCGAGAGAAATATATGTTCAGCCCACAAATATTTATATCGGATTTGGGTGTTTGTGAGACCGAAAATTCTTTCGTAGTTCCTTATACCCATGTTGTAAGACTCGATATTAGTCTAGGGTCAGGGCTATGTAATGGACTATTGCGTGTTTATTGTTAGCAATTCATTTTTATTGTGTAAAATAAGATAAGAAAATTTTTAAATCTCAACCTTGCCTCGAAGAAACTGCTATTTAATAATATGTATGTGGCTGAATACTTAATTTAACTGTAGGTGGTGAATGTTGGTAACGGACCAGACGCGACTGCCAAAATAGTTCACGGTGGTCACAGGTTCGAATCCCAGCGATCCCGTTTTAGCCCGTGGTGAGTGATAATCAATCACCACTAGAATTTTAAGTACCTTCATCTCCTTGTTTAAAGAAGTTAGGGAATTAGTAAAAGGAAAAGAGCTCTTATATCTACATGACCGCACACCATTGTGTGAAATATGTTTGTTGAGAATGGAACGGACAGTTGGCCTTTCAAAGTTCCATATATATTTTCACCACGTTGCTGATGTCAATGATGAAATAAAACATTGGAATAAAACTATAAACCTGAGAGTTCTCTACAGGAATTTAAAAGATATGTATAACAATCGTTATATTACCGACAGATCGTAAAAGCACGCTAAATAATGCATACTGAAATATAAATCTTTAAAGTTTGTTTGTTTGTTACGCCTAATCTCAGGAACTACTGGTTCGAATTGAAAAAATCTTTTTGTGTTGGTAATTTATCGAGGAATACTATAGGATATATGTCATCATGATATAACCTGTTAGAGGAAAGCAGTAGTGAAAAATGTAGCATATACGAACAAATTGAGAATTTTGCACCCGGACGAAGCCCGGCCGGCCCGCTAGTTCTTCAATATAGGAAAATTTTACTGCACAAATGCCTTTTAAGTGTGGAATAAGGAAGGTTGTAGAATGATCACAAACATATTATTAAAGCACCAAACCAATCAAAAATGCCGGCAATCAGATTCGGAAGAGAAGCGCAATTAACACTTTTAAAATCGTGTTGGATCGTGCACTGTCCAACATCTAAAAATTACCGATAAACTTTTAATATCTTCGTTTTCAATGATGCCAGTATTTTTTATATACGCCCGGACGAACGCTTAAGGCTATACAGCCAAAAAAGCGAGAAAAAACTACTTCAAAGGCATTTTCAACTACAGAGGCCCCGATCTGAGCGAGTGAGATTTCATCGCAAAATTAGTATTTCTTTTTATTCGTTACTTTTAACTCTTAGTTTTCGTGTTTATGCGCTTTTAGTTAAAATACTTTAAACTTTACCAGTTTCAAATATATTTTATATTTAAATGTAGTTTGGTTAACTAGGTCCATGTTATATGACTTTTGTTATATGTATTACTAGTTCTCCAGTGCAATTTTTCAGTAAAATAATTCATGATTCGCGGTTATTTTGACGGATTCAGAATTACGCGAGGAAGAATTGAAATAAAACTATTTTTTCATATTTTATCGCGGATTTGATTTCGTTTTAATATTTTTGACTTCCCGACGATTCGGTAATTGTACAGCTTTCGTGGGCACGGGGTGGATTTACAGTAGAAAACATTTTTTATTCAATATGTACATGTTGTCTAAAATGTTCACAATGAAAGGTGAAAATAATAAAAAAAATGTATAAGAAATATTTATACATCGAGTGCAAATTATGTTATATTCCAAATGTAATGTCTCGGAAGTTGCCAAAGGTTTTACTTCTCTATTTTGTCCCTATAACAATAGACACGTCATTTTATTCCACAAATTAGAGTATTCAGGTTGATACTTTTAAAATATAAAAGCCATAAAAATAAATGAAAATTAAATGAAATTTATAGGTACGGCAAAAAATATATTTTTTTTTACAATAATATCTCCAATTTCGTAAATAACAATATTAATATTTTTTCACGCATTTCAATAATCAATATCTTCTTCGTAGCCTTCATATGCGATTCCTGAAAGCAATGTTGAGTTGGGAGGCAACCACTCACAGCTTGTGTGCGCGGAGTCGCAGATCTGAAAAGTAAAAATAAAATTATTCCGTATTACGTAATAGGTTTCTAGCCGCAATTACTGTTGCAACTTCAACTCCAAGCCACTGAATTATTTTAAATTTATTTTCCATGCTCAGCAAAAAAACAAAAATGTCAATATCAGCTCGCCTGACGTTTTACCATGTTTGTTTTTATTAATACTTTATTGTACACCACACAAATTAACAAACTTATTAACACAAAGCGCTTTTATATGTGTAACAAAAGGAGGTCTTATCACTGTCGGCGATTTCTTTCAGATAACCTTAAGATGGACTTAAATGAACGGAAGCGCGGAAGAAATGGCTGGTCACGGTATAGGGAAAAATAATATAAAGAAAGAAAACAGAATTTATAACACGTTTACTACACAAAAATATTAAAACTAGTAATTAGACACTCCTTCACACCAAAGTTGAAGACAAAATATAGTGCTATGAGGTCTCTTCCAATATAAAGATATAGTTACAACTGGAAAAGCCAGATTTAAAGGCATGAACAATCAAACTGTGATGCTCATTCTGTTGATTGCAGTAAAGAACTCCTGCAGCTCAACAAACTTAAATTAACATAGTTTGCTCCCGTTGCTATCACCCGTCAGAAAGTCGGATACGCAATTATCAAAGACTTCCTAGATTTCCTAGACTATCATAAACAGAAGGAGGTAATAGAACCGGACACAATTTCTTATGACGATAGTTATGTTTAGAATTAATAACTCGGCATTATCATAATCAAACATCGTTAGGAACTCGGTGACTTATCAAAAAATCTTTTTAAGAATATGGATGGTTTAAAGTTTGTTTAAGAGCGTTTATACCCTGCACGCGCTTTTTGGCTTAAAAACAGGACTTTTCAAATGAGTTAATAGCCACCAATAAATAATTTAAAGGAAAAATAATTATTACTAATTTTAGAAAAGGTTGTCATCTAGGGATTTTGGTGGAAAACATTATAGATTGATGGATAATTTGTGAGTACTATACGGATTACTGAACACAAGTTTCGTTATTTAGGCTTTAAATGGCAATTTAGAAGCTTAAGATATCCGAAACCACTAAATATAAGATGAAAATAAAAATATAATCAGACTAATAAGACCCTTATGGAGGGATTTTGCTGAGAAAAATAATCTTTTTGTGTTTAGTTCCTGAAAAATAAAAATTTAAACAATGCGAAATTATTCAGAAACTCTCGTCAAGAACATTTTTTTTTTCACCAACTTATCGTACATAATTTTTTATAGCAATTGCATATTACAATAGAATAACATCTTATCAATAAATTACCATTTTTATATTTCAACAAAATTAGTTTTCATGTTTTCTACAAATATTTTAAAAACCACTATAAAACACGCTGTCCGACGTGGATCAAATCAGACCGCCGCAAGGCCTTCTAGAGGGAGGACGTATCGCTCGTCGCTCCGGCCTGGCTGCAGTCGATTATGCCGCGCGTAGTAAAAATAACCACGAGCGGAATGCGATTACCACATCTTAGTACTTTGGTAGTAAAATATTTAATTATTTTTATTACCTACAATGATTTTGTAGTGAGTATAAATTATGTTTCAGGTAATATAATGGGATGTAATTCCGAGGCTAAATTATGTTATGTATTGTAATATAAAATTAAATATTTTTCGTAATTGTAAGGGGTTGTAAGGCCCCTAACACTATTTATGTGTTCGAACACGAAATGATTAATAAAACGTCCGTAGTGTCTACTGATTGAACACTGATTTGAATGCAACTTAACAATGTAATAATAACTAAAATATGATTAGTATCCAAAAGGACCTGGACAGTTTCTGCCTAGTTACTTTTTATCATGTACAAAAACAAAGCAATAATTGAATGAATATAAAAAATCAACTATTAATTTAAGAATATGTCATATTTCTGTAGAAGTTTAGGGAGTAATATAAAGTTTAATAAGATTTTGCATTGATTGATGACCCATTTCCGCCATTGTTGGCCCCGCATAAACGTTTCGTTCGCAGTAAAGCAAGTGTAGGAAAAAAATAATAACTTTGTCTAAAATATTCCTAAAAATAATCTATAAGTAGGTAATAGGTCATAATAACTAACAATACTAAATATATATAAAGCAATGTTTGTAGTATATACTTGCACATATATTCTTCCCATTTTTACACAATTTCATTGCAACAACTAAACGCTGCAGTAAAATACTTGACACTTGACAGTTGCTTGACAGGAACCATGCTTTGTATATTTGTTTACATTGTGACACAATTAAAAACGTCTCGGTGTATATTTTGTGTAACTTATAAAATATTAGTTCCTTTAAATTCCAAATTCGATGATAAAGCATTTATGTAAACGTATTCTTATTAGATTCAATAAATTGACGGATAACCTACAAAACATAACCTGAAAATAAGATATGTTTTTGTAAATATCTAAAAACCCTGAACTTCATAGGCTTTGTAACTTTTCTGTATTAATCTTGGAACAAACCTTACCCCAACAATGCAAAACTAATTGATGTAGACGAGATTCTAAGTACTAGGCACAGCGCCATACAAAAACTGGCCATGTCCTTTGTATTATTATTATTTGCTTGCACAGTAATATTTGTCTACTTATAATGCAAATAAAATATTTTTATGATATTATATTACAGTTACATTTCAATTGAATATTTGAAGCGCACGGATCAAAGTTGGTTGCGCTGAATGTATAGCGAGCCGACGCGGCAGCTCTACGCACACAGCTTTGGTCGCTTATGTGTGCGTGAAATTAACGAAGAAATACCTATAGTTGACTTTGCGCGCAAGGTGTATACGCTCTTAACCGTAATACTCTGGCGAACTATGGCTTCAGCTCACATAATCGATAAGTTGATTGCAGAAGAGTCCCGTGTTCGGTAATAAGCAAATGTGAGTTAAATTAATACAGTATTAAATTATACAACAATCCCTACGCCATCTTGAATCTTGTCATTGCATAAATCTATCTATACATATAAATAAGTAACTGATCGATGTCTGTACGTGGAACATATACGACAAAATATATTATGGGGGAACTGGTTTATCGAAATAGAACCTAATATTTTATTCTTTTTTTGTCTGTTTGTCTATACCTTACTGCGGGCTAATCTCATAAACCGCTGAACCTATTTTGCTTAAATTTAGTATCAAGGAAGCTGATACCCTGGATTAACACATTGTCTACTTTTTATCCCAAAACATGTAGTGTTCCTACGGGGTGAGCAAAGAATTCAAATGTATTTGTTACTCTTTCCAACCCAAAGAGTGGGATGGGACAGAAGACGACAAGATTACATGCGTTGAGTCATGGATGGGACAAGATTGGAATGGGACAGGAAAAGCAGATGGACGGCAGTCGCATTGAGTTTATAATAAAATATGTTTTTTTTATATATTTAGGTTTCGATGGCCGTCACACGCATCGTGGGCACCGAACATCGGGCGCCCCGGTCTACATCCGCCAACCGCCCTGCGCGAAACCATTGCTGCTCCTACCATTATTATGGGGTGCCTGGTGCTCAGATGATCACCACATACGCCTGCCTACTTTTGGATGCCCGTTTAAGGTCTTATGGGCGTACATGGCAGAGACGAGGCTCTATCGCTTGTCTTGCAGTCTTTATACGCGAGGACCCACCGCCCTCGCCGTGTGCCTAACAACTTCGATGACCCCTTTAGGTCGCTTTTTACGACGGGAAGAGGATACCATGGCGGAATTCTTGCACCCCCGTACCACAGGGCAAACACGAAATATATTGCTGATGTGGACTGGATTATAAAAGTATCTGCACCCAAGTATAACCAGCCATTTCCTGGTTTGAGCATAATTATACATAAGTTATATGATTTTCCTAACTCTTTATAGACGCGTTTTTCAACTGTAACTTGTACAATATTATTATTTTAAAAGCAGGTGTATAAATGCTCTTTGGTAGCATTTGAAAGGAATTTTGCGAAACAAATAATGTTTCGCAAAATTCGTGTTTCAAACAACACTTGCCCCTTGTACGCGACATGTGACTGAAGACTTTTTTTGGCTTCTCGAAAGTCCAAGAACAATTAATTTACGAAATTGTAATGTAAAAAAGTAAAGGCCTTAAAAATAAAACTTTTTGAGTGTGGTGGTAATTCTTCTATATAAAAAATGTTTAAGTTTAATTTTATATATTATATTATTACATTTACATTGGTTTCTTTATAGGTTATTCCAATATAAGCGAGAAAAATCTAAAAACAATAAATCAATTGATTATTGAATTACTCAATAAAAACCCATTTTATTTATCGAATGTTTAGTATTTTTCGCTCAAACTGAATTTAAAAGTCGTTATAAAATAACAAAATATTCGATATCAAAATCAATCAACACAGTCATCAATGAGTTAGTTCAAATCAGACAAGTTTAGATGAGCCATTCTTTGATGACATATAAATAAAATAAGAAATAAATAACACCCAACAGTTACATACATAGTCCTGCCCCCACACTAAGATCGAGTCTTGTGTCGTGGGTATCAGGAACTACGAGAGACTTTTCGGTCTCACAAACACCCAGACCTGGAAGAAATATTTGTGGGCCGCACAAACATTTCTCTCGGTGCGGGGATCGAACCCGCGGCCTCTCGTATCACAGGCGTCTAACCAACTGCGCCACGGAGGCTGTCATATGTGTTTCTACAATTGCTATCATTCCCTTTAATTTATTCGAACTGATGATAGATCCTTCATATGTGAGACGCTGCCTGGGTAGATACCACCGCAATGGCTTTTTCTCCTGTCATACAGTAGTTTTAGTTTTAGGGTTGAAAGAATATTATAGCCAGCATAATTAGTCGAAATATTGAGACTTAACATCTTATGTCTCTGGATGGCGAGCGCAGTGGAATTCCAAGCATTACTTTGTAATTCATGATGTGTTGGTTTTCCACTGTTCATGAGCGCTCGTTTAGCATATATAGTATTAGGTGATTAGCATGCTCGTCTCGCCATTCATTACTATAAATAACAGTTAATAGGTATTGTTTGTAAGACTTGTTAAAACCAAGCTTTGTTTATTTTCATTGTGTATTAAACATCAAGCCTCATTAAATATAACATTAGATCCAGCCTGTATTATCTTACTTACAGACATCAAGTTAGTGAAAAGTTCTAGCTAAGTATAAAACTTTTCTTACTTGTACTGTGTTTTAAGACTCTTTATAGTCAGTTTTTTATTATTCCGATTTCTATACTCCTGATCTGTCGAACAGTTTTTTTCCTACCATTATTAATATAGAGTCATGTGAGCTGAGGCGTTGGAGTTGAAACAAATTGTAAAATATTATTCAATTGTATTACTGAAATGGCTGCAATGACATTATTTTTTTTCTTTTCATATTCATTTTTCCTGACACAATTTATTTTTCTAATTTCCACCCAAATATAACCGATATGAAAACATATATGTCAAGTAAGAAAGCAAATGGTTTTATTCACACGATTACAACACAACACAAATAGCACAAATATATAATTAGAATAAACAGGCGTATTCAATAAATATACTCATTCACCTGTTATTATATTTACATATTTTTTCATTTATAATTCAAGAATCTATGGAGGTATGGTTCTAAAAGACATATTTTTATTAAAATTTCCCATAGTTTTAGCATATTAAACGTCAACATAGCAATGTTTATCAAATATGGTGAAAAGCGGTTTTAATTCAAAGTAAAAAGCTTGTTATTCATATAAGTCACTATTCACAAATGAATATAAATCTGGCTAAGATCCGCAATCCTTTACCTGCTATACATCTAAATAAAACCGAGCAGCTTAGTGATGGGCGATTCCGAGATGTTATATCAATCGAAAGAATCGGAGTCGTTAAAATAAACAATCGAGTCAACCATCGACTCGCCGTTCTACAAAACAATCGAGATGTTTTTTCGATTGTTTCGAGTCAATGGATTTGGCCGTTAGTTTTCGATCGTTCGAATCAGTCACCGAGTCTCGCTCGGTTCTTGTTTATTAGTCTGTGCGCTCGGTCACCGTGGGGGCCGACGGAAGTCAGTCGATTGTTGCTCTCGAGTCTCGAATGAACGCGCCGCACGCCAGTCGCAATAACAGACCAATTCGGACTCGAGTCCAAGTTGAAACAATCGAGAACCATCGAGATGTTCGAACAATCGAGACAATCGAATGAAACCTCTCGTTATCGCGCATCGCTAGAGCAGCTAACAAATGTTTGTAGCTGGCAATAGGCTTGCGTTCTTTATATTGGATTACGTATAGCGCATGCACCGCGGATAATGGCTTGATATACAAAGCGATGTGAAGCTTCCAGCTTTATAGGTCGTTGAGCCCGGCATGGATGGTTTGTATATAAAGGCTATTTGACATTTGATCGGGCTCCAATCTTTCCAGATTGGCCTTTGGACTGAATTCTTGGGCGCTGACAGCCCGTAACTGTACTAATTGTTCATTGTGATATATTTTAACTTCAGCTTGAGATATTGGAAATGTTTGCAACATTTCCATCATATCTTTCATTAGTAAATAGTACCTCTATGTTAATAATAGAGAAATCATTGTAGTATAAAGACTGCCTCGGTGGCGTAGTTGTACTACGGTACGGTTACAAAGCTGAGGTCTCGGGCTCGAATCCCGGGTTGGGCAAAGTGATATTGGATTTTTCTATTCAGTATCAGCCCAGAGTCAGAAATTTGTGCCCGATATGGCGATAGGCTCGCCACCTATCACATTGTGGGACGGAACATACAAGGCGAAAAGTGGGTGCCCTGGCACCTCTGCCTACCCCTTCTGGGAACAAGGCGTGAGTTTATGTATGTATGTATGTATGTATAAAGTATTTTCAGTATCTACTTACTGGTACGGAGTAATGACGATACTGCACCTGATGGTACGCGATAATGCCGACCTGCTAAGATGCTTCTTCATACTAGGGCGGAAGGAATAATCGAATATTGTTACTACGAATTTAGATTATTTTTATTATTTGTCTTTGGACATAAACCCAAGAAAATAGCCTGTGTGGCCAGTTCGTTAGACGCCGCCTGTGAAACGAGAGGCCGCGGGATTGATCCCCGCACCGAGAGTAATGTTTGTGCGGCCCACAAATTTTTTTTTCGGGTCTAGGTGTTTGTGAGACGGAAAAGTCTCTCGTAGTTCCTGATACTCACGACGAATTCGTAAATATGAATAAGGAAAAATACTTAATGGCTATAAAGCGAGAAAGATACTTTGTGAATTTAAAATTGTAATTACACCTGAAAAAACTGTGTCGTTTATTAAAAATTCCATTAATAAAAATAATCAAGATAACATGCATGAGATTCGGGTCACTGGATTGATTGAGGAAATTCCGGGACAACTTTCGTCGTGTCATGCACGGTTGACCAGGAAATGTTTTTGTCAAACATATATCTAACTTATCCAAGTGTATTTTGATTACAAATAATCATTATTGCTTGTACTTTTTATGCAATATAAAACGCACATTGCAATTAGCCGTCAACCTACAGTTGTATGTAGCATTTAGTTGTTGGTAACCTTTTACAAATATACACTAGCACTAGATTATAACTAACGAGTAATCATCATCATCATATAAGCCATGGGAAGTCCACTGCTGAACATAGGCCTTCCCCAAGGATCTCCACAATGACCTGTTGGAAGCGGCCTGCATCCAGCGACTTCCTGCAATCTTAGTCAGATCGTCCGTCCACCTTGTAGGCGAACGTCCGACATTTCACATTCCGAGTAACGAGTAAAATTCCTCGTAATTACTAGATTTTTCACTACTGCTTCCCCCTTATAGGCATGATGATATATAGCTTATAGCTTTCCTCGATAAATGACCTATCCCCCACAGAATATATTTTATCAATTCAAACCTTCCTGAGAGTTCCTGAGATTATATGTAACAAACAAACAAACAAACGAACAAATACTTTAGCTTTATTTATTAGTATTACTATTGAATAGTTCACCTAACACCATCATGCAATTAACATAACATGTATTTTTTCACAAACTTTTTTCTAAACTCAAATAAACAAATGAAGTGAAGTGGTCGTTTAACTCATGGAGATGCGACTTCGTACATGAAACATATTGAAAACGATTATTACAATGATACCGCCACTCTCTAGTGAAAACGAGAAATTATCTTGTAAGTAGTTTAAATTGAATTGTCAAGAAATCATTTTTTATGTTATTTTAAACTTGATTGATATAAAAAACAATGTCAACTTGATATTGGTTTAAATTACAAGAGATTACAAAAGATAAAAAATATGACAAATTGACATACCAAATACGAGACTTCACACATTTACCTAGCGCGCCCTCTAATGGTGAAATCACGACGAAAAATTAAAAATAGTAGAGTTGTGCATCTATTTCTGTATATAATACTAATATATGGTTTACCTCAACCTACAACAACATTAAAAGAATGTGTGGTACACACCGTAATGTCTACATTGCTGCTACTCACCATTGATACTCCAACATCCTGAACATTTATTCACTTATGTTTATTTTATTATAAAAATATGGCAGTAAATTTACGTGTAATTGAGCAAGCCCCTATAACTCCTATCTCATGAGGTCTCTCATTCGCATTGATTGTCTCATCAATGATGCACGAACTCGGGCCTCTCCTTGAGATGAACGTGAGATGTTAATCCACCGTGCAACACATCACACTAATATTATAAAGATGAAAGTTTGTGAATGTGTAAATGTGTTTGAATTTTGTTATTTTTTTCACACTCAAACGGCTGCTCTAATTTTGATAATATTATGTCGGAAAGAAGCTGACAACCTGGACAACTTATATTATATGATTTAGCCCTTAAAAACATAGTGATTTAAAATATAGTGTTCCCATAGGATCAGCAAGAAATCTAATATATAAAATAACACTTTGTTGTCTTGGCTTCCCGCCGACTGCTTAGATCTTTCCAACTACGTATGGGACTGCAATGCAGTTTTCATTAATAGATACACTGATAAGAGAGGAAGCTTTATACGAATGGTTAAAAATATATTTGAGTCATCGTTATATATCGTTTCTACGAAATTGCTTCAGGAACCTTTAGGCGCTAGGCAGTTGATGGATGGTACAGTGGGATTGAAAATATCTGCAACCGAGCGAGGCCAGGCTGGGCTACTAGTGAATAAAAATAATATCAATTACACAACAAAACAAATGTCATTAAGTTCTTGTGGCACGGCGCTGTCTTTCGTCAAGAAACAAAACGCAACAAGAGTTATATGAAATCTCATCTGCAATTTTAAAACATGCACTTTCTTGGGCTGTGGAGAGAGCTGCATTTATTATACAGGGTATATCAAGACTGCTACCGAAAACGAAGCCGGTTTTAGTGGCTACAAATACAATGCAACTAAAAATTTCACAATATTTTTAAAAATCATAATTTTTGGGTGGTAAATCCATAGTTTTTGCTAAAATAATAATAATAATAATAGAGACAATAATAGAGTCTTTATAAATAAAAGGGTATACACTATTATTTTAGGAAAAAAAAATATTTACCACCCAAAAACGACCTTATGAAAAAATAACAAAAAAAAAAATCGTCGCTTTTTTTGCAACATTTTCTGTTGCATTGTGTCTGAAGTCGCTTAAACTACCACCCGGCTTCGTTTTCGGTGGCAGTCTTGATATACCCTGTGTTTTCTGTTCTTATTTTATGAGAAATAATTGTTTTATGTCGAGTACATAATGGGGTTTATATGTAATTTTTGTGGCCGCCTTTAATTGTACGAGGAAGTAATTTTTAATGTAAGTAATATTAAGTATGCTTCGATTGCCATATAATATCTAGTTATCTGCGTATCCCCTTGAAGATAGGTGATTAAGTTAATGTCGATACAGTTATGATTGCTATTTGAAGTATAGTATGAATCTATTGCAGTACCAAGATGATATCGAACAACCATGTTCAAAGACTATTTTGAAATCTATTTTGGATATCAAACGTATTGTCCCTTTCGATCGACTTCTGAATTCAGTTTGAGCGAAGAATACAACATAATTTAGTCCATAATAGGTTCTAAAACCGTAGCTCGTTAGTCATTTGTCAGTTACATACATACATACATACATACATACATACGTACATACATACACACATACATACATACATACATACATACATACATACATACATACATAAACTCACGCCTTTTTCCCAGAAGAGGTAGGCAGAGGTGCCAGGGCACCCACATTTCGCTTTGTATGTTCCGTCCCACGATGTGATAGATGGCGAGCCTATCGCCATATCGGGCACAAATTCCTGACTCTGGGCTGATAATGAATAGAAAAATCCAATACCACTTTGCCCAACCCGGGATTCGAACCCGAGACCTCAGCTTTGTAGCCGTATCGTAGTACAACTACGCCACCGAGGCAGTCATTTGTCAGTTCATGATCACCATTAATCTAATATTAATGACATGAATATATACTACGAATACGATGAAATACTAGAATTAATCTTTGAATCATTTAAAAAGTTATATTTTTAGTGTAATGACTACTAGCCTAATTTTATGTTCAGACAGCACGAAAGTGTTTTTTTTTTTTGCAATGGCAATGGATATAAAACCACTAGAGAAATCAAGTGATTATTTGAAAAATGTGATATTAGACAAATAATATCCTGCGTGAATTCCTTGGGAGTTATAGTACAGGTTCCCTAGAACAATTTTCATAATGTATTACTAACAAACTGATTTTTCGTGAGTAGCTTCCTTTCGACTAGACGCCCAACTTATTCCTTACAGTAACGTTGATAAATGGTAGCTTAGTAGGGTAGCAAGGATAAAATATGTTGATTTGACGAATTTTTAAAATTTATTAATAACCGAATTTTTCTTTGTTAATTATCGAGATAATTATCTAAATAACGTGAAAAAATATTTGTCCTACAAAATATAAGGTTTTGTTAGGGAGTCCCCCCTCTTCAACATGTTTCAGAAACAAGGTCATGAAAAATAATTACTAACCAGCTGATTTTTTGTTATTGGTTAGCTAACATTTGTATAGTTTACTACCCACAATGTACTACAAATTGCGTCGTATGTCATCTTGGCCCTACGCTCAAAAGTTGTCAATACCGCAGGACTTTTTTTAAAATTAGTAACTGTAGGACAAATATATTACGTGATAGGTTAATATATTTTTCATCCAAATAAAACAATGTCCTACAAAAATAAAGGTACGTTATATTAGTCCTACAAAATTTGTAGGACTAATATAACTAATATACATAACTAATATAAAATATAATATAAATAATAGGTGTTGGTTGTTGCAAGCGATGCTCGTTGATGTGGTTGGGTGTCGGAGTGGGCGCTCGGGTGGGGGTGCTGGTGTGGAGTACAGGGAGACCCGGTGGGAACGGTCACCGCCGGCCGCCTGCCGGTTAGTAGGGGACCTGAACCCGGGGATACACAACTGTCTATCTCCCTCCCCGGGAAGCTGTCCCGCCAACCGGCGAAAATCCCGTTGCGCAGTCGTCGTGCCAGAGTGGGAGACTGGAGTGGATCCCGGCGACTGCACGCGGGGGGGCATCGGGGGCCCTTCCGTGCTTCGCGCTGGCTCCTCCTAATGCCGTGTGCCCGCTTCACACTATATCCTCCCTTCTCGAGTATTGTCTTGGTTCAACCACGCTTGTCCTTACCCTATCCTACTCTCTTTAAAATATGCGAAGGCACAAAAAAAGCAGGCTCTCCACGGCGGGAAATTTATCCACATTTTCTGTGGACTTCTGTAATGTCAGGGGTCTGCATAGCAACCTCGACGCCGTCCACCACCATCTAGAGACGGCGCGGCCTGCCCTGCTCTTTTTAACGGAGACGCAAATATCCGCCCCTGACGATGTATCGTACTTAAATTATCCCGGTTACGTTTTGGAACATCGATTCCTACGTAAAGCCGGGGTATGCGTCTTCGTCAGGGGTGATATCTGTTGTCACCGCCTTCGGGGCCTCGAGCGTCAGGACCTGTCTTTATTGTGGCTACGAGTAGAATTCAGGGGTAGGACCCGAGTCTACGCATGCCTGTACAGGTCCCACGCCAGTGATACGGGATCTACTCAATTATTTGAGAGCGTTCAAGTGGGGACTGACCAGATTCTCGAGCAGTTCCCTTCCGCGGAGGTGGTGGTCCTCGGTGATTTCAACGCTCATCACAAAGAGTGGTTGGGATCCAAGACCACTGATCTCCCCGGTCGGGCTGTCTACGAGATGGCCTTGGCTTATGGTCTCTCGCAGCTGGTAACACAGCCCACCCGTGTTCCAGACGTTGAGAGCCATGAGCCCTCTTTGTTGGATCTTCTGCTGACGACCCACCCGGACGGATACAGGATAGCGGTTGATGCTCCCCTGGGATCATCTGACCACTGCCTGGTCCGTTCGTGGGCTCCTGGAGTGGGTCCCAGCCGCTCTTCGACGACTGGAACTCGCACAGTCTGGCGGTACATGTCAGCAGATTGGGATGGACTGCGAGAATTCTTTGCGTCCTACCCTTGGGGGCGGCTTTGTTTCTCCTCCGATGATCCTGACGCTTGTGCGGACTGCGTCGCGGATACGATTAGCTTGGGTATGGAAACTTTCATACCCAGCTCGAAAATACCCGCAGGGCGTCGCAGCCGGCCTTGGTACAATAGTGCCTGTGCTGTTGCTGCGCGCCTAAAGCAGTCCGCATACGCGGTGTGGCAAGACGCAAGGAGGCGTCGGGATCCAAATTCAAAGGAGGAGAAACGGAAATTCAACGCCGCCTCTAGATCCAACAAGAGAGCCTTAGCTAAGGCCAAGGCGGAGCACATCCGCAGAATTGGCGAGCGACTCCAGAGCTATCCTTCTGGGAGTCGTGCTTTTTGGTCGCTCGCTAAGGCTGTGGAGGGTAATTTCTGCCTGTCCAGTCTCCCACCACTGCGCAAGTCCGATAACAGTTTGGCCCATAGTGCAAAGGAGAAGGCCGATCTCTTGGCCCTATTCTTTGCCTCGAACTCGACTTTGGATGACGGGGGCGCCACACCGCCGAACATCCCGCGTTGTGAGAGCCTCCTATCTGACATAAAAATCACCCAGCGTGCTGTCAGACGGGAGCTCAAGCTTCTAGACGTCCATAAGTCGAGTGGGCCAGACGGTATCCCCGCAGTGGTTCTTAAAACGTGCGCCCCTGAGTTGACACCCGTGCTCACGCGCCTTTACCGTCTTTCCTATAAAGCCAACCGGGTTCCGGCTTCGTGGAAGGTCGCCAATGTACACCCTGTCCCCAAAAAGGGTGACCGTTCGGACCCTTCGAGTTACAGGCCGATTGCTGTCACATCCCTACTCTCCAAGGTTTTGGAGCGAGTGATAAACACTCAGCTCCTGAGGTATCTTGAGGATCGCCAGTTGATTAGTGACCGCCAGTACGGTTTCCGTCACGGTCGCTCGGCTGGTGATCTTCTTGTTTACCTCATGCACCATTGGGCGGAAGCTTTGGAGAGAGGGGGTGAGGCGATTGCGGTCGGCCTTGACATTGCGAAGGCGTTCGACCGAGTGTGGCATCGCGCCCTTCTGGCGAAGCTACCTGCGTATGGAATTCCTGAGGGGCTCTGCAAATGGATCGCCAGCTTTTTGGATGGTCGGAGCATAAGAGTCGTAGTGGACGGCTGTTGCTCCGAGACCAAGACCATTAATGCTGGTGTTCCACAAGGCTCGGTGCTATCGCCGACACTCTTTATCCTGCATATCAATGATATGTTGTCTATTGACGGCATGCATTGTTATGCAGATGATAGTACGAGTGACGCGCGGTACATCGGCCAACGGAGCCACTCTCGGGATTCCATTATGGAAAGACGGTTTCAACTTGTGTCTGAAGTCGAGAGCTCTCTGGGGCGGGCCTCCGAATGGGGTGAATTGAACCTAGTTCAATTTAACCCTTCGAAGACACAAGTTTGCGTGTTCACTGCGAAGAAGGACCCCTTTGTCATGGCGCCGCAATTCCAAGGAGTTACTCTCCAAGGATCCGAGAGTATTGGAATCCTTGGCATCGAAATATCAAGCAAGGTCGACTTTAGGAGTCATTTGGAGGACAAAGCCAAACTGGCGAGCAAAAAGTTGGGAATCCTGAACAGAGCCAAGCGGTACTTTACGTCGGGCCATAGATTGACGCTTTACAAAGCGCAAATCCGGCCCCACGTGGAGTACTGCTCCCACCTCTGGGCAGGTGCCCCAAAATACCAGCTCGACCCACTTGGCTCCTTGCAGCGACGAGCTTGTCGAATTGTCAATGATCCCGATCTCACGGACAAATTGGAACCGTTAGGACTGCGGAGAGACTTCGGATCTCTCTGTGTGTTCTATCGTTTGTTCCATGGGGAGTGCTCCGAAGAGTTGTTTGAGATGGTACCACCGTCGCCTATGTACCATCGCACCACACGTTTCCGCAGTAGAGTTCATTCCCACCACCTGGAGGCGTACCGCTCCCGAACGGTACGTTTCCAGCGTTCTTTTCTACCACGTACGTGCAAGCTCTGGAATGAACTCCCTGCATCGGTGTTTCCTCAGCGCTATGACCTGTCCTTCTTCAAACGAGGTTTAAGGAGAGTTCTATCCTTGAGGTAGGCAGCGACTTTGTTGTGCTAGTCCCCTGGCACTACGGAAGTCCATGAGCAGCGGTAGCCGCTTACCATCAGGCGGGCCGCTAGCTCGTCTACCTACTTAGGCAATAAAAAAAAAAAAAAAAAATTGTTATTTTTGAGTATACAAAATAAAATGAAATATATATACTTACAGTAGTATTTGTATACAACTACTTCGCTTATAATGACTAACCAGTTTTAACGACGATAATGTTTATTCAAGTTAGGTTTCATAGTATGGTACTAAGAAAATATCACCGTTTAGTGCGACTCCGGTTTAAGCGACAAACTGCTTATAGCGACCAATAATTATAATAATACGTCCGGTTAAGACCACAGAATACTAACAGAAGTCAAGCTTGTGTATGTACTTCACTTTTGTTGCCTCACTCACAATACGCTCAGCGATCGCGCAAAAGTTGAAACTCGCTCTCGCAGTGGTCTCGACTGGTTTCGAATATCGTGTCAGTGAACGCTGTCTATGTGTGCGTTGATTTAGCGCGCTTTGTATGAAGCTTGACTTCTGTTAGTTTAGTATTCTGTGGTTAAAACATGCACCAATACCTCGGTGCCCCAAATTTACCCCGCCCGCGCGCTTCACCTCTCCTTATTAGCGCGTGAATCCATGCTTAGTATTTGTCACTTCTTAAGACAAGTTCTGAAAGCTCGACAAAATAGTTATTTCGGTAAAATACCGATTTCCAGCTCTGGTGCGAAACGCATCTAAATATATATCGGGTATATCAAGGGTGCTACCGAAAACGAAGCCGGGTGGTAGTTTAAGTGACTACAAACACAATGTAACTGTGTGTTGGCCGTCTGTATTTTAAGTCGTCTGTGGTCCACAGTAAACAATGCTGTGCGCATGCGTTTGTGAGCAAGGATAGCAGTGTGCCTTAGCTCCAATAGCAAAATATACAAAATAATATTTTTTAATTTCATGAATTTCAACTATGTAACTGGAGGGCTGGAATAACGTACCACGCGATTTGTAGGACATTGTGGGTGGTAAACTATGCAAATGTTAGCTAACTAATAAAAAAAAATCAGCTGGTTAGTAATTCTTTTTCATGACCTTATTTATAATACATGTTGGAGTGGGGGGACTCTCTGATAAAACCTTATATTTTGTAGGACAAAAATTTTTTCACGTTAATTTGGTTATTATCTAGATAATTAACAAAAAAAATCGGTTAGTTAAATATATTTTTTAATTCGTCAAGTCAACATATTTCATCCCTATTATCTTAGTTATAAACCACAATCGAGAATTTTCGTACAAGAATTACTTGGGCGTCTCATTGAAATGAAGCTACACTCGAAAATTCAGCTTGATAGTAATTATTTTTACATAAAGTAACTAATACTTGACACTACCCACTACAACTTTTGAGCGTAGGACCAAGATGACATACCACGCAAGTTGTAGGATAATGTGGGTAGTAAATATACAAATGTTAGCTAACCAATAAAAAATAATCAGCTGGTTGGCAATTATTTTCGATGACCTTGTTTATGATACATGTTGGAGAGGGGGGACTCCCTAACAAAACCTTATATTTTGTAGGACAAATATTTTTTCACGTTATTTAGATAATTATCTCGATAATTAACAAAGAAAAATTCGGTTATTAATAAATTTTAAAAAATTCGTCAAATCAACATATTTTATCCTTGCTACCCTACTAAGCTACCATTTATCAACGTTACTGTAAGGAAAAAGTTGGGCGTTTAGTCGAAAGGAAGCTACTCCCGAAAGAAAAACAGCTTGTTAGTAATACACTATGAAAATTGTTCTAGGGAACCTGTACTATTATATATTTAGTGATCTAGGTCAAGGGAATGTAATTATCAATTCTATCTATGTGAAACAATGCGTCTTAAGTTATCAAATAGTGTAATTATGTATTATCCCATTGCACATTGCTTTAAGCGATAAGACCGCCATTTGTACTTTTTATATATTTTTTGTTTCTGTATGTTGTATTTTTTTATGTGTACAATAAAGATTTAAATAAATAAATATAATAAATAAATATCCCATAAACCGATTCTAGTAGGAGAATAAAAAAGTAAATTTCGTTATTTTGTATTGACCACGAGTCATAGGCGACTGTTGAAATGTCATTAGGAAGTGGTAACGCCTTTCATAAGACGTATTAAGGAAGCTACAGTTAACTTTTTCATTTGTGTTATACTTTCACAAGCCATCGGACCTGCCATTCAAAGGAAGTATTTGAAAGGAGCTCTGTCAGCGCCGCTATCAGTTTGGGAAAAGATTCGCTGAAGATATGTATTTCGCAGTAGTGATTATAATTTGAATATCAAATTGCCTTTCTTTCTAGTCATGACGAGTTCCAGAAACTTTTCATAAGGACTTGTGTTATTAGAAATGAAGATAAAATGTTTCGCACAATATTTCTTTAGATAAAGTTCTTCGTATGAATATATTACTTTCTGTAAAAGTAATATAATTTTTAGGTCAGTATTGGAAGAGGCAAATTCACTACTGCTCCAATGAATACTTGAAACCACCCCGTAGATCCACGCGTTGAATGTATTTTGATAATTGTTAATTTTATTTTATTGAATATTCTCCTACGTTCGTTTAGAAGAAAGGGCTACCAAGAATAGTAACCAAAAAAATGTGTCAAATGAAATACTTATATTATTATATTATATTTATTATTATTAATTATATCACAATGAATTCAACAAGTCACTCTACATATTTTGATTACATCTTGAACTTAAAAAACTACTGCACATTTAACAAATAAAGAGTACGAGTATGTATAACAATATTTTCATCTTCCTAAATTAAGAATATTTATTGTTTTAATTCATTTTACTAAAGGAAGGAAGTAATAGAGAAATGAAAGCACGTTTCTTAAATCCCGGGGTTAAAGGTTAGTTTACACGCTGCCAATGGTTTTTAATGGAAATTTAAAAAGATTTTCGCGTAGATTAAATATAGAAATTTACGGGCGCAAGAATGAATATTAAGTCATAAAATTGACGTAAAGGACCTGGACAGTTTCTGCCTAGTTACTTTTTATCATGTACAAAAACAAAGCAATAATTGAATGAATAGAAAAAAGCAACTATTAATTTAAGAATATGTCATATTTCTGTAGAAGTTTAGGGAGTAATATTAAGTTTAATAAGATTTTGCATTGATTGATAACCCATTTCCGCCATTGCTGGCCCCGCATAAACGTTTCGTTCGCAGTAAAGCAAGTGTAGGAAAAAAATAATAACTTTGTCTAAAATATTCCTAAAAATAATCTATAAGTAGGTAATAGGTCATAATAACTAACAAATCTAAATATATATAAAGCAATGTTTGTAGTATATACTTACACATATATTCTTCCCATTTTTACACACTTTCATTGCAATAACTAAACGCTGCAGTAAAATACTTGACACTTGACAGTTGCTTGACAGGAACCATGCTTTGTTTATTTGTTTACATTATGACATAATTAAAATACGTCTCGGTGTATATTTTGTGTAACTTATAAAATATTAGTTCCTTTAAATTCCAAATTCGATGATAAAGCATTTATGTAAACGTATTCTTATTAGATTCAATAAATTGACGGATAACCTACAAAACCTAACCTGAAAATAAGGTATGTTTTTGTAAATATCTAAAAACCCTGAACTTCATAGGCTTTGTAACTTTTCTGTATTAATCTTGGAACAAACCTTACCCCAACAATGCAAAACTAATTGATGTAGACGAGATTCGAAGTACTAGGCACAGCGCCATACAAAAACTGGCCATGTCCTTTGGAAGATTATAGCAAAAGTTTAATTCCGAGGTATGACGCGATAAAAAAGTTAACGTTTTATTTAGTTTTAATAGGTTATTACTTGCATATAATTGTTATAAAATAACGTTTACATACAAACAGCTGTCTTATTTGATATTGTAAAATAATTTGTGTTCATGCCAATATATATTGAATTTAAAACCATTTGTTATAACAATCAGCCCTCGTTAAATGAGACTGTCGAAGCACCGAGTAAGCTTTTTCAATGGGATGGAGTTTTGTAATATTTAAAAAAATATATAGAATATGATGTCAAAACATCTCGCTTTCTCTATAATAACAGACAATATACGCCCGTATTATTTGCTAATTAAAACTCTGTAGGGCGGCATAGTTTTATTAATTTGGCAAGCGAGAGAATCTGAACAAGTAAATTGCAGGAGATACCGAATTTTGTTAGTTGTATAATCTATGCTGAGTGGACTGGCGCTATACATTTTCTAGTAGCATTTGAATTAATAATTTGGTGTCCTTTATTTCAAGTAATTATATCTACTAGTGGTCGCCCAGTGGTCGAAATTCGACCAAATCAAGAAGAGAAAAAGTTTTTCCCTGTATGATGATGTTGTTATTCTGATAATTCGTGCACATTTAAATGTACGTATCTCTCAAAATCACTTATTTATCCTGAAGTATATGCAATTACTGAAATCGTAAACTACAATAATTGCTTTGAACCAGCAATAGCAAATTATATTTTTTTTGTACCTGAATGTTGTTATTGCAGATTGCTGCTACAGAACTTTCTTTATGCATACGAGTATAATGATAGTCCGTGTACATATAAATGTATCTTACTGCTACACACTTTGTATAAGCGCTCAGTATCTCACGTAGTATTCGTCAAATAAAACTTTTCTGTTTGACATTTAATAAAACCACAGTAAACAAACTTTTCTGTTTGACATTCAACTATGTATATAATAAACAAAAGAAACAATTTGACCAAAGAGTATGTATACGTGTACAAATACTTGTGTATGCGTCAAGGTATGCGTGTGTCAAATGCATGCTGGTTTGTGTAATGTTTTATTTATTGATTTAATGTACTTTTTATGCATTATTAATAAAATCTTTTTTTATATTAAATGAGGCAAATAAAACTTCTTTTTTTATATGTCTATGTCAGAAGAACAAAATGAAAAAGAAAAGAAACAATTTGACACCAGAGTATGTATGCGTGTACAAATACTTGTGTATGTATGTGTGTGTGAAATGCATGGTAGTGTGTGTAATGTTTTATTTTTTGATTTAATGTACTTTATAAGCATTATTATTGAAAAATATTAGCGTTCTGCACTTCTCCTACACATAAACTATAACTGTGCCAAATTTTATGCTCTTGCGTCCGCGCAATTTTCGTAAAAAGGGGTCCAAAGTTTTTACATCACGTATTAATATATAGATATCCCCATTCAAAAATGTTCATTTGCTTCGCTCATAGTACAACAGAAGAGTACGGCATCAGAAAACAAATACATGTCTCTAAATGTTTGCCAGATTCGGAGTCAAATACGGTGTAGCGTTTTATAATATAATTAAAAGCAAGTCCAGGTAACATTATAATCAAAATATATCCTTTTTACATATTCATCTCGTAATACAATTATTGTACTATATAATTGATCAATTTCGTAATATTAATTATACTCAAAACTCAATTTAAAGAAACATACAAATTCTACTACGAATTCCAAACAAACTGATCTCAAATTTCTAATAATTCAAAATTATATTGTATAAGTTACGATGATTCCCTTCAGATGTTTAACCAGTATTATTTGTTCTTTGCTGGGCAATTCTCTTCATCGCATACATTAATGCCGACCATGCTGCTCATAACTCGGAGTTAGTTTTCCCACTGTTACTACCCCGTAGGGATGAATTCTTATACCTTATATAGCTTCATTTCAGTTCATTGTACTGTGTACTGTGTGTCTATGTTTACGTTGTTGCCTTATTAGTCTAGAGGAATGAGTTTTGAATCGTTTTAGCTCTTAGTTCTAATATTAGGTCAATTTCACTTTTTGGGTTTTTTGGGGCCTTATTCATAAAGACTTTATAAATCTTTTTCAGTAACCCTGTCGGAATCCATTTAAGCGAAAAAGATAAAATATTCGAAAGCCAAATCCTTACTAATATTATAAAGGTGAAAGTTTGTATGTATGTATGGATGTTTGTTACTCTTTCATGAAAAAACGGCTCAACAGATTTTGATGAAATTTGGTATAGTGATAGCTGACACCCTGGATTAACACATAGGCTACGTTTTATCCCGAAAAATGTAGTGTTCCCGTGGGATGAGTCAGGAAACCAAATATACATATTTTCTACTCTTTCAAATTCAAATTGTTGGCACGGGATGTCCTCTCCTACGGAAGGGAAATATAGTCGACGGCACGCGGGAAATATAGTTAGTAGACACGCGAAATAATATGTTCTTGATGTGGATTGGACTCAAAAACTATCTGCACCCGGGCGAAGCCGGGCCCGACAGCTAGTTAATAATAAATAAAAAATTAGTACATCGGACAGTCACATACATAGTCCTGGCCCATTAGATTGAGACTTGGGTCGTGCTTACTAGGAACTACGAGAGACTTTTCGGTGTCGCAAACACCCAGACCTGAAAAAAATATCTGTGGATCACACAAAGTATATTTGTCTCGATGCAAAGATCGAACCCGAGACATCACGTTTCATAGCCTATATCTAACCAATTGCGCCACGGAGCCTGTCAAGTAGGTTTAATAACTGTCTTTGAATAAGGCCATTAGTCGTATATCTACGTTGGCTTTGCTAACATGGTAAAGGTTACTTGGTATATTTTGCACACATTTATTAATTTATTCCACCATTTTTTCATACAAACAAGAATTCAATTTAGCATTTTTATATATTTATAATGGCGTTACGAGCGTACAAATTCGGTTTACTACGTGACGATAGCATAAATAAATTGGGCCTTCTGCGCAACTATATTGTAAAATATATAAACAAGTGCCGAATGAACAATTTTGCCGGCACCAACTGGGAAAAATAAGCCAAGTGTTAGGTTACGTATGCAGCTTTCAGTGTCCTACTAAAACGCCAGACTATTTGTTTAAGGAAACGAATTGAATTGGCTCGGTCGCACGACGCCTGCCATCCCGACACTGCGGTTGCTTTCAAGAATGCCTTTTATTAAATATTATCTTCCCTAGAAATATAGTTCATACAGACGCGACAAAGTGGTTACAATGTTAATATTAGTAAGACTGAGTGACTTGGTGAGCACTGAAATTTAGAGCATCTACGAAGAAGATAATAATGCTGTTTTTCGCTATTCAACATAATAGGGTATTTGGCAAAAATATATTGTGTTTATCAAAAGATATTCATATCCAAAATCTAGCAAATAAAGTAAATTTATTCAGTATTCATTATGTTATTAACGTTTTAAATCTTGTAGTGGAAGTAAAAAATGCAAATAAAACTAGTGACGTCACTAGTCTGAATATGCATTACATATAATTTTTCCGATTTTCAATCAATCCATAGGTTTCCTGGAAGAAATTACCTAGTGTGATAAGGCCGCTACTTGTATTATATTATTTTTATTATATCATTTACTGTAATTGTTTTATGTGTCATTCATAAATAAATGATTACTTTACAATATGTTGTGTAAGAGACGGTGAGAGGTCCCATTCATTTAATTAAAGTACTAATATTTGCCGCATGTAACAAATTACTTTAATACTGTTTTGACAGAAATATATTATTTTATTGGTATTAGTGTTTGTATGAAAAATAATAGACAAACCAATCATAGTCAAACCCTATTAAAATTGTACAATGTATATGCTTCTAGGTATAATATCAATATACTTAAAGCGATGATGGTGGCCTATATTTGTTTTCGCAGGTATCGTATGCGGTGCACGTTATTCAACGCGACTCCCTCAAGCCAGGAATTCATTAGTACGTTATTGCCCAGGGCATTTCGCTTTGTGGGTAATAATTTCGCACTTTCTTTTTCTCCTGTACTCCTGTACCTGCCAGCACTATTCACAAGATAATTGGTTTAGGGTTGATGATGCAAGAATATTATTCTATCGCATTAAGAAATAATTTAATATGACATTGACATTTTCTGAAGATCAATTAAATTATAAGCGTTAAGAACTAAGGACGCCATAATTCAAGTTCATCGTGTGAAACGCAGGTAGATATTAGTTTTGGTTTTGCGTGTTTTGGAGACTGAAAATTATTTCGTAGTTTCTGATAGCAACGACCAAAGTCTCGATATTAGTGTGGGGTCAGGAACGTGTTTGTGACTGTTGGGCATAGTATTTCAGCCGACATAATTACGCCCTTGATATCTATCTCACGTGAGTGGATACTCTTGGACTTTTAGACTTGGACGTCTTGAACTTGGAGATTTGCAATCTCTTTGAATCAGTCCACTGTGGTTACTTTGTAGTGCTTGTATAAAAATAAGATGAACCAATGGATTTAAAACACGATCTTACCTTGCAGCGGCAGTTGACGGCAGCTACGAAATGGAAAAGATCAGTTCCTGGAGTCACTTCAGGGTCGCAATTGCGCAGATGTACCACCAAGGACCTTCGGCTGCCGTATACACATACAGGATGATGAGATATTTTGAAAGGGAACTTCCAATCTGCAACCTGAAAACAAGTATTTTTTATTATATGCTTACAATTCCTGAATGAATTTTTTTGCTAGTCTTATATCAGTTGTAAGAAGGTATTTGTTTAATCCATCCATCAGCAAAAGAAGTCCACAGCTGAACATAGGCCTCTTGAAATGATTTCCACAGTGACCTGTTGACCATTGAAAATGAAAATAAATTTATTAAAAATTAAAATATTCAACTTCATTTAGATCCAGTCATTTTTTTGATCCCCGGTTCGGAAAGCGGTTTTTCCTATAGAAGAACAGGCAAAAAACTCTAGTGTTGCTCATTTCAAAACCAGTTTACAATGTAGTGATTATTACAAAATTCACAAGTTGGTTTAAATAAGAGCAGTTCATTATAATTTGCTGTTAATTTTTTTAAATATTTTTGATACGATTATGTTTACGTTAAAATTAAAATAATTATGTGAAGCGAAGTCGCCCAAAACGAAGAATCCGATTACTCTGTATCGCCACCTCACTGCGATTATATATGCGCAAACTTTAAGTAATCTATCAATCAATTAGCAATTAGCAATGTAAAATTCTTAGATGTAAGCAAATCGGACAGACCAGTCTACGCAAGAAGCACCCGTTCACGAGTTTGACGCATGTGCCAGCCATCGGCCTCCTCAACCATGTTACAGAGACGGAACCGACCTGGCACACGACGTGACCGCAAGCACAGACTTTTTAGCGAGCATTGCATAGCCAATCGCTTACAAAGCAAAATAAAATGTTATTATACAGAGCACACCAAGAGCTCCGTTCCGCGACTATCTGTATCTGTATCAGCCCATATACGTCCCACTGCAGGGCACGGGCCTACTCTACAATCGAGAATACGATTGAGAGTGGTTAGGCCATATAGTCCACCACGCTGGCCTAGTGCGGGTTGGCGGACTTACATACCATAGAAATTCTTATGAATCGCTATGGTATGCAGGTTTCCTCACGATGTTTTCCTTCACCGTTTTAGTGCGTGGTGATTGATTATCAATACACACATGACTCCGAAAAGTCAGAGGTGTGCCCTGGGATTCGAACCCGCGACCACCGTGAACATGTTGGCAGCCGCGTCTAGTCCGTTTACCAACAGGCCACCACGCACGTCTATACATTAATATTATTCTATTCCCAAGCCTTATTATCATCTAGATATTCTAAAACTTTATAATATACTTTATTGCATAATTGTTGTATGATAATAGCTTTGAATTTTTCAATAGTTGAGGCTTTGTATGTATGTTATATGAGTGGAAACTTTGTTATAAAAATGTAAACAATAAACCTGAAAAGATTTGCTGATCCTGTAGAATCTAGTGTTATGAGTAGCTAGATTATTCTTATTCCTAGTATATTTGTTGTGAATAAAATTTATTTTCATTTACATTTCGAAAAGTTTTTTTATTTGGGCCATTATGAATCATAATAATGTTATTTTTAAATAAATTATAGTATCTTTACAAGTATTCTAATGTCCTTACATTAGAAAGATTAGAAGATGAAATCTTGCGTGGACGACTATAATTTTAACTCTCTAATCTTACTGACTATACGAAACAAAATACTAAATACAACAAACATTTTTGCTTACTAACCGTCGTGTCAACTGTCAGGTACTATCTAGTATTTTCATCAAAAAATATTATTTGGTCGAGGGTAGATTGAAGTTATCTTGTGTCGTCTTTCTATTCTAACAGTTCAGTTTATCGTGAACGCTTGCCGAAGCAAGACACGCGCTCCGTTGCTGCGCTAGAGTTTTTGAGTTATTTAGCTTGTTTTGTGAGCAATATAGTGCAAGTAATGTGAAGTGCTACATTGATCACCGTTTTCGTCAGAGTCATCCACCAACCTAACCAGCTTCAGGTGCGAGATTCCGGTAAGTGATAGAGATGTAGTATATTATTTTTCTTATTATCGTCTACCATTTGTTTGTATCCGCAGTTTGTACACTATTTCAAAGAGCAGAGAACTATTCAATTTTTATTCATATGAACAGGGCGAGAGAACGTCAGGATTTATATTTGCCGGGGTGCAGATTTATAGATATTTTGATTCCGATCCATACCAGGAACATTTCATAGCTGTTCAAACTTTACCAATCGAATTTGTTTAATAGGTTCTGGTACTAAGTCAATGTACTACTATAGTAGTAGTACCAATAGCAAATGTATGTAGCTTTAAATCAATTGTCAATATTTTAGTTATGCAAATATTACAGCAGAACTTTCACGTCATAGTTTAGTTAACATTTTATATAAATAATTTATCCTAAATTCCTTTGAAACGCAAAAAAGCTTAGAGGATATTTGCATCGACCGCTTTGCCCAAGCATTTTGAATGTATCATAGTTGAACTTGACATTATCTCACTCCACAATGAGGCGTTAATGTATAACTTAAATTAAAATAAAAAGTTTTTCTCCAGTCTCTACTTTATCTCCATAGTATTGCACCAAACATCAGGTTTATTCAATATATAAATATATTTAGTACTAGCGGCCCGGCCCGGCTCCGCTATTTCTCCGGATTTTTCAAATCGGCTGAGTAGGTTCAGAGCATATTAAATTCATACAATCAAACCCTTCCTCTTAGTAATATTGGTTTACACAAGTATAAAACGAAGAACATACATATTTAAAAAATTACTGCACGCATATACACGTAATCAAACCCAAAATGACATTGTTCTTATGCAACAAACTTGAAAGGATTTCAGGCACTATTGCGTTGAATGGATTGTTAAATACTATCTAGACATCGTTAATAGTGTTCGGTTTGTTCGCTATTGTTAACGACAATAGTGATATCTTGTGAATAGGTGCACTTTGACGCCAGATAATGTGTTGATTGATCATTACATACAAAGTGATCGGGGAGCCAATAATCATTGGCAAACTACTCCGCCCAATAATCCAATAGAATAGGCAATATATTGTATTAGATATGTGTCAAAGCATTTAATTGAAGCAATGTAGGATAAATGGAATTAATATATTTATTGGAAATAGCCCGTGCCATTATCATGTTTCTCATATATTTATTCATTCTTTCCTGCACAAAAAAATGACAAAGCATTGAATATTTTACATATAAAATTAAAGAGTACAGTTGGCGGTCTTATCGTCCTAGGCGATTTCTTATAGACAACCTTTGGTTGGATATAAGAAAAAGATAAGAAGAGAGGGCAGTATAGAATTTAAAGAAAACTAAAAACATGCTCTTATAAGGAATAGGTAAACAAATAATTTATAGTGAATATAATATATACATGATATATGATACATAATTATATAATACACTTAATATACATACATATACCGGGTATATCAAGACTGCTACCGAAACCGAAGCCGGGTGGTAGTTTTAGTGACTACAAACACAATGCAACTGAAAATACATATAATGCATATAGTGATTTACAAAAACAAAAAATATCACTTGAATTATTAATATAAACAACACTTAACAATCCAAGTAGTTAAGCGTGTATAATTTGTTAAGTGTAAGTAAAATTGCTGTAATAATGCTTTCACACCGAATTCGTATTTAAATGTGATACAATATTGCCCAAATACTGGAAAGCCAATTAACTTTTAACTCCGGTTAACTAGCTCTAATGCCCTGTTAAATTGATTCCAGTTAAATATAACTACAATTAAACCACTTAAGAATTAAATATTTAACGGGGCATTATTCATCCGATTCGTATTCTCGAAAGCAACTTAAGAGTTTGACAGCTGTCAAACAGTCAAATTTTTACGAATTTCTAGTTTTAAGCAGCCGTCGTTTTAAGGCCGCCTGCGACCACTCTTAACTTTTTCAATTCTACATAAAATTTACTAAAATGACTCTCGCGTCGGTTTCATCGCTGTCTGATGACGATATAGCTTCATCAAGGCGAGTCAATCAAGAAAAAAATCAATGCTTTTGACAAATACAAAGAAGAAAACATTCAAACAAAGTAAGGTTCCGCCTGAAGAAAGAAACTGTTCTGCATCTGTGTTCCTTGCTGGAGACAAAATAGAACCCACTACAAATAGAAGTCGATTGATAAAAACTTGCGACCAACTGTTACTTGCTTTATGATATTCTACGACAGGCAGTTACCAGAAGATTATTGGAGATGTATTTCATGTGGAACAGCCGACTGTACAACACAAAGTTGCAGCAGAGTTAGTTAAACTACAAAATCGTGGCATGAAAATTCCCAACTAACAACAACAATGCCATATTGCGAATGATTTCTATGCGATCGCAGGAGTGATTGAAGTTATAAAGTTCATACATATAAGGATCAAATCTCCAGGTAATTTCTACTTATAATAATGTATACATAACTATTAAGCTTTTACATGTACACAAATATATGTTTTCTTATCCTATTTTAACTAAATGTGCTTCTAAAATGCCTAGCGTATTTTATATTGTGTAGTAATCATTTAGAGTGTCCCTTTTTACTGTACATAATATATTATTAATCATAGAATAGAATAATATATTATGCACAGTATAAAGGCACACTCTAAATGATTTCTACACAATAATTTATATATATGCTTGTTGGAATCAAAACATTTAGCAGGTAATTGGCTCTTCCCCAGCCCACTACCCCATATAACCAAGCTCTCTAAATAGTTGTAGGGCTAAATATATAATATAATATAATTAATCATACAATGATTTGTACTGATTGTAGCTATTCAGTATATACTGGAACAATGTTCAACTACAATAGTAGTTTCCTATAAAGAATTCAATTTTATGAATATATTTCTATTTACATAAAATTATTTGTAGTTTGAAATAAGAATATTTGCTAGAGCTCTAATTTTTATTATCTTGTTTTTAGGAGGACCACAAGCAGAAACATTTAGAAACAGAAAAGGCCATTTTTCTATAAATGTGCAAGCAGTCTGCGACCCTAACTTGAGGATAAGAAACATTATAGGCCGATGGCCAGGCGCGGTGCATGATAGTAAAAATTTCAATGATTCTCCTTTATGTGCATTTCTGGAAAGGGGAGACTGAAGAAGCTTACAATCAAGACCATACTAAAACAAGAAATGCAGTGGAGAGGGTCTTTGGTTTTACAACAAAGATCTTCTTGTCTGCAAGTTGGGCTATAAGTTTTTGAAAATTAGCTTACTATTATAGAGGCATGTGCTGTGTTACATAATATAGCATGTTCCCAGAATGATCATATATTGAAGATTGATCTTTCTGAATCATTTCCACCAGCTCCACATAGTATAACCAATGAAAATGTTGCAACAAGGAATAATATAATAAAATACATATTTTACACCGTACAGTGCATTTTATTGAATTACCATGGAATGAATACAAATAAAAATGAGTTATGTTTTATTGTAGTATATTTATTTTAATAACATCATTAGTACATATTATATTTTTTTAATTATCTACATTTCTTTAGATCTGTCTTACATTTATATCTATATTCCTTTATAAACACAAAATAATAACAATTATTTTAACATTAATTTAAAACTAAATTAATAAATGTACTAATAAAAATGTACAATAGAAATATAATATGACATTTTTTAACAATGAAATTAGGTGAAATAAACAATTTATTTTATGTATTACATATTAATTAAAATTCATAACATTCTTCAACTTTGATTTAAAACACTGTTTTCTGATGCAAATATTTCTTCCTTGACACAATTTGTCTCATTCTTTTTTGTATATTTTTATATTACATACTCATTTCAAAAGGGTGTGTATTGTCCAAATGATTTGTTGTATGCATGATTTCTATAGCGTTACTTGCAAAAGTGTTTAAGTTAAAGTATGTCATAATTTTATATATCTCTTTTTATTTTATATATATATATTTGTTGAGCTAACTTATTTAGTCTATAGCTGATATACATGGCACTATATATATGAGCCATATTTCTTGGACGGTCTTATTATATAGGTACACATTGAATATTTATGTACTCCACTCCAGCTCCTGAAACAAAGGATTATTTATAGTTATACACATTGTACCATACTTTATTTTACATATTTATTACATAATACCACTATATGAGGAGGAGACAATATATAGGAGGCATAATATGAGAGAAGCCTATAGGTACCCAGCAGTGGGATCCTACAGGCTGTAGATGATGATGATGATTTAAAATGTGTGAATAATCGATTCATATTATATATTAAATAGTTAATTATCATATAAATTCGTTAAAACTTAGAGGAATACGTGTATACTTACCTGTTTATAATATCCAGCACAGCTTCTTTCTCATATCGTATTTATTTACATAGTCTTCTCCATTTGGTACTTAGGTGGTTCTGCAGCCGTTGTTTGGTATTTTATATACCTATTTATTGAAAAGATATTCCAAAAACTAACTTTAAAACCGAGTGCAATTGTAAACAATAAATAAAATAAACAAACATCATAATATTTTTAATAAAATCGCTTCGGATATACGGACATAAGTTTTTTCACCCACATGATTTTATTAACAGATTTTTAAAATAATAACATGGCAATATATAATATAGCTTTAAACATAATCGTAACAAAAGTAAAAACGTTACAATGATTCCTCATATTAAATATAAAGGGTTAAATTTCCAATTTTGAGAAATCATGTATGAAGAATATTGCGTCAAATGGAACGTTTATATTTATACAATAAAAATTGTAACTGAAAACAAACTATTCGTTAATCTGTGGAAATTTAGCTGGATGTTTGCTGAGAAGACCGATTTATGAGCTAAATGGCTATTCAGTATTTCGTTTCGAAATTTAACGAAACCTCAAAATAACGTCATATCAAATGAGCCCGGTGGCCGAGTAGCTATCCAGTATTTGGGGGTATAAGTCATATATTATTTAAGCCGTGACTGATTTTGTTGTTATTCATTTAGTCAAATGGAATTTAAGTAAAACAAGGATGGAAGGTTTACGAATGTAAACTCTTATATTTAATCTGAGTATAAGTTATTATCCTTTACGCTCTACTATTACGGTGTGACTCAAAGTACGTTATGTTCAAACATATCAATACTTTTGAAATAATTTTGATTGATTTTTTATTTTTTTCTCCCTTAATCAAATCACGTCGCGGTCACCAATGTGGAGGCTTACACTTACTTCAAAGGATTGAATTTAAAATTAAAATAAACGAAATTAAAATAATTAGTGTATCATAATTGTTTTTTACAAACATAAATAGATATAGACAAGACTAAGGAAAGACAATGTATAAAATATTTTATAGGAATAATTTTGACAATAGTAATCCAGAAAATCAAATATTGAATAACGTAAAATGTAAACCAGAACGAAAAGGTTTCATTCCTCATAGATCACCTCTTATCTGAACAAAAAAACATACCTCTCTGGAATCGCATCTTCCTCCACAAGAGGGCACTTTCACAGTATCCCAGCATCGACGTCCGTTGTCATCTACCTGCTCGGCCTTTGCCAAGTAGACGCGACGGGAGCAGGGCATGAGGCCTAGTGAATTAATTTTAAGAAGAGGCCAGAGTACCAAAGCCAATATTAGCCAGTATGATCTGAAGACCAGTCCCATATCTGAAATAAAATAAGGCATTTGCGTGTAGCTTTATTTCTATTCATAAATTAAAAAAAAACCGAATATGTAAATGTAATATCTAATTATTATATTGCTGGTGGTAGATCTCTCATATGTGCTGCCTGGTGGGTACCACCGCAATGTCTATTTCTCCCGTCAAACATCAGTTTAAATGCACTGTTGTCTTTCGGATTGAAGGATATTGTAGCCAGAATAACTACTGGACATATTGAGACTTAACATCTTGTCTCAGAATGGCGAGCGCAGTGGAATGCCAAGCATTACTTTGTAATTCAAACTGTTGTTTGGTTCTGCTACTGTTCATGAGCACTCGCATCGCTTACCATCAGGCGAACGGCATGCTCGTCTCGCCATTCACTGCAATAAAAAAAAAGTTGTTATCGCATTCTTAGGCTAGTCAAAGCCCTGAGAGCCGATTTGATCCAATATTTTATTGGAGATATCAAGGATAAAGTACACACACCATTGATTATATTCAGATAGTTCTTGCATTCATCAAAACCATAAAGGTGCATGTGTGTGGTCTAAATGACAGCCTCTGAAAGCCAGTTGAACTTGTGTTCGGTGTGGGTACAACGAACACAAGTTTTCTCAAAATCTGATTGATCGATGGTAAACATGACCTTAATTAATTGGTGATGCGTCACAATTAAAGAAGCGGTAATTCTTCCAATAGACAATAAAAACTACAAATTCAATTATATACCTATATACCATTATTATATACCTACGATACATATAATGTTTACAGCATCTGTACACGGAATAGAGCATTTACGTAAACCTTAAACTTAAGTTTATTGCAAGCGAAAAACATACATTGAGCGTACACAGCAGTGGAGATAAAATTAATATCTGTAGAAATGTACACATTTATTAAAAATATAAGAATAAATTCTTAAAAATGAATAGATACGTTAAGCACCATGATACCATATCATAGTATTTTTACTTTATAACTAGCATTATTGCTAAAAAAATCAAATATATTATGATCTCTTGCCTCGGTATACAGAAAGGAAAAGCATAGACTGGGAATTCATTAAATTTAATATTCATCACTCCACCGCTCAGTCTCATAAAAGTAATATTCTAGTATGGGAATTCAACAGATTTCCAAGGCAACATGAAATAAGAATTTCATTATTATTTAATTTGCAATGGAATTCTCGGTATTAGAAACGTTACTCAGATTAAAATGACGATAATTTAATCAGTGTTGTGTAGTAATTCAAAGAACGTCCAATGGAAATATTATAGATAATATTTATATTACGATAGTCAAGGTATGGAAGAATATTTTATTACTATCTTACATTTGTATCTGTACAAAATATTAAAATTGATATTTTTCAAAACTTTGCAGAAAAGTCGGTAACGTGTACTAGTCCTTTGACAATAAGTTTTGTGGCTAGACGTCACATTCTAGGAGTAGGGAGCGAGATTAACTTTTCGCACTAAAACGGTGAAGGAAAACATCGTGAGGAAACCTGCATACCTTAGCGATTTATAAAAAATTCTATGGTATGTAAGTCCGCCAACCCGCACTAGACCAGCGTGGTGGACTATATGGCCTAACCACTCTCAATCGTACTGTCGATTGTAGAGGAGGCCCGTGCCCTGCAGTGGGACGTATATGGGCTGATACAATGATACAATATTGTTTTTATGTTTCACGAATTATTATTGCTGTAGACGAGTGCAAAGTAATTTTTTTAATAAATTTGGCGCCTAAAAATACGTCCAATAAAATGACTTGACACATCACTTAATAAATAGCGTATGCATTATATTGTACTTTGCATTGTGGTAGATAATAGTATTAAATAAAGTAAATACTTTGCGGCTTTATTAACATGCGGTTGAAACAATCGAACAACTAAAATATAAACAAACATACAATATATTTACTAGCACAGTGATCTCAAACCTTTATAATGAACAAAAATTAAAGCCAAAAATATTATTTCACGAATTTCAACTAGGATACAGATTTTAAAAAAGAAGCGTAATTAAAGTTACCTAAAATCGTCTCCAGCCAAATAACTCCAAGACAGGAAGCGTAGTTGTCAGATGAAGTATTATTTCAAACTGGACAACCCGATCCCTTTTGAACATGCAGCTTTTCCTGTCCGCTTAACATTATGACTCTACTTTCCGGCCGTTTAACTCAGGACGGTCAACTCCACCAATAAAAAACGTATAAAATAAAATCTGACTCCTAACTGTTGGTCTCCTGACAACACTGAATACTATATATGCAAATTATACTTTACAGTGGTAGTAAATAACGCGTAAAAACTGGGGGATACTTTTAGTACAGAATTAAGGACAAATTTAATGTGCCATTCAACATCCCTATATTATGTCTCTGACGTAGAAGTCTGAATAAAGACAAACAAAATTAGTATGTTAACAAAGAAATAATCAGTATTGAATATAATAAATAAATGATTTTTGTACACATAGAAAACGTTGCTACCAAAACTAGGTACACCTAGTTAAAGTAAAGTACAAATGGCGGTTCTATCATTCACACATTTTTTATAGATAACCATGGGACTGTAATATGAAAAAATATTTAGCTTATAACATTTTATGTCTCAAGTGTTAGGGCCGAAACTGCGTTAAGCGGGCACTCGCGCGGTTTCATACAAAAGTGCTCCGTCGCGGGGATCCGCGCGGGCGTCCAGCACGGGGAGGGCGCGTCCCGCCCCGCGCGGCGGGGCCCACCTTCGTGCGTCGGAACCCGTCGCGGGGGCACGCGCGGTAAAGCGCGCGGTGTCCGCCAGCGGTAACATGACGGGGATAGCATAGGGCACCGAGACGTGGCCTCTCACTTTGGGCTTCATTAGAAGGCTCAAAGTCACTCAACGAGCAATCGAGAGGGCTATGCTCGGTATTTCCCTACGAGATCGACTCAGAAATGAGGAGATCCGTTAGGAGAATAAAGGTCACCGACAGTGCGCAAGGATTCGATAGAGGATTCATAGCGAAAGGTTCTTAGAGGGAGGCCACCTACAGGCAAGCAAAATGCGGACGCCCGCTTACAAGGTGGCGGATGACCTGGCTACAGTTGGCAGGAAGTCGCTGGAGGCAGGCTGCTTCCAACAGTCGATGCGGAGACCGGTTGGGGGAGGCCGATGTTCAGCAGTGGACTTCCTGTGGCTGAGATGATGATGATGGTGAATATACTTGAGCAAAAAATAAGATTTGTAGGCCTGTCCCTTGGTGATATGACGGATACAGGTTTTTACCCTGAAGTTGTTGACCAGCAATATGGGTTCCAGTTTCGAAGATAATCGCCATAGACCGGTATCGAACTTTAAAATTGTTGTACAATGAGTTTTCATTTTCTCTAATTACTGACTTTACACACAAATTGTCCCGCCTAGCAACCTAAATTTAATGAACAGCCTTCCTGGCTGTCGTTGTTTTTTGCTAGTCGTCGTTTGCTATGGAATAATATATTAAGCGCTCCATCGACACGACTGTACATGCTCACCTTGTAAAATTGAACCAGTGACACAGCGGAAATCCGATCCTCCGCGACGGGTACCCCAGCGACGGGGACCGTCGCGTCTCAAGGAGCCGCCCGCGTGTCCACGCGAAGAGACGCGCGACGGTTACCCGTCGCGGGCGCCCGCTTAACGCAGTTCGGCCCTTAGGGTCAAGTTGGTTAGCAGTCATGACTCATGACGAGCACGAATTGGCAGGCGCATCCAGAGCAGAACCACCTATCAGGAAAAGGTCATTAACAGGTAATCGACGTGAAGCGATAGCGTTGTCTGGCGGGTTTTTGCTACATCGAGTGAGATTGGCGGAGACCCTTTTTTAGCTTTTTATCCTTCTCTTGTTCCTTCCCCGTTGTCCTCGTCGTTTGATGGGCACACTTAGTTGATCCGTGTGGATATTCATAGGCGACATTAATCACTTACCATCAGCTGATCTGGGGGCACGGCAGGGGCCCCCTCCAAGTCGAGCTAAAAAGCGGCACAGTCCATCCTTTTCTCGAAGCAATTCAGACCATTTTCAACCCCCCATAACTTCGGTGGGGTTAAAGCAAGAAGCCTGAATTGGCTGTAACTAAGCAGGTATTGTGTTACCACGGTATAGTTAAAGGTTTATTCAATTTGAACCATAGTTTAAGATTATAACTTGACAAACGTTCGTAATTGTTGTCACTCACGGACTGACTGACCGATCATCAAAAGTCTAAGGCACTTCTAGCAGACATAGAACCTTCAAATTTAGAATATAATTAGTATTTAGTGTCAAAATTAAGGGAAAATTTAAATATTTCATAATTTCTGTCTAGTTTTCTAGATACACCAACTGCGTGAATAACTTTGTAATCCCATATAAATGTATAGGATTACAATGTTATATTTGCAGTTAATGATTCGTTTTACCCGTATATCATGGAATAATAGTTGTAGATAGGTATCTATATATATGAGGCATAACAAGAGGGGGGTATAGAGGGAAAGGGTGTGAATACGCCCATGAAACTGTACAACATTCCTATAGAAAAACATGACGAAGATAAACTTGCAAATAAATAGACTAAATAGCTCGAAAATATCAATTACTTCTTCTATAAATAAAAATAATTATTCTAGAAATAAATAGTACCGAAAAGAAAAAAAATTGGACTCTACAAAAAGACGTGAGATCCCATCAAAAACATCCTGTAAAAAAATTCCAAGTCTCGCAACTCAGTTTTTCTACCGCAAAAAGTTGTGAGATCCATGTAATACCAAGTCGATTAATTTATTTAGTCCTTGCTTAAGTGACGTTCTGTATAAAGTTATTACGTAAGTTATTATCATATCAATATTAAAAATACTTTACGTTTTAAATAAATAGATCGACTTGACATTTATATTAAATGAATCAATTTCGCACATTAAAAATTTTCGAACGTACGTGAAGTCTGCCATCCCGCACTAGGCCCGGCCAGTGTGATGGCGTTAAGCCCTGTCTATCGAACTGTCGGTTCTGGAGCGTTTCGTGCTGAGCAGTGAGCGACGATGGGAAAATTCAGTACGAAAAATACATTTTAAAATTATATTTTCCCAAGAAATCACTGCATAATAATATGGGGGGGATAAGAAAACAAACATAATTAATGAATATTATAAAAATTAATTAATAGCCTCGGCTAACAGTGCTATCCAACATAATGTTTTAAGGTTAAAGCTAATTTTAATATTTGAGCCGTAGCAGTGCAATGATATACATAGGTGGTAATGGCACTAGCATAGCCTAAATGGCTGACACATAATATACTGACACATAAGCGTCATACTCGTGACCGATCACTAGTATGACGTATGACAATAACAACGCTAGAGATTTTTGTTAGTTTTTCTCTGGCGAAAACAGCCTTGTGAGCCGGGTGATAGAAAAACAGTGTCTGAATCAAAATTATATGAGACTTTTATGCTTTCAATACAGTATTTTCATTTTAAAACAGTCTTGAGTATACGTGAGGCCACAGCGAGCCACTATTCCACGTTTTAATGCAATCCAGCGAGTCCTAAAAACTTTTACGCAATCTCCTACCCGAACGTAATATGTATTATAAACATTCACTCGAAGTTATTTTAAGCTAAATTAATTGAATTCCGTAAAACAATCGTAGTCGTGTTGGCTGTGTAATTTTACTCCAAGTTTCGATTTTATTAATTATGCATCGTGTAATTAGCAGGAAGAATGAATAAAGGTTCAACAATGTAATATTTTTAAATGCTTGATTCTTTTAATTGTTCATCGTTTTTCATTACTACGAAATGTATGAATATTTGTTTCTTTATCTTATTAATTTTTATTTGGTAATATAAAACTATTTACGTATTATTAATTGGTGATTGATGTGAGATTAATTCCAATAAGTATATATTTTTGATTTTTACATACTTTTCATGTAACTATCTTGGTAATGCAATGTCTATATCTCCCGCCAAACAGCAATGTAAATGCACTTTTGTGTTTCGGATTGAAGGACATTGTAGCCAGAATGACTACTGGACATATTGAGACTTAACATCTTATGTCTCAGGATGGCGAGCGCGGTGGAATACCAAGCATTGCTTTGCAAATCAGGGCGTTGTTTGGTTTTCATTCTGTTCATGAGCGGTCGTATCGCTAAATTGGATGTTAGACGAATGACTGCTATGGAACGTAGACAATATGACGAATGAAACTACTAATGATGGAAAGAGTCAGAGGATGAATGATTAAGACATTGAAGCACGAAAGGATGGAATAATGCGGAATGGTATAGAAGATAACAGAATACGGAAGATGAAAGACGTAAAATGATATAAAATAAAATTAATTATGCATACCAAAGACATTCAAACCAATCGCATGTGGTTTCATGGAATAAGTCCTTGACCCGGAAAATCAATTTTACACGAACGTCATTGGCCATGTACATATATAGGTATATCAGACGATTAATACATTTTCTAATGCATGAATATTTAGTTTCATTACTGAATTGGCCAATTCTACAGCTGTAGCTTCTACTGTTAGGCCTGCAGGATATGTTTGCATTGGGTAGGTTATTAGGGTATTGCAGATGTTTTGTTCGCCAGGGTTCTGAACCAGGTGTTTTCGTGACTTACCCGGCCATTGGATACACGATGGATACAATTTCACACAATATGACCTTCAATATACGTTTTCTAAGCGCCAAAGTTGATTCCAAACAGATTCATGTCACTTTTTGCATTTTTAGATCATTGAATCAGTCTCCCAACGTCAGTCTTTTCTTTTGCTGTAGCCAAGTAACTCACGTGGTCGTAGACGAAATAGAACCATACGATACATGTGCTCCCCAACCATCGCAGTGGCTCCTATTTTAATTCACCCGTGTGGATTTGCAGCTGTGATTTACAGAACCCTTCAGTATTCTGTCCATCCACGAGATGTCTAAGATATATAGGAGACAGCAGAAGCAAAACCACCAATATTATCTAAAAATTAAAACAATTAGGCAATATTGCACTAAAACACTAGTTTCTATCTTTTTCTACGATTTTCACGTACCGCGAACTGATGATTTTATCAACTTTTTGAGATTTATAATTGAAATAATGGTAATATGGTGTAGTGGTATACAAGAAAAATTCACAGCCCTGATTTTCTCCTCTTCGGAAACATTTTCTTGTAAACAATTTGAGATTAAATAAAAGCAAATGTGATTTGCTTGTGGAATGGAATAGAATAATTAGTTTTTGTAAAAAAAAAATAACCTGTAGACATTCAACAATGTTAAGCAATTTTCTATGTTTGCTTTAATCAAGATTGTTTTGTATGTTAAAGCAGAAAATATTTTTTGTAATAGTCCATGTATAAAGGAAATTAGCAAAGTACTAGTTGGTTTGTTGTCTCTAAAATCAATAAATTAGTATAGACAGGCATAAAAAAATAAATTAGTAAACACACCCAACAGTCACCTAAATAGTCTTGATCCCACAATAAGTTCAAGCCTTGTGTAGGGTATCAAGAACTACGAGAGATTTTTTGGTCTCACAAACACCCAGTCCCGAGATAAATATTTGGTCTGCAAAAGCATTTGTCTCGGTACGAGGATTGAAGCCGCGGCCTCTTATTTAACAGTCAGGGTTTAACTACCTGTGCCACGGAGGCTGTCGCACCATAATATAAAGGTACAGTCAGCAACATAAGTCGCCGAACATTTCACATGTTTTGATAACCTTTTTATGAATTAAAATTTGTACGTACTAATCTGTAGTCGTAAAATATAACCAAGTAAATTAATCTATGCCGAGAAGTGTCATACGATATTGAAAAGAATTATTATATTGGATGATACACTACAGAGAGGCGTGAGACAGGGAGATGTCATATCTCCGAAACTGTTCACCGCCGCGCTGGAAAACGCCTTCCAGCTCTTGCAGTGGAAAGGATTCGGCATCAACATCAACGGCGAGTATATTACTCACCTTCGATTTGCCGACGATATTGTAGTCTTGGCAAAATCGCTGGAAGACCTTAGCACTATGCTCGAAGACCTTAATCGAGTCTCCCAACAGGTGGGTCTTAAAATGAACATGGATAAAACGAAGATCGTGTCGAATATCCATGTTGTGCCCACCCCCATTGGAGTTGGGGGCTCGACTCTCGAAGTTGTAGACGAATATGTCTATTTAGGACAAGTGGTCCGGTTAGGCAGGTCCAACTTCGAGAGAGAGGTCAATCGTCGAATTCAACTCGGTTGGGCAGCGTTCGGGAAACTACGCGACGTCTTCTCATCCAAAATACCTCAGTGCCTAAAATCGAAAGTCTTCGATAGTTGTGTGTTACCAGTAATGACATACGGCACCGAGACGTGGCCTCTCACTGTGGGCCTCATTAAAAGGCTCAAAGTCACTCAACGAGCCATGGAGCGGGCTATGCTCGGAGTTTCCCTACGAGATCGAATCAAAAATGAGGAGATCCGTAGGAGAACCAAGGTTACCGACATAGCCCATAGGATTGGCAAGTTGAAGTGGCAGTGGGCCGGGCACATAGCTTGTAGAACCGATGGCTGTTGGGGCCGAAAGGTTCTCGAGTGGAGGCCACGTACAGGCAAGCGAAATGTCGGACGCCCGCCTACAAGGTGAACGGACGATCTGACTAAGGTCGCAGGAAGTCGCTGGATGCAGGCCGCTTCCAACAGGTCATTGTGGAGATCCTTGAGGGAGGCCTATGTTCAGCAGTGGGCTTCCTGTGGCTGATATGATGATGATGATTGGATGATAAGACAATTCCAAATCTCGTGACTGTGTAGCGACTTATGTTGCTGACTGTACTTTGAGACCAAATACAATACGCAGAAATAAACCAAATTATGCAGTTGACTTGATATTGAAACGGCATAATGACAAGCCACCTGTAATGAAACGTGAGCAAAATACAACGAAATGCAATAGAACTTTCCCAATAAATTCAATATTTTCGACTGACCATGATCACAATACAAACCACAGCAAAGCCTGTACACCAATACAAACTTTACTGGATATATGTACAAAATTGACCATTCTCACGTAAGGTAAAATGGAACAAAGATTTTAATGATTTGTAGTCGACACGTGTGTATGGTTTGAAAAGTAAAAACTATTAATTATTGACAGAAAATTCATTATGAATCGATAATCAAGGATAAGTTGCTTTAATATTGTATTGGTATACATTCACGCCTTTTTCTCAGAAGGGGTAGTCAGAGGTGTTACCCATGTTTCGCCTTGAGTATTCATTGCGAAACACATGGTCTCATCTTAGCAAAAGTTTGTTGCGAGATAAAAGTTCCAGTTTTCAATTACTACTACTAATACTAGCTTACATATCGACTTTCAGCTATCTAAAATAATATTAAGAAGCACCCTAAGAATTTTGTTGATCGACAGTGACGAAATTTTAAGGTAAATGTACTGTATCAGCTCATATACGTCCCATTGCAGGGAACAGGCCTCCTCTACAATCGACAGAAAGATTGTGAGTGGTTAGGCCATATAGTCCACCACGCTGGCCTAGTGCTAGTTGGCGGACTTACAAACCATAGAAATTCTTATAAATCGATATGGTATGCAGGTTTCCTCACGATGTTTTCTTTCACCGTTTTAATGTGTGGTGATTAACTATCATTACTCACATGACTCCGAAAAGTGGGGGGTGTGCCCTGGGATTCGAACCCGCGACCACAGTAAATATGTTGGCAGTCACGTCTAGGCCGTTTACCAACAAGCCACCGCGCACTTAATAACGAAGAATTAATCACTTAATAAGTCAGATAGCATATCCAGAGAACTGTTCATAACAAAGAATGAGAATAGGAATGTATTTATTACTGGTACAATAAATCACAGAGTTGTATGGAACAATCAAGAAATGTATATAAAAAATACAGAATATACAAATAAAAAGAACAAAATTAATAAAAAGATTGCACCAGCGAAGGTATAGTAGCAGTTTATCTAGTTTAATCCAAAGCCAGGTTCTGAGTGTTCAAAAATATGACAAAGCGCTTCGACAAAAGGTAGGTAGGGCATGATCGTAGCCAGCCGTGGGATCAGGGTGGGGCAGCAGTCTTAAATTATATGTAATTAGCAAACTGTACCCTCGGTATTCTTCTATAACACCCGGTATCTGTGTTTATAATTCGAATTATCCTAGATACTTTCTTATTGCTCACCTGCCTAGTATTTTACATAGATAATTTATTTTTCCAGAGTTGGTTAGGTACCTTACAGGTCAAAGCCAGGGTGGGGCAAGCGCCCCACTCTGCCCCACCGTGGCTACGCCCATGAGGTAGGGCCTTTGCGCTTCGCTTAGCTCGTCTTGGCGGATGCACTATAGAGCGCTCAGAATCAAATAAGCTTGAATGTATATCAAATAGGTCGCTCGTTCTCCATATATCATCCAATTGCTATCTGAAGATTAGTGAGAGATTTTTTTTAAACACACTGGTGATAGGTCTGTCATATGAGAGCCTGCCTGGGTGGGTACCACCGCAATGTCTATTTCTCCCGTCAAACAGCCGTTTAAATGCCCTGTTGTGTTTCGGATTGTAGGACATTGTAGCCAGAGTAACTACTGGACATATTGAGACTTAACATTATGTCTCAGGATGACGAGCGCAGTGGAATGCTAAGCATTGCTTTGTAATTCAAGGTGTTGTTTGGTTTTGCTACTGTTCATGAGCAGTCGTATCGCTTACGATCAGGTGAACGGCATGCTCTTCTCGCCATTCACTGCAATAAAAAAAAACGTAACACAATACAGGGGAAAAAATCTCGGTTTAAAATACATAAAATCGTTTATTGCAAGTAAAAAAAATATATATTTTGTCAATATATTTTTTCCTGGTTGAATATATCAAAGCAAAGTTGTGGCTGAGCCAGGTTCTGAACAAATAGGCCAGTATCGGTATGGACGCGAAGGTTATGTTAAGTTGTCGGAATGCGAATGACGACATCCCAGAGAAAGAAGCACTTCGATTTACGTCCGCGTAACCACCCCGAGCAAAAGCGTTACTAGTCCTCAACTATATTTAGATTGCTGAAAGGGGAATGTCCAACAGGGCATCAAAACGGTAACAAAACATTTTTAACTAAACATTATTACAATATTATAATTGTAATATAACTATAAATATTATTCATATCGTAATAAGCTTATAAATTTAGGTCATCAAAATTCAATTAAAAGTATAGCTTCATTCGTTCTAAATATATTTGATGGTTATTTTAGATTTTAATTACTAGAAAACGCTAATATATTTGCTTGGTTAGTCTCCTTTCATCTACCATTATTAGATATAAGACATTAAATAAATAATAACAGAATAACAGAGTAACTACTGGATATATTGAGACGTAACATCTTATGTCTCAGGATGGCGAGCGCAGTGGAATTTTTGCTACTGTTTATGAGCGGTCGTAACGCTTACCATCAGGCAAACGGCTTGCTCGTCTCACCAAATATTGCAATAATTTTTTTTTTTTATAAATATTATTATCGCTAAATGAGATAAAGTTTCGTTTTATACTTTAATGCAATACAGTAGGTTTAAACTGTTCCACGCTAACCTTACGATTTCATCCTCTGAAAACATACGAAGTCATAAAGGTTATGCAATAAATATTATATTACTATGGACCTGGCCCAGCTTCGCTCGGGTGCAGATATTTTTTGATTCCAGGCCATATTAGAAAATTATTTCCTTTACTAACTGTTTAATATGAAACGCAACTTGACTACTATCTTTTATACTGCTGTTCCCATTCCGTACCGTTACATCCCACCCCGTCTGTCCCATTCTGTCCCATGTCTCAAGACATCCCATTCAGTCCACTTTTATCCCAATTCATGCGTGCTATTCTCTATGTTATTCCGTTTCTTTAAGTTCGGTAGCGTAGTAAATATATTTGAATTCGTTGCTTATTTCATGACATTTTTTCGGGATAAACCAACCTCCGGGTACCTCCTTCGGGTACCTCTTTACGACATTTCATCAAAATTAGTCCAGCGGTTTGAGCAAGAAGTAACCAATACACAAACTTTCATCTTTATAATATTAGTAGGATAGGAAGCAGGGTGATCTGTTATTGGAACGTCAAATGTTCACTGGTGGTAGGTCTCTCATATGTGAAAGGCTGCCTGGGTGGGTACCACCGCAATGTCTATTTCTCCCGTCAAACAGCAGTTTAAATGCACTGTTGTGTTTCGGATTGAAGGACATTGTAGCCAGAGTAACTACTGGACATATTGAGACTTAACATCTTATGTCTCAGGATGGCGAGCGCAGTGGAATGCCAAGCATTGCTTTGTAACTCAAGGTGTTGTTTGTTTGTACTACTGTTCATGAGCGGTAGTATTGCTTCGAACGGCATGCTCGTCTCGCCATTCACTGCAATAAAAAAAATAAAAAAAATGTCTAGAGCAGAAAGTTTATTTAATAATTGTGTTTCTCGGGACGACGGGAAATATTAATTACTCTTTAAATAATGTGAGTTCACTAGATGTTCGACAAAGCTTGTTTTTGCGCGCAACGACGGTATTCTCCGAACGAACAGCACATGCAAGGTGACATAAGAGAATCGCTTGATTCATTATCAGATTCTCAACAAACTTCTTGAAACTAAAATAAATTCTAGAACTTATCGATGTAAACAATCAAATCTTTAAAGGCCAGGCGTTCGGTTATCTTGTCATCCAACGAAAAGGGTAAAAAATAATACTCGTTATACAGCGTGATATTGACATATTGTATTTAATTTAAACCACATGATCCTAACTCTCATAGGAAACATTGTGACAGGTTTGATCAAAATCTGTCTGATAGTTTGTTCAACTAAAAAACAAAAAAAGTATGGCGTGAAATATCTATTTCCCAGAAGGCGTAGGCAGAGTTGCTATCAGGACACCCACGTTTTCCTCGTGTATTAAATCCCGTGATGTAATAGAAATTATATCGCCATATCAGACACACGTTAAAATTAAAGATGTATAAAATATTTTCAAGGGTAATTAATACTCATGGCCAACTGTTTTTCTACCCATTAATTAAGCTAAAATAGATATAGAATCGCTGGAAGACCTTAGCACTATGCTCGAAGACCTTGATCGAGTTTCCCAACAGGTGGGTCTTAAAATGAACATGGATAAAACGAAGATCATGTCGAATATCCATGTTGTGCCCACCCCCATTGGAGTTGGGGGCTCGACTCTCGAAGTTGTAGACGAATATGTCTATTTAGGACAAGTGGTCCGGTTAGGCAGGTCCAACTTCGAGAGAGAGGTCAATCGGCGAATCCAACTCGGTTGGGCAGCGTTCGGGAAACTTCGCGACGTCTTCTCGTCCAAAATACCTCAGTGCTTAAAATCGAAAGTCTTCGATAGTTGTGTGTTACCAGTGATGACATACGGCACCGAGACGTGGCCTCTCACTGTGGGCCTCATTAAAAGGCTCAAAGTCACTCAACGAGCCATGGAGCGGGCTATGCTCGGTGTTTCCCTACGAGATCGAATCAGAAATGAGGAGATCCGTAGGAGAACCAAGGTTACCGACATAGCCCATAGGATTGGCAAGTTGAAGTGGCAATGGGCCGGGCACATAGCTCGTAGAACCGATGGCCGTTGGGGCCGAAAGGTTCTCGAGTGGAGGCCACGTACAGGCAAGCGAAGTGTCGGACGCCCGCCCACAAGGTGGACGGACGATCTGACTAAAGTCACAGGAAGTCACTGGATGCAGGCCGCTTCCAACAGGTCATTGTGGAGATCATTGGGGGAGGCCTATGTTCAGCAGTGGACTTCCTGTGGCTGATATGATGATGATGATGATGAGATATAGAATTACGACAGTAGCAATAAAGAAATTGAACGAAATAATGAAATATTGTGATGTATTAATTATTTTTACTTGTGTCGTATTTCCATTACTTAATAATTTACTTGTTCCTATGTCGTAGCTAAGGGCAATTTACTATCGATTTAGCGTTCGAGTATTCCGACGTAAGTCGCTTAAAACTATACTGTCATATGGGTGAGTGTAGATTCGACCATGCCTACTAGGGTATAGAAAGAAAGAAAGAAAGAAAACTCATTTATTAATCACAAATAAGATGACGCATACACTCGTTTAATATAAATTTATATATATAGCTAACAACAAAAAGAAAATAAAAAGGAGTTTGTACATCGCATAAATGTGACACGTAGGTGATCACTCAGCTTATTGTTGCACTGCGACGCGAGCCACAGCGCACCGCTGGTTTTCAGTGGTCACCTTGAGTGACATGCGAACGCCAGCCTACATACTAACATAAATTAAAACATATTGTATAATTAATGCTTAAAAAAAAAACAAGAAAAAAAATACAAGTCATAATAAGGAATAATAACCAAGGAAACAAGTAAAATATAAAAAAATAAAAATCTACTACACAAACAGTACAACACATACAAAGAAAAGGTTAGAAAACCCACCATTTTATTTAACGTATTTATAATTAGGTGCTTAGAGGATCATCATCATCATCATATCAGCCACAGGAAGTCCACTGCTGAACATAGGCCTCCCCCAATGATCTCCACAATGACCTGTTGGAAGCGGCCTGCATCCAGCGACTTCCTGCGACCTTAGTCAGATCGTCCGTCCACCTTGTAGGCGGGCGTCCAACACTTCGCTTGCCTGTACGTGGCCTCCACTCGAGAACCTTTCGGCCCCAACGGTCATCGGTTCTACGAGCTATGTGCCCGGCCCACTGCCACTTCAACTTGCCAATCCTATGGGCTATGTCGGTAACCTTGGTTCTCCTACGGATCTCCTCATTTCTGATTCGATCTCGTAGGGAAACACCGAGCATAGCCCGCTCCATGGCTCGTTGAGTGACTTTGAGCCTTTTAATGAGGCCCACAGTGAGAGGCCACGTCTCGGTGCCGTATGTCATCACTGGTAACACACAACTATCGAAGACTTTCGATTTTAGGCACTGAGGTATTTTGGACGAGAAGACGTCGCGAAGTTTCCCGAACGCTGCCCAACCGAGTTGGATTCGCCGATTGACCTCTCTCTCGAAGTTGGACCTGCCTAACCGGACCACTTGTCCTAAATAGACATATTCGTCTACAACTTCGAGAGTCGAGCCCCCAACTCCAATGGGGGTGGGCACAACATGGATATTCGACATGATCTTCGTTTTATCCATGTTCATTTTAAGACCCACCTGTTGGGAAACTCGATTAAGGTCTTCGAGCATAGTGCTAAGGTCTTCCAGCGATTCTGCCAAGACTACAATATCGTCGGCAAATCGAAGGTGAGTAATATACTCGCCGACTCCTTTCCACTGCAAGAGCTTGAAGGCATTTTCCAGCGCGGCAGTGAACAGTTTCGGAGATATGACATCTCCCTGTCTCACGCCTCTCTGTAGTGGAATAGCCTTCGTGCTCTGATCCTGTACTCGGACCGACATGGTGGCGTTGTTGTATATACACCTCAACACTTCGATGTACCGATAGTCTATGTGGCACCGCTGAAGAGACTGTAGCACAGCCCAGGTCTCGATCGAATCAAAGGCTTTCTCATAGTCCACAAACGCTAAACAAAGCGGCAAGTTATACTCCTCGGTTTTTTGTATAACCTGCCGTAGCGTATGAATATGGTCTATGGTACTAAAGCCTTTTCGGAAACCGGCTTGTTCGGGAGGCTGGAAGTCATCAAACCTGCCTTCGAGACGAGACGATAGAGGATACTGGACTGTAAATAGTCGTTTTTAACTGGCAGGATAATAAATTTAGAACCCGTGCTTAGACCTGATAGGTACGAGCTCCTTCAATTTATACTGATGGGGTAAGTATCTGGTAAAATGGAAATCAGACGAAGGAAAAAATCATGGCTGTTTAACATCTGAGAATGAATAGGGATTGGGAGCGCCGCGGAGCTATTTCTCCTTGCACGAGGCAAAGTATGCTGAGCTGACCTTTATTAGTTTGTGAGGCACTACAAGAAAAAAAGATTTATTTGAATAGATGATGATGTGTTAAGACAAGTTAGACATTCCCGGAGACTCGCCGAGCTTCAATGCTCGGTGTTATTACATTGCGTGCCACTGTTGATCCTGGCTTACAGGTGTTGCAATGGTGGGTGTGAGGGCCGGACAGTCTCCAGATGATGATGTGTCCCACTGTTGAGCAAAGGCATCCCCTTTGGAGCAAGATAATAATTATAAGAAATATGCTCAAATGCGAGAACAAAAAGATGTACCTATAGTCAGATGAACTGTGAGAATATGCACACTGACCTCTGCTGATGTAAATCGCTGCATTGTTGGACTCGAAGTGACTTCTTTCTCATAACATAATTGCGATAGAAGAATATTTTTATAAATAATTAGGCATTATGGGTACGATCAATGCGGGCTCGGATTTAAAAAAAAGAATAAGTTTTCAAATTATTTTACCGCTATAGAAAACAGTTTAGGTGGGTTCAAATTGGAACGGTAGTTGGCAACTAATGCGTGCATTTAGGAGCGGGAAAAGGACGTCTGGCCAACCGCGTCTAAATGTTACCAGATTTAAAAAATAATAATATATAGGAATCTCGAACATTTCGATGTCGTATGCTGCATTCGTCGTAATGTTCGCGGCGAGTGAGCATGCCGTTGTAGTATTTGTTTGAATGTTGATATTGCTCTCGATTCCGATCGCCAAGCTCCTGTATTTGCTTGATGAAATGTTACACTATTCATTTATTGTTTTATAAAACTAAGTGGTGCTTAATGATCGATTCGCTATTGATTAGGTTTTCTGCTGTACAAATAAATGCTCTAGTCGACAATACAAAGGTATTGTACTATATCGGCCCATAATAATCTACCGCTGAGTTCGGAACAGGTGTCTTCAATCCAGAGTTTAAATTCGGCTTGGCTCAAAACTTACCTTTTGCTCGAATCCGAACCTTCGGCTTACGGAAAATTTTCGCAATATCGGTTTTCTTTTTACTTCATAGGTCCAGTAAAAAAGGATCAGGTCAGCTGATGGTAAGTAATCAATGTCATCCATGAACATCTACAACGCTTCAGTTATATTTGCCTTGCCGGGCCACCGAATAGGGAAAGAAGCGGAAAGGTTAAGGATGGGAAAAGGACAGGAGTATTAGGCATTCAGCAAACGAAACGCGATGCTGTCGGTAATGCTCGAGTACCGTTCTCTTGTATTTCAGCCACCTAGTCTGAAGGCATTGTTGTGGTCTGAATGTGGAATGACCCTGACGCCAGTAGTAAAAAGGAATAAAAAGACTTAACGCTTATGTCAAGAGATGCGAGTAGTAATATATAAATCCTTAGTAGTGTAGTGACCAGTTTTTTATGAAAAGGCGTGATACTTAGAGATTTTGAGTGGATGATCTTTCCGCCGTGTTATTTTATATAAAACAATTTGATATAAATTATAATCAAGTATTTTAGAGCACTAGGAAATGGTGTTGGTAAGTGGCAATCAGAAAGTAATTTTCAAGTGTCAATATAAATAGGCACTTCTATAACCAATATGTGTTGGTGATAATATAGTCAACAATACATTTTCACTCTTCAGCCACAGGAAGTCCTCTAGACATAGGCCTACCCAAAGATCTCGAGAGGCCACACCAATTTAATTCAATTCTAACAATAATAATACGTTCCAACTCTGATGAAATTGTTCGTGACCTGTCGTAACCGATGTTATCGCTTGCAAAATTATATAGTTTTTGATAATTGAATGCGACCCACGAAATATTATTTCTATTATATTTAATGAGTCTAAACTTGACTGTTAATGGCCTTATAATGTTTTGGTTGAATTATTTATGGAGACTTTTTATTTCGGTGCTATATTAATGCTTTTGACATCGTTTTAGATGGTTATTATTGATAAAAGAGTGTTATATTCGTGGTATTATTTGAAATTCTGATTACTCGTATTGCTTTTGTGAAATGAAAAATTCGAATACTGTTTATTAAAGTAACACTAGGAAATTGAAACACCGTTGGTTTATTTTTTGTAGTATCACTCATCAGTTATATCAGATTATATTTGCCAAGTTAGAAATTTAATAATCAAGGAATGAAACAACATTTTTCGAAGTTTTCAAACCGTTTGTAACTTTGTATTGGTAGTTATCATGTGAAATTATGAAGAGACTTAGCAACCTTTCTTTCTCTATGTTTGGTTATCGATAAACTCAGCCCCTGAAGTATTTTGCAGCGAAATTTGCTCAATTGTCAAAACAAAATCCAAGAAATTCAGGGGCAAGGTAATATTTTGGTTACTGGTCATTACAGACCATCCTTCAGTGCGCACCGCTCGCAAAGTAAGCCCAATGATCGCCAAGGTCATTTTTTGTCCTCTTGTACTCTATGACTCGAACCGAAGTTCAATTGTTCAAACATCGTTCGTAAAACTGTACGAATGTGCCTAGGTACTCCGAAAAATGGAGTCCTGTATCGTACGGCGTAACTATAGACTAAGTTCGGAAAAAGTCATAAGTATTTTAGCGAATAATGATTTCTTAATTTTACGCGAATGTTACACATTGAAATAAAACTATTTTTAACGGATTTTGTCGCGGATAAAATCCGTAAATAATAGTTTTATTTCAATGAATAATAAATATTTTTTCAAGTGCAAGACTAATAATTGACTTCATATTTTGAACGTTCGGACATTCGAAATTCTTTTCGTATCATAGAGTAACCCTCCAGGTGATATGATAGGGGCTCACCATGGCCAAAGCATACTGCAACATACATACGATCCGCAAAAAACCTTTTGAAAGATTAAACTTCGGATCGATGATCGACTAATCTCGTAGATACAATAAGTTACAATAAGTTTTGCTGGTGGTAGGTCTCTCATATGTGCGAGGCCATCTGGGTAGGTACCACCGCAATGTCTATTTCTCCCGTGAAACAACACTGCTTAAATGCACTGTTGTGTTTCGGATTGAAGGACATTGTAGCCAGAGCAACTACTGGACATATTGAGACTTAACATCTTATGTCTCAGGATGGCGAGCGCAGTGGAATGTTTCTACTGTTTATGAGCGGTCGTATCGCTTACCATCAGGCGAACGGCTTGCTCCTCTCGCCATTCCCTGCAATAATAAAAAAAAAAAAAATAAGTTCAAGGTTTGCGTCGACCTAAATATTATCAAAATATAAAGAATTTTAATCCTATTCTATTTTATCAGACTTGTTGCTACTTACGCCAGACGCCTCTCAGAAGTTAAACAAATTTGTTTTATGAACAGCCATTGTTTAAATAAATCGGTTTCATATCCTCAACAAATACCTACGTACTTATTCATAGATAATTTCAAAACCTGTTGAACTTATGTGATGTTTAGTCCCTTTCAAATGACTTTTGAATTCTGTTTAAGGGAAAAAGACAAAACACTCTTTTTACGTTAACGTCCTTCAAAGCTATTAATGTGACCTCCACAGTTACATCAAAAAAGATACCAAGTCAGTTTTAATCAGTCCACAAGAATTTTTATCACTCCTATTCTTTCACACTTGGATTGTAACCAATTAAATTGCTGACGAATGGTTGTTCATACCCAGCCGAATAGCGACTTCAGAATATTTTATTTATAGACGCACGTAAGGGTTTCGTGTTTGGAGTTCACCTGTGTACATGCCGATACATTCTTTATCAGCCTATATACGTCCCACTGCAAGGCACGGGCCTCCTCTACAATCGGGAGTACGACTAAGAGTGGTTAGGACATATAGTCCACCACGCTGTCCTAATGAAATTACATACTATAGAAATTCTTATGAATCGCTACAGTAAGAAGGTTTCCTCACGATGTTTTCCTTCACCGTTTTAGTGCCTGGTGATTGATAATCAATACACAGAAAAGTCAGAGTTGTGACCTGGGATTCGAACCCGCGACCGCCATCAACATGTTGGCAGCCGCGTCTGGTCCGTTTACCAATAGGCCACCACGCACAAAATGCCAGTACAAGGCTAACATAATTGTGTCAGCTGGCGATTGTTATTTAGTGTCAGTGGATGTTCTATGGACCACTGCAATTACCAGCAGACAATGTACACACTTCGACCTGCCAGTATAAAAATGATATGCGAAAATTGACATCCTCTACCGATTTTAGTGTGGAAATGAGATTTTTTAATGAACTTGTGAAATTAGAAAATTAATATATCGAACTAACACGAAATTGGGTACCTACACACAATAATCGTATGCCATTGTCGCCTGATATATCCACTATAAGATTAACGTGTTTGAAAAATGTTTACACGTTGCAACTTTCATATACGATAGTCGCATCTTCGAGGCAAGAAAAAGTTAACTAATGTAATTATGAGACGGATTAAATTTTCAAAGGAAATGGCTGCTAATACAACGCTAATTACTTAACGTCTTATATTTTTACTAAACCAATCGGAATAAAAAGCACCCTGGAAACGAACCCAAGTGGGTAAGTATAAAATGTCACAAAGTCAAAAAAAGTAAAATAAATAAAGGGGCTCATTTGCGAGCACGATCTCCCCATTCAGTTTGTATTGTTGATGAATATCAAATTGAGATGGTACAACAACGGTGAAATATTTCGCAGCTACCCCGGCAATATTTTCACTGACTAATTGCGATGATTGAATCAAGCCGCACAGGTTTAGATTCAGTAAATTCAGTGAGTCAGAGGGAATGTTATTACCGCGCTGAATAAGCTTTGGTAAGCGACCTTGGTGTTACTCGAATATTGATTATTCCTCTGAGGGTCTGAAATTCAATGATTGGAAGGTGAATGAAGGGTTTCTTACTTATCACATTTAATAAATACTGTAAATGCGAGCGCTGAAATAGATGTATTGAAATATGAAGGTGGCTAATTTGTGACTAATATTCGAAGCCTCTGTTAATTCTAGAAAATGTGTACTGGTGGTCTCTCATATATGTGTGGCCGCCTGGTTGGGTACCATAGTCTATATCTCCCGCAAAATAGTGGTGTAAATGCATTATTGTGTTCCGGTTTGAAGTTCATTATAGCCAGAGTAACTGCTAGACATGTTGAGACTTGATATCTTACGTCTCAGGATAACGAGCGCAGTAGAGTGCCAAGCATTGCTGAGCAATTCAAGTTGTTTTGTTTGGTTTCCTACTGTTCATGAGCGGTCAGCTTATCATCAGACGAATGGCACGCTCGTCTGACCATTCATAGATTCACAATCTAACAAAAGAGCTCATCTTATAATATAGCGGTTTCGCTAATTCAACAATCATAATTCGACAGTATGTTCTTTTATATATTTTTAACCTCATAATCTGTCTGTATCAGCCCATATACGTCCCACTGCAGGGCACGGGCCTCCTCTACAATCGGGAGTACGACTAAGAGTGGTTAGGACATATAGTCCACCACGCTGTCCTAATGAAATTACATACTATAGAAATTCTTATGAATCGCTACAGTAAGAAGGTTTCCTCACGATGTTTTCCTTCACCGTTTTAGTGCGCGGTGATTGACTATCAATATACACATGACTCCGAAAAGTCAGAGGTGTGCCCTGGGATTCGCAACCACCGTGAATATGTAGGCAGTCGCGTCTAGTCCGTTTACCAACAGGCCACCACGCACTTCATAATATTGCAAGGGAATTGAATTTATTCACTTTGATGGTAACCAGGAGAGTAAAGCACTTTCTAAAGGGAGAAAAACAGACCAAGTATCGAGGCACATTGTATTGTTCTTATAAAGACTAATGCGTTCTTTCATCAATCATAAGTAAGCGTTAGTTCTTTCAATCATTCATTATTCATTCATTTATATTGGATGCACAAATGTCACCCTAACAATTCAGGTCGCTCATTGTTCACAGAAATGTAATCTACGACTAAAAGTATCAGGTAGAAACATGCTATTAAATAATTACTTGGCTTTTGCGTGACATTCAATTATTTTTGGAGGGTGTAGTTTGTGATAGTGCTTTTTTTTCAGGGTGTATTATTATTTAAGTTTATAAATAAGCTGTAATTGTTATTAATACATACCTTTTTATTACAGTGTATACGAAAGTAATGAAAGTAAACATAGTATTCATATAGTAATTCTCGTATTACTTAACCATGCTATATTATTGTACAGATTGTTTTGTTGGCGTAGTTGTGTTGCGGAACGGTTGCAAGGATGGGGTCTCGGGTTCGAGGCCCGGGTCGGACCAAGTGATATTGTGGTTTTGTATTCATTGTCAGCCCGGAGTCAGGATTTTGTCCAAAATATGGTGATAGGCTCGCCCCCTAGCACGTTATGGGACGATACAAATAAGGTGAAATGTGGGTGTCCTGGCACCTCTGCCTACCCCTGCTGGTAAAAAGGTGTGAATGTAGGTGTGAGTAACATTGACATATGGTATTTTATTCAACCCATAAATTATTCATCACCTCATGTGACTTTGTACAAAATTAAAAAAAATATCCGACATGTTTTTTTTGCCAGAAAACGTGATTTTTATTTTCAAATTTTAAAATCAATATTGTTCGAGAACTGACATAAGCCTTGCAAAGACCCGTAGCTATACGAGTTGAAGAGCTTTGAAAACGCGATTTCTGACAAAACTACCAAGAATTTTTTGTTTACGCTTGTTACAATGTTTCATTTGATTTAAACCATATGTTAATAACACTCTGTATATTGCTTTATATTTCATCATCTTAATTATACCTATAATTTCGCATCCATGTTTATGACTGAAGTCATTAATTAACATAAAATCTGCATTAGATAATAACTTAAACAACGTACTACCACAGTACTACGAACTAAAATGTGGCAATTTATTAGCTAAATAGTATTACAAAATCATGGATTTCTCATAATATATCATTAATAAATAATGTTTACGTACATTTCAGAGTAAAGATCTAAATTCGCATCTGTTTGTACGTGTACTCATTACGAAGCAGCATTCAAGTAACAAGACGTTTCATTAATTTTCGTCGCTTGTCTTATTATTTTAAAGTCTTGTTTTCGACGCTTTAAAGGCTCGGAAAATCAAATGGCACAATTTACCCATCACTTCGTTGTAACGCGTTGAATATAGGATTAAAAAAATATATTTACCTGTATTTTTGTCAGAAGGGAATATTCAGTGAGTTTCGCTCATTTCGAGCGCAGGCTGACTGTTGCACCAACTAGTTTTATTTGGTCAGTCCAATGCAGATTTTTGAATATTCGCACTGGTATTTCAAGGAAATTCGTTCGCGTAATAAGTTGATAAATAAATGTTGACGCTCATTTGAATTGTTCCGTTTCGGGTTTATTGACAGCTAGTTTTATGTACATTTCATTTTATTGTATAATATATCTAATATATTCTGTATTTTGTGTTATATTTCGCATCATGTCGTAAGCATTCGTTCGATGGACGTTGTTGCGAGCATTGTGGCGCATTAAAGGTTTAATGATATCAAATGAATTATCTTGTAAATATAGAATAAGTATATTGACTTGTCATAAGAGCTATTTAATCGCCTATATGGTCAATAAAAAGCAACAATCTATTAATCCGACTAAAACAAACAGAACAAATGCCTTTGATTTCATGACAAACCGATCAAACTCCCTTTCTAACATCGCTACGCATAAAAACCAATAGCAATTAACCACCGGCAAACGGATCATCCAACGAAATAGCGAAAACCAAAAAAAAGAAACAACACAATCTCCCCCAAGCCGACTGGTCATCGTGGGGGAAAGAGACCACAACCCTCCAGCAACACAAGAAAAATATTGCAAAAACAGTCATAGAAAATTCCTCTTTTACCATATAGGAACAACACCTGGTCACCATGGAGTCGGCTTCATCATCAAAAAACACCTCGCAAATAATGTCGAGAGCTTTATAGGAGTAACAGAGCGCATAGCAGTAATTAATCTCAAGATACCGGGATATAAAGATCCATGGTCCATCATACAAGTATACTCACCTACAGAACAATCGGATATAGAAGCAATAGACTCGTTCTACCTAGAGCTAAACAAAACAATCCAGAACTACGCTCACAAGAATCTTGTAGTGATAGGAGACTTCAATAGCCAAATAGGAGATCGACAACCTGAAGAAGATACAGTCTTAGGACCATTTGTAAATAGTAAAAAGGCCAGAACCAGAAACGGAGAGAAGCTTGTAAACTTTGCGCTAGAGAATGGCTTGAAAGTTTTAAACACAATGTTCAAGAAAAAAGAAAGTAAGATGTGGACTTGGATATCACCAGACGGGAAAACAAAGAACGAAATTGATTTTATAATGACAAATAAAAGCAGATACTTCTCTAACATGAAAGTCATAAGCAATCTCAACTTCAATACCAACCACCGAATGATTCGAGCTGAACTGCTTACAACCCCACCGAAAAACCCAAGACCAAGAAATCGTATTACGAACACAAAACCTAACAAATACAAAACAGCTCAAATAGCCAATTACCTAACATCTAAACTCATCGATTACAATAACGAAACAATAAATATGGGAATACAAGAAAAATATAATTGGTTAGAAAAAACAATTAAAACAGCAATCCAGCAAGGGACTTGTAAAGACGTATCCAACAAGTGGATCACTGAGAAAACTATCAAACTTCTCGACCAAAGAGCTGATCTAATCAATAACAGAAATAACACCGATAGACGAAAGAAAATAGCACAACTCAGTAAAGAAATAAAAGAGAGTATTAGAAAAGACAGAACGCAGAAAAGAATGGCAACAATAGAGAGACACATATTGCAGACAGGAGGAATAAAAAAGGCATATAAAGAGCTAAACAATAAGAAAGATTGGATCGTACAGATGAAAGGTACAAATAGATTAAAAGAGAACCGAAGGAAACAAATACTAGGAATTGCCACATCTTACTATAAGAAGTTATACGAAAGTCCTAAAGCTGAAAAAGAAATTGAATTGTTAGAAGTATCACCCGTACCTACCATCATGCAAGAGGAAATAGAATTAGCTATAAAAACGCAAAAAGACGATAAAATACCGGGACCCGATGGAATAAGCAATGAAGTACTAAAACAAACGGAACAAACAGTAATACCCATTCTAAAAGAAATGTTCAACAAAATCCTTAACACAGAAATAATTCCACAGCAATGGACTCAATCGAATATAATCCTTCTGTACAAAAAAGGAGACAAGTACGATATCGGTAACTATCGACCTATAAGTCTAATGTCCAACCTGTACAAGATATTTGCAAAGATTATACTTAAGCGAATGGAAGGGAAACTTGACGAACAACAACCAATTGAACAGGCAGGATTTAGAAGAGATTACTCAGTACTTGATCATATCCATGCTGTTAGGCAAATCATCGAGAAATACGCGGAATACCAGCTTATATACTACATAGCATTTGTAGACTACAGTAAGGCTTTCGACTCATTAATACATACTCACATTTGGGAAGCGCTGAGAGAACAAGGCATCGAACAAAAATACATAAGGCTGATACAAAATATTTATAAAAATAGCACAGCATGCATTCAGCTAGAAAAAACAGGAGATTCGTTTAAGATACAGAATGGAGTAAGACAAGGAGACCCTCTCTCTCCAAAACTTTTCTCCGCAGTGTTGGAAATGGTTTTTAGAAACTTTGAGTGGGAAAATCTGGGCATAAATATTGACGGCCGCACATTAACACACTTAAGATTTGCCGACGATATCGTGTTATTTGCAAAAACGCCAGAGGACCTAAATGAAATGTTAAACCAACTAGCAATTGAGAGCGAAAAAGTGGGACTTAAACTAAATGCTGATAAAACTAAAGTAATGACGAATGGCTATAAGAGCAGCATAATGGTAGAAGACTCACAAATTAGTTATGTGGATGAATATATTTACCTTGGGCAGCTGATATCACCTAAAGATACCATAAAAAAAGAAATTGAAAGAAGGATAGCAAATAGTTGGAAAAGGTACTGGGGACTAAAGGAAATAATGAAAGACAAGAACCTACATATAGCAACAAAGAGCAAGCTATTCAATGTCTGTATATTACCAATATTAATGTATGGTAGCCAAACATGGGCTATGACAAAAAACATCACTAACAAAATTGCCAGCTGCCAACGAGCAATGGAGAGAAGCATGCTAGGAGTGAGGAGGAGAGATAGAATTAAAAATACCAATGTAAGGAAAAAGACTAAAATTCAAAATGTAACTTTAAAAATGAAAAGGCTAAAGTGGAAGTGGTCGGGACACATGATGAGAGGAAAGGAGAAGTGGAACAAAAGAGTAACAGAATGGTATCCAAGGGAGGGGAAAAGGAAAAAAGGTAGACAACAAAAAAGATGGGACGATGACATCAGACAGGTTGCAGGCATAACATGGAGCAGAGTGGCCAGAGAGAGGAAAGAATGGAGTAGGTTGGAGGAGGCCTATGCCAATTGGCAAACGGACTTTCAAAAAATTAAAAAATACCAAATATATGAACAATTTTAAGAAAATAAGTAAAATATATATTTATATAACATATGTATAATATAAGTAGTAAGTAGTAATGTAAGTAAGAAAGTTTATTGTATTTGTTTAAGATTTTGTCCGAATAAAGAGGCTTATTATTATTATTTCTCTTTATTTGAAATCTTTTTTTTACATTTTTATATATATAGTAAAAAACAAAATACATATAAAAATATAAAAAGTTTTCCAACGATGGCGAGGCTCGAGACCCAAGCCACCGGTGGTTAGGAGCCCAAAGTGAGGAACCGCCTCACAATACGTGCCGTGTCAAGCAATACTGCCTTCTGAATCTGACTCCTGACCCAACAGCCGATTGAGAGCCTCTGTAGATGTTGGTCGAGGCTCTTTGGTATCAACCCATGTGCAGAAACGACAATCGGGACAATAATTGTCGAATCGACATCCCACATGTCGGTAACCTCGTGTGCCAAATCTAAATATTTAGACATTTTGTCTTTTTCAGCTTTGACAAGGTTATCGTCATGCGGGATGGTGACGTCAACAAGTATAGCCCGGCGCGCCAATCGATCTATTATCACAATGTCAGGCTTATTGGATAGGATAGTCCTGTCTGTGATAATAGATCGATCCCAATACAACGTTGCATGATCATTTTCAAGAACTGGTTGAGGAACATACTGGTAATATGGCACTTCAGAAGTCACCAGTCCATATCGAAGAGCAATTTGCTGATGTATGATCTTGGCTACTAGGTTGTGTCTATGCAAATACTCGCCGTTAGCAAGATACGAACAACCGGAGATAACATGCCTGATGGACTCGCCAGGACGGTGGCATGCCCGACAGATGTCGACCGTACCGTCCTTCAGGATGTATTTCCTATAGTTGTTCGTCTTAATAACTTCGTCCATAATTGCAAAGACAAAACCCTCGGTTTCCCCAAAGAGGTTACCGAAGCGCAGCCAAGACACAGACGCTAGTCGGTCCACATCAGGCCCATGAAGGGCTCGATAGAACCGACCGTGCAGCTCCTTGCTCTTCCATATGTCCTCGCGATCCCTAATGCCTACCACCAGAGGTTTCCGCCAGTTCTCAATCGCCAAAGACAGCGGGGTAAATCCTTTATCTACCATAACTACAACCCTATGCATATCCACGTCACTGTGAAGGAAATAATCCCTGAGATTGCACACCTCACGATTATGTAGGTCCTTAGCATTAAGAATGCCTCGGCCCCCACATCTACGCGGGATGTACAATCTCATCACTGACGAACGTGGATGATGCATACGATGTGCAGTTAGGAGAGTTCGGACTTTACGATCCAGGGCGTCCAATTCGGTCTGAGTCCATTTGAGTATGCCGAAAGAGTACATGAGTACAGGCATAACCCAACCGTTAAAAGCGCGAATCTTGTTTCCACCTGACAAAAAACTGTTAAGTACTTTTGTCAGGCGGCTAAAAAAACGCTCTTTCAACGATCGTTTTACATCTGCACCCATGATACCTAGAGCCTCAGGCATACCCAAATATTTGTAGGTTTCCGTCACGGAGAGGGATCTGAGTCTTACAGTCTCTGAGACATGTATGTCATCAGAGACCGCAACCTCCCCTCGCTTCACATGGATAACCGCACATTTATCTACACCAAACTCCATATTGATTGAATTGCTAAATCTTTCAGTTATTTTTAACAACTCAATCAATTCGGTTTGTTTCGATGCAAATAACTTGAGGTCATCCATATAGAGCAAGTGAGAAATAGGCTCAGACCCTCTCCGCAGACGGTAGCCTAACCCTGAATCCAACAACAGAGTGCTGAGGGGATTCAGGGCCATGCAAAACCACAGTGGACTCAGACTGTCGCCCTGGAATATACCCCGCTTGATTCTAATCGGCTCATCACAATCAGGAGGAACCGTACCACCTGGATATCTCAGGACAGTGGTCCACTGCCCCATACAAGACCCAAGGAAGTTGCATAAATTTGTATTAATTTTATACAAATTTAACACCCTCATGAGCCATGTGTGGGGCACCGAATCATAGGCCTTTTTATAATCTATCCAGGCAGCCGATAAATTCCTTCGGTTGTGACGAGCCTGTTGGCAAATGGTCATGTCAATGAGAAGGAGCTCCTTTGTACCACGGGACCCATTCATGCAACCTGTCTGGCCGGAAAATAGAATTTGATTAGAAGAAATATGGTCTGTAATTTTGGATCTAATAATGGAAGTCAAAACTTTATAAATAGTTGGAAGGCATGTAATGGGTCTATAATTTTTTGGTTCCGTGGTAACACCGGATTTAAAGAGCAGGTGAGTGACACCTGTCGTCATAAATGTTGGGAGCGATCCCCTCTCAAGCGCATCCTGGAACTGTGTTGCTAATCGAGCATGCGAACTTGGAAACCATTTTAACCAGAAGTTGTGCAGACCATCCGGACCCGGAGACTTCCAATTTTGGGTTGGACGAATCGCTGCCAGAACATCCTCTGGACTGATTAAAATGGTTTCCATAGCCGGTATTGCCTCGCAAGCTCGATCGACAACACCAAACCAAGGGGCTTCAGTGTGAGAGACAGGGGACGACCAGATATTCACCCAGTACTCACGCATTTCGTGAGCACTTGGCAGCCGCCCATCTCCCACACCTTGTTGGGAATTCTCCCAACATCTATAAACTCTTTTTTGGTCACTTTGGAACATACGATTTTGTTGGAAACGATCCCATCGCTTCCTATAGCGGCGAATGCGGTTCGCCCACGCATAGACTTTTTGTTTGTAGAAGTCTATGCGTTCTGTGACGCAAAGCCTATAATTCCGAGGACTTGTATTGGTCCCCGAAAAAGCCTGCGTCACAAAACGCATAATCTTCGGCCTGCTATTTCCTTCTCTGAAGGAAATTAGCTTGCCGATGAGAATTCGGGCCCCGTTGATACGGTCCTCGATCCTACGCTGCCAAGCAGGCACAGTCACAACACCTCGAGTGGCTTTAAAATCACTTGGAAATTTTACATTAGCCACTCGACATGCTGCGACGGCCGCGCAGAAAAGGATCGAATGCGTATCAACAAGATCCCGACTGGACTCCAAGTACGTAGGTAACATGGAGTCCAGAGCTCCCATCAGCGCCAAATTTCGTCTATGCGTCGGCAAACGCGGCAAGCGCGGTCTACAAGACGCGGATAGAGATACAAATTCCGAAATCGCACGTTCCAAAGCCCCTCTCAGACGTTGTTCATCTTGGGGACTTACATTGCTGTTCATGTTGTCCGTCAGATCGATATCAGCAGCAGGTGTTGGTGGTGTGTCTGCTGCTTGATCTATGGTGACGGACGGGACATTGACGTCCTGGACAACACATAAGTCCGAGCGCAACCGCTCAAGTACTTGATCATCCAACAACTTACGCCGCTGAATAAATCGTACTTGATCCGACAGTCGTTGGGATGACACATCAACTGTTGGTTCCAAAGCCTGAAACAGAGACAGCATTTTAGCACGATACGCAGTGAGTCTAGTTCCTCCCTTTGTTGCCCCAAAGTAGGCCCGCATGACATTCTCATTCAATTCTTGCGTCCATCTCATGCGGCGCACTACTCCACCGGTAGCGGGGACCGTAGGCGGGACACTCGGCCCCACAGGTCCCAAGCCCACCGCTGGAGGGGGTCGTCCTCTTCGCCGCGCAGGTCTTGGTGGCGGCGGGGACGACTGCAGCTCGCCGTGTTGGCTCGACGCGTCGTTGTCCGGCGTCACCTCGAACACATCCGAAGCCGACGCCCACGACGCGGAGCTCGACGAGCTGGGAGATCTTATGCGTGCGTTTCGTCTGCTGGCGCGTGATGTCATCGTGTGATCATTTTCAAATACGTTTTCAAAGATTTTATTCCAGTTTTGTGTTATTTGACACTGTCATCATTTGTCAATTAAATTTCGTTCTTATTTTCTTTAATAAATTGTGGCAAATACGATAAATACTCTTATAAAATACATGATTTTTGATAGCAATTGATTTTTCTTTAAAATAAGCCTAAAATATATGTTGTCCAGTAAATATATAATTAAAATCGATTTTTTACAATTTTGCACACGATGCGTCTTGGTGTTGCCAGAATATAATATTATTATTATTATTTATTATTATTATGGTCAATAAACGAATTTTATTTCATTTTACTTCAAAGTATGTTGCAGAAATACCTAGATTGAACTACCTTCACGGCAAAGTGAAATTACCATATTAAACTACGTGTATGTGGATTTTTTTGTTGGACGTAGTAGCTGATATTTTCATGAAGGACTTGGTTGGGACAGCGTTTTATACTGCGCCTATTTTTATCATCTGACCACGTTGGTTGCATTTTTAAATCACCTCAACTACCACTAACAGTTTAATTCAATTTTACGTGCATTTCGAATCCATAGAAAATCTCTTGCCGTTGCAAATGTTTTAGTTATCTGCAATCCTGATCAGATACTGAGTGTATCAAAGAAAAGATACACAGGGTATGTATGTAATATACCCATAAAATATTACTAGTGAATCTTTCCACCATCCAGAACAATTACCTACCGTGGGTTAACTTTTGTTTCAGAATAGTTTTTGTTATAGTTTCAGCATAAGTAGTCTGTAAGGAAAAACACTTGGGTCTGGAGCTGGGAAATGACTGTACTACGAGACAAATTTCAAATTCTACGCCGCCACGTCCCAAAAAGCAAAAACAGCTATAAAATGTTAAAAAATGCAAATTATTTCAATATTTAAATGGATATTTGCATTCCTGGATTTTGTAAATATTAAAATGTTAATAATTTACTATTTAGGCGATACGTAGTTGGCCGGGTCAGCAAGTATTTAATATGAAAATGTTTGCTATGCGTTAATTAATTATCATAGTTAATGTGTGCAGTTAATTGAAAATATATTAAATAAACCTTTGATTGTAGCCTTGTTCCGCGATGGATGCTTCGGCGGGGTTTCTTCATGGAATATCGTTTTGTGGTGTCGCAATCATGTGACGGAGGAATATTCTGGTCAATGACAATAAAAGATTGTAATATTGCTTTTAAAGTAGCGATTAAATAAAAAAATAATAATACAATTTTATAAATAATATTAATCATAAGCGTATATGCCCGTAAAATGAAGTGATAACCTACCAGAATTTTCTAATTGCTTTAGGACAACAATTTGTTTGTGCAGATATAGCACCCACATTTCGCCTTGTATGTTCCGTCCCACGATGTGATAGGCGGCGAGCCTATCGCTATATCGGGCACAAATTCCTGACTCTGGGCTGATATTGAATAGAAAAATCCAATATCACTTTGCCCAACCCAGGATTCGAACCCGAGACCTCAGCTTTGTAGCCGTATCGTATCGCAACTACGCCACCGAGGCAGTCGAAATATAAGAATATTAATATACGGGATAAATATTCTTAATTATTTCTTTACAGTATTTAAATTGTAAATTATAGTACCTATATTAACCATATGATATAGTCCAATGTTGTAGCATTGCACTATACTGTATCAGCCCATAGTGTACGTCCCACTGCAGGGCACGGGCCTACTCTACAATCCAGAGTACGATAGAGAGTGGTTAGGCCATATAGTCCCCCACGCTGGTCTAGTGCGGGGTAATAGACGGACATTACAAACCATAGAAATTCTCACAAATTCGCTAACAATGAATAAATTATCCAGATGCTACGAGAATTAGATATTTTCTAGATTTCGCCATGCGCCGTCTAAATTCCCAGTTTGTCGAATCGTAACTTAACCACACTATATAGCACTTGAAAATATATATTTTTTAATATCTCTTTTGTGGCTAATTTTGCAATGACATGGCTAACCTACATAATACAAAAATGCTGACCCAACACGTGCACCAAATACAGTTCATTTAAATATTTTATAGATTCCATTATTGAAGTGACAACCCCTCTCTTTTTATTTAACTATAAAAAAATCTCATAATTTGTTTATATCCCTTTTCGTATAGAATCACTTGTTTTAGCATTTTTGGCAAAAGGAACGAAAAAAGACGAGATAGGAGCAGCGGTTTAAAGCTTCCGGCAACCTCACTCTCGGAACGAAATACGTTTGGCGGAAAAATAGACATTGCGGTGATACCTACCCAGGCGTCTCTCATATGAGAAACCCACTACCAGTAAAAAAATTTAGTAGATTCTTTATGGTATAATATCATTTTAGTCGCGGCAGTTTATTGCCATAAGGTAATTTACTTAACGTATTCTATTATTTCTTGTCGACACTTTAATAATAATCTGCCCACACGAAGTAATATCTTTAAAAACAGATACAATATAAACTTGTTTCTGCAATTCCAAATTCCTATCGTTTTACTTTTTATTCTGAATCTATTACGTGTCCATTAGCTTTTCGTATTAAAGCAGTATCAACGGCGACGGCCTCCAAGCAAACAAGGGTATCTGAATAATTAAATATTTGTCGGGGTGTTCTTATGTAAGGCTCATATGCTAAAAAATTGTAAATCGGCCGTCAGTAATGTACGGGTAGTTGTAGAAGTAATTTTATTAAAGGAAACCCGATTGTGGTTCTATTTCACTACCCACAGTCAGACTGGGTGGGAGCATGACAGTTTGCAATATAAAGCGCGTCCGGATCGTAGACAAGGCAGATTCGAGATCCAGCAGTCCGCAGTGAAACAGTGACAAACGCGTGTCTACTAAAGTGTGTGTAAAGTAACAAGTTGTCGCAGATATTCGGATAAACCGTTAATCCGTTAATTATAACGTGTGGTGATAATTATAGTTAAATAATTAACACAATGGATTTTATTACCGTCATCCTACATCAGAAGTGGGATCGTCCTACGTTGTAGCCGCAACCGCTTGGTTATCGACATCAGCTGGCGCAGATTCTGACGTGAGTACCACAACTAATAACTTGAGGTAAATTATAACGACTGATGACTGTAATGTGTAGCTGTCGTGTGTGACTCTCGTGTGTGATTGTCATATTTGGCCCACGTATGTGGCTGTCATGTGTGGTTCACGTATGTGACTCACATGTGTGACTCACGTGTGTAGCTGTCGTGTGTCTTTCATGTGTGACTGCCATTTATGGCTATCTCATGACTATCAACATTTAGATAAAATTACTTCGTATAGAGAAGCTAACCCATAAACATGTCTCGTTCGATTTTGGTAAAACACTGAAACTAAGTCGCTGCAGCGTAGAACAAATAATTAGTCGTCTAACCAAACAGTATAACCATGCAGCGCTAGGTCGCTTTCAGGATGTAGTTTTCTCGCAACCAAAAGGTAGCTTACGCATTTTTGAAAGATTCGTGTGCGGTACATGCACTGCACCTAGGTGGGACACATTTCTCACAAAGAACGTCTTATCTAGTGTAACATTGATATCGATGACTATCAAATTGTACTACCTACATGAAGGAGTTATACGAAAAAAATAAACCTACTACTAGAATCAATCAAGAAAGATAGATGGGCATCTATTCAGCTTCACTCTTGGTATTGAAATGTGCTGCGGTGACTGCTTACCATCAGGTGACACACCAACTCATCTGCCTGCCTAGGCCATTAATTGTTATCAGGAGCAGTGACATGGAGCTGTGACTGGGTGCCCTGGAAGTTCCAAGACACCTGCATCTTCACAGGAGTGTTTCAAATTGGTGAGATCTTTCCATTTTTGTTTGAATTTGGTTTTGCCATTTTACTTTCGTTAATTCTTAGAGCAATTTAAGAAAATGTGACGAAGTGCGCAACAATAGAGATTACTTAAAGAAAACACGACCTTAAAGCAAAGGTACACAGATACCAATCTCAAAAAGGGATATTGCATTGTTCCAGACAAACTTCATGGACTCTATGATGAAAAGAAATGCAGACGGCAGGTGCAGAGCACGCCCCGCCGCGCCGGTCCGAACTGCTGTGTCGGTGCAGCAAAATCAATTCTTAATGTATTAAGACCTACTTAGTAGTTGGACCAAAAACAAGCCCACTGAGTTTGATTCGCTGGATCTACTCACATGGGTCGTGTCGCGTTATTTCCAGTGGTAAAGTAAGCCCGCTGAGTTTGTTTCGCCGGGTCTTCTCAGGACAGGGCCGCGTTGGATCCGGTGGTAATTTTAAAACGTTTATACCTACGTGACGTTTCGTATATCCTCATGGTCCAAGCAGCGACAGGGTGCCCGTGCACTCTTATTACTCCCGAAACATAGAATCAAGCTAGGCTCGATGACAATAATCGACCCACGCATTTAAGCTACTATTGATACCAAGAGTTTTTTAGAAATAGCATTTAGTAAAAGATTTGTAAGGTGAACGTTTTCATAGACACAGTTCACATGAAGTAATTTGATAATTAATAATTACTATAATTATTGAGAGGTTTCTTTGAGACCTGAAAAAAAAAAATACAGTCTGATCTGCCCAGTTATGTAAAGAAAAAGGAAATTTGTGTAAGCTAAAGGGGAATTATCCCGGTCTAGCACAGTTCGGTCCAGTTTTAAAACTGAAGGAACAATCTGCGCACTTGAATGGTTGTCTGAAGGGAATACTTTCCGGACTAGACTGTATAATAATTATTACCATTTTGCGAATTGTTATATTATGTGAACTGAGTCAGGATGAACGAACGAATTATTTCCTTAAATGATGTATAGACAGTAGACACACACACGAGGACGTGTGCTCGTCAGTATGGCCGTGTCGGGGTGTTCTTATGTAAGGCTCATATGCTAAAAAATTGTAAATCGGCCGTCAGTAATGTACGGGTAGTTGTAGAAGTAATTTTATTAAAGGAAACCCGATTGTGGTTCTATTTCACTACCCACAGTCAGACTGGGTGGGAGCATGACAGTTTGCAATATAAAGCGCGTCCGGATCGTAGACAAGGCAGATTCGAGATCCAGCAGTCCGCAGTGAAACAGTGACAAACGCGTGTCTACTAAAGTGTGTGTAAAGTAACAAGTTGTCGCAGATATTCGGATAAACCGTTAATCCGTTAATTATAACGTGTGGTGATAATTATAGTTAAATAATTAACACAATGGATTTTATTACCGTCATCCTACATATTTTATTCCTATAGCATTTGTGTATGAACGCTGATGGAATGCTGTTAATAAAACAAATAATTTATTCTGAAGAGACACTGCTCCATTGAACTGAATTTATTGGCTTTTTTATTATAAGCATACATATATACCGGGTATATTAAGAGTGCTACCGAAAATGAAGCCGGGTGGTAGTTTTAGTTACTACAAACTCAATGTAACTAAAAATTTCGCTAAGAAACGCGACAATATTTTTTTATTGTTTTTAAATGTCCTCGAGTTTAGGTGGTAAATCCATAGTTTTTGCTAAAAAGATAATTTAAAGTCTTGCACACCATAGCGTCTTTAAAAATAAAAGGGTGTACACTATTATTAAAAAAAAATGTATTTACCACCTTAATAAAACGATAGAAAAAAAATATATTATATAAAAAAAAATTGACACAGTTTTTTGCACAAAATTTAGTTGCATTGTGTCCGAAGTCACTAAAACTACCACCCAGCTTCGTTTTCGGTAGCAGTCTTGAGATACCCAATATATATGTATATGTGTATATTGTGTTAATAAATTAATATAGGATATGTACATACATATGTACATTTATGTATACATGTCGATATAGTACCATTACTGTAATATCTATATTATTCGTCCACCTGACGCTGCCCCAACTATCTCTTATATCTATCAAATAGTTTATTTAATTTATATCTTTATTGTACATAAATTTATACAAGAAAAGAAAAGAAAAAATAACTGTAGCTATATTTAAAGTAAGTACAATGAGCGGCCTTATAGGTATTAGTAGTAGTGTGTCAGAAATTATACTTTCTATTGTACTTTTATGTTCTGTAAGTTGTTTACTTTTGTTTTATATGTGGTATTCAATAAAGCTTTAAATAAATAAATGTAGATGACATGAACATAAATGACTGCAATAAATTATTTATTTAATTCATTGAAATAAAACTATTATTTACGGATTTTATCGCGAATTATTAATATATATTTTAAATTTAAATTAATAATTCGCGATAAAGTTATTATTAATTTATATTTATATTTTTAAAAATTATTAATTAAATAATTGTAAAATAAGGGTAATTGAATTGTAACAGTCACAGAGCGGACGACCAATACCTCAGTCCGCCCCGTGACCACGAAAGCTGTAAAGTAATCGAAACGTCGGGAAGTCAAAAATGTAAAAAATTAAACTAAATTCGCGATAAAATCCGTAAATAATAGTTTTATATCAATGTGTAACATTCGCCTAAATCTAAGAAACATTATTTAATTAATTTTTGCACTCTACAGCGAAACAACAAAGAAATCACAATTATTCTGCACTATTTCTCAACCTCGAAGACATGTTTCCTAAAAATATTATTTTTTTGTTCTACCTGATAATGATTAACTTTAATAAGGATCCTTACAAGTTTTTCATGAATTTTTAAGGCCGCAATAGACTAGCTTAGTAGACTATTATATAACTCCTCAAATTAATTCCTCAAATTTGATTCTTATAGTGTAATAATACAGCATATTTTATTTATAAAATCATCACAGTATGCAGATTTCGTTTTCATAAAAATGGAGCTCGAGATCTTTTTCAGAATTTATCGCTATTTCTCATAGCTTCGTATATATATAAGCACCCACGCTCATTGAAAACTTCAACCTTTATATATTACACATTTACTTTGTGAAACACAATCTTTATACTTAGAGAGATAAAATACAATTATTTTAACAACGTGTACGATGTCTTTCATGGAACGGTATGAGAATAGGTCAAAGCCCGATGTTATGAATAAAATTTAAGCTTAAGTTTCAACGTAAACAAATAGGTAGGAGGATTCTAAATATATACCCTATATTTTTAAATTTGTCATACTCGGATAAATTTCAACGCTTTTTATTGAAAGATCACAACGACGATACAATATTTTATAAAGTGACTCATAAATGTCTTTTTAATAATATTCTAATCCAAATGTAGTATCTGCTAACGACATAGATTATCCCACTGCTAGACAAAATATATTAGTTGGTCTCCTAAATTGCTTTCGTCGCTTCTTTAAGACAATTGAAAGTTATTATAGGACTAAGATGTGACCAAGCAATATTTTTCACAGCTTGTCGCGGGACACTTTACGAGTAAAAATATAAAACAGGTTTCAAAGGAAGAAAGGTCCATAAATTAGGGATAAGTAAAATAAACAAAGAAGTATAAATAAACCACAATAAAAATATATAATTTTCTCCTATTCGTTAACTCAGATTTTATTCCATAATATTCGACATGTATTAATTATACTACACAAACGAACATACATTGAATTAATAGTCTTACCATTACTTTTCTTTTTAGCTTCGCCATAATCGGGTAAAAACTAAAAGAAACCACGCTAAGTCATTACAGTAAGTAGGACTACTTAAAATCACGTAAAGTTAATTTACTTAAGTCTGCTTGGTGAGCTACGATTGTCCAAAAGGGTCTAATCATGCAATCGCGTGTCCGACTGCGGCCGGATTAGTGCTGTAGCTCAAATGGCGGCCTTAGCGGGCAATTAGCCAACTTTTATTGAATGGAGTAAGTGCTTTTTGAGTGCACTACTCTTACTGAAAATTCAAATAAATCGTTAAGTATTAAATGATGTAACATTGTTCATTCATTTAAGGGTTGTTATTTTTGATTCGGGTGGCGCAGTTGACGTAAGGTGAGTTTGTTTTATAAGTCGTAATATAGTGGGTGAGATCTTGGGTCTGAGTCCTGAAAGATGCAGCTTTAATGAATTGTGTGAATTATGCGATTATTGGTTTAAAACAGAAAATCCATACAGTAAAGTAACATTTAAAACAAACAAACATTTAGAACAAAACATTAATCTATAACAAAAGTTATAAGATGAGTGATGAGTTTTATTAGTTTCATCTATATACTACATATGTGGGAATAGTTCCGTAAGGGGTCAAATTAAATAAAGATCGTCTTGATAATCTTGAATATATTATCGTCTTAAATAAAACTCGTCTTCACATCTTACGTCTTCAGTCCTTCACGTCTTCCATCGTCTTCCAGACTGTTCTCTTCTATTCCGTCTTTGCATACATCAACATCTTAATCATTCATCCTCGTACTCTTTCCATCTTAAATACTTTCATTAGTCATCTCTCTCACACAAACCACGTTCCATATCAGTCATTCGTCAACGTTCCATTCTACTCATCTTTCTTCTTAACATTCAAATCCTACACATATAATGTTATATAGATATACTATATACTGTTAGTTATAAGATTTTATTCTGTATTGTTAGTTATGAGATTCACGGGATCCCACAGGCAAATTGCAGCAGCAGTTTTGTGGGGCAAAGTATTTAATTGTACTGTTTTTAATTTTGTAAATGTTTGTAATAAATAAATAAAAAATACAGAAGGATTTAAGACAAGGCAATGGCCAAAGTAAATTATAATCTGAATTGCCGACCTCTTTACTAAAATGAAATTACTTATTGATTACCGGCACAAATACTAATGTAATTTGTTTGAAATAAACAAACATTTATTCCGTAAAAGACGTATTTAAATGCGAAAGGAGAGTACCTACTTTAAGTCTTCAAGTTTTAACCTTACCTTTAAGACGTAGCTAACAAATGACTCAATAAAAATGACACATGACCTAACCCGAGGAATTTTACGACTATTGGACTAGCACTCTACCAGGTTTGTGTTCCCCATACTAATAAACTAAGGTATTTTCCTATTGTACTCCAATAGTATTTTTAGCTAAGTTTGTGGGTAGTATAAAAACATATGAAAAAGAAACTTAGAACCTCAGGATATGTTCTGCAGGCTAAGTAAGATATAAAGAGTGGGAGAAATAAATAAAGTAAAACAATAGCCATTGTATTTTTTATAATAATAACATGAACAATTGAGTTTTTCTAAAAAATTTTTTTTCGTTTCCGTCTTCCGACTTGTTTAATCTGTCGTATTTTTAAACAGAAGTCTACAAAATATATTAAGTTATGACATATATATATATTTTTGTTCTAACCATAAGGAAAAATACATACTTTAACATAGATATGACAAAGTTTTTACATTAAAAGTTGTTACAGATAGAAAAATATCAAACTTGTTGCACAATTTTTTTGATCCATGTCTTTCAACCTATTAAGAACCTGTATCTCAAAAGTCAGTGATACAGCTTTGGCATTTATAATTTGTTTAAAAAAAAAAACAAACGGATGAATCTTCAGGGCGTGTATCGAAGCAGGAATTAAAAGATTTCCGCCCTTCGAAGTGGAGTGAACTGTTCTCCGCTTTTAGTCGATTGATCCATCAGTGCAATATCCTGTGCCGAGATGGAAGTCATTTTTCCCAAGCTCACTACACTAAGAAACGGGTACGAGTTAACTGATTGCCGGTTCTTTAGCGTCTCGTCTATTTTACCCGACATTTACCCTCTGCTGTTTTCATTCGGTGTGTATTAGTTAACAGGAAACTTGTTCCAGAAACTTGGGATGAAAACGTATGCTGTTACTTTCCTAATGCGTATAATGAATGGTACTAATCATACGTTGTTGTTCCTATTACAATACATAGCAATTACATCAGTATCATATACATAAAAAGTTATGCGCTAGATTCGAACAAGTTAAATTCTACATAAATACCGAGTATATCAAGACTGCTACCTAAAACGAAGCCGGGTGGTAGTTTTAGTGACTGCAAATACAATGCAATTAAAAATTTAGCAAAAAAACGCGACAATTATTTAAATATATTTTTTTTAAATATCATCGTTTTTGAGTGGTAAATCCATAGTTTCTGCTAAAATAATAATTTAAACTCTTTTAAAGCTTAGAGTATTTATAAATAAAAGGGTAAACACTATTACTTATTTTAGGAAAAAAATATATTTACCATCCAAATACAACAATATGAAAAAATATCGGTTTTTCTGTTTTTTCTATTGCATTGTGTCTGAAGTCGCTTAAACTGCCACCCGGCTTCGTTTTCTATAGCAGTCTTGATATACATACATACATAAACTCACGCCTTGTTCCAAGAAGGGGTAGGCAGAGGTGCCAGGGCATCCACATTTCGCCTTGTATGTTCCGTCCCACAATGTGATAGGTGACGAGCCTATCGCCATATCGGGCACAAATTCCTGACTTTGGGCTGATACTGAATAGAAAAATCCAATATCACTTTGCCCAACCCGGGATTCGAACCCGAGACCTCAGCTTTGTAACCGTACCGTAGTACAACTACGCCACCGAGGCAGTGAGTCAGTCAGTCATGATATACCCTGTATAATAGTTTTATGTAGTTAATTGATATTTTAAAATAAATTACTGTGGCAGCCCATATACGTCTCACTGCAGGGCATTGAGAGTGGTTAGGCCATATAAACCACCCAGTAGCCTACTGCAGGTTGACGGACCTTGTATTCCATAGAAATTCTTACAAATCGCTGTGGTATGCAGGTTCCTCTACGATTTTCCTTCACCGTTATAATGCTTGGTGATTGACTATGAATGACTGAAAAGTCAAAGGTGTGCTCAGGGTTTCCAATCCGTGAACATCCTGACCACCATACTATTTTAAGATTAAATTATGATGTCATTTTTGTGTGTCGTTGTTTCATGGGATTGGAAAAACGCAATTTAGCTCTGATCATTAAATAAAACATGAAAATCTATCACATAATTTTTATTTAGAGTTAGAAATTCCAAATTTAGTATTCCAATTCACTTTAAAACCCGGCTTTATCTCAAGAAAAGCGTTTTAACATTTAGGAAACATCTTCTTTCTAAACCATTAAACAATGCAGTTTACAGTGCGAGTGTAGTCAAGAATATGAATAAAAAACCCTGTGTCCATAGCAAGAATGTTGCTGGTGTAGTTACGTCGACGCCGTTAATGATCTAAAACAGCGCGCGGACTCCGTACATTTTGCTTTGTTTGCATTACTAGTGCAGTCTTCTATCGCTTCTGTTATATAACATTTTAAATTCCCATTCCGATGTTTTATCAATGAGGCGGAAAAATTATCTTAAATCGTCCTTTTAGAATGGAAAATAAATTATATATCGAAGCTTTTATGACAAATATATTCTATTTTTATACTTGCGAAAAACCCGATGGTATATGCAGTCTATTCCCATACTGCGACCAGTTAACACAAACTGAAACCGAAACCTTTTTTTTTTCTAGCGGCTCGGCCCAGCTCATCACGGGTCAAAAAGTATCTGCACTTTTTGACTCCAGCCTATATCAGAAACATATTTTTATGTGTACTAATAGGTGACTGATATCGTCTTCTTATTTCCCAACCCGTGGCGTTACATACCGCCCTTTCCAATTAGAACTTACTAAGAGGAACAATCCCGTCATACATAATTGTAACGTACCTTTATTCATTTACACAGAACTCATTTAATTACCCATCCAACACAATAATCATGTTTCAATTCGTACTAGTAGTTTACGAGAAAAGTGGGCACACACAAACAATCTCTTCAAAATAAATTAAAAATTAGTATATATATATATTCGAGCACGATAAAGCGACTGCACTGCCCTTCAGTAATGGTAATGCAGTCGAGACAGAGCATCAAATGGCATGCCAATCGACACAATTATGCCGGCCCGATAAGCTGTATCTTCATGGCACGATGAAAAGACCCAGCATTATAGGAAGTCTTGCGTATCTAAGACGGGACTACAACCATCGTATGTGGTAGCCACTGTCTGGACGAATAAACCACTGACCGCTGTCTAAAGGGCCTCCGGATATGTCAATGAAATAAACGCAATAGTAAAGCTGTTACCACACGTCGGTTCTCTATAAATTATGTTTTTACAGCAGAGACCATCAATTCAAACAAAAAATTGTGACAAAGCAAGGAAGAAATTAAATCGATTGAATGGAAAATTCATTTTTACCGATTTTTACTTTATTTTCTTATTTTCCGCCACGAGTCAGTCAGTCAGTCTAGTTTAGTCTGCAGGCGTTTATATTATGATGGTCCGAAGGGACTGCAGACTATGGGAGATTATTTTCTTCTACTCAAAGCTTTTAACATATGCGTTTGAAATTCCTTCCGGCAAACATTAAATCTGGTTCTGCGTATTAAAAATAATTATTTACGAGTACAAGTTGCAAGGCAAACATCAACATAAAATCCTCAAAAGGCGACCTAAACAGGTGAGCGCGCACGAGTAACTTCTTTAGACGAAATTAATGCCGGTCATAAGTTTCGCCAAAAGAAACGCGGAAATGACGCCACGTTTAAGCCGGTCACTTGTGGGAATGGACGTCCTATATTAATTTTATATTTTTTTGGAATAAAGTTACAAATTTAGAAAATCATCATCTCTGCCACAGGAAGTCCACTGCTGAACATATGCGTCCCCCAAGGATCTCCAGAACGCCCTGTTGTAAGTGGCCTGCATCCAGCGACTTCCTTCAACTTTAGCCAGGTTGTCTGTCCACTTGTAGGCGGGCGTCCGTCATTTCGCTTGCCTGTTCGTGGTCTCCCCTCTAGAACTTTTCGGCCCCAACGGCCATGAAAAATATTTTGTCACAATTGTCAATTAACAGATTGACATGCAATCGATTAGATCAACAGCAATTGCTGCTGGTTTAATTACAGTAATGGACATTGAATAGGTTTTAACCACAGCTGAATGCGCCGAGTGCAATGTATAGCATTTCAGGAAATAGGAACGTTATATATTCAATTAATGGAATTCAAAACCGCAAATACTGATTAGAAACTGTGAAGTAGTTTGGAACACATGATTATTGATCAGTCGTTGTGTTTAATTTAAACGCTTTATAACAAGCCACAATAAATGAAAGGCGATAATATATTAAAATACCAATTCATTTTAGAATAACTGTATAATATAGTACATCGGAATTTCACTGCTGGTAGGTCTCTTATATGTGAGAGGCTGCCTGGGTGGGTACCACCGCAATGTCTATTTATCCCGTCAAACAGCAGTTTAAATGCACTGTTGTGTTTCGGATTGAAGGACATTGTAGCAAGAGTAACTACTGGACATATTGAGACTTAACGTCTTATGTCTCAGGATGGCGAGCGCTGTGGAATGCCAAGCATTGCTTAGTAAATCAAGGTGTTTTTTGGTTTTGCATCTGTACATGAGCGGTTGCATCGCTTACCATCGGCATGCTCGTCATGCCAGTCACTGCAATTAAAAAAAATACACCTAAGTCACGCCCAAAAACCTGAATGTATGATTGCTATGATTATAGCAGAAAATCGAATTTGGTGACTTCGGTGATTTTATTTCTACCTCGAAAAATGTTTTTTTTTTTTATATAAATAATAATCAATAAATAACACCTAACAGTCACGTACATAGTCCTGACCCCACACTAAGATCGAGTCTTGTGACATGGGTATCAGGAACTACGAATACTTCTGACTTTTAAAAGTATTTAAAAATATCAGAGAAATAAGATAGAAATTTAAAACAAAGTATATCTTTGATCTTTCACAAAGTCCACGTCAATCTATACCGGAGGATAACGTTCGAATATATGGACGATATTTAAGCTTCGTTCACGTGGCGATCTATTTGGAAGTTTGCCAAAATCACCTGCATGCGGTATACTTTCAGTAAATGTGTAATCTCACTTGCTAAGTCTTTTATTATAGGTGTATTCTATTTTCACACTCAATTGTTTAGCGTTTAAATAGCTTGAGGGCCAATAATTATATATTGACAGCCTCCGTGGCGCAGGCGGTTAGACGCCGCCTGTGAAACGAGAGGCCGCGGGTTCGATCCCCGCACCGAGAGAAATGTTTGTGCGGCCAACAAATATTTCTCTCAGGTCTGGGTGTTTGTGAGACCGAAAAGTCTCTCGTAGTCCCTGATACCCACGACACAAGACTCGATCTTAATGTGGGGTCAGGACTATGTATGTGACTGTTGGGTTTTATTATTTATTACTAGTAATATTACGTAATAGCATAGCGTTCAGCCTATGTCAGCTCAATCAGACTAAGGACATTAGTATTATAACATAAAAAATGGAATAAAATATTAATATCATAACATATAAGTTAGATAAAGAATTGCTGAGACATTTCAGAAAAATTGCGCGTAAAGATTACGCATTAATGCTACATTGATCGTAAAGATAAACTGTTGCTATGGGGCGAACATCGAAATCGCAAAAAAAAAAAAAAAAACTGATTTTGCCAACCTGATCATGAGGTACCAGGTGTAAGTGTTGTACTACGAAGCTTGTGTTGTCTCCGTGAATTGCATGTATATAGTGCTGCTTTTAAGATTACCTTTTTTCTTTTTATATTAAGTTATTTCAAGCATTATTATTATTTGTTTGACGCCCGTGATATCACGTCACGGCCTCACGGAATACCAGCGCAGGTAATACCAGTACATGCTGACTGTGGTCCGTTTTTGTAACCATTTTATGTTAAACATTCTAGTTAGGTTATTGCTACTAAGTCTTGTTACTAAAAAATAATTTTGTGTCTTTCAAAAAAAATCGTTTTAACCTGCAACATTTATGGAAAAGGCGATTTGTTTTCGTGATTTCAGGGTCGGCCTCATAGTAAAAGTTGTTCATTATTTTAAGATGATTAGCATTCTCCTTTCGGCTTTATATACCCTTTTGACTTAACTATTATTGCTTGTCATTTCTAAATAAAACAATAAACAATATTCAACCTACGTGAATCTACGCCAAAAGCTAGACAACATCCTAAATGCAAACCAAAGAGAATTTCGGTCTTACCGCGCAATTTGTAAGCAACTAACTTGGACGTTCTTACTGAAATTCCTTGACCCATTTACGAATACTGTGTCGGTTCACAGGCCGTTTACTAACAGATGTGACAATTTTGACAAGAACACTTCGCCTAATTGATATGGGATTTCAATTAACCTTTATAAATTGTTAATGAGAATGTTTAAATGGCTACTGAATACTGAGAAGGACGAAATGATTATATGCTGGTAATATTTGAAGTATTTAGGCTTGCGGTTCTTCTTGGGCTGGTTCTGTATTTCTGTAAATATAATACATATTAGTGGCAATAGAATACTTTATGATGACGAACTTTTGATCGATCTTATAATTAGAATGTATTTTTGTCAGCATTACAATGAAATTTCGTGTTTTGCAATGGTAGCAATTTTATTTACAAACTTAATATATCCAATACTACACTATTTCTCCCGCCAAACAGCAGTTTAAATGCACTGTTGTGTTTCGGGTTGAAGGACTTGGTAGCCAGAGTAACTACTGGACATATTGAGACTTAACGTCTTATGCCTCAGGATAGCGAGCGCAGTGGAATGCCAAGCATTGCTTTGTAATTCAAGGTGATTGGTTTTGCTACTCATGAACGGTCGTATCGTTTACCATCAGGCGAACGACATGCTCGTCTCGCCATTCAAGGCAATAAACAAAAAAAAATTGGCCACATTTTGATAAGTAAAAGTTTTGGAATGTTGTTTCTGATGTATTTATTTTTATAATTAATATTAGTACATTTATACAATATTAGACAATATATTATAATGTTGCGCATTAGATTCGGAATTCACTGTTTAAACTGATAAAGGTCACTATTGTATTTCTAATTCAAGAAATCTCATTTGACATTTCATACTTTTATCATAAATAACTTTGTGAAGACGTAACTCACACAATTTCAATAAAACTTTCCGTAAAACCATAGAATTATGAAGCTATTCTTATTTTATTACAGGATTTACAATCCATAATAACTAAATTTAAATATAAATCCTTTAAATAAAGCAAAACAACCATTTTAAACAACATACTTTTTTACTAGACGTCATTACAAAGTCACGTCGTTAGGTCTTCCATGTGTAGAGTTGAGACTATGCAAACGGATTTGTATACGCATAATCGGTAAAAATATAAAAATAATCGAGCAATTTTAATCCAGTTGTTTTCTAATTTTAAAAAGTGCTGAATTATCAGCTAATAACAAGCATACTATCACGGAACAACCATCAGTAAATAATGTAATAATAATTTTAATAAAAGGCAATAATTTAACAATTTAATAATTTAACAATAATTTTGTGTATGTGGTGGCCTGTTGGTAAACGGACTGCTGAGACGCGGCTGCCCACATGTTCACGGTGGTCGCGGGTTCGAATCTCAGGGCAGACCTCTGACTTTTCGAAGTCATGTGTGTATTGATAATCAGTCACCACGCACTAAAACGGTGAAGGAAAACATCGTGAGGAAACCTGCATACCATAGCGATTTATAAGAATTTCTATGGTATGTAAGTCCGCCAACCCGCACTAGGCCGGCGTGGTGGACTAATTGATGTAGACGAGATTCGAAGATTTGAGATTTAGAAGATTTTGTTCCTTAATACTAAAGTGACTTATGCAATTGTGGATGTCTCATTAGGATAAAGATGTACATAAAAAAAAACGAAATAATGTAAACTAAAAATATAAACTGTAATCGATTAAGAAATACAAACAAATAGTATCGATATCTCGTTAATAATCGGATATTGTACTAACCGATTTATTTGACATCATCCCTATTTCACAATTTTGAGTTATGTCAAATGGAACTTTTATAATTAGATAGATAGTAAACGCCTCTATTCTATGTAATGTATAATATAGATGACGTGTGTAACTTGCACTCGACTAGCTATCCCCATTTTTTTGGCCGTACAACTCCCGCACTAGAGGTAATCATTTGTCTGATACACATTTGATACAGTTCGAGAGCTAAGCCAAAGTCTCACCACAATACAGCTAGTCAAACGCCTATTGCACTACAGAGGCTGTTAAAATATTATAAATTGAATCATGGTTACTGTAAGCCGTAAAAATAAAGAATCACCCATTGATTACAGTCTATGGATAGAAGTACATTTTGAAAAACCGTTTACCGTGGAAAGTATTCAATTAAATTGATGGCGTCTAAACGATGAAATTGTTTTTTCTTTATTTTTATAAAACTTTCTGTCAACTTTCAAAACCTTGCGAGCAACCACTAATTTCAGTAACGGTCCACTAGAGATGTATTGGAGCGCGCGCACCACTTACGTCGGTACACTTCACGCTTTTTCCGCCCTGTCCATACATTTACGTCAATGAAGCACCACCGTTTTATTGTATTGCATGAAACAAATCGAACAAATGTGTAAAGAAGTGAAATGACCTACGATTTCAATTTACAAACCGGAATTAATCTTATTAGCTTACATTATATAATTTTAATATTCGTTCACGCGTAATAATGGTGTTATATTGAAATAACTGCTCCGCGACAAAAAATAATATACCTATATATACTTATAATTTCTGTTGCCATTGTTGCTTAATTTTTGAGTGTATTTAATTTCGTTTCATTGTTTCAGTGCATTTCATTACTGGCCTACCTGCGGCTATGCCAATATTTCAACTATTTTATTTTTTTTATTTTTTCATTTTTGTTGATTGGTTTTCCATGAAACATCAGCACGCTGGGTTATACTCGATTCTGATAATCCTACTACAAAAGAGTAAACAAATTCGTCATTTCAGCACGATTGCTGAATACAGTTTGCAACGTTTTTTAATTTTTTTATAATATAGGGTTTTTTATACGAAATAATAGGAAACGAACGTAATATTTTGACTGGAACAATTATTGGAAAATCCTCATTAGCTGGTTAATTATTTGCATTGGTAGTGCGCAGTATTTTGTTTTGAAGGAAAACTTGCTCAGGTTCTTACCCTTGACTTGGGGACTAAGCTATGTATGCGTGACGAGAGCGTTACGAAAATACGTGTTCGGGCGAGGCCAACTAAGTGCATTTATAGATTTGAGGTTAATTGTTGCTATGTATTTTTTTTTACATACATACATACATAAACTCACGCCTTTTTCCCAGAAGGGGTAGGCAGAGGTGCCAGGGCACCCACATTTCGCCTTGTATGTTCCGTCCCACGATGTGATAGGTGGCGAGCCTATCGCCATATCGGGCACAAATTCCTGACTCTGGGCTGATAATGAATAGAAAAATCCAATATCACTTTGCCCAACTCGGGATTCGAACCCGAGACCTCAGCTTTGTAACCGTACCGTAATACAACTACGCCACCGAGGCAGTATTTTTTTTTATTCTTGACAATTTTCTATGATAAACATACATAATATGGTGACTAAGGATAGACTGATATAAAAATTTGTCATAAAAGTGACTTGTATCTTAATAATAAATATTGCTTTTTACATGTGTACATAAGTAGGTACAACACGCATATGTTTCGTATTTTCATTTCGTTCTCAAACAATTATATGAATTAATATTTTGTTCACACCATTAAATATTCTACGTTTAAAATGAATAAAATTGTACTTTCATTTTAAATATCACATTTTGTGATTTTTTTGGGTGAATTACAAATGATGACAATTTGCTTTCGAAAACATTTGTATCTAATTTTATCTTTCTCATGTCATAAGCCTATTGTCACAGTCTTAATAACCGTGGTTTTGAAGTTATTTGTAAGACTGAATAACAACAGCAATAATTGATGTATCTGATGATGTAAATTCCAGTGAAAACAGGTCACTGATTTATACAATTTACAATTGCGGTGCGAAAATGCTGCACATATTGTAACATACTAAGTATATTTTAGGCGAAAACGCCGGCCGGCAGATCCTCCAACAAGAGCAATGTAATCAAAAGTAGTGGGTGTAGCTATTCCAGAACTCACTAATCCCATTTAGAACCCAGTATTGATTAGCGAGAGAGAAAAAAATAGCAAACCTTTATCCGCAGCTGTGGATGTGAAAAGTTCGTTTTGGCCTCCGCCAATTGTTTTATCTTAGTTCGTGAATTTGTAATCAATAGTGGAATGTGATTACGAATTGATAAATTTGTTCTTGTTTGTGTTATTGCAATGAATGGTGAGACGAGCATGCTGATTGCATGATGGTAAACTATACCACCGCTCATGGACAGTGACAAAGCAATGACAAAACAATGCTTTGTATTACTTAGCGCTCGCCATCCTAAGACATGAAATATTAAGTCTCAATATGTTCAGTAGTTACTCTGGCCACAATGTCCTTCAAACCGAAAACAACACTGCTTTTACACTGCTGTTTTGCGAGAGAAATAGAAATTACGGTAGTACCTACACAGGCGGCCGCTTACATATAAAATACCTACCACCGGTATAAATTATTTCAAACCTAAGTAACAGATTACATTCGTATTTATGACGGTACTTTTCATGAACTGATTTCATTGTTACACTGATTTCACTCTTTGTAAGATGTGAGTAACTGATAAAGCGGCCCGCCATTCAGGTTATAATTTGACTGCTGGTCATTGGCTCACATATGGGAGACCTTCTATTAAAATAAATATACCCAAAAGTCTTCCAACAGTCTTGTGTCGTGAGTATTAGGAAACACGATACTTTTCGGTCTCACAAACACCCAGAGTCGAAATAAATACCTGAGGATCACACAAATAAGTTTCGCTGCGGTGATCGAACCCGCGGCTTCACGTTACTCACTTGGCATCTAACCAACAGCACCACGGAGGCTGTCTGAAAAAATGGTATTGTTTATTGATACTTTTTTACACCTGACGACAAAGCGCCTACGCACCAGGTATGATAAGTGTACTTCAGGGAGGGTGCCCTCGAACATGAGAGGGATATTTCCAGCTGGTCGGAGTTAAAATTATACCGGCCTGATTGCATCCGGCTATTTGTAACATGAGCCCGAAACGGGACATATGTGGATCACTATTACGATTTTCTAATCCCGTTTTATCGTGGACGACATCTACTTCGAAACGAATATTCTAATTCTAGTCTAGTTATTCCATACGTAAGTCAAAATAGTGCTTCTATTTGTACATTTTCTCCATAAAATAATGAATAAATAATTGGGGAAAACAATTGTTGTCATGTTATTAGCAAAGATTAGTATTTTTTGTATCACGAGAGAAAAGCTCTTAAACTTTCTTTCTGGTACATCGGTGGAGGCCGAATGAATGGGATATGCCTATTTCACTGGTTTTTAAGTTATAAAAACCGACAGATTTCTTTTGGTTTTGATTGAAATACGAATGTTTTGATTTCATAAACCGCTGAATGAAATCTTTATACCTTATATTTTGTTTTTATGCGGCCTGAACTAACACTTAGGATTTAATCTTATTAAAACATAGGATAATTCTATGTTTTATGTATTATACATTTTATGAAAAGTCGAAAAAATAAACAATAAAGAACATTTGACGAATAATTAGCGATGTCCATAATAAAAACATGACGAATCTGGATTTTTATAAGATCAGACTCCATAGAAGCATAAATCCTTTTAAGTGTTACTATGAACATTTTTATAACGAAGATTCCAAATTAAAGCAAAAATTGTGCGGTAAAACTTACGATACAATTTCTGAATATATGAATTATAATAAGGCTTGGGAATAAAATAAAATAATAATGAAGTCTTCCAGAGCCAACGGGTTTGTATCCTCTGTACAATATTATTCCAACTTAGTAAGATATATATTTTATATTAACATATTTCATTTTAGCTCAGCAAGCAATGTGGATATGTCATGCTCGCTCAAAAGTCTGTGCTTGCGGCAGCGTTATGTGCCAGGTTGGTGACTTCTATAACATGGTAGAGGAGTCCGGTAGCTGGCGCGTGCGTCATACTCGTGAACGGTGAAACGTGAGCGTCATACTCGGTGTAACGTGATTTGCTTACAATGTAATTGATTGATTATTGATTGATATTTAAGGCTTTCACAAATCGCGGCTTTGACGAAACAAAGTGGACTGATTTTTCATTCTGAACGACTTCGCTTCGTTATACATTTTTCAGTGCTTATAAAATATTGGCAATATTATTATTGTACAGTATTATTCCTTCTTTTACTTTCTTTTTCAGAACCACGTGTGCTTATAAAAGCACAGCTTTGTCACCAACTAAGAGGTTCGCTAGACGGAACTTATTTTTGCCGCACCATTAAGCTATGAAACATTTTGTCCGTCCGCATGTAATGACGGGTCCTTCCGCTGTAGCGTGAAGAGGCAGTTAAGTAGGCCAGTATAATTATGTCCTTAATGGTATGAGATTACTGTCTGTTGCTCTCTGCTGAGACGCAATAATTAGTAGAGACGTCGAGAGTTTTCAAAAATCTATTATATACTTAGATTTAGTAACGTTTTGTATCATCTATATAATCACCACAGCAAATGTATTTATCTTTAATTTTATAACTTTGAAATATTACCTATTATTATGCTAATATATCATTTTATATGCCTACATTTCTACCTCTAAACTAAACACCTCAAGGTCTAAAAACTTAAACTGCGTATTTGTTTTTTGAAACTTATTGTATCAGCCCATATACGTCCTACTGCAGGGTACGGGCTTCCTCTACAAGCGAGAGATACAATTAAGAGGTGGTTAGGCCATTAAGAGGCAATTAAGAGGTGGTATAGATCACTCTGGCCCAGTACGGATACTACGTATATACGTCGGACTTTATATAGCAAAGGAATTCTTACAAATTCGCTATAGTATGTAGGTTTTCTCACGACTCTCTTCACTGTTATACTACGTGGTGAATAACTATATCAATAAATAATGACTCTGAAGTCAGAGGTGTGCCCTGGGATTTAATGGGATCTGTTCTATTTACTATTAGGCCGCCACGCACTTTGTTAAACTTGTAATCATATAATTAAATACTCTGACCAATCGATTTATTAGAATCTGTACTACCCTTTTCTTGGTGCGAAAAATTTAGAGACTAAGTCATTATAATATGGTAAATTAACAATTATAGAAGGTAATTTTATTACTAAGTCCATGGTTCCCTATCAGAAACAAAAGCTTGTACATACGATTATATCAGTATTGCGTCAGAACATTTTTTTTAATTCGTAATATTAACAAACTAAAAAAAAACAGTTTTTTAAAAACAGTTAATTAAAATATTTATATTGCTCTACAAAGCTGTTGCTGCATTTTGCCTGTGGTAACCTCGTGAACCTTTGAATTAACGTTGTAAAATAAGTGCAAAAACCACTTGAACATTTACAATAATGAATCATGATTGTGGATTATAGTGAATCTAAAGTGGTATATACCATATTATTCCGTGTAATACCAAGAAGGATATTGGCAAATCGTACTCCGTACGTTTGAAGAGGTTTAAAATAAAAGAAATATATCTTTAGCATGATAAAAAAATACCGGTCAAGTGCGAATTGGTCTAATGAACTTTGAGTTCAGTACGTAGTACTGAGTTTGTTTTATATATTTATATAAAACACAAGTTGTTTAGGGTTATTTATACAGGTAAGCAGCTTTAATATAATTTTATTTCAAAAATATAATCATTTCGCCATAGCGATTTGAGTCAAATGAAGCACTTTTTGGCTCAATTTCGAGGGATGAGCCGTAATTGACCTAATTGCTGGGCCAGCAGCCATTGTGCGCTCGATTTAGAAGTCGATCCACGTCTGAGAAAATTTGTGTAATTCCTTTTGCCCTAATCCCATACAAAGTGTCTGCAAAATCGTCTACTTCAGGCCGTATTTCTCACTAAGTGTTTTACAGTGATTACGACTGATTGAAGCGTAAATTAGACAATTTATTTAATTACTTTGCCAACTTATTTCATCCATTATACGATAGTTCTTTCACATAATAATCGTATACAGGCTATGTCAAGATTGCTTCCCCTTTACGAATTACACCAAAGTTCATGATATTATCCTCTGTTTGTAAAAAGTGTTAAGGCGAAGTCCATGAAAGATTTGTTGTTGTTAAAAATGTTTTTATGGTATAAACTGTTATCTATGTAATCAACGACGAAACAAAAAAATATGTGTATGTTAAAATCTTGTTTTTTACCTATTACAATTGGTTTTATACAAAAAAGTGATAATAAATACACATATTTAAAGTCTTTGATCATCCCACAGGAACAATATATTTTTGCGGATAAAGACTATGCGTTAATTCAGGATAATGGGTACTCCCATACCAAATATCATCAAAATCTTTCAAGCCGTTTGAACGTGAAGAAGTAACAAACACAAACTTTCGCCTTTATATTAGTAGTAGGATCCACTAAAGCTACTCCAAAACATTTCGCAATCAATCTAACATGGGTAAAAGTTAGTGGGATATTTGCAGACATGAAATACAGAAAAAGGGACCTATGAATAAAGCAGAAATGTGACCATCGAAATCTCAAGGGCCACTTTTATAAGAGCTTATCCACTTACTTCACCGCGTCTTGATATTCCTGTCATATCAAACATACGATCTTGTTTTCTAAAAGATAACTAAAATATACAAAGAGGAATATTATCCGGAATGAATTAATGAATCTGTTTACTACCAGTATTTTTTACAAAAAACTTGCTATATTGCTGCCTCGGTGGCGTGGTTATAGTACGGTACGATTATAACACTGAGTATCGGGTTTGAATCCCGGAGCGGGCAGTGATATTGGTGTGTCTAGTCATTATCTAGAATTTTTGCCTGCATCATGGGACGGAAAATGCATGCCGAAATGTGGGTGTCCAGGTTCCACCTGAGCCTTTTTTTTTGGGAGAAAGGCGAGTGTATTTGTGTAGTTTACATAATTTGATATTAATAATTAAGTAATTTATATTTCTCTAGAATGAGAAGACATAGATGAATTTTATAAATTTCTAATCTAAATTATTTTTATTGTAAAGTCGGATTCAAGTTTAGCTTTACTTTTCCACTGTAATTGAAGAATAAAAGTTTTAGCAATAAAATTGTAGAAGTAAAAAAATATTCGACTCCAAGTACTTTTTAAGATTCTTGAATTTTTTACTGCAGTAATTTTACGAACTTACACCACAAATAAATTGTGTAGAAGTTGTTTGATGATGATTAAATTTCAGTTGTCCCACAGGTTTGGATTATTCAAAATATTTTATGCGGCGCGGCGCGTAGGTATCTTTTGTTAATACATTTATTATACTTAGGTGCTTAAATAAGTATAATAAATGTGTTAACAAGGGCTCGTTTTATATTATTTATATTACTATTGGAGTAACTACTGGACATATTGAGACTTAACATCTTATGTCTTAAGATGGCGGAATGCCAAGCATTGGTTTGTAATTTAAGGAGTTGTTTAGTTTTGCTACTATTTATGAACGGTCGTATCACTTACCTTCAGGCGAACGGCATGCTCGCCATTTGTATATCTAAAATGTAATAAAAGTTGGACAATATGTACACAAAAGTGACTAGTCGCGTAAATGTAATCGAAAACTGACCACGCGTCAAAAGACGCAATGCGACATCTGAACCAGCCCAATATATTTATTCCACTGTAGGCCATGGGCCTGCTCTAAAATGGAAAATTCGATTTAGAGGGATTAGGCCATATGGTCCACTACGCTGGCCTAGTCCGTCATGACAGACTTTATATGACGAAAAAATCTTTATAAATCGCTATTTTTACAAGTTTTCCTTCACCGTTATAGTGCTTGGTGATTGACGATTAACACAAACATAACACCAAAAAGTCCGAGGTGTTCCCTGGGATTTGAAGCCGCGACCTCCGTGAACAAGTTGGTAGTCGAGTCTCCAGTCCATTGCTAGCAGGCCGCCACGAATTTAATGCGACAAAGAGTTTATTAAAGAAAATACGAAACTCACATATTATGTATTCGGTACAGCATTGAGATATGCTACGCAACATTGATATCGATGGTACAGTGCAGCTTAGATGCGTATAGCAAAATATGAAACAAAAAAGTATGAAAAACCTTCGCTATAGTTTGATAAAAGACTTCATATCAATGACATAAATGTTTTTTTTTTAATCCTGTCCGTCTTGTTATGCGCCTAACTTCGTTACCTTTATTGTTTTAAATAAAGCAGAGTTCACAATAAAATAATTTAGTAGCCTGTCTACTTCTCGTTAGAATCTTTAAAAAGCTTTTAAAGTATTCGGTGTAGCCTTGAGAATAAGTAATCCATTTCAGTGCGAACAAGGTACAGTGCGACGAGTACCGCCGTAGCGATGAGTGGCCGAGCGATTCTAGTCTTTGAAACAAAGGTAGTAGGTAGAAGTGTAATTTGTCGCAATATGTCTTTCTACCCTGTCTCCTGGTAACATGGAGGCAAATGGGACTTCAAATGTCAGATCCCGGTTTTATCTGCCGTCTTGTATCGAACATTGGAAGAGCAATTTATAAAATTTATTGATCTCAATATGTACTGGAATGTTACGGGTGTGAAAAAATATTTGATGCGGGTAGTCACTTCGTGGCTGCATGAGAACCGAGTCTGAAGTTTTTCGGCAGTATTGGTTATGTTATAAAATATATTAAATATATGATTGTCAGCTGACAATCAATTTATAGCGTTAGCCATCTAGGTATTGAAGTAGAGCTAACACCGGGAATTGCAACTGACACTGTAAGTGTACCCTTACAGTGTGTTTTTATTAAACAACCTGCAGAGGTTGTTTAATAAGTGGTACAGTCAGCAACATAAGTCGCTACACATTCACGAGATTTGGAATTGTCTATCATCCAAAATAATAATTATTTTCAATATCGTATGGCACTTCTCGGCATAGATGACTTTACTTGGTTATATTTTACGACTGCTGAGTAGTACGTACAAATTTAAATTCATAAAAAGGTTATCAAAAAATGTGAAGTGTTCAGTGACTTATGTTGCTGACTGTACACACAGGCGGTGCTGTACCGTTATTCGTCATAATTATCGTTAAAAGGAAGAAGATATAAGGAATGATAAAAAATAAACATATTTCATGCGTGATAATCCACGCCACTGTTGTTGTAGTGCAGCATTGTGCAGCAGTGCTATAGATATTAGGCAACATAGCATATACTCAAATGGCAACATGTACCTACAAACAATAACATTTGGAAACATCGCTCGATCGAAACAGTTTACCAAAGGCAACAAAAATCGATTAGGTTCAACAAAATATAGCTTGGTTAGAGGAAAATAAGATCAAAACTACAAACCTTAGGGAGTAAGTTATTCAACAAAATTTTAGTTTTAGTAAAACTTTGAAAATTGCATTAGCTCTTCGTCATAATCGTAGGTCTTCTCGCGTTTATTCTTTATTCACCAGGTTTAGTTCGGGTTTTATCCTCCTAGCGCCCAAGCGCCTTTGAAACACCCATAATCGAGTTCATCATAAACGCCCAAGCGTTTTCGGGACACGACTATGATTGCAGCCCAAGGACCTTTTGAAAATATATATTCAAAAAGTATTACTATTTGATATTTGGACAAACCAAAGTACTATTTTCATTACGAATTACAATAAAATAATTTTAATTGTAAAAGCTTCTATGGGCTATCACAACGTAGTACTGAAAATCTTACTCGTACGTACATCAAATGGATAACACTAACGTGAAAAAAAAAACTTGGGCTGTAACGGGTTTTACATTTATGTTCTTCAAAAAGGACCATTGGGTCATAATGACTACAAGCACCAAAAATTTCTGGGCGCTAGGAGGATATACCTTTAAAAATCTTGGAACGAACTCTTCTATTTGTAGTTTCGATCACAAAGTTATTTAAAGATATATCAATCCTTCCTTTCAAAAACACACGGGGTGCTCAAAATTCAATTTTTCAACAAATATTAACCTTGTTTTTTTGGATTCCAAAAAAAAAAACTGTATAAGCTAGTTGACTGAATGTTTTCGGCAAACGTAATACAATACGATGTGAGACTTTACCCGGCGCGGCGACTCGTCGTTCGGAGAAGCGGCCGGCTCAATGTTTGTTGAATATTTTTCAGAGAATCACTTTGAGTGGTTCGCATTGTTGCCTGTTGGTACCAGACCAGACACGGCTGCCAATATGTTCAAGTTGGTGGTTTTAAATCCAAGGTCACTCTGACTTTTCCGAGTCATGTGTATTTTGAAAGGATATCACTACGCATTAAAATGGCGAAGAAAAACGTTGTGACTAAAGTTTCATCCTAGTTTTTGCTGAAATAATAATACCCTTGCGTACCACCGCTTTGTTAAAAATTAAAGAATGTACACTGTTTTTTTATTATAAACTTGTTATTTTCTATCTAGTATGCACTTACTTACTTAAAAAAATTCTAAATAAAATATTCGATTCTTTTAGATACATTTTTAGTTGCAACGTTTCTGTAGACACTAAAATTGCCACCTGGCTTCGTTTTAGATCGCAGTCTGAATATACCTGGTATGTATTTACGTGCCAATGATACAAATAGATGCAACATTATTTCAGTGGGAAATGAGACAGGTGCGCGACGGAGGTTTTGTTTTCGAACGCAGCGCGTGGTTTACAATAACAATGGTCCCTTGTTGGTTCTGCATTCTCAGATGTTCCAATTAATTGTCGTTACAATCAGAATTTTGTGTTTTAGTTATTTATTGTTGATCGATTATTATTTAATTAAAATCGAACTATCGAATCGAACCAATGCGAAATTATTCTTTTTGTTTAACAATTTTTATTAGGTCTACCCACTTTATTGTTTTTGTTTTGTATTCAACTTTGTTTTGTATTAGAATTAACAAATACGTTTATAGTTTGATGAATGTTCTGATGTTAGCTTTATAATCCGGCCGCTCAGAGAATGCGTTCCTGAAAGGTTGTAATCGAACGGACGACGTAACTTTGAAGTGTCGTTGCAAATGCAACGACAGCAAATGTAAATATATTATCGAACAATTTTATTTATTTACCCTACTTACGAAATAAAACATCATAAAAAATTAAATAATATGTAAATTTAGGTTAAATTTTATCACTTTGGACTAAATTTGACGGTTAATAAAAATAAAAATATTATATTTATAAGTTCATACCACGCCGTTACAAGGTTATGTCAACTGTTCATTTCTGGAGTGATGTGGTCAAAAAATAGCAGATTATTATAACGTTATTTTCCGTTATAATATAAAATAATACATTTGTGTTTTTAATAATGTATAACGTAATAATTAAACGGATCTAACTCTTTATTTCACCTGGCAGCAACATAATATCTTTCACATTTGTGAATTTTATTTAAAGGACAATGGCGAAATCGTATTTGCATGAATAACGCGTTTAGAAATGTCATACTTGATAATAATAATATTATTATTTTTCATGAGTTTTCAGCATACTAACTATAGTTGTGTAACGATGTTTAAGTTTCACAATAAAATAAAAAGCTTTATTGACTATTATGTATGGCCGTCAGGTATTTTTCAGCAATGGCGTAAGGTCTTTTAAGCCGACCAAAAATATTTTTCATCGAATCTCGCAAAATCTGTTACAAAAAATAGCTTTATTTGGTAAAACAAGTGCGGTAAATATTTATTTCAAAGCCCTACTTCACCAAATAACATTTTTAAGAAAACAATAATATTTCAATTGGAAATGTCAAATAGAACATAACCTCAAAATCTATAAATTAAAAACGTTTAGTAAGTAATGTGGACTTTTTCAGCAGTATTTCTCAACACATTATTGTTTAGGAACGGCAGCGGAATTCATTTATATTTTTTTCACCAATAAACGCTCTAAATTTACATCAACTAAAATCATGTATGGAAATCTGCCATTGTCCTTTGGCATTGAAGTTTAAGTTTTTATTAAAATATTTCAAATAAGAACATTTAATATTAACTTATATTATTTACTTATAATTGATTTAATAATAATAAGAATCAAAATTAAAATCCGATCTATAATGTGATACTATTTAAGCGGCTCAGTGGCGCCTCCTTTTCTTATTATTTTTTAAGAGAAGATTGGGCCAAGGTAGTGGACAAAACGAAAAAACTAATTTTCGAAGACTGACCGAGACATACGGGTCGATAATTTAATTGACGAAACATTTATTATAAACCTAGGAGATAATGACGAAGACAGCACCTCCTCAAGCGAATCGGAATCTGATTAATGGGATAGAAAATTAATTGTTTGTAAATATGTTGCCATATTTTATAATAAATATAATTATCACCTTGTTGTTTTGTTTATTATTTTAACGATATGAAAATGTAGAATGCAGACAATTGGATATTTGACGGTTGTGGCAATAAAATATAAAATGTGTTGCATTATTATGATAAGTTAGTAAAAGACAATAATATTTGGTATTTTTATTTGCATTTATATAAATTGTAAATATTATAATGATCTGAAAGAAGTTTGTGAGTTTTTATTTATTGATTAAATGTAACAAAACAGGATCGGCTGTCCTTGTGCAGCGTGTGACGTCACAATGTACAATTTTATTAATTTCTGCCACTAAGATCATTCACCAATTGTAAAGTATGACGTAAATTTTAAAAAGTCACGTGACCAACCGTTTTGGTGACAATATTTTTAGTAATAAAGAAAAACATGTTTATTCGTTATAAAGATCTCTTTAAAAATATATTAACGGTTGGAAGATTTAAAGAATGATTATACCTAGATTTTAAAACACTTTATAGAAAATAGTCAAGTATCTAATTATTCTAACTTGCTACTTTTACTGAGAATAATTCAAAAGTTTAGCAAAATGATAATTATTTCCCATCACTACTCATGATCAACTGACATGTGTCAGGAACGCATTCTCTGAGCGGCCGGATTATAGTTATTATATTGTACATACATAACTCATGATGTGAAATGTAAATTTATTTTGAGTAAATAAAGATCTTTAACCACAAATAGCGTTAATATCAATGACATTATATTTTAAGGATAGACTTTGATAAGAGGGTTTTTGGGGGGACAAACTCGATTGTTTTTATTTATTTATTTTACGTATATTTATATACTCAAAGAAAAACAAAAACCATGTAGCTATATATAAAGTAAGTATAATACATAACAATATTAAAATTAATAAAATACAACTTGTGTTAACTTTGCTTAGCGATAGCATATATTATGTACCTACTCGTACAAGGTGCATACAAAAGCCCCTTCGTTTTAGGTTGGAAGGCTGACATAACTCCTCCGACCTACTTAAATCAAAAATAGGTATGTAGTATAAAGTATAGGAATCTTTTATATTATCTCCCTATAAAAATAGTTATGTAGTTTTTTTTTTTTTTATTGCATTGAATGGCGAGACGAGCAAGCCGTTCGCCTGATGGTAAGCGATACGACCGCTCATGAACAGTAGTAACATTCCACTGCGCTCGCCATCCTGAGACATAAGATGTTAAGTCTCGATATGTCCAGTAGTTGCTCTGGCTACAATGTCCTTCAATCCGAAAGTTATTTGGAAATATTAACATACATAAGTAAATATAGTTACATTGTGTTTGTTGTCACTAAAACTACCAACCGGCTTCATTTTCGGTAGCACTCTTGATATACCCGGTATATATAAACGGTCGTTCAAATTAAAAGTAAACCACCAGTTTAACAAAGGGAAGTCGCAAATTATATAGATTAATTATTTTTTATTAACGGATACTTATTTCGGGAATACGTTCACAATCGGATTACCTTGTCCTCATGATTTATGAACATTACCGACATCGCTCTAATACAACGAAATGAAGTGACGGAAATATCCCTTCTTAGGTGAATAATGCTATTGTTTGGTTGCTGAACCGATTTCCCTATTCCATGAGCTAGCATGTCTTATTTATATCCTAAGTTGTTGTATCCTCCTGGATTAGTCAGTTGTCAGTATTAATTTCGCAAGCTTGTTAAGAGTAAATAAATATTCTATAGATCTAACTGAATTTATAACACGGAAACACGCATACGACTAACTCCCAATCTTACATCTATTTAAGCGGTACCTCGGTTTGTTTCTTACCAACTGCCAGACTTCAAAATATTATGAAGCCTAAATAAGTCTTACGTGGAATAAATCGTGAACTACTAACTTGTATTTTTCAAATAGAAGAAGTCGTTACATATTGTGTACGACCAATACTTTAGTCCGGACGTTAACTACAAAAACTGTAAATTCCTCGAAACGTTTAGAAGTATGATAAAATATGCAGTGATTTAGTTAACTTTCCTGTAAATAAGGATTTCAATTTAGTTGGCATCAGTCAAATAACAAAATCTACTAATAATCGTGAACACTGTTAAACTTACTGTTTTAAATAAACTACGATTTTTTCAGTTTTTTTTTTTAATTGATATTAAATTTTGATTATAGAGTATACTTATTTTTGCTGATTATATTCTTCATCCCTCAAAACTACCCCTTTCCACTCCATCAATAGTAATACAAAACAATGAAAAACTAATTATTGCAGAGGTATTTAAGAGGCGTTCTACTTTTCCGGTCCGTAGATATTTCTGAGGTCCAATTTATGGGACAACAAAGTAGTCAAATTACAATATCTCAAAATAAATTGTAGCCCATCATCTGTCTTCCATTGCGAAAATATGAAAAAAGAAATCCGTATCTAACGCCAAAAGATCGTAGACGATCTATCTGTACGTACGTTTGGATGCTGAAATAGTCGCTATAGCGTTGACGGGGCACAACAAACACTGCTATTGTCAGACCGAAAAGTCTCTCGTAGGTCCTGATACCCACGACAGAAGACTATATCTTAGTAGTTAGGACTACGTATGTGACTTTTGAATATATCTAAATTATTATTTACTTACTTTACTTGGCAACATAAACATTGCTACTAAATATTGACGGAGAATACTCTAATCACTACATAGTATAAAACAAAGTCGCTTTCTCAGTCCCTATGACCCTTTGTATGCTTAAATCTTTAAAACTACGCAACGGATTTTATTGCGGTTTTTTTAATAGATAGAATGATTCAAAAGGAAGGTTTATATGTATAATACGTACATATTATTCTACAGAAATCTATTTGTACCCGGACGAAGATGGGCCAGGCCGCTAGTAAACTATAAAACTATACAACAGTATAGTGTCTATTATGAGGCCTAGGCTCGACAGCAAATTAGCGTAGCTCTGGATGACAACTCATCGCTCGGCGGTAACATACATCAGTAGTATTTACTTTACTTTACTTTATATACGTCCCACTGCAGGGCACGGGCCTCCCCTAAAATCGACAGTATGATTAAGAGTGGTTAGGCCATATAGTCCACCACGCTGGCCAAGTGCGGGTTGGCAGACTTACATACCATAGAAATTTATATAAATCGCTATGGTATGCAGGTTTCCTCACGATGTTTTCCTTCACCGTTTTAGTGCGTGGTGATTGACTATCAATACACACATGACTCCGAAAAGTCATAGGTGTGCCCTGGGATTCGAACCCGCGACCACTGTGAACATGTTGGCAGCCGTTTACCAACAGGCCACCACGCACTTATATATGAATTATTATTATTATAAACTTAACATGAACCTTGAAATTAGCAAACTATTTTCTAGAATTTTTGAAAGCAATTTTCTGGAACAGTTGCATTTTACCTCTGAGTGAAATGACTGCGTATAAATGTGCAACCTACTCTGCCTTTTGTTGTTTGCATTCGCAAAATTCAGTATTTTTATCCGAGCTTAAATGCTTAAACGCAAAACCATGGTCCGATATCGATGTGAGAGTTTACGTTTATTTTTATAAGAAATAATCGTAATAAGTGGAATTTTATTATCCGTAACATTTTAAATAATACTAGCTTGTATTTTTCGGAGAAAATTTTTTTTTGTTTATAATTCATACTTTTAATGGACGTGTATATTTTTTACCGTGACCCGACCTTTTAAACTATGGACGAGATAAGTAACCCAGCAACGTCCGCTTTGATTATATCTGCAGTTAAACTCTTTTGGCCAATTACTTTACTTTTTAGTATAGAAAGAAGCATATTATATAGGTTCACACCCCATAGGGATAGGACAAGTCCTCGCCAAAGAACACCGTTTCCTGCCCAGGATGTTTCGCGAGGCTATTGAAATTAAAAAACATCCAAATTTCAATAAAGAAGACGACTGGAAGCTTGCACAAGCATGGGATATAAATATATACATTTAATTAAATCGGAATCGTAATCGGATTCCTAAGTGAATGGATTAGTCTTGTTGATTTATTCTAATTTCCAGACAAGATAACAATAACTATTTATATTTATCGAATGGTTCCGGTCGAACCGGCTGACAGACAATAATAAATTATAATAGTAATGTGTGGTGGACTGCGGCCCTCCATACGATTGAATATGGTCCAGAGCGCACTAAGTTCGCAAAGCGTTTCGGATATATTCAGTCGTTTGTTATGCGTTATATTAACTACATATATAAGCTGATTTTCGCTGCACAGCATAAGCTCTGACCATATTTTAGATCGTGTGGATGGCAGTCCAGTGCTTATTATTATAATTATATTTTTACTCACTTGAAGCATCTCTGTAAATTAGAGGTATTATTTTCCTATCCGCGGGCTTTTGGCCAAACGGATAGTAAAAGACCACCAGTCATTTAATTCTCACAATATACAATTATCAAAAAAGAAAACCTACTTTGGATTGCAGCACTCGCTGGCACTCAACCCTTGATATGCTGGAAAACATCCGGAAGTTAAAAGATTGTTGCTCGACCGATCCTGATAATACACTATGTTTAAGTGAAGTCACTTAGGTGTCCATTGAAGATATTATAAAATCTTTACTTCCTGCTCGAATCATAGCCAAACAGTTACAATAGGAATAACTTGCATTCACGGACTTTTATTGGGCATGGATGAAATGTATTATAGAGACTAAAAAAGTACTGACACCTCTTCTCATGAACGATAAAGCATTTCTAATGGCTATGTTTCTTGACGGGCGACTAAATATAGTTCATTCTTCTGCTGAAGTAGAAGAAGCTATAAGCCATTTACACAACTTGCGGAAACAAATTCAAAAGACGTCCAAAACAGATATTGATGTCACCAATCAAAGTTGTGCCCAAAAGGACCAAGATATGGAAACAGAATATGAGGATGATTTTGAAGCCTTGTTGCACCATACTAGTATAATGAAACAAAGTTCTATTTAAGATGATGGAAACGAGGATATTGAATGCACTTTAAGAGCATTTTTAAAGAAACATCGTATTCGATCTTTACAAAATATATTGGAATATTGGGAGAGCCAAAAATTAGTTCGCCCTAGATTATATGCCTTAGCCAAAACAGTTCTAGCAGTCCCTGCTATACAAGTTAGTATGGAGAGATTGTTTTCCTCGTTAAGATTTGTTATGAAAAGACTCCAATACAATCTTAATGACACCACTGTCGAAAGTATTTTGCTAATACCTAAATTGCCTTTGTAGTTAGACGAGCTAGCAGCCCACCAGATGATAAGCGATTACCGCTGCTCATGGCCTCCGCAGTACCAGAGGGACAGCACAACAAAGTGGCTACCTACTTTGAGGAGAGTACATTCTTTAAACCTCGTTTGAAGAGGCACAGGTCATAGCGCTGAAGAAACACCGATGCAGGGATTTTATTCCAGAGCTTGCACGTGCGTGGTACCCTATTACATATTTTAAATAACAATAGCAAGAAATAGAACGCTTTTAAAGCTGTTAATATTATCACTTTTAATATATTCGTATGGAATGTCAAATATTTTATCAGACCGGAGCATCAGGATGGGGTGATGATGGGATGGTTATAAAACTATTTAAATGAGATCAGCCGGCGATTGAATCTTGCTATGCTTGTGCCATTCATTTAAGTGCCACATGCCAGTGTGACGTTTTGTTAAACGCTGCATTCCGGATAAACTGCTCTGAATAGATCCACTAATGAACTTTACATAAGTTCTCAAAGGCATGGCGAAGTTGTAACGCTTTAATGGCTCAATAGTTTCTTATCTACCGCCCGCTTTAGATTTAGTTAACATTATTTATTTATTATTTAAATTTGGGAACCAAAATAATGTCTCGTAATATTATGTTTTACCCAAATAATTCGTAATCAACATTTTTGAAAATACGAGAATACTTGGATACATAATTACTTTTAATGTAAAATGATTTCATGTAGTTTTCTAATTCTGCAAAGTTTCGTGGTTTAAGAGTATATTTAAATGGGGATTTTTATGTTTATAGGATATAGGCTATTGAGCCCTGCTTCCTTTACTTCAAGAGTGGGTGTAGGAGCATACATGCGTTTCTAGCCTCCCACTGCAGACTTGAATAAAAATAGCTATTATATTCCGAGAAGAACATCAAACATTACTCCTTTAAAAAATAATGATTTATGATCTTAAAGACTATTTTTTACGACAACACAATGCGTCTTATATTCATATTCCCTTTTTTATTCGGAGAATAATTGTTTGCTTTAATAATACTCTATATTGGATAGGAGGCTCCTGTCCCGCAGTAGGCTGTATATGGGATGACATATGGCCATCAAAATGGGAGGAAAGCGGGAAAGGAAAACTATGAGAAGAGGAGGGGGTATAGGGCATCCAACAATGCTAGTCCCCGAAAGTTCTGTAGCTTTACATCGATTTCCTGTGAGACAGAGGTGACGCCCCGGATGAGCCTGCCCTTTCATGTTAAGTCATAACTGACAACAGCGTGGCTCTATTATTATTACTTATGTGTATAGTACTTTGAGTAGATTAAATACTCAAAAGTGTGGTGATATTTTTTGTTACAGAATAACCATTAATCGGATAATATTACTCGAAGTATGATATTTTTAGTAGTTCAAAATATTCTCAAAGTATTAACGTATTGTATATTTGCTTACTTTGATACTTAACAGGTGGTAAGTATATGATTACCACCAGTAACTACCAGTAGTATCCCTCGAATATGTGAGAGGTCGCCTAGGGAGGTACCACCGCGATGTCTATTTCTCCCCCCAAACAGCAATGTAAATGCACTGTTGTGTTTCGGTTTGAAATACATTGTAGTCAGTGACTACAGGACATATTGAGACTTATCATGTTATTTCTCAGGATTGCGGGTGCGGTGAAATGCCAGGCATTGCAGTGCAACCACAAGCGGTCGTTTCGCTTACCATCATGCGAATGGCATCCTCTTGTAGTCATTCATTGCAACAAAAAAATATATATATTTTATATAGAAAATGTACCTTGAATTGCGATTTCGAGAATAGAATACATTTCACGTGTATATGCGTGAAACAGACAGCGACCCAAAAATACTCTAAAATCCGTTCATATTCTGCTTAATTGTATTCCTATTTGCCTAGTCTGAATATGAAAGCACAATATTTTTATTGGTATGAGGTATAAAAAAAAAATAGTTGGTAAAAGGTTTTTTGGAAGTCGTTTTTTTATTTAAACTAAATAACAAAGAATACTAAATATTGAAGGTTTTGCCTTAATCATACAGTTCTTTGTCTATTTTCAAATTGATATTAGAGTTTTTTTTTGTTTTATTACGAAGGTAGCATTTCAAATCAAATGGTAAGACTTGGCTCGATTCCAAGTAGGTTTTTTAAATAAAGCTATATATTCTTGCTCAAAAAGTATTGAAAGAATGTAGGTGTCGGACGGTACGTGGTATGTACCGGATGCGTCTAAGCGATCGGCAGCTAGTCCTGTGTAAGTAACATATGGTATTTTATTTTAAGGGGCAATAAATCTTAAAATAATCATGATACAGTACAGCATTAGCCAATAATATGTTGATTTCAAATGTCAATATCAAAATATGAATTTTTAAATTCATTTTAAACATTTCAAGTTTTTTATTTGTTCTACAATTATGCGGAACGGAAGCCGCCATGATGGATAGCAATATGATAAGTACGATATAGTTTTGTGTATAAATAGTAAACCTTGTGCGGTAACAAGGATGTTCTAATACTTTTTCCAGTAAATATTTTTTAAATAAAATATTACAAGAGATGAACTCATGTTTCCTGTAATAATTGACGCTCTACAAAGTACACTGCCTTGGTTTACGTAGGTTAGGTTCAAGACGGCGTGACGTAATCATTCAAAAGGTGAAGCCTATCGTTTTCCTATATTTATCTAATAAAGTAATAGTATTTTTATATTAGTTATTATACCGTACGGATAACTTAAGATACTTTAAAAAAAAGTAACATCCTATTAGTGAAACTCCTGTTAAATATTTTGTATAAACATATTTATTAGGCCAGGGTATTTCAGAAGCTCACTTTTTTCGCAGTCCGATTCACAGGGGATGCCCTACATGTCACTTGCACTAAATTATCAGAGACGCCGAGGTATAAGGAGTAGTGAGGAATTTTACGCCTTTATTATTTGGTAATAGAATTTTATCGAGTTATTTTTACGTGAATAGAAATACAGGAAAAGCTATAATAAGGTGTCATGGTCAAACCGTCGCGTCGATGTCAAAACGTGTCCTAAATATACATTTTTTGATTTAGCAAACGGGTCACCTGATCTTAAGTGATCACTGCCGTCTATGAACACAACACATTGTTTATAGATATGGTTAAACCATCCCTTGGAGCTTGAAGGAGAAGCAAATATGCATATTTGAATCCCTTGCTCTTCTCACGGTAAAGGTACATTTTTAGGATAAAAAGTACCCTATGTGTTAGTCCCGAATATATTCTATCTCCATATCAAATTACATCAAAATTAGTCCAGCCTTTTGAGCCTGAAAGAGTAACAAACACACAAAAGTTTACCTTTATAATATAATTAGGATTATTAAAATAGAGTATTTAGAGGAAACTATCCAAAACTAGTTTACAATATAGACTAAAACAATTAAACCTACAACATTTTGATGATATTACAGAATTATACTGCTAATGAAAATATTATAAATCTTACTTTACAGTACTTTAACCAACATTATTTATTCCATTTATCAAATTTTTCAACGGTGGTTTCGATATGAATATCTCGTATGTATTTTAATATTCGTGAATATAGGTATTAAGTTGTATTCAAATAAACGTAACCGCTGTCGGTAAACCGAATATCGTCAAATTAAAGAAATTTACATTTTCTGTTATTAATTTTGTAGACCGTTTTCGCAATTTATATTTCTAACTTTTTTTTTATTACCATGAAAGTTGAGAAGAGCATGCCGTTCGCCTGATGGTAAGCTATACGACCAACTAAGACGAAGGTAAGACAATGATCAGTAATAATAGGTAAGTATTAGGTATAAAAGTTACTGGTGGTAGAACTCTCAAATGTGAGAAGCCGCCTAGCTCGGTACCACTTCAATGTCTATTTCTCCCGCTAAACAGCAGTGGCAATGCACTGTTGTGTGCCAATTTAAACGTCATAGAACCTGGAGTAACTAATGGACATATTGAAACTTAACATCTTATGTCTCAGCATGGCAAGTGCAGTGGGATGTCTAGCATTGCTTTGTAATTCAGAGTGTTGTTTAGTTTGGCTACTATGCATGAGTGGTCGTATCGCTAATATTGCAATGAAGAAAAAAATGAAAAAAGATGCAGTCAAAAAAAATGACTTAATAAATGTTCTTTATTATGTTCACAACGGCGTATGAAGAGCTTGATATGGATACTTGCTGAGTCTCTTGACCTACTCGCTTGCATCAATGGAATGAATGCGATCTAGGCTAGACAGCGCCATGTCTCTTTTAATCACGTGCAAAAAAATGTTTTCAGCCGAAACAGCCATTTTTTCGAACTTAGGTAGTAGGTGTGTAGTGAGAATAAAAAGAGATTTTTTGATTTATCTGAATATATATATGAAGAGAATATACTTGATTTACGTGAATGGTGTATTTGTTTGAGGAGGTTATGAGACCAGAGGCCACGTTTTCGATTCCTGCATGGAGGCATTTTTATGACTTACAAATAATCATATCTGAGTATTGTAAGACTAAAATGTTTCTTGTAGTTTCTAAAACCCACGAAATAAGATTTGTATGAATACAAGTATTGGATTTGTTTATTTATTTATTTATTAAGTATCAGTATTAAGTGTTGTTACCTATTGGTTTCTTAGATTTATGCTAATGTTACACATTGAAATAAAACTATTCTTTATTAAGGATTTTGTCGCGGCTTTGACTCAATTTAGCTTTTGTTTTTAACTCCCTGAAGTTTCGATTTCTTTACAGTTTTCGGGGTAATGGGGCAGACTAATAAAAATGTAAAAAATAAACCAAAACCGCGATAATATCCGTAAAATATAGTTTGAATTCAAAGTGTTGTTACATTTTACTAATCTTTTTAATAACATATTTTGATAAGACTATTATATATTTAAATATCTCACTTTCTGTTCTTTACACACCCCACGATGCCCCAAAATTGTCGTCTCTGTATTATCCATCCTATGGTTGGTTGTCTGGAAGCGATCGCCTCGAGCGATAAGACCGCCATTGTACTTATTTCTTTTACGTGATGTTTTGTTTATGTTATTATTATTTTTTGTCACTGGTGTACAATAAAGCCATTACCTAGTTGTGTGAAAATAATTTTGACAAACAAGTCCAAGGTCGTAGATTCAACCTCAATACATACATGTACATGTCGCTCACTATACCATGAAAGGAAAACTCATTCAAGAAACTTCTATGTCAAAAATCCTATAAAATTAGAACTAGTATGGTGGACTTCCGCTAACTCGCTCTAGACCAGCGTGGTGGACTATTTGACCTAATTAGTCTCAACCTTACTCTCGATTATAGAGGAGCCCTGTGCCCAGCAGAGGGACGTATGTATAACGGCTGATACAGTTACAGTACAGTTATTGTGGATTTATTGCTAAACATATCTTGACCTTGGTGTGTTTCTCGTAAGATCCGGAGTCCCTTATTTATACTAAACTAGGCCATGGGGGTTTTAGCTGGTATAAATCCAGCATACAATACAATACAATACAAGAACTCTTTATTGTAACCAAAACAAGGAAATAAAACAAATAAGAAATAATAAAAAAAATAAGACACTAGTGTTACAAGTGTTACCTTGTCTTCCAACCCCAATTTAAACAGGGATATAAGAGAATTAGCCCCGTGTTAAAAAAAAACATATCTTAAGCAAAAAGGAATCTTTACTGAGCACTTGGACTAACATATTAAAGAAACTCAACAAATTAAAATTTATTTTTAAAATATTGCTTTGCGGATCTGCAAAAAAAGAAACGTATAATTCGAAAGGACAGCTTGGAAAGGAAAATGATAATCTTTTACGACAAAGAAGCATTAGAAATGCGGGGATGTATAAAAGTATTACAGTGGGATAATAAAAGGATTGATTAGAATACGAAGTATTAATATGTTTTATCCGTTGTTAACATTTGATGATTTATGTCACGTATCTATATATCTGTTCTGTATCAGCCCATATACGTCCCACTGCAGGGCACGGGCCTACTCTACAATCGAGAATACGATTGAGAGTGGTTAGGCCATATAGTCCACCACGCTGGTCTAGTGCGGGTTGGCGGACTTACATACCATAGATATTCTTATGAATCGCTATGGTATGCAGGTTCCCTCACGAGGTTTTCCTTCACCGTTTTAGTGCGTGGTGATTGACTATCAATACACACATTTATTTATTTATTATTTATTTATTTATTTATTTATTTGAACAGTACGATTATTAACATCAATTACACTATTCAATTACCTATTATAATATAAAGAACAAAACATAAAACTTAACAAATGACACATGACTCCGAAAAGTCAGAGGTGTGCCCTGGGATTCGAACCCGCGACCACCGAGAACATGTTGGCAGCCGCGTCTAGTCCGTTTACCAACAGGCCACCACGCACTTATCTATCTATAATATATACTTATTTATCGTATCTATCTATATATAGCATAAATTAAGTCACTAGTGGTAGGTCTCACATGTATTTGGCCGCTTTGGTACCACCCCAAACCACCAAATAGCCTCGTAAATGCACTGTTGTGTTCCGGTTTAAAGGAGTTTGTGGCCCGAGTAACAACTAAGGACATATTAAAACTCATCAACTTATGTGTCAGGATGGCGAGTGCAGTTGAATGCCAAGCATTAGTTTTGTAATTCATGGCTTTGTTTGTATTTGCTACTGCCCATGAGCGGTCGTATTTCTTCCCTTCAGGCGAATCGTATGCTTGTCCCACTATTCATTACAATAAAAATATATAGGTATTGCATATTTACGTACATAAACCTGAGACCTAAGTTACCAAGCCTTATTGCGTAGATATGAGTACCAACAAGGCAATTATTACATAATCTAAAAAAAAACTATATTTTAAAATTTTAACACTGTTAAAATATAAATGTTAAGAATAAGTCTACGCAAAAAACACAGGGCCTTTGAAAAATTAGAAATGCAATCATTCGAGAAACTTTGAACGCATTTTGAATTGTTTTAAAATATGATGTCTTCACTCTCTTTTCAGTAAAATTGTCTATCTTAAATATTTTAGATACTTCCCTCCCATGTGGAATCGATGTGGGACGCCCTGTATATACAGGTCGGCACATATTAGACTAAGCAATTACTATTCCAATCACAGAGTTACACAGTCATTATCATATAGCTTCCATTGTACGCAGTCCTTTAGTTCCAAAGTAAATCTCCTCACGGCATTAATTCTGTGTGGAATTGTTTGATTTGAAATCATAACCTATGTGTATAATATTATGTGATACTTACATATTATGGATCTATTATTAATTAATTCAAACCGATTCATTATAATTTTCATTTCAATTTTCCTTTCGACTGGGTACATATATTCTACCTCATTCTGTATAGTATAGATCCCGAGGGATTGAAACATAAAATCTCGGATTACCAATACAATTTATATCATAAGACATAAACAAAAATTATACCGTATAGCTAACAATATAAATAAAATTGTTCACTTATTTAAAAGTTACTAGTTAAAACTTAAAAATGAATTGTATCTACAACTAATAACGTATGGAAAGAAAAAAAGAACATCATTTGAAACCGTTTATTATTTTTGGCTGTCCAGTAACATACAACAGACGAGCTGAGACAATGTAGTAGATACGACTATTTCCCAGAAAACCAACGCAAAGTGATAGTTTTGTTGTCGCATTTGATTTGGAGAATGAGATTGTCGGTGGCTCGACATGTCTTTTTAGCTCTCTTCTTTTTTTTCTTTCTATTCCATTTTAAAGGCAACGAATGAAGTGTCTAATTTTTACATGTAGGTGTTCAAGGACAGCAGTTCTTACCTGCCATTACTTCACTGGTGGTATCTCAAATGTAAGGGCCAGCTTGGGTAGGTACCACCGCCATGTCTATTTCTTCTGCAACAGCAGTGTCAATGTACTGTTGTATTTCGGTTCGAAGGATATTGTAACCAGAGTAACTACTGGACTTACTTAGAATTAACATCAGCATGGCGAGTGCATTTCCATGCCAAGCATTGCTTTGTAATGGTGTTGTTTCGTTTTGCTATTGTTCATGACCAGTTGTAAAGCTTACCATCAGGTGGACACCATGCTCGTATAGACATTCATTGCTATAAAAAAATGAGCTGAGCTGACCTCTCATCAGCTCGTCTTATGCAAGAAGGGACTATTTCTATATACATACTATAAAAATAGGAAAAGAAAAATAAAACGTCTGATATACATTCAGATACGTTTGTTTTACGACGTAAATAAAATAGGTCATCTTTCGACTCGATGCGACGAACAAAGGGCTACATTCTATATTTTATAGAATAATAAAACAGTGTTATGGAGATACTATATTATTACGCGAACATAAAATTTTAATACATTGACACTGTTACCTGTGAGAAAGTCACTGGCATACGTAAGCAAGTGATAGGTTACGAGTACAACGTTACTCTTTTATATAACTATCAATTTATATATTTATCCAGGATCTATAATCATAGTAGGTATCTTTAAACTTTTTTTGGATATCTATAAATAAATAAGTATTTAGAAATTTTCTTATCTTATCTTAGGTACTTTGCAGAGTGAAAATAGGACGTGAAGAGGATATTAATTTCCCTTCGGCATTATTACATTCTCATTTTTTTTTGACTTGGTGATAACGAATCACTTATGCCCCACCTCGGGGAAAAGTGAAGTGATTGTACTGTGTTCACCGGTCTACGGCATACTAAATTTCTGCGTGGCCCTCTTCGGCGCAGTTGGAACAGCCCCGGGACCCAAAGCAAGAGAGCCCCGGCTTCTACCGGCCCCATTCCTGCTCGGTAATCTCGTCTACCAAACCAAATATGTATGACGCTAGTAAAGAAATCTCTGCACCCGGCTAATTAGTAGTAATAATGTAGATTCTTCGATTAAAGGAAAAGTTTCTCTTTCTTTTCTAATATTGCGGTGCCAAGCAGGGCCCACGATTCGGTGCTGTGTAAATTTGTAAACCTACTTAATAATTGTGTAGAGCAATTAATAATAATCACTACATAGTATAAAACAAAGTCGCTTTCTCTATCCCTATGTCCCTTTGTATGGTTAATTCTTTAAAACTACGCAACGGATTTTGATGCGGTTTTTTTAATAGAGTGATTCAAGAGGCAAGTTTATATGTATAATACGTACATATTATTGTACAGAAATCTATTTGTATCCGGGCGAATCTGGACCGGGCCGCTAGTATAAAATAAAAAAAAGTACTGAAAGTGATATATATTCCTGCTACAGCCCAAGAAAGTTGTAGTTTTATTAATAATTACGTTTATATCACATAAAATATCAAAATAAAAAGTACATTTTCTTACAACAACTTATAATTTTGTACTAATCCACAGTGACCTAATTACTCTAGTAAAGTGATCAGTTTTCGCCGAACTAACGCGAAACTAAGCTTACTGAACTTTTGGTATAAGCTCTAATAGCTGCGCAACCTTAAAAACTTTTGCAAAATTAATTAATTTAGCTTATCAGCCAGGGAATTTTAAAATCAATCAAAATATTTCTGGCATTGGTGATCCTTAAACCTCAAAATGGAAATCAAATTATATTTCATATAATTCGTTTCTACATATAGATAATATATCTAAAAATCGTAGATTTAAAAACTAAGGATAGCTTTTGTACATTGGGACTGTAATTAAGATAGCCGTGGAACTCACGGCATCCATGAGATAAAATATGTAACTGCGTGGAAAGAAACAATCTAAAATAAATAAATAATATATAGGTATGTATCACCCCATATATCCCACTGCAGGGCACGGGCTTCCTTTGCAGTCGCAAGAGAAGACTGATAGTGTTAAGGCCATTTAGTTCACCATGCTGGCCTAAAGCGGGTTGGCGGAAATAAATATACGGGCGCTCCCTTTCGATATATGATATATTTATTTCAATTTTATAAAGGTTTTAAAAGTAAGTACGTAAACTGCTTTTTCAGCGTTCAAAAAGGTCTCTGCAACTCTAGTGGTAGCGATACGACCGCTCATGAAAAGCAACAAAACCAAAAAACATCATGAATTATAAAGCAATACTGGCCATCCACTACGCTCGCCAAATGAGATATAACATGTTAAGTCTCAATATATGTGTATATTCCATAGTTACTTTGACTACTAAGTTGTTCAAACCGGAACAGTACAGTGAATTTACAATACCATTTGGACAAATACGTTGCGGTGGTACTTATCCAGTCGGCCTCTTACATATGAGAAATCTACTTTTAAAATAATATTATTCATTAAGACCTTTAATAAATTTATTCTATATGTATTTGGAAAACATACAGAAAATTAAAACATATGAGTAAAATAATAATAATAAGTGCGTGGTGGCCTGTTGGTAAACGGACTAGCCGCGTCTAGTCCGTATGTTAACGGTGCCATATGTTAACGGTGGTCGCGGGTTCGAATCCCAGGGCACACCTCTGACTTTTCGAAGTCATGTGTGTATTGATAATCAATCACCATGCACTAAAACGGTGAAGGAAAACATTGTGAGGAAACCTGCATACCATAGTGATTTATAAGAATTTCTATGGTATGTAAGTCCGCCAATCCGCACTAGGCCAGCGTGGTGGACTATATGGCCTAACCACTCTCAATCGTATTCTCGATTGGAGAGTAGGCCCATGCCCTGCAGTGGGACGTATATGGACTGATACAGATACAGGTACATCATTAAAATACAGTTATTACATTTACCACTAACTGTATTCAGGGAAGTTTCCACAAAAAATAATTTTCTTCATTGTTTCACGGAAAACGCAGTTTGTAATCATCTTGCTGTAATGAATACACGTCTTCTAATCTACGGCGTATTTTACTATTCCAAATAAGAATAATAATCTGAATTATTTTTATACAGATAATAAAGTCTTAATTACTTTCGGAAATTAAAATACATCCAATCAATTATATCCATTAGAATAAACTTCATAAGCCTGAAGAAGATTGTTTTAAGACGGAACCGGTTTAATTACATGGAAAACTATTTAATAATTCAAATTTTTAAATAAAAAAGTTGCAGATGATTATACACTAAATATTTATTTTTATTGAAACTTTAATAGAATTCCAGGAGGGTTTAAAAAATTTGGGAAACCACTTTGCTATTTATATATATATATGTATAGATATTCGGATACTGTAGGCATGCATCAGCTCATATGTATATACAAACGCCAGTAGAATTAAAGAAACACGTACAAAAAGGAATTTCATTTCATTTTGTTCTGGGTTTGTACAGTTATATTTTGTTTTCGTATTGCATTTTTAAAGAATGTGAGGTATGAAAAAAAAAACGATATTTTAATCGTTTTATCAATAAAAAGGCCATTTCAAGTGCTTTTCAGCTAAAAAAACAGGGTTTTAAAGTTTGCATTTTAATTGCGAATATTTGCCCCCACCTAATAATACGAGTATAATATTTAAACGTCCCATTTGATTATAATTGATTAGTTCTCTATTTATGCACGTTACTTATGTAAACTTCTTTTAATTATAACCAATTGTTGGTGAAATTATGAAAAAATACACAAACATCTAAACGGGGTATTTGCTTCCGGTGTACAGTTAATAACATGTGTACTGCTAATAACCATTCTGGTTCCTTAGATTTAGCCAAATGTTACACATTAAAAAAAAATACCGGTGATAAAATCTGTAAAAATAGTTTTATTTTAATCAAAACCATTCCTCAAATATAATCAATTGCCTTTTCATTACGATGCGTCTTGTCTGTTTAAAAATTGAAACATGAAATAGCTTTAATAGAGAAAACACTGTAGTAAAACCATAGTATTTCTAGATTCACAATTTTTTAACTGCTTCATGGCAATTTTTTTTTGACAGTTTAACTGAAAGATGGTTATCTCTTGCCCATCAAAACAACACAATTATACGGTTTTCTTGAAAATGGAATCTAAAAAGAATGTTCGAATCTATAAAAATATACTTATATATTTTACCTTTTTTACGTTCCATCATTTTTCCGATTTTTATTTTCAGCTATACCACCAGCTTGGAAGCCAGTTTTATCTGAGTACGCTGAGCAAAAAACACTAGTGTTCCTCTTTAAAATTGAATTAACAATACAGGGAATAAAATTTGTAATCTATAATCTATGATTGCAATAAATAATTATATCTCATCTTCATATATTATGTGATTTTATATGGCTTTATATTTATGTGGGCTGAATAAAGTCGTTAAGAACGGAGCATTGGTATATTTCGTTTGTCTGTTATCGATACCATAATGGCAAATTTAAAAAGCACTGATAAAACGGTAATTGAATGTATAAACTTTATCTGAAAGATGTTGTATTATTTATTCAACACTTTCATGTTTAACACTAAACCGTACTCTTAATGTACTTACAGCGGTCCCAACATCGAATACATAATTTACGATATAAAGACCTTAGCGACCTTTTATAATTTCAACTTTATTCGTGACTCTATTTGCGTTGAATTTTACGACCACTTTCCTACCGTCTAAGCTTGTATATCAAATTCGGTCCCCGAGGATTTGGTGCCCCGATATTTCTGCTTCTAACACTGTCTAACAATACACTTTGTTCCGAATATGGAACTAATGCCGTGTTGTTATTAGCTGTCAACCTGTCTCGTGAATAGAGGATTTGGCTCACAGGGATAACAAAATATTTTCCCTTTTGTTTTTTGGTATTAACCGGTTTAGTTAAGCAAATCCGTTTGGAATTATGTTATGCGTGCGTACGTCGTTTGATTAGGAATTTTATACATAAAATATTGTTTAACCTAGTTTGTTTTCATTGAATAGTATTGCGCAAAGCCTGAGATCTACTCTTTTACAAAATTTAATTAACAGGGAGAGGCCTGGTACAGTCAATTATTTTATTTTTAATATGGTTTTAAAAATCTAATATCACAATTTATTTTAATCTTTGTTATTAAAGTATGTTTTGATGGTATTGCATTTATTATAATCAATTTAGATATCTTCACAGTGAATCTGCAGAAATATAAACACAAAGCTTTTGAAACATACAAAGGCTTAAAACAATCGACTCCAAATTAGTATATGATCTAAGAAATACATTATTTATATTATACCTAGTTCTGAGCAATTCGTTGAATATTTTCGAACCACCAAAAGGCATCGGATAAAGTTAGTCGAAAATAGAAAGAGACTTTATAGATTTCTATACTAAACGTAAAATAGAAAAACCACAAGAAATGCAATATAATATTCAGGAAGACAATACTCTGCCCGATCGGTAATTGTATTATTAGACATCATTAATGTGTTCTATTTAAAAGACCCGTTTCTCAGAGTATAATAAAAAATAACTGGACTATAATAATTACAGTGCGATTGAGAGTAGCAATATAATTATTTTATTGCTACTCTCAATCGTACTGTTAATTGCATAGGATGCTCTTGCCCTGCCCATATATGGGCTGGTAGAGTACAGTAAATATAGAAAATATTCATAAAAAAATAATTTAAAGTAGGGAAACTCACATTAAAGGTAAGCGTCCACAGGTCCGCATCGTAAGCATCGGACGTATCGCATGAAACGGATTATAGTATTATTTGTATACAAAGCCATAAAAGTGCGTCCACTAGTCCGCACTGTACGGATCGCACTTAGATCGCACATCGGCAATACCGACACCGATGCTCCGAGAGGCAACTTTTGCGTTGCGTGCCGATGACGTCATACGGAATGGTTTCAGCATACTTTCAGTTTGTCAACAAGAATATTAAATTTAGCTAGAGACATACGAAAATACCCAAAGAATTTTGTGGCATCATTTAACAAATCAGAAAATAATGTGTGAAATTCTCCACTTTTCGATCTCTTATTGAATATGTCGTGTATGTAAATTTTATGATTCCTTTTTAGTTTTTTTTTTTACATTTTCTTCGTCTTCTGCTAACAAACAAGCAATAAAAACTATTTCTTCTTCGCATTTCTCCATTCTCACAAGCACTATCCGCACGTACGATCACTATGAAAATCCTAATGAAATGACATCGGCAATCCGATTGCTGGTACTTGCGTAGGCAAATCCGATCGCTACCAATGCAGTGGACGCACTGTGAAAAATTAATCCGTTTCATGCGATACGTCCGATGCTTACAATGCGGACCTGTGGACGCTTACCTTACATCGCTAACGGTCGCATTCGGAACACTATAGTTGTAAGAACCTATTTTAATATTTTCATGCACAATTTCTAAAGATTGGTGTAATAGTCACTATTTATGGTTAATATGTGTAATAGTGTAGTAGAAAACTAGAATAAAATTGTTATTATATAACGGCTCGTTTGCTATACACCACGTCTTCACATCGTTTCCGTCATCAACATCTATATCTGTTCTTTTTCACTCCAACGATGTTGTGTTCGACACGACAGAATACAGATGCAAGGAGTTTGAATATATCAATACACTACAATAGGTACATTCTACGGTGAATATCAAGACTACTACCAAAAACGAAGCCGAGTGGTAGTTTTAGTGACTGCATATACAATGCACCTAAAAAATGGCGATAAAAAGGTACGATTTTTTTTAGTTTTTTTCCTCGTTATGCACACAAGTAACCAAGTTTGTATTGGTGGTGTTGACGCATCTGCGAAAAGGTCATATTTTTTATAAACTGAACTGAACTGAATCCATGTTTGCGCTGAGGCTTTCATATCAAAAGGTGTTGTTGTCATCATCAAAAGCTGATTCAATGTCCAAAAGTAAAGCCGACTTGTCGTATTGGAATCCATAACAACAAAGCATACGGTTGGAAAAAGCAAGATTACTCTGATAATAACAAGGATGTCAAGAAATCAAGAATTAACATTACACATGCTTTTCTCTTACGACTATATGACCTAACCACTCTCAATCGTACTGTCGTTTGTAGAGGAGGCGCGTGCCCTGCAGTGGGACGTATATGGGCTGATATAGATGCTTCCCCTTAACATATTATACCCTAAGTTCTGAGAGTTCATGACATCGCCTATATGTAAAAAAGTGTTAAGGCGAAGTATGTGAAAGTTTTGTTGCTTTTTAAAATGATTTTCATGGTATATTTCAATCATCATATAAATAGAATTGATAATTTTGTTCTTTAGCCACATTAATTGATTTGATGCGAGAAAGAGGTGAAAGTCCTTAAAACTTTAAATGGTCATCACCAAAACCGATAGATATTTTCCAAATATTTCTTTAATATCATATTTATATTGTGCCCTTGTATCCAAATTACCAAGTGCTCTATTTTTCTGCACTCCCGGTATAATATAAATACGCGAAGGAAAATCTTTGTACGCTATTTACAAAAAACTTGCGTGGATGGAGGAGCATGAAAGTTGCCACAGTTAAAGATTGTAAGGAGAATTGGAGAAACCCAAGAACTAAGTAAAATATTCACTGCAAATTTATTAAATTACATTAAATAAACAGTTGCAGCATGGTGAACAACATATAGGATAATCTGTCATTGGCAGACAGGAGACGTAAAGCAAGTTCAAGCTTGATTTACTAATAAATGAGATATGCTCAATCGAAGCTTTTTTCAAAAGCATATCATAATGTTATTGGCATTTGTTGTTTTTTTTTTATACGACATTGCTTTCTATTTTATATTAAGTATACTGGAGAACAAATTTAAATTAGGCATCGGCATTCTTTTCAACAACCAAAATGATTATTATTTTTGGTACTCTGTTGCCGCATCTGAACATTCTATAATTCAAGTATTTGCAATTATTTTGTTCATCTGCAAAGCCAGTACCAGTAAAGGTTTATTTATTTCAATGAAAATATTTTTCGTTAAAAAGATATTGTAGTATAGTGCTTGGTGGCCGGTTTGTAATGGATTAGATGATGATGATGGATGCCAACATGTTCACAGTAGTCAAGGGTTCGAATTTGAGGGTAAACCTCGAACTTTTCGGAGTTATGTGTACATTAATAGCCAATCACCATGCACTATAACGACGAATCAAAAATTGTGTTGAAACTTTGCATACCACAGAGATTTGTGTGCATTTCTATGGTACGTAAATACCGCCAAACAGCACTAGACCAGTCCTCTGGTGCATGTCATCCCACCATCTAGCTATTTGGCTAGAGGGCGTACCACACTATGTGAACTAAGACGCGGTTAGCACTCCAGAACACGCTTTTACCAGTAGTTATTATTAACTTCTGCGACATATTTGGGTAGTCTATTGCCACTTCGATCCACTAACTTTCAGAGCTATCTCGCGTTTAGGCTAAAAATAAATAATAGTTTGAAAATCTTAATAATTCTTAATATCCGTCCGTTGGTCACATGTTACTTTCGTAAAGTCTTTCCTAAACATTGAAAAGTTTTATGATCTTTCGAGATTATTGGAGTTTTAACTAATGTGTGAAAGTTCTTTTTGTTTGAAGTTCAGGGTTGATACGAGTGTCCATAACAGAATCTGATCGACCGGAAAAAATTCTAATAAAAACATCTAGTGTAGCGTCCTGTCATATTATGTCGATGCATGTTTACGCCCTGTGACTACATGCGGACGTCGGGGAATACACGGAATGTCACACAATTGAAATATGGAATACTTAGCGTTCTTTATTCGAAGTTATTGTAGACATTCTCTATGTAAATATTTTAAACAGACTAGGGATACATTGTATCTACCAAATAAATATTTACATTTACTTGCTACACCTGTAGCTAATTTTTTAAACACAGTCATAAGTAATATGACGAAGACCACAGGCACTACCACTTTTAGTAATGTTACTAAAATAAATGTGGTAAATAATAATTTAAACTTTTAACTTTGACAAAAGGAAGTGGTGAAAATTATATAGTATTATCTCATCAGAATATAAACCGCTTCTCTGGCAAAATTTTAGAGATTGAACTTTTTATTGACACTTTTAACATTAGTATATTATGTTTCACAGAGACCTGGTTGAAGGCGCACCTTATGAATTTCAATGTGAATGGTTTCAGGGTCGCCAGCTCGTTTAACAGGATTTCGGCGGAAGGTGGAGGTTCCTTAATTCTAGTTCGTGATCATATCACATTTAGGGAAAGAAAGGATATCTCTTGCCTCTCTGTTGAACGAGTGTGTGAGGTCGCATGTGCGGAAACAAATTCCTATGTCATATTGTGTGTCTATAGACCTCCTTCATCAAATATTTCGCTATTTTTATCAACTATGGAGGATATTTTAAATAAAATTAAAAATAATAAAAAAGTTCTAGTCTGTGGGGACTTTAATATTAATTTACTAGTTGATTCGGTTGATAAGTGTAGGTTTGTGTCTTTATTCGGCTCATTTAATTTTACATGTTTGTTCTCGGAGCCTACTAGAATTACGTCTGAAACTTCGAGTTGTATTGACAATATCATAACAAACTTCGAAGTACTTGAAAAAGGTATAAAGATAGGGGTTAGATCTGACCATAAATGCCAATTAGTGAAATTAGAACATGCTGTAGACAAAACCAGTAGATTAATAACTTTTAGGCCGTTATCCAAGAAAATCCTAGGTCAATTTAACAATAATGTACAATCAAAAATAGATACTTTTACACTTGATGGCAGTCCAAACGACATGTACTCATCATTATTTAAAATTATACGTAAAGAGTTTGACCAAGTATGTAAAATTAAAACTATTAAAATTAATTCTAAAATAAAATTTAGTGCTTGGGCCACTAAAGGCATTAGACGTAGTAGGGAAATTTTGTATGAGTTATATGACAAAAGGTCCTATACACCTGATGTCAACTTTAAAAAATATGTCGGATTATATTCAAAATTATTTAAAAAAGTATGTATGCAGGCTAAATCTAATTATATAAGTGAAAAGCTTAGATTGTCAGATAATAAAATAAAAACTACCTGGCAAATTATTAATAGTGAAACTGGGAAAAATAAAAAAAATGACAACAAAATTGCTCTCCGCATAAATGACGACCTTATTTCAGATAAATCTACTATTGCCAATTATCTTGATAATTTTTTCACTAACATACCATTAGACTTAACTAAACATTTAGATTCATCAGTAGATCTAGCGGAATCTTTTTTAAAGGAAAATGTTACTGGAAATATGCCTAAGTTTAACTTTCAAAAGGTAACCAGTTGTCAAATAATAAAGGCTTTCAAGCAAATTAAAATAAAAACTACAGAAGATATATGGGGACTGTCTGTTAAAGCTATAGAAGCTATTATTGTTAACATTGCACCGTTATTAGCTACTATTTTTAATTCCTGCCTAAGTGACGGTATCTTTCCCGACTTAATGAAAATTAGTAAAGTCGTACCCATTTTTAAGTCAGGATGTTCGAACAATCCGTCGAATTATAGACCCATTTCTGTACTACCGGCTCTTAGCAAAATCTTCGAAAAGCTTTTGCTTAATCAAATGCTAGCACATTTTGATGAAAATAAGTTAATACATAGGAATCAATTTGGTTTCACAAAGGGTCGCTCAACTCAAGATGCCGGGACATCACTAATCACGTCGGTTTTAGAAGCCTGGGAGGCATCTCAAGATGCTCTAGGAGTTTTTTGTGATCTCTCCAAGGCTTTCGACTGTGTTGACCACCAAACACTTATTATGAAGCTAAGGTACTACGGAATCAGTGATACGTCACTTGATCTCGTAATGTCTTACTTGTCGGGTCGTGAACAAAAGGTTTCTTTGGACGGGCTCACTTCGGTAGGATCAAAAGTTAAAATTGGGGTTCCGCAGGGGTCCATTCTGGGCCCCTTTTTATTCTTAGTCTACATAAATGATCTTCCTTGCATGGTTCAGAAGTGGTCAGACATAGTTTTATTCGCTGACGACACCTCTATAATATTTAAAGTTAATCGGAAAGACGATAATCTAGATACACCTAACAATATTCTTTATTTAATTTCGGATTGGTTTTCTGCTAATAATCTACTATTAAATGCTAGTAAGACTAAATGCGTCCGTTTTGCTTTACCGAACGTGGCAAGCGTAAACACGCGTATCGAATTAAATTCAGAAATTCTAAATTTAGCTGATTCCACAATTTTTTTAGGGATCACTCTAGATAAAAAATTACAATGGGGTCCACAAATTGAGAGATTATCAGCTAAACTTAGCAGCGCAGCGTTCGCGGTCCGAAAAATAAGACAACTAACTGACGTTGCAACGGCTAGATTGGTATATTTTGCTTATTTTCATAGTATAATGTCATACGGCATTATTTTATGGGGATCAGCGGCTGATATCGAATCCATATTCATCTTACAAAAAAGAGCAGTCCGTGCTATTTATAATCTAGGAAGCCGCGATTCTTTGCGATCTGTTTTTAAAGAAAGCAATATACTAACCGTGTCATCTGAATACATCTTTCAGAATATAATGCACGTTCGTAAAAATATTAATAAGTTTTATAAGGTCAGTGACACCCACACCATTAATACGCGGAATAAAAATAAACTAGCAATACCCTCGTTTAGACTAGAAAAGTCAAAAAAATCTTTCTTGGGTAGTTGTATTAAATTTTATAATAAACTTCCCAATAGCATAACGCAGCTACCGGACAAACTATTTAGGGCCCATATTAAAAACAAACTTATGACTAGGGGTTATTATAATATTAAGGAATATATTGAGGATAAAAAAGCCTGGGATTAGGTGTTCTCTTGCACATTGCGACCTCCTGGGGCCCGGAACTATTCGCTTATTACCACCTAATTTAAATAATTAAAAATATCTAAAATTGTAAACTCAAAAATTAAGCTATATACAATCAAATAAATCAATTAAATTATATGACGACCGATCGAAAAAAAAAATCATATAAAAATAATAATTAATATGGCAAATCTTTGTAAGACAAGTCACAAATACTTATTTTAGTAAATTGACCAAAACCAAGCCCACTGAGTTTGACTCGCTGGATCTACTCAGAAATGGGTCGCGCCGCGTAGTATCCAGTGGTAAAGTAAAGCCCGCTGAGTTTGTTCGCCGGGTCTTCTCAGTCAGGGCCGCGTTGGATCCGGCAGTAAGCCTAAACATACGAGACGTATCGGAAATACTTATGGTCGTTGTCTTAAGTTGGACCCAAAACAAGCCCACTGAGTCTTAGTCACTGGATATACTCAGGACTGGGTCGCGTCGCGTAGTTCCAGTGGTAGTGTAAGCCCACTGAGTTTGTTTCGCCGGGTCTTCTCAGGAAGGGCCGCGTTAGATCCGGTGGTAACTATAAACCGCTACGCACCGTTGTAATATTTATGGTCCACAAATAATATAATTTACTTTGACTAACGTAAATAATGTATTTCTTTGACTAATAAATTACTATAAAGTAAAAACTAATACTTTAAATAAAATATGAAATAAAACTAAATAAATAAATAAAACTAATTATAAATAAAAAAATTAATTTAAAAATAAATAAAATTAATAAATAAATTGATAAAAGCAAGAAATTAAAATAAGTAATAATAAGTATAGGAAATATATTGTAAATAGAGATTAAGTTCTATGTGTATTGACTTGTCATAAGAGCTCCTTAATTGCCTACGTGATCAATAAATACATTTCATTTCATTTCATTTCATTTGTATAATACTACAAGGGCATGAGAAACAAATAGTATAGTAAGTATTCGTGGGATATTTGTATACAAAATGTCGATGACATAAGTTCTTTCCTTTGGACCACATATAGGGTACCGCATCAGCAGCCCATACACCAAATTTTATTAATTTATCACCACCCGTTTAGCCACAGGATAGTTTTTTAGTTTTCAATATTTACCCACCTGCTGTAGCGATTTGGCTAGGTCATTGACACAAACGAATAATAAAGGTCAAGTGCAATAAAATACAAGGTTTTATTATTAGTTGCATAGAAATAATATCAATAATTGAATTTAGACCTAATATCCATGATAGTAAGACTCATAACTTCGCGACGTCGTGATGTCGAATAGGCAACGTCGCGTCGTTTATCAAAATGAGGCTAGGGTGGCAACGACTTCATCGATCATACAATATCAATATTATCGATATAATTCAAACTTTATTATTTAAAATTAAATAATTCAAACTTTACTAATAAAAACCTTTATTTATCGACAATATTAAAAACAAATGTGATACATAAAAGGAGATACACAACTCACATCTACATTTTACACCTACTTAATATTGCTATGGGTCATGTGGCAACATCCGAGACATCATTCGGTATCATTCTGTATGGGTACTGTTGAGACGCATTTTTTCAAAAGCAGGCGCTATGGTGACAATGTAGAAACCCGCCGATTAGAATGAAACGTGGAAAATAACTTTTACTAAGTCTTTGTTTTTGTGTATTTATTTGTACTGAGGTCTTTTTGGCACGCTTAGAATATGTTCTGATAACTGTGTTAATATGATATTCTTTGACATTTACTGCCCTAAAAGTATTTAAATATGAATTATGCGGATTTTCATATTTCAATTGACGACATTTATTTACTCTCGATAAAAATATCGATGAATTTTTTTATGCATCTCTAATCGTGCATTCTTCCCCACCGCGCCTGCTCCTGGGATTACCCGCGACTCCTGGGCAGTGTTGCAACGTAATTACACTAAAACTATTTGTGCTTCATTTAATGTAAAGTACCAAAACAAAGTATACAGTAAGAATAAAACATACTGGAATATGACTAACAAGACAAATAGTAGAGCTATTTCTGACACTTATTAACTGTTTATCACTACAAAATAATGATATAGGGTCTTTAATTTCACCGAGCCATCCTTAAATTTTCAACTAAACCATAGATTCGATCTTAGTGTGGGGTCACGACTATGTATCTCCAGTACTTTATGATGAATTTTAGAAAAGTAACACATACAGCGATTAACTTCTTTAGTCTTTTTTCGGAATACTTGTAACTTTTAAGAATGTATGTTTATTTTCACTTTCTATGAAAAAAGCCCTGTAATAAACAGTATAATAATCTCCTCTATTTTATATCCATCTACGATATTTTTACGAAACTTTTTCTGTATTTTTTGGAATCTAACCTAGCAACACTGCAATCGGCGATCGACGGTCGAAGGTCGACGATCGAAGGTCAGGTGTCACGGGCGGGGGCGGGGGCGGGGGTGTAAACTCGGGAGTCGGCACCCGCGCCACCTCGTCAGTGAGCCGTATTTGTTCTTTGCGAATGCGCGTGCGTTGCTCACAACACATTACGAATTACGATAGCATTTTATGTTCATGATGTCGCGATTTACAGCTGTGGAATACACTGATATGATTTGTTTGAAGGTCTATTTAGTGGCAGTAATATTTTACGTGACGTGCTATTTTCATCCCCCTGCGCAAAAATAAGACTGAATTTGTGTACTAATTGTAAGTGGCATCGTCGCTCCCAACCCAATGAAGCAATTTGGACTTACATAATTTGTGTAAAAGGTGACTTGAATAAGAGCGTTTTCAGTAGTTATTCTACGAATACAATTATGCCTAAAAACTACAAAGGATTCATCGCGCCAAATCTATTTAAAGCCATTTGCGACGCGGCGACGAAAAATGCGGCGTTGCCGCTCTTATGTCTGGGTCAACTGAGGGCAGTAGGTAACTTATAAAGCGTGTTGTATTTAAACCAAATTATTTTATTATTTAGTTTGTTTGAAAATATCATTTTTTCAATTTTATTGCGATATAAAATCTAATCATTTTTATTTGTTTTAATTGACGTTATTTAATGACGTTGTAATTTAAAGCAATTATAACACCGACACTTTGTATAATGCCCGAATCAGTTGTTGCTAAAATCAAAATAATTTTAAGAATTCGAAAATATTAATTATGCCTGACCTAAATCCCAACGGCATATAAATAAAAAAAAATAGAAACTGAAATATATAAACAACCGATTGAGTAAAAAGTTAGAAAACATATAATAATTGGCATCGCATAGAATTAGAGCGTACAGCAACAAAATGAACTATATCAATTTCTTTTTTATGCCAAAAAATATTTTTTAAAATTACATCATGGTGTAGTTAGTGAAAACTTCGGTATTAAAACGGGGGACAGAGCGAACTATTTCTGCCCCATGATATTTTTTTGTAACCCAGAAATAATTTATTTTATTTTACTTACTTACAGCTCTTAATACTAATATAATACAACTGGTGTGCTTATGTATGTTTTCGTATCTGAGTGCATTTTAATACGAAATGCGACTGAGTTAAGTGGGTCACTATATCTGGTCCTTATTCACTATGTATGGTGTATATCATACCACTAGCAAATTAGGTCTTTGGAATCTAATTCACGGAAGTAACACAATAACATTGTTTCAACATTCAGAACATATCCAATAGTTTTTGACTAACGACTTAAGACTTGTAGATAATTATCTTAATTTTACATAAGGACTCCGTGTAAAAATGATGGTTGTATTAATTGTTTATTATAACTTACTTTAGATGCTATTCGCAACGTTGGCGGAAATAATCTTCTTTTGGTCGGGAAGTTTCACAGTTTGACAAGATGGAAGGAATCCTGAGACTTAATGAGTTGGGTGCAAAACTTTGTAGTTTTGAAAACAACATAATATTGGCAGTATGTATTAACTAGGAAAGAAGAATCTACAGAAACTTTAACGTTGCTAATTGTGCTAATTTTATAAATAATTCATTCTATCGAATTTTGAAACTATTTAGGTGAAACAAGAACTAATGTCCAAACACTTTATATTATATATTTTATTGCACTGAATGGTGAGACAAGCATGCCGTTCACCTAATGGTAAGCGATGAAATGACTGTTCATGTACAGTAGCAAAACCAAATATCACCTTAAATTACAAGCATTGCTTGGCATTCAACTGCGCTTGCCATACTAATACATGATGTTATGTCTCGATATATCCAGTAGTTACTCTGGCTATAATATCCTTCAGACTGAAACATAACACTACATTTACACTGCTGTTTAGCGGTTTGGTTATAATCAGCTTATAGTTACATGTATATATTATTTTTATTCCGTTTTTTTTTATTTGATAAAAAAAGGAATAAATGTCTCATTTATTGTATTATATCCAAACAGTTACTATAAATTTATGTTACTGCAATCAAGAATCAAAGAAAGTACAAATTTTGTAGAGCTGCCACGCGAACAATATCGTAATCAACGGCATGCGTAGTTCAGAATGTTATACTCGTATTATTTCATAATTTATTTAAGAAACTGGTCACAAAGGAATTAGAATCAGTGATCTTTGTTTCTTTTTTTCTGGATTGTGGAGCAACGACTTAAAAATTAATTCTTAATTAATAACCAGCTTGAAATAGTTGCATTTTCAAACATACGATGTAATAAAATTGTTTATTTTCTACATAAAGCCGTACGCTGGCATATGAATACCAAAATTATTTACACAGCATTTCAAAGTTCAACATTGAATTGCGGTTGTTAGGTATTATATTATTATAATTGGGTCTCATGGAAATTTGAATTGCGACCTAGGCCCGGAGTTCTTCGAGAAATGAACTTGAAGTCCAATAAAATTATTTATATCTCTACGGCTCTGTGAAGTAAATGTAAAATGTGATGATAATTACTTGATTTTATTTAAAAAAATCACCGAAATAAAACATGAAAACGGTTAAAGAAAAACCACAAAAGCTGCTACAATTAATTTTAACCAGTACCAGCATCGGGATTCACGATATTTTACCGATACTATGAATGGAAATTCAGCTTTCGTCTTTTTAATTACAATTTTTTTTTGTAGTACTGTTACTTCATATATTATCTTCTACAACACAAAGACTATTATATCTGATTATATTTCCATTTCTATTTCGCTTAGTAGCAAGATTTCATTTTTTATATATTTTCTAATACCGGCCCAAGAGATAAGTAAGGAAATTAAATCCCAGCATTAAGCCCGTTGCTAATATCGTAGGCTTTAAATTTGCTGTTAAGCGTATATTAATGAAGTACGGTTCGTACATAATTTATTTCGAGTAGAACACTCCGAAAATGGAGACAGGTACAAAATTTAAAATAAGTCAAATTCCTTAGAATATTAAGTTCCATTATATTGAAAAATGTAATTACTGTGTATAACAAAATGTGTAAAAAAAAACAAACCTTTGCATGCAAACAGGAGTGGTACGGTACCGTTTATTTTTGTCATAATTGTGTTCATTGCGGTGTCCCCTCTATTTTAATATCTCAATGGTATGATAATCACTTTTTAAATATAATGCCAAAATAATGTCTGTCCGTATCTGTATCAGCCCATATACGTCCCACTGGAGAACATGGGACTCCTCTACAATCGAAACTACGATTGAGAGTGGTTAGGCCATATAGTCCACCGCGCTGGCCTAGTGCGGGTTGGTATAAAATAATATACTTATACATATCTTACATACTAAGTGAAATGTCGGCAATAAACGTCCAATATCTAAATATTCCCCACCCTACTTGTACGGCAAGATTTTTTCAATCAATTCAGACGACCCACTTTATATTCAGATGGTTATTGAGTGTGGGAAAGTTTTCCGGTGGTCGAGCGTCGATCGGCTACGGAGATAGGCACAGCGTGCCAATGTGATGTCTCTGCCGAAAGTTGTAGACTAAAAGGGTTATTTTAAAATGGAGCCCGTATTCTTGTTTTAGACTTAGAATAATGTTTGTGATAGGGATGTGTCTAAGGTGTGATTTCGAGCAGTATTTTAAAAAAGAATCCTAATAAATGTATCTTTTAACACATGAATTCGAAAAGAACATCAAAATTGACTGTAAAATTACTATGATGTTGATATTTTTATTACTGCGATGGGGCGCTCATTTTCTCTTCCGCACGAATATACCTTATGAAAGATGACGGCAAATCTTGTATGCTTGAATCGTTTCCTATTACTCCTGCCGCCAAATTTCAAATATTTACAACTTGCTTCAAAACTAACTAACTTTACTAATCGAACTACATAAAATCTTTGGTGTAAGGGTTATGTACATATAAAGGAGCCTTTCCATGTTTTAAACAATTATCAAAATTGAGGCAACTAGTAGTATCGGTAAAAAATATCTTTGATGCCTATAACGATACTGCTTTAATTTTATTGCAGGAATTTTGTATGATTTGTCATTTAACGGATTCCTGTTTTATCCCGGTCGACAGATTAGGTATAAAATAAAGTAATTATAATCACATTTTACATTTTGTTCACATTTTTATTGAACTCCAAGTTAATTTATCCAAGAACACTGAGCCTGAATTACAATTAAACGTATACTTAATGAAAATACATATTTTTCCCTTTATAACAAAGTAGGTTTCATCGAGGCACCGATACTCAATTTTAAATGGGCATTTTCCATTCCAATAACAATTCACTACAAATTATAAGTAATAATCTCTAAATCGTATTGAGGCATTACTTTTTGCTCCTTACCACCCACGGGTTTATGTAATTCTTTGTGAAATTTGCTATGCAAGCCGCAAAGCCAGGGTTAGGTAAAATACGTTATAAATTAGTATTACAAGGGATCCGTGCCGAAAGGCAGTTTTGTGTAACTTTTTATTAATACTTACATCTACGATGGGTGTTAAAATTTACGAAGCTTGTGTTATAACTTTCAATAAAGTGGGTGAAGGCGGGACGTTGCGCCGTTCTTTAATGCTCTTTATATTTTGTACTTACATATTTAAAGCATGTTTCGTATAATAACAATCCAGCCTAAGTACGAAGCACTGCATGGCATGAAAATCCTCAAAAATCCATTGGGTTAGGCTATACTGCACCACGCTTGCCTAGTGCGAATTGACGAACTTCATAATTATTTAAAATCTGTATATAAGTGTGATGTATTATTCCTCTATCGTTAAAGATCGTGGGAATTCACTATAAATACACTGTATCTGTATCTGTATCAGCCCATATACTTCCCACTGCAGGGCACGGGCCTACTCTACAATCGTAAGTACGATTGAAAGTGGTTAGGCCATATAGTCCACCACGCTGGCCTAATGCGGGTTGGCAGACTTACATACCATAGAAATTTTTATAAATCGCTACAGTATGCAGGTTTCCTCTCGATGTTTTCCTTCACCGTTTTAGTGCGTATATAAATGAACATATATATAACACACATGAATCCTATTACCCAGATTTGTGTCCTGAACCTGTGACCACCGTTTCCACTACACCAATAGGCTACCACGCATATCTAAACTATTATTTTTATACTAGCACGACTGTCGCTATAATCTACAATGATATAATGATTATAGAATAAATTACATTCCTAGGGGTTAGGTAAGGGCAGCCAAGAGTAATCCATAGTTCACTAAGCTTTTTCCATCGAATTTTGATAGGCGGCGAGATCTTCCCTGTCCCTGTTTGAGTCACATACAGACCTGACAAATTCATGAGTTTGAAAGTCAAAGAACTTTTTTTTTATTGCAATGAATGACGAGACGAGCAAGCCGTTCGCCTGATGGTAGGCGATACGACAGCTCATAAACAGTAGCAACATTCCACTGCGCTCGCCATCCGGAGACATAAGATGTTAAGTCTCAATATGTCCAATAGTTACTCTGGCTACAATGTCCTTCAATCCAAAACACAACAGTGCAGTGCTTTTACGCAGTGTTATTTCACGGGACAAATTGACATTGCGGCGGTACCTACCCAGATGGCCACTCACATATGAGAGACCTTCCACCAGTAGAACTCACAAATTACTATTCCTTCTACCTGTAACTCAAACACAGGTTCTGTCGACCAACATCGTATACACGCATTTACGAAGCACACACGCTGCTTCAAAGCCAAAGACAGCCTCGGCGGCACAGTTGGTTAAACGCCGCCTATGAAACTAGAGGCCGCGGGTTTAATCCCCACACCGAGAGAAATGTTTTTGCGGCCCACAAACATTTCTTTTGGGTCTGGGTGTTCGTGAGACCGAGAAGTCTTTCGTAGTTCCTGATATATACGACACGAGACTCGATCTTAGTGTGGAGTCAGGACTATTTATGTGACTGTGGGTGCTACTTATATTTATTTATTCATTAAGATGAGTAAATTTTGTTATTTAACCGTTAAATATTTGCGTATAGGTATGGAAATTTTATATGAAAATTAATATTATTTTGCTAACGGTACAGCATGGAGCAGCTATTTTTGAATTTACTCAGTATCCATATAATTTGCGCTTACATACGAGCTAATTAGTATGATAATTAATGAAAATATTTTTAATTAAATGAATGGAGTGTGGAATGTGGAATGAAATGGTAAATTGGCCTTCCTACAAATACAACATATCGATACGTAGCAAAATTATCGATAATTCTCGCTCAGTCCCATAAGTTGGTAAAATGTTATTTGAATGACCTATTAATGAAAACACCATCCATAATTAATGATTATAATAATTTACTGGTGGTCACAAACACGATGTTCTCATAACACCTAGTCTATGTACAAATATTTGACGATGACACAAACATTCATCTCTGTGTGGCGATCGGTTCTGTAGCCTCTCGATTCACAGGTGTCGTGTAACCAATTGCGCCACAAAGGTTGTTTATACCTCTTGTGATGCACACTTCGATCAAATATACTTTATAAGTAACGGCAAGAGAAATAAAAGCACAAATGACCTTGTGCTCTTATTTGATTTTAGTATCGTCCAAGCCATAAAAGGAGTAGGGTTTATTGTTATTTGAAGTTGATTATAACTTAAGTCTTTTTGCTACACCTCGTAGTTCGAAATTCAAATGTATTAGTATAAGCAACATCCACCCGTCACTTTTGGGGTGTGATTTTGTTCCGGACCCTAAATCTAGTATATATTTGATTGAAGGATGCACACAACTGAATACATTATTTGACTTTTTAACACTCCCCAGGTTAGTGTATAATAATAAAAGCTAGATGGCGCTTTTAGATAGAGCGTTAGAGATGTGCTACATTTATTTGATGGTTATTACATATTTTCCCCTCAATTTAATCATCAAAAGGAAAATCCCGCTTTCCACACAAAAAGACACCTGAAACGGATCAAATCGAATCATAAGCTAACCCGTATTTAGCATTGATGAAAACTTGTTTGAATCTAACCCGAATTTGCTTTTCGAAAATAGTGTTTTGTATTGAATTAATTTCATGGAAGCTGTTACAGTACTCGTTAAACTTATTTCGTTAAATACATTAGTATTACGTAATTAATGCTTTCATTGATAAATTTAATTTTAAGTTTGTTACACCGAGGTTTTTTATATTTTTATAGCTTACTAGCGGCTCGGCCCAGCTTCGCCCGGGTGCATATAGATTTCTCTACAATAATATGCACGTATTATACATATAAACCTTCCTCTTGAATCAATCTATCTATTAAAAAAAACGCATCAAAATTCGTTGCGTAGTTTTAAAAAATTTAAGCATACAAAGGGAAATAGGAACATAGCGACATAGGGATAGAGAAAGCTACTTTGTTTTATACTATGTAGTGATGTCCGGGAGACGAGCAAACAGATCACCTCATGGTAAGTGACCGCCCATGAACATCTATAACATGGATCATGTGTTGCCAGTCCATAAAATCGGTTGGAAACCGGGATTAAGGGTGGGAAGAGCGAAGGGTTATTGGGCATCCGGTAATCTCACTCACAGAAAGAATCGCGACAGCAAAGCCTTTCCATTCATGCTGAGTCAGGACTGACAATAGCGTGACTCCACTACTTTGCTAGTTTTTTTTTATTGCTCTGAATAGCGAGAAGAACATTTCGCCTGATGCTAATAGCTACGACTGCTCATGAACAGTAGCAAAACCAAACAGCACTTGAATTACATAGCAATACTTGGCATTCTACTGCGCTCGCCATCCTGAGCCATAAGATGTTAAGTCTGAATATGTCCAGTAGTTACTCTGGCTACAGTATATTTTAAAGCGAAACAAAACAATGCAATTACGCTACTGTTTGCCGGGAGAAATATACATTACCGTGATACTTACCCAGGCGGCCTCTCACTCATGAAGTAGTGAGCACCAATAAATTCTATAATAATACGTGAATCAAAAAGGAAAAAATTTTTCATAATAAAATTATCATTAAGGCTTCTATGAGTCTGTATTATTAGTACCAGAAATATCGAAAAAATAAAATTAATTAGTACAAACATTTTCACCATTCACAATAATCACATTGAATACTAATTCATAAAATTATATCCGAATTTAACTTGTTATTCAATCATGAAATAAATTGATGATTATGATGGGTTTAGTTTACATTTAGGTATTTTATGAACATTCTCTGTTAGTGGTTATGAAATATGTGAATATGAATGTTCACGTAATACCTCCGAATTAACTATTGCGCTATCAAACGTATAATTATCGTAATTGGTGATTCATGACGGAGTAATGTAGCGAAATTAAATGTGTGTAATATACTCACATCTTACTAATAGGACGTATAACCTAAAACTGAGTTTATTTATTGGTCGGTACAACTTACTTAACCAACCATTCAGGCATTCTGTTCCCAAAGGATAGAAAAATAAAATAAGACGGTCGTCTGAAAAAGTTAGGCTGTTCGACATAAAAACTTGACCTTTCGGCATGAATAAATTGCAACTTATTGCCTCTTAATGACAGACATAAGAATCAAGAGTATTTTACACGAAAGTAACTTGACTAAATATATTTAGATCTGCACGTTATGTTCAGGTATTGTTGATTTAAATAAAACACATTTTTATTAATTTAAATTATATTGATTTCCAGTTTCTGAGACCCGTTCACTACATCTAACGTTTGTCAAAGTTATATAGACGAGGGTGGCTCGCACTCATATTTAATTAATATATTTAATCTACTTTATAGTTTATTAGTCTGTACACAACACTGCCTACACCAGCCTACACTGGGTATATCCAGACTGCTACCGCAAACGAAGTCGCGTGGCAGTTTTAGCACGGTAATAATATAATTATTACCGGGATTCTAGTTCTACAAGCTTAATTCGACTAAAAAAATCACAATACAACGCGATATTTTTGTTTGTTTTTAATCGTTTTTGGGTGGTAAATCCATAGTTGTTTTTTAAATATAAAACTAAGTATTTATCACCGAAATAAGAAGATAAAAATTTGGAAAAACAATGGTATTTTTGCAAAAATCTTTGTTGCCTTGTGTCTAAATTCACTAAAACTACCACCTAGCTTAGTATTCAGTTGTAGTTTCAATATACCCTGTGTACATCACGTTAAAATTCAATTTCGTAGTATCGTACAGTGTAAGTAAATATCCAAGACAAAGCGCAAAGAACTTAGATCTAATGGATAAGCTATCACTTGCCTAGAGCGCCGATGTGGATTTAAATCACGGCGCGCCCCAAAAAAGTTTCTGGCAAGCAACGTTTTGCAAGTTCTTTGTTTAAGAATAAGGACGAGCGTCTGATCAAACGGTGATTTAGAATGCTTACCGATGTTTTTTATAGTGGGATTACACAACTCTTAGTTCACATAGCTTGCCTAAGAAAGAATTGATAAACTCGTTGATTTAAAAACTAACGACAGGCCCTTCAATACATTTGGAGTTTCAAAAAGATGACCTTGAAAATCACGCTAAAATAAACATTAAATTAATTTAATAGATTTCGTCTAAACGGCGATGTAAATTATTATAATCTTCATTTTTCTTAAACTTTTGTCCTAGTTCAAGTAAGCATTTTCAAAATCGTTGCGAGCCACTACTAATTATTTCAGTAACTCTCTAATATACTCCATCGGTTTAGGTACTTAACTAAATGTAAACAAACCAGAACACGTGACGCATGGTTGTTCAACATTTTATTGCAATGTCCAATTTACGAATATTTTCTTAGTCAACCAAGTAACAAGTATTAACAGCAGCTTATAACAAATAATAACTAAAATAGTAAAGAACAACGATGAACACTTCCAAACACTTCACCACTTCACGAAAACAGTAAGTACATTATCGCAATGAATAATATATAATTGGCTGCCACATATAACATACGATGATGCTTAGTTATCCGACTTAACGCATTATTTTTCATTTAAATAGTCGCATTACGATAAAGTTGTACTTCTCGATTTTGTAGCATAATATTTCTTGTAACTTTTATGAAAATGTTTTGGATGCCTGAGTGTTTGGGTCTTTTTTTATAGACAGACTGCATTATGTAAAATTAGATAATTGAATTTAGGTAATTTAATTATGATCTCACATAATTAAATTGTTTTCAAACTTACACACTCATAATAATTATAATCGTTATAATAAAATTGAACATGTATTGTAGTTTTACATTTACGTAAAGATTTTTTTTGTCTTCAATTAATTTTGAAATGAGAAATGGCAATGTTAAATAACCTTTTTTATGGTTTGTTTACATTTAGTTAAGTACCTAAACCGATGGAGTATAGAGATGTATTGGATCGCACGTACCACTTACGTCAAAACACTACGCGCTTTCCGCCCTGTCCATATATGTTTATTTCAATGGGTATACTAGAATATTTTTTAATATTATTATGGAAAACATACAGGTATGCTGCTTCACAAGACTTATCATTGTTTACAATGCAATAATAACCGAAATAACTCGAATAAATTAAGTTTTTTTACAATCTTTCATATTAAGTTTATTTCCACAAATATATAGGTCTCTCATATATGAGAGGCCACCTGGGTAGGCACCACCGCAATGTCTATTATTGCACAATAGTAGTGTAAATGTGCTATTGTGTTTCGGCGTGACGGACTTTGTAGCCAGAGTTACTACTGGACATATTGAGACCTATCATGTTATGTCTCAGGATGCCAGGCGCAGTGGAGTGCCAAGCATTGTTTTATAATAAAACGTTGTTTGGTTTTTACACTGTTCATGAGCGGTCGTATCGCTTACTATCAGGCGAACGGCGAGTTCATCTCGCCATTCGTGGCAATAAAAAACTGCAAATGCAACTTTAATAGTAGTACACGTATGTTACTTTATTATACAACGCGGAATAAGGCCGTCAGTGCGTATAGAATAGCGATTTATACGAGCGTGTACACGTTCGACCGGTTTCCTGCATCCTACTCACTTTCTAGATAGCACTAGTTTATGTAACTTGAACAAAGCATTGTTACTAATCGGTTTATTTCAACACGCGTTGTACAACGATGGCCTAGTTGCGAGCTTAGTTGAACAAAATTCAACTTGGGCCTAAATTGCAACAATTTGGGGAAGAGAGATAGAAGCTCTTTACAATGCACGAAAACCTATAAAATGCTTGGCACGATTTCCCCTGGGTATAGATAATCTTTGACTGCACTCAACACTTCACACCACTCCTTTTTTCTTGAAGGGATAGGCAGAGATGTTGCCAGGACACTCACGTGTCACTTTGTGTGATCGGTCCCAAGACACATTATTACAAAAGGGGGGAGCCTATTCCCATATCAGGCACAAAATCCTGACTATATGCTCATAATTACAACACAATACAATGTTATTTATTGTAAACCAACACAATATAAAAGAAAATAAAAAACAATATAATTATTAGAAAAAATCCAGTATCACTTTTCCCAGCTCGGGATTTAACTCGAGACCTCAGTTTAATCATAATCGTAAAACTACGCCATCGCGCCGGGGCAGTTGGCTTTATCTCATTCTATTTTTAACTTCTTGTATATAGATATAGTAAAGAGAACAGTAGTATTTTAGTGATGGAAGTGCATGGTTGCGATAAGAAGGCTGCGGTAGGGATAACGAGGATAACTCTATTATCCGAAACTGAACTCGAATGTTCGTACGTTCGACGTCAGAAGCAAGTTACCAATCCGCTTTTAAAAATCGATACTATTCTCTATTAAACGCTCAACTCAGGCTGTGTTTTAATAAAATTCATTGATTTAAATTCATTTTTAAATTCAACAAATTGTATTTCTTTACCATATTTTGAAAAATTACATTCTCCGTCTAAATCTCTATGACAGCATAATCTTTCTTAAAATTAATAATCATTCTAACAAAGAGGTACAACAGACAGAGTAAATAACCAAGCCTCATCAACATCACATCCTATTTAATTACAGCAAACAATTCTATTACTATGATACTCATCATTCACTCTGAACTTACAAACTTATTCATTTTCATCTTTATTATTCATATATCCTATTATAAATCCTATTATCATAAAGAGATAAAAAGTACAAAACTACAGAAGGCGGTCTTATTGCTCTGAGCTATCTCTGCCAGACAACCTTTGGATGGATTGAGAAAGAGAGTCAAAAAGAGAAAGTAGCGTGAAATGATGTGTAAAACTAAATAATAAATATGGTAAAACTTAGTCTATGGTTCTGACGTACGATAGAAATATTTTGTTAAGTACTTAAACATATTCACAGTTTTACCCAAACCGTTCGAAATATCGAGTTTCGTTCGAGAGATGGGTAGGGATTTGTAAGAAAACAACATATTCCTTTTGCATATTAATCTTCACATTTATATAAATATTATCTTGTCTTGAGTACGACAGTCCATTAATTATAGCTATACATTATACGATACCGTCAAACATCTCCAAGTATCGAAAGTCGCAACATTACCACGTAATTGACATAATCTAGCTCTTCGATAGCGTTAGAAATGCAAATTAAGTACAACTTCGCCGATAAATTAGAATAATGTCAAGTGAGATGTATCAAAGTTCACAGCCTCTAATACTAGTGAAGTTATACGTGCCGGGAGCCATCTCAACTGATGTATAGAAAATGAGTTAGGAAGGTAACTTTCATCGATACGCGGAGATCCAATTCTCAGTTTACTTTGACAGTTCATTGAGTAATATTCAGCCTTCTAGTAATTAACTTCTACCAGAAGGAAAAAATATACAGTGTTTATAAAGCCGGATGTTAGTATTAGTGGCTACAAACCCTATTCATCTAAAAATTTCGCAAGGAAAACAGACATTTTTTTTTGCGATATTTTTAAATATCATCGTGTTTGGGTGGTAATTCATCGGTTTTGCTAAAATAATAATTTAAGCCCATGAGTACCATAACGTTTTAAAAAAAAGGGCGTTAACTATTAATTTAGCAGAATACAATAGGAAAAAAATAACAAATATAATTATCGCATTATTTGCATATTTTTTTTCTTTAGTCACTAAATCCACCACCTGGCTTCGTTTTCGGTAGCACCTTGTAAATAATCACCAACAGTACAAATTTGCCCAAGAGAAAAAAACGGCCGGGCCTCTCAAATAAGATTGCCAGTAGCAAATGGCGCATCAGACAAGATGAATCAGTATACTCTGAACCTGAAGTACAATAAAATGAATAACATAATATCTTATTAGACCTATGTTAATTGTTTTACTTTGATGGACTGAATATTAAATATGTTGCTATCAATTTTAGCGGTATCTTACCAATACGACTTCGCTTCTCTCAGCCATAGTAATTATAATATAACTAGCGGCCCGGCCCAGCTTCGCCCGGGTACAAATATATTTCTGTACAATAATATGTACGTATTATACATATAAACCTTCAACTTCAATCACTCTATCTATTAAAAAACCGCATCAAAATTCGTTGCGTAGTTTTAAAGATTTAAACATACAAAGGAACATAGGGACATAGGGACAGAGAAAGCGACTTTGTTTTATACTATGTAGTGATAATATTCGTATCAAAAGTATTTATTGTAAACGAGCTGTTCCCGCGACTTCGTCCGCATGGAATTTAACAAAAAAGTTAATTATCTTTTTAGTTTTTTTTTTTAAATAAAAGATTTTATTAAATAAATGTAGCCTAAGTTACTCCTTATTATATCAGCTACCTGACAATAAAAGTCCCGTCAAAATCGGTCCAGCCATTTCAGAGATTAGCCGGAACAGACAGACAGACAGACAAAAAATTTTTGTGGTAGCCCGTTGGTAAACAGACCAGATGCAGCTGCCAACATGTTCATGGTGGTCGCGGGATCGAATCCCAGGGCACACCTCCCACTTTTCGGAGTCATGTGTGTATTGATAGTCAATCACCACGCACTATAACTGTGAAGAAAAGAATCGAATGGAAAGCTGAATACCATAGCGATTTATAAAAACATACATGTTATGTAAGTCCACCAAAACCCGCATTAAGCCAACGTGGTGAACTATATGGCCTGACCACTCTCAATCGTACTCTCGATTGTAGAGGAGGCCCGTGCCCTGCAGTGAGACATGTATGGGCTGATACAGAAAACATTATTAGAGCAATGAAATAATAAGTAGAACTGAATTTACTATATTTTCGACGGCCTCCGTGGCGCAGTTGGTTAGACGCCGGCTGTGAAACGAGATGTCGCGGGTTCGATACCCGCACTAAGTCAAATGTCTAGGATACCAACGACACAAGACTTAATTTATATTAATGTGGGGTCAGGACTATGTATGTGACTGTTGGGCGTATTTTATGTTATTATTTAGTAACTGAAGAACGAATAACTTATTTGTTTTTGCACTTAATTATATTTTACATTACGGTAACATTTTCATGCGTAATATCAAATTCAATTACATTCTCTGTGACGGATTTTAGTACACTAAATACATTTATATCTAATTAATACAATAGTTCATCAAACCGCACTTAATTTAAGCATGGGTTCGTATAAACTTTTGATATTAAATGAATGATTTGTTGAATCCATGGAAATGTTTACTTGTACACAATTTAATCAGAATTATTTATAGTCAATTTCTATTTAACCATCCCGATCAACGAAATATTTACAAACAGGGCTGTTTTCATTGAGTATCAAAAAATACTAGGTTTAAAACTATCAATATATTTCATAAGTTAAATAAATCAGGTTGTTTTTAAATATTTAATAGATTTAATTCTCACAATACAAATGACATTGAAACAACGCACAACGTAGTATATTTCCATTTTTTATAATAACTTTTCATTATAATTTATTTCATATACTTTTTTATTTTATTTGTATAATTTGTCTTATTCCTGACATAACTTAACCATTCCTTTATCAACAGATTTGTATTCGTAAGCATTCGTACTCAATTCTATTCATTATCAGCTCGGAATCAAAAATTTCTGCACGATATGACGATAGGCTCGCCCCCTATCACATCATGGAACGGAGCATATAAGGTGAAATGTGGTAACACCTCTGCTTACCTTCTAAGAAAAAGCCATGAGTTTACGTATACATGATGAGGTACATTTATACAGCAAAGGGAATAAATTCACGCCCAACGGAGAATTAGAATTATCACACGTGGTTAGGTACAATCCAACTGTTCATATTCGAGGACTCAGGACAAATTCATAACAGAACACAGTGAGTAATATACGTAACACGCCTCCAGCCGATCCCTCGATCCAATAACGTTGCAAATCCGTAATTCACTCGTAAACCCAATTTAGTCAGTAGTTACATTGAGAATGCCCGCAAGCGTATTCAGATCAGTTGCATGTTTATACGACCCAAATCCCTTGGTATATGGGGTTCAAGCTATTGAATTTATCTAGCTGTGATAGTAAGCCCATTTAGTTCCGGTGGTACGCAAATATTCCAGCAGTGAGTGTAGATTTTACTGCTGGGAGATGTCTCATATGTGATAGGCCGCCTGAGTAGGTTCCCTCGCAATTTCTACTTCTCCCGTCAAGAGCAGTGTAAATACACTCTTGTGTTTCGGTTTGAAGGACATTTTAGCCAGAAAAACTACTTGACATATTGAGACTTGACATTTTCTTTCTTTTGCATCAGGATGGCGAGTGCAGTGGAATATCAAGCATTGCTTTTTAATTCAAAGTGTTCTTTGGTTTTGCTAATGTTCATAAGCTGTCGTAGTGCTTATCATCTGGCGAACGACATAATCGTCTTGCCATTCACTGCAATTAAATAATATATTGAAAAGACCGTCCAACATGTTCGTTTATGTTTTTACGATCTTCAAGTTCCAAACAAATACTCTAATATAATTTATGTGAATAAGGAAGCAATTGAGAGCTGAAACGTTGGTAAATAATTAATTTCTTAGAATTTCCTATTGGAATGAAAGGTGAAGACGTGTAGCATGTGAGTGGAAATGTGTGTCATGGTAAACTGATATATATGAAGTTCATAAAGTTTTGGGAAAACCCGAAGTGCTGATAGCGGCTTAAAATATTATTTCTAGCTATAATAGAATATTGGTATTAGAGTTACCTAGAACTAGAGAAAACTAGAGAAATTGATAGCCTTCGTGGCGCAGTTGACTAGACGCCGGTTGTAAAACGAGAGGCCGTGGATTCCAACTCGATTATGGGACCGAAAAGTCTCTCGTAGTTTCTGATACCCATGACACAAGACCCGGTCTAAGTAACAGGGTCAGGATTATGTATGTGACTGTAGGAAATGTTGTATGATTTTTATAATTTAATTTATTTACGCTCAAGTACTTGAGGCCTATGTTCAGGACTGGACTTCCTGTTGTTGAAGAGATAGAGTGAATTACTTGATATGTCTGGCTGCTGGACCTATTGTAATGCTGTAATTGTAAGATTTAAAAGCGTGTCTTACATACAATGACTTTTCAGTGTAAAAGGAACCGAAGCGCAAAATAAAGGTGCACCTTCTATTTTAGCGTAGATACTACACTGATTTTAGATGTAAAGTCTATCTTTGATTTCCAAAGAATTTGATAAATGGCAAAAGATACGCATGTAACAATGGCGTAAATAGTAGTCATATGCTTTTTGGGTGTTTTTCTTTGGTTTTATCATACTAGCGGTCCGGCCCGGCTTCGTCTAGGTTCTGATACACATAAAAATGGCGGCTAAAATGTTTAATTCCGACAATCAATTTAGAATATCGACCAACCGGATCACGTGAAACAAAGAAAAAACTCCTACTATTTGCTAGATTTTTCACTACTGTTTCTCCCTAATAGATCCTAGCGTAATGGTATATAGCCTATAGCTTAGCGAGTACAGATTAAATATTCAGATGGATAAAACAATCTGCAATAAATTTTAACAAAGTTTGAATTCAAGTGAAGAGTGATAATACCGATGAGATTCATACTAGGACAAACACCGCAAACAAAACTTTTACAAAGCAAACTGCGATGGCGGCCCGTAGGTTACTACGACGCTAATTGGGTCTTAAAGTTGAGGAATATTATAATAACTACAGTTAGGATGAAATAATTGATAATGCATTGATGATAGACACATACTAATCCAGAACAATTAGAAAAAAAAAAGTCTTGAATTTCTATGGTGTCTGTCTTCTAACTCATGCAAAGCCAGCGAGATGGGTTATGGCATAATTCCTTTCAATCGTTCTCTCAATTGTAGAGAAGGGTCGTGTCCTGCAGTGGAACTTAAATGGGCTGATAGACGTATATTTAACTACTGACGTATATATAACTAATATTGAGACTTAACATTTTATGTCTCAAGACGGCGAGCGCAGCGGCACGCCAAGCACGGCTTTGTGGTCCAAGGTATTGTTTGGTTTTGCTGATGTTCATGAGCAGTCGTATCGCCTACCATCAGGTGAACGGTATGTTTGTCTCGCGATTCAATGCAATAGAAGAAAAATAACACAGCTGCAACTATTGCAGCTATTATTAAAAAAAAAATTGTTTCATAAATATATATTATTTATTTATTTATTAAATATTAAATAATTATTGGAACAATATTGTTCACAGACACCCTTTTTATTTTCTTCATGGCTAATGCAAGATCAAAAAAAATATTTCTGAGCTCCGCTCCAATATCTATGGGTGGCACTAACGAGACAAACATAACTACCACAATGTGTACCTACCTATATGAACGAGACAGTTGCTTTGCAATTAATCTCTGACATTTATTCGACAGACGACGTCATGCAACGTCATTTAGTAAATACAGGCAATAGGCAAACCAGTGCGCCAGCCTTATTGTTAACAGCCTCCGTGGCGCAGTTGGTTAGACGCCGGCTGTGAAACGGGAGGCCGCGGGTTCGATCTCCGCTCCGAAACAAATATTTGTGTGAACCACAGGTAATTGTTTCGGGTCTGGGTGATTGTGAAACCGAAAAGTCTCACGTTGTTTCTGATACCCACGACACAAGACTCGATCTTAGTGTGGGGTCAACACTATGTATGTGACTGTTGGGTGTATTTATTTCTTGTATTTACGTAATAATATTACATATATTATCAAATTTCGTGCATAAGTTAAATAAATAAATACACGCACACATAGTCCTGACTCCTCACTCTGATGGAATATTGAGTCACAGCTATCAGCAACTAGGAGAGACTTTTCGGTCTCACAAACACTCGGCCTCCAAACAAATGCCTGTGGATCACACGATAATTTGTTCCAATGCGGACATCGAAACCCGCGTTTTAAGCTTCACAACTGGCTACACTGTCGTTTTACAGTTTTATATGGAAATAGTCCATTTCGTGCATCTTCTTCGTATCTTCTTACATTTTGCTACTACAGGTTTCACGTAGTATTCTTTTTCTCTTTTGTACCTTTGTCAATCAAATGTGTTTTTCTAGAGTTTCAAGTCCGAAGCCTATTTCAAGACCAGGAGTATCGAAACTAATTCGTCAAATAATCAACATTTCAAATTGTTATACTAATTTGGTATTTAATTGGCATAATATATTTAATAATACATTTTACACAAAATAATTCAAACAGTTTAAACAATGCATTAAAAACTTAAAAACTTTACTGTAAATAAAAAATATAACATTCCTTAGCGATACAATCTAATTCACTGACTACAGTACAATTCGCAGATATGTGAATCACGACAATTGTATATCCAAATACAGAACAATCATAGTAATCTTCGCGACACCCTTCTTGGTCTAATATATTATGTACAACTTCAGAGGTTATACTGCACAAGTTTAATCGCAAAATAGTTACCGCATTTATAAAGGCTGATATTAACACAGGGTATTTAATTTCCACTACATGTTTCTTACCAACGCGGGTAATACTACACAAAATTTGATAAAACTGCCGAGTAGTTTTGTCAAAAACACGATTTTTATTTTTTATTTTAATCAACCCGAAGGTTCGGGTATTTTTACGACTCTAGCAAGTCCCTGAATCGAACTGAAGTTCAGCTAAGCGGTAAAAATATTCGTATCTATACTAGGTGGCCAAAATACGTGAAAGCTAAAATAAAATTAAAAGTAACATTTTTGCAACAATTCGTGTCTTTTTTTATACACTATTACACCTGGGAGGAATAAAATATCGTATGTCAATATCAGTCCATATACGCGGTTCCCACATATATAAAACCGAGAGCCTATGTTTAATATAAGCAAACTTGTGTGCCACAAGCTTCACCCAATACGTTGCTTTGAAGCATTGAATCTACGTATGAAATTCTATTGTTTGCTTAACAAATATTCCACCAGTTGCAAGAGTAATGGCGCACTGAAAGGACATAAATGGTAGTTTTCTGCACAATGGTTAGATCCCGCATACATTGTTCCTTGGATGTAGGCTTGCTTGAAGACATTGTGGGCTGCTATATCTTCTGTTCTCGGTTCTAATCTGTAAACATAGTCAGTTGTTAATCAAACTGTTATTGTAGGAAGTGAGGTGAATATTTGAGTGTTATAATGCAACAAAACTTGTAAGTACCGTTTGACATTTTGTAATTTTCAACTTTGTACTGGCGTAACTCACAAATAATATAATAATTTAGATTTTAATTTAGATTTTTTGTAAAAACAATATTTTCATTGTTGTACGGCGTTACCTAAACTTGAAAAGTATGAAACATCAGACAGTACCTTAATTAGGTACCGTTTGAAATTTCATACTAAACTAATAGTTTTGTTTGATATTAAAATCGCCAAACATAGAAGGATTGAAACATAGAAGGATTGTAGGCGGAGGTTCGTTTATCTTACTTACGCTAAAATTCGTGTGTTGTGTGTTATCATAATTTACAGTTTCTCATTAAACCGAATATAAAACATCACATAAATATTTATAATAACCATCATATTTTTGTAGCTATAAAAGATAATATTTGTAGTACCTTCGATCAAAATAATATACATGCTATTTTAGTTTCTGAATCCTGGTTGAAGCCTTGCTTACCATCAACCTCTTTCTCTCTTCCTGGCTTCCGTCTCATTCGTAATGATCGCACTGGCATGGGTGGTGGTGGTGTGGCGATTTATTTGCGTACCCATATTCTATATACCTTAATAAGCATGTCGCCACAACCGCCGGCTCATAATGCTGGTGAGCATCTTTTTATTGAGGCAACTCTATCCCACACCAAAATTCTTGTTGGAGTATTTTACAGCCCATCCACACGTATTGACTACTTTTCATCTTTTGAACAAATATTAGAAAACGTTGTTCCTAATTATGATCACACTATTATTATGGGAGATTTCAATACGTGTCTTTTAAAGAAAGATCACAGGACTTATTTGCTAGAAAATGCTGTAAATTCTTGCAACATGCACATTTTGCCTTTAGGTGCAACGCATCACTTTCCCAACTCCTCCCCCTCTCTTCTCGACATTGTAGTTGTATCTTCTCAACAGCATGTAGCTAAGCATGGACAATGTTCCGCGGATGCCTTTTCTTATCATGATCTGATTTTTATATCTTATAAAATTCGTCCTTCTAAGCGTAAACCTAAAATAATTCTGCAGCGTAATTTTGGTGGTATGGATCAGGAGGCTTTTCGACGTGATGTTTCTGACACTGATTGGTTTCTTATTACCGAGGCCAGTACTATCGATGCCAAGGTTGCGATTTTTAATTCCTTGATAACAAAGCTGTATGACATCCATGCCCCTCTACGATCTGTCAAATTAAAGCACCTCCCAGCTCCGTGGCTCACGGATGACATCAGATGTTTGATGCGCAAAAAAGTAGCGGCCAAAAACAAATACAAATGTCATCCAACAGACAAAACCAGGGCTAAATACATAGGCATACGGAATCGCTGCAATAGGGTGTGTAGGGATGCTTATCGTCGCCATATTCACGAATCTGTCGATGAGGAAGATCCAGCCAAAATGTGGAAATTCCTCAGAAGTTTGGGAATTGGTAAATCTCAACACAACTCATCATCTAATATTCTTGACATTAATGGTCTAAATAATCATTTTTCTTCATGTTCTTGTATTGACATATTAATCAAGAACCAAACTATTAACTCTCTCAATTCCTTACCAATTCCTGAATACGTTCCCTTTGTTCTTAAAAGATTCACTGCTTGTGATGTTAAGAAGAGCATTATGTCAGTGATGCGAATGCAGTTGGTGTAGATGGCATTAGCCGCAATATGCTAATGCCAATTCTGGACTTTATACTGCCTTCGATTTGCCACATCGTCAATGATTCCATTCTCAATGGAATTTTCCCTTCCTACTGGAAAGACGCGCTAATTATACCTCTTCCTAAAAAAGCCAATCCCGAATTATTTTCCGAGTACCGGTCCTATTTCCATCCTTCCTTTCCTTTCCAAGGTACTAGAGCGTCTTGTCCACTCCCAATTAAGTTCCTTCTTAACCACCCATTTCCTTTTGAACCCTTTTCAATCCGGTTTTCGTCCAGGACACAGTACAGTGACTACTTTAGTAAATATTACTGATGATATTAGTCTTGGAATGGAAAAAGGGCAGCTCACGGTGTTGACGTTACTGGATTTCAGTAACGCTTTCAATACTGTTGACTTTGAAATCCTTCTTGCCTTGCTCCGCTCTATTAACATATCTCCAACGGTAATCAATTGGTTTCACAGTTATCTGTTTGGTCGCCGGCAGCGGGTTCGCCTCAATGACGAATTTTCGTCATGGTGTAACACCTCAGCTGGCGTACCTCAAGGCGGCGTTTTATCTCCTCTACTTTTCGCAATTTTCATTAATTCTATTACTCAAAACCTATCTTCTTCTTACCACCTCTATGCAGACGATCTCCAAGTTTCCAATCAAGCTTCCTTGTGGAAGCTAAATGACGTCATTGGGGTCATTAATTCAGACTTGGCTAAGGTATCTGAGTGGGGAAATCGCTTTGGGCTCAAAGTGAATCCTGCAAAAACTCAGGCCATTATCATTGGTAGTTCACGTCTGTTAGCTAAAATTGATTGGTCAGTTCTTCCTCCAGTGGTTTTTAATGGTACAATCGTACCTTTTAGTAAAACCGTGAAAAACCTTGGGGTAACCTTAGATCAGACATTATCATGGGGTCCACAGTTAGCAGCCACGAGCCGTAAGGTATTTGCGTCGGCCGCAATTTTAAAGAGACTTCGAAACTTCCTCCCCATTGCCACCAAAATTATGTTTGCACAGTCTCTTCTTCATCCTGTGCTAGATTACGCTGACGTCTGCTATCTTGACCTAACCCAAGTTCAACTTGATAAACTTGAGCGCCTCCAAAATTTTTGTATACGGTTTATATTTGGTTTGCGCAAATATGATCACATATCTGCTTTCCGCACTAAGCTCAAGTGGCTCCCTACTCGCTTTCGCCGGAATACTCATATTCTTTGTCTTCTATTTAATGTATTATTTAATCCTAGTTCTCCCATTTATCTTAAGGAACGCTTTGAATTCCTTCACCGCTCTCATTCCCGCGCTTTGAGATCGTCAGAGAATCTAAAATTGAAGACTCCTCGTCACGAAAGTGTTTTCTTCGACGGATCTTTTACGGTCCAGGCTGTTCGCCTGTGGAACACTCTGCCTCTGGCAATTCGACAAGCGCCATCGCTTAACGTTTTTAGAAATAGAATAAAAACTCATTTTCTGTCTAAGTCATCGTAAGTTATTATTTTTTTTCTTTTATTCTTCTACGTTTAAGAAATTGTATTATTTATAAAATGTGTATTTTGATTATTATTTTATTTATCTCATTTTTAGTACCTAGGTTAGTTAACATTACCATTATAAGTTACGCACACACTTATTTATTCATTATTTTTACTATTTTATGTAAATACCCACTTTCATTTTCGATCCTTTCTATGATTTTTGGTTGTCTGGAAGAGATCGCTCATAGCGATAAGACCGCCTATTGTTCACTTATTTGTAAGGTATCTCTATGTATTTTTTTTTGTTTTCTCTGTAATTTGTGGTGTTCAATAAAGTGTTGTGTATCTGTGTACCTTAATCGTCTATCAAAAATAAAGGCCGGAAACAGGAAACCTTTCAATTAAAATAATATTCGTATTCTTCATACCGATGCAGAGCGCTTGCTGTCAAGTTTACATCGAAAATTAAGTTCATAAACTGAGTTCCTATATTTCCAACTCATTCAGAAGTCCTCAAGTTGAAGTACATGCCGAGTTGGCTTTTATTGCTTTGCTCAGTTCCCAAAAGTATTCTCTATCATACTGTCTATTATATGTTTCACTCATGGGTTCTGAGGTGATACCTATACTTTATAACACAAAGAGGAGGTGTCGGATTTTTCGTCCACAGATCTCTCTCATCAACAACATCGTATCCACCGAAAGGTTCTCGAGTAGGGTAGTATATATATACCTTATACTCAGAATATCAAAAATATATTCGTTGAAGGTCATCCAGGTATACGCGCCGACCTCGACACACCCAGATGAAGATGTAGAGGAGACGTATGAAGTCATAAGTCGGGCCATACATACTTCCAAAACCTACTTCAATGTTGTTATACGTGCTTTCAATCGTCATTTTTACAGGGTGTGACCTTGTTAAGTATACGATTTGATAAAGATCACGACGCCCCACTGAATTTCCACGATATTCTCAGTCGAAATGGAAATCTTTCAAATAATTCTCATATTTACACAAAATTCGGTTATACAAAAATGAAGCTTTTAGTATACTGTTAAGGCTCATTAACACGGGATAGTTACGCTTCAGGAAGATACGATTATCATAAGGATTTAACAAGGTTGTATTGTGGAAACATTTGTCGGAACACGATAATCTATGGCGGTTATGGCATACGATAATGGCATACGATTCTCCTCCCGATAAATTATCGGCGAGTAATCGGGCTATTACAATTTTTATTTCAATATTTCAATCTGCCCTAAACTTAGAATAAAAATAATATATTTAATCTGAATAGAACTTATCCGATAATGGTTTTAAAAAGAAAAAAGCTGTACCAAGCAAGCGGAATACTTTTTTGTATATATAAACATTTGCTTATGAGAACCTTTTTTAATGAATATTCAAAACCCTTGTTTAGCACATTCATAAATTGCAAAGCATGTGTAACCAAAGGGTATTGTATGTTAAATACAATTGCTTTTCTTCTGACTCTGAATTTTGGCGCATAATTATATCCATTTAATGAATATTTTGCCTCTTATGAAAATGTCGTGCAAATGATTCAACAGTTTTTTGTAACACGAAAGTGATTTTAGTACAGTGACGATAAATCGATCAGATTGTGCGTCAAAATAGAGCCCAAAATAAAAGGCAACATTAAAATTGATTTACGAAAAAATCAGAAGCAAAAAATATCCATTACATTTAATTCCCTTTATACTTTATAGAAATTGAATTAATAGAGTTCTTATTCAATATTAAGGAGTCTTTAATTTATAACCGAAATGACCTAAAAATCCTGACTAGGCCAGCTACTATTCTGAATAGAAGAACTGCATAGTATAATGGGGATGATGACAGTAACAACGAATTAATGAAATTATGGTTTAATATAATAATGTATAATAGAAGGATTCTCAAAATAAACATTTGCTTTAGTTTTTAATTAAGATTAGATATATTTTTGCAAAAATAAAAGTACAAAACCTAAGGATCCGCCATATTAGATGAAACGCCAATCAGAAGCGAGTGACGTGTCACTTTCGTAAATATTACTTATATAGTCATAACGCGATCTTGTTGGCTAGTTTTGGTCATTTCTATGTTATTCAGTATATTGATCTAATTATTTTTTTTAGTAATGCAATCAGTTTCGGGCTACCTACGAAAAAGGAACATTACTCATGGAATAAGGATTCATCGCAAATGTCTCAAAATTTGGAACTATGCGATATTCCATATCACTGTTTAATTGGAACATTTCAGAACTTCATATACACAGCGATTGGCATGATAATAATACCGAAAGAAAATAAATGAATCGTACCTCCGATATTTATCGCTATTGTTATTTATAATAATTTTTAATTTTGATATATTGTTTTCTAGACACGTCAAACATTATGAACATTGTAAATAAAGTTATTATTTCTGTCAAAATAGTGTTCACGGAAATTAATCATAGAATTTAAAGATAAAGATTTGGATCTTGCCTTTCCATTTTTAGCCATATATTTCTAACTTTTTTATCCATTGAAACATTAATAAACAAATTGCTCGGAGTTTGTATCGATGTATTATTACATTGCGGAACTATACATCATCGATCCACATCAAAACACGGCATTACTATTAAAAATAATAAAATGTTTATATCACAATATACACGTAAACATTGCACGAGCAAGCATTTACAAAAGCATGACGTCACACACGGACGCCATTACTATTACGGCGTTTTTGAGCAAAGGTTAAAATGAGAAATTTAAAACGTAATTTTTCGCGCAAATCTTTATTTTTTTTCAAAAATTCAATTCTTTTTAAGTATTGTTAATGTATACGAACATTCTGAAGTAGTTTTTCAAAATCAGTCATCATGCCTGTGTTCTAAACCTTGTACCTGTCGTTTGATAACATATAAATGCTACTACAAAAGTAAGGCGTCGGGACGAAATAACAAAAAGGTAGAGCATACAGGTAAATTTTTCTAAAAACACATTTGAATGCAGCTGAAAAATGCGAAGCCGGAGGCTATTGCAAATAATTTTCTTCGCACTTATTTTGAAATGTTTTTACATACTGCGGAGTGGTTATATTTTTATTAAGACTTACGAAAGCATGTAGATGAAGCCCCGTACCACTTCATTGTTTGGCGGCCGCGCCCCCAGCTCACAATAGAAGTAGCGAGCGCATTGTATCGGGTCGTGGAACAGTATTCTCTTCCATCTTACACTTGGTTTCTGTAAAAATGTTTTAAAAGTTATTAAAAACCTTTACTGGTGACAGGACAATGTGGTGTGAAGTATGAATGAATAAATCAAATTTTATAGAAATTGAATAGGGTTTAATATTACCATGTGGGTATTTGTTAAATAAATCAATATAAGACAAACAGAAAAGATGCTTTTCTAGTAGCGAACAAGATGAAGAAAATCCCAGGCAATTGTTCTAAAAGCTAAAGCTGTTTATATGTGATTTTGACCAGTACGATTGCGTTTTCCAGCCGTAATATTCATCTCTCGCTGAACGGTAATAATACGTGACTAGTGACTACGATTGTCAATATTTAAACAATTAATGTAATAAATTTGGAATGAATTTCTACGGTATGTAAAGTCCGCAAAACCGCACTAGGCCAGCGTGGTGGACTTTATGGCCTAACCACTCTTAATTGTACTCTCGATTGAAGAGGGGGCCCTTGTCCTGTAGTGAGACGTATATGGGCTAATGAGGTAAACAATCAAAATATTCATTTGGTTATAATATATAACAATGTAATAAAACCAAAATGATGTTTATTTAAAAGAACTGTAATATGTGCGTGGCCTAAAGAGAAAGTTTATTGTCCATCAGCACTGACAGCATCGGCAAAGAACGTGTTAATATCGATCACCATGACATCTCCTAAAAACTGCCTTATGTGCATTATATTGTATATTATACTAGTGTATTCATTTATTCCGTATGTTTAATAAACTCAAATAATAAAATATTTGTATATTGTTATGTACAAAAAATAAACAAACAAACAAAAAAAATAACATCCTAATTATTATACTTGACAAAAACTGGTATCCAAAAGTTAATATGAAAATTGTTGAAAGAACATTTTGTAATTCAAAAATAAACTACGGACAAAACTTATTATGGAACTTAAAGTATACTCGCGATGCCATGTTGGTGCAATATGGTGCATACTTTTTAATATAAGTTTAGAACAAGCTTGTTAGTTGTTGGAAGTGATAATAATATTTCTACTCAGAAACCGAGACAAAACAGTTTCTTGCGTGCGAGAACCAAGCTAAACAATAATATGAATACAATTTTACTAAAGGTAATATGTGAGAGTCCGCCTGGGAACCACTGTAATGTCTATTTATCCCACAAATATAAATATAAATGCACATAATCACGCACATCCATAATGAAACTTAACATCTTATGTCTCAGTGGAATGCCACGCATTGCTTTATAATTCATGTTATTTTTTGGTGTTACTACTGTCTCTGAGTGGTCGTACCGCTTACCGTAAGGAGAATGGCACACTTGTCTTGCCATTCATTGCTATAAAAAAATACATGTACTTGAAAATGTTAGCGCCACATTGAAGTAGTATTTGAATATTGTACAATTGGATTGGCTTGACCAGCGTGATGCCATTGTAAATGAAGGGTTCAACCGACGGCATTACATTGAATAGTTTTACATAATAAAAGCGTGATTATTTAAGGATTGGAGACTCATTTTCATCTTCTATTTTGAAGCCTTAAAATTAAATAAACCCAACACTATGAACAGTCAGCAACATAAGTCGCTGAACACTTCACATTTTTTGATAACCTTTTCATGAATCAAAATTTGTACGTACTACTCTGTAGTCGTAAAATATAACCAAATAAAGTCGTCTATGCCGAGAAGTGCCATACGATATTGAAAATAATTATTATTTTGGATGATAAGACAATTCCAAATCTCGTGACTGTGTAGCGACTTATGTTGCTGACTGAATATCTAGAATATAACCCATAGTCATATTATTTGTTTGAAAATATGGCAGCTCTATGGTCCCTCCCAATAATTTACAAAAATGCGTGGAAGCGCTTCTTAAACCAATAATTATAAAGCTTTTTATTACCGTGAAATGTGTAATGCGAAGACCAAATGATTATGTTTTGAGTGGTAACATTTCGCATACTCGTATAATAACTATAAACTTGTAATAATAGTACTTTTGCTGTACTATTTATATTTAACTGGTTTTAATTACATTTAAGCGGTAACATCGAAAAAAAGTAACAAACTAAGTATAAAAAAATTGTTTGCATTCGATATTTCCAGCTCCATATTTTTTAATCGACTTGCAAAGAGTAGATTATTTATTCAATCTGTATGTAAGTAATATTGACAAAATTGTACAATTTTTGGATATAATATACAGGGTATATCAAGACTGCTACCGGAAACGAAGCCGGGTGTTAGTTTTAGTGATTTCAGATACCAAGAAATTAAATTTTGTGCAAAAAATTGCGACGAACTTTTATGTATTTTTTTTATCAACGTATTTGGTTGATAAATCCATATTTTTTTCTTAATTTATAGTGTACACTCTTTTATTTGTAAACACGCTGTAGTACACAAGGCTTTAAATTATTATTTCTGCAAAAACTATGGATTTGCCACCCAAACTCGCGAATATTTAAAAAATAATTTAAAAAAAACTGTCGCATTTCTTTGCGTAATTTTTTCGTACAGTGTGTTTGTAGTCACTTAAACTACCACCCGGTTTCATTTTCGGTAGCACTCTCGAGAAATGAAATGAAATGAAACAAACTAACTTTGCCAATATCTTTGTCCTTGAAACTGTCAATCCGTTACACTGGCAAGCTCAAATACGTCTCAAATTTAAGGCGATGACATTTTTAAAGCCGAAGGTATTGGCAAAGTTAGATTTTGCAACTCAGCCTAAGTAGAGCAGGGGTATCAAACCTCTTGCATTCCGCGGCGCGTACATATTGACTGTTTTGTCTCGGCGTCCTAACCTTTTAAGCTAGTTGAAATATAAAAGTATTACGATATTTAAATTAACGATGTTTATCGATACTCTTACTCTAGGTTGTAATCCACGAATACGAATGATTTTAAATTTATTACAAAACTTATTTTTAGAAAAAATAACAATGATCATATAATATCAGTCAACGCAATTCAATTATTTAAAAGTAACAATTTTGTAGTTGCGTTAGGTTTAACCAGTGAAATTAGTAGAGACCCAAACGGCGGTAGTAAGAAATTCGTAGACACCGACTATTGTAAAATTTATGGGAAACCAGTCAAAGTAAACCACACATATTATATTTCGCGTTTATGGTTCTTTTTTTGTTCATTGCAGTGAATGGCGAGACGAGCATGCCGTTCGTCTAGTGATAAGCGATGCGACCGCTCATGAACAGAAGCAAAACCAAACAACACCTTGAATTGCAAAGCAATGCTTGGCATTCAACTGCACTCGCCATCTTGAGACATAAAATGTTAAGTCTCAATATGTCCATGTACTTACACTGGCTACAATGTCCTTCAATCCGAAACACAACAGTCCATTTAAACTGCTGTTTGACGGGAAAAATAGACATTGCAGTGGTACCCACCCAGGCAGCCTCTCACGTAGTATGAGAGACCTACCAACAGTTAAGGTTCAGCATAATTTGTATTAACCAGCGAGATATGATGGACGCTGTGTTTAAATTTCACTTCACTCAGTCTCAGAAGTATTTTAGTCCCTGTTATATCTTCTGTACTTGAAATGTTAATCAATCCACTAATTTTCAGAGAATTCCGTTTACAAAGGTCCTTTAATTTAGATTAAGTATTATTATATTTCATGGAAGTGAAAAGTGTTTACACAAATATTAGTGTTCCAAGACATAAATAATATATACACATATATCTTATATCAAAGAGAAAAAGAAGCGTAAACAGTAAGTTGCTAGTTGGATATGCTTGCCTCCCCAATCAATCAATGTACCCAGTGATGTACACCTGTGTGTTCAACCCATCATAGTGACAATCCAAAATGTTCGCGTTTTGGGTTCAGATATTTATCAATTTGACAGCCTCCGTGGCGCAGTTGATTAGATGCTGGCACTGAACTAAACCCAAAGAATACAATGAATTACAAAGCAATGCTTGGCATTGAAAATAGTTGGAAAATATTTATACATACTATAATTATTATACTATAATACTTCCCCGAACTATTAAAGTACGTGTGAGTAATATAGAACCTCCTAATTTTCCTCGAATGAAATGAATTGTAGAGCAGTATATATAACAAGTGTACATAACAGCAATTTGCTAGAATCAACTCGTTCTGTAGAAATATTGTAGTCTAAGATATTACTCTTTTGTAAATGCTTACTGTTTGGAACCTTTGCCAAGAAAATACAATAAGATCATTTTCGTCCTGTATTATGGTTGTCAGAAACTAGAATTTGAATCCAAAATTATTTTTATTTGTTTAGTTTAGTTTATCTATTTATTTATTCAGGACAACAAACAGTAGTACATTTTACAGCCTTATTTTATAGAATCAATAAATAAATAAATATACTACCCACAACGCTATCCAGTAATCAATAATGTTAAAGTTTCAAGTCAGTGTCGTGAATGTTGGTACAATAAGATTACGTTAAGAAGACACAAAAAATCAATAATATTACAAATATTTAAGTCTAAAATAATTAATACACGTGGATCACATAATATTTTTCATAGATAGTGACCCGCTGACTAATTTCACAGCTGGCGTCTAACCAACTGCGCTTTGAAGGGTGTCAAAAAATAAAAGATATATTCAGGCTATTTCGATGGTTACAGAAAACGAGCATGAATCATGCTTGTTCACTGACAAAAATGATTGCGCCCGCACAATGTTGCAGTGAAATAGTCTGTTGAAAATATGAATAAATCTTCCTTTGAATGTTCCACGATTCTATTGCATATTTGAATTTCAGGGTAATTTATTTTATTTTGATTCCACAAAGTGGGCGAAGAGGCTTCCACACCCACATTATATTTATTTCAAATTCAACAAATCACATCACATTCACGTTTCTATCGTAATGAAGTATTGTTAAGTTCTTGGTTTTAAACAGCACGTATGTGACATATTGTAATTTGCTGTTACTGTTAGAAAGTAATAAAATTTCCTCTCAACAAATTTTAATCTATGACGTAACTTTTTTTAAAGATGATTCCATTTGTACTTTAAACATTATTTCATTCTATTATTCAATCTACCATATTGAAATTCAGATTGCATGGATCGATTACATTTGTATTCACAATGGTATTTAGTGACATTACGGTTCTATAATGATGTATTCAGTATTATCCCAGCTCAAATCGTTCCTTTGATATAAAATGATAACTAGGAAATCCGGAGTTTCAGAGCAGATGTATTTTAAGATAAACCGGATTTATACAAATGCATTTGAATACTGGAGTCGTCAATTCTTCGCTAACATATTTATGAACATGCTTATAAACATTCTTATATAAGAACTGCCTAGTAAGCGAAGTAACTAAGCTACGTAACAACTTTGGGGTAAATTTGAAAACGATACAATAGATAATGCGTAATCAGCTAGCACAAGTTCTCTTTGGAATATAAACTTAGCAAACAAGATTATCACAAAGGGAAGTTAAACCAATTTCTACCCAGAACTGACTGATCAAATTATAACTTTTTTGCAAATAATTCGGACGCCAACTTTAAATTGAATGAAGTAGTAATTACACATATATAAGTTCTATGTGTAGTTCCAAAGAAATTTAATATTGCTAAAATTACAGTTCTTTTTAGATTTTAGAAAGAAGGATCAAATTTACACTCCTTGTGTAGTATCCTTTTTTGAAGAAACGTCCTACAACCAATCGAAAATCTTGGGGTATATCGAAGAAGATATGAAAGCAGAATTGCTTAGTATTTTTATCTATAAAAATAAAACTATACAAATAATAATAACTGGTGGTAGGACTCTCATGTGCCAAGAATTGCCTCTAATTCAAGGTGTTGTTTGATTTTGCTACGGTTTATAAGCGAACTAATCAGACGAATTCGCTCATCTCGCCATTCATAGCAATTAAAAAAAAAACTACGTGTTCAGTGCTCAACAACGGGCGATTAAATGTTTTATAAATCTCAAAACTAGATATACAGAAGGTGAACCCAAAAAATACTCATGCGAATATTATTGATTCGATAAACAACAACTCTTGCGATTTTACAATAATAAAAAGTATATATAATTAAGTAACTAGAAAAATACGTTACCACAAGAGCTTGTGAAGTGACATCCCGTTTATAGAGGAAGCGAAGAAACTTTGACGCCGCCGTCAGGGCCTGGTAATCTTTGACTAGTAGGTGAATTGAGTACAAGACTCCCAGGAGAAGTCCTAGTAGGATGATTAATCTGAAAATTGTAAGAATATTTGGTTACTACGGGTTCTTCTAAGTCTTACGGCCGATGCCAATAATCAATCGAAAAAATTAGATTGAAGTCAATCTGTTTTGTTGTCAATTGTTTTCTACTTTTCGATTGGTCTCCTGTCATGTTGCCATAGTTTATTCACTACTGAGATTGATTATTGGCAATATAGTATCAGAAAAACGATTGAGCTGTCAATCTAAAACGGCAAATTTTGGATTGGGTTTGTTTATTGGCAGCGGCTGTTAGTGTAGTAGTAATTTCACTATTAATTTTATTAGTATTATTTTTGTTTATTGTTTTTAAGTAGTTGATTTGACGCCGGTACGTCTATTTAAAGTGGCCACTGATAATCAGCCTGTGTTGTGGTTTGTACCACATCGAAATGTTAAGTTGAGTGGCCACTTGACGGTCATAACCACGACTAGTATTTTGTGTATTATTATGTTGTATGTATATTTTATAATTATCTATTTTATATACATTGCGTCTGTGACTAAAAATCGTTTTTCTTACTTTCTATCTTTCTAGTAATTTTGCCATTCCTTCGGTTTATAGAAGGGAAAAATTATTACATTGGACTTCCTCGTTAGCGTAGTTGTACTCGGGTATGGTTACAAAGCTGAGGTCTCGGGTTCGAATCCCGGGTTGGACAAAGTGATTTTGGATTTTTCTATTCATTATCAGCCCAGAGTCAGTAATTGTGCCCGATATGGCAAAAGGCTCCCCATCTATCGTCATACAGGAACATACAAGTTGAAATGTGGCTGTCCTGGCACCTCCACCTATCCCTTCTGGGAAAAAGGCGTGAGTTTATTTATGTATGTAATTTATTACAGTTTTAATTAAACCCAACTTTCAAGTTTTGACAAACCGATTTGAAAAATATGACGTCAAGCGGATGGATGCTGGTTGCTCAATGGTACATCCACAGCACAGTTACATTGTGTTGTGCAACGCCTCTAAATTTAACTCAGCAATATATAACAAAATAGGTCTCTTCTTAGTGCATGTTGTCATGATACTACTCGTATATAATGTTAAAAAATTATGCCTAACATGTGGTAGTTCTGCGGTGTAGATGTACCCTAAGAATGTGACGGTTAGTGTTTACTTAAGGTATTAAATAAGGTAGTAAATCTGCCAACCCGCACTAGGCCAGCGTGGTGGACTATATGGCCTAACCAATCTCAATCGTACTATCGATTGTAGAGGAGGCCCGTACCCTGCAGTGGGACGTATATGGGCTGATACAGATATCATGAAGCTTGGGTTATATCTCAGCAGACGTCACCGTTCTGTTATTGTCAGGCCATCACACAGAAATGCACGCATTGCTACTAAAAATTCTGTTCTCTCTATGGTTTCTCAAGATTTTGTTTCATAATTGAAATAAATTATATTTCCGTCAACCGTAAATAAAATAGATAAATACGCATAAAATATTTGTAACCGCATTTTATAAGCTGGTTATCAATAAGGAAGTGCATTTGTGGCTATGACGTAATATATGCTTTTCTACTAGCTTTTACCACAACATTGCCACAAGAAGTTGTAAAATCCAAAATATACGATCAATAAATTTTAAAAGCGCTGAAGCTACATAGTACAACACCATAACCGGTATAAATTTTATACATATTAATTCTATTTAATATTTTTTTTGTATTAAAGTATAAGTACTGCAAAAGTTACTTGTTTTTTTTCCAGATTTATAAAAGGTGTATAAAGGTGTATTAAAACCATAGGAAAGGCCTGTATCGAGGTTATCGGATCAGCAATATCACTTTTATTTGTCTGTACTAGGATGATATATTTATTATAAGATCACGTTGTAACTCGTTTTGCAATGTAATGATAAGCACCCGTGGCATTGCTTAAATACCGCTAATTATCAATAACAGAGATATTTCTTCAATTTCACAAATTCATAAAGGACTAAAATTAGCTTGAAATACTGGAATGCTGACCGTTTTGATATCTAATATATAAGGATGAAAATTCTATAGAACTTAAAGAGTCCCGTTGATGCAAAGGTATATATTTATACACACGATAGATGTTAAGATAAGACAGTTAGATAATAAATTATTACTGCTTCCTGTTATACAACATTTGGAACGCAGATGCGTTGTAGACGTCTCAAAATAGAAAGAAAAACAGGAAGAGGAAAATAATTGAGTGCCCGGCAATCTCGCCCACCGAACAAAACCAGGGAGTCTACTCTATACTCTGACACGACGATAAGTGTTCGAACATGGCACGTAAAGCTGTACTAATATACCTTAATACATTACAAAATGTTTGAATCCTTTATCGCACGTTGTAATCTTAGACAAAGTTCCAAGTAAATGATAAGTTTCATTGCAAAATAATATTGATATTTAGAAGAGGAAAATCTTATACATAATATGTTTACATTAAGAGCGTTTATACCCTGCACGCGCTTTTTGGCTTAAAAACAGGACTTTTCAAATGAGTTAATAGCCACCAATAAACAATTTAAAGGAAAAATAATTATTATTAATTTTAGAAAAGGTTGTCATCTAGGGATTTTGGTGGAAAACATTATAGATTGATGGATAATTTGTGAGTACTATACGGATTACTGAACACAAGTTTCGTTATTTAGGCTTTAAATGGCAATTTAGAAGCTTGTAATAGAGTTTATAATGAAAACTACTATTTAATAGAAAAAACTTCAAATATTTATTTACGGAACTTAATACAACGAACATGAACAATCACAAGAAACACAAAAGTAGAACTAACTGAAAATTACAAAAAAAACATGTGAATTGGCGCGAGGCGGAAAGCGGACTGACGTGCAGGCGCCGAGCGCCGCCGGTTGAGGTTCGCGCGTTGCGGCCCTCGACCGGCTGACCATATAAGGGCCGACAATCGCACGGCTCGCGAACGAGGCCCCTGATTGGCCGATGCGTGTGTGGTCCGATATGGCTCGAGGACGGGGGCCCGGCCCGATCGAACGTTTTTGGTGGGAAAAATAAATTTTGACCGCTACAAGCTTAAGATATCCTTAACGACTAAATATAAGATGAAAATAAAAATATTATCAGACTAATAAGACCCTTATGGAGGGATTTTGCTGAGAAAAATAATCTTTTTGTGTTTAATTCCTGAAAAATAAAAATTTAAACAATGCGAAATTATTCAGAAACTCTCGTCAAGAACATATTTTTTTTCACCAACTTATCGTACATATTTTTTATAACAATTGCATATTATAAGAGAAGAACATCTTATCAATAAATTACCATTTATATATTCCAACAAAATTAGTTTTCATGTTTTCTACAAATATTTTAAAAACTACTATAAAACACGCTGTCCGACGTGGATCAAATCAGACCGCCGCAAGGCCTTCTAGAGGGAGGACGTATCGCTCGTCGCTCCGGCCTGGCTGCAGTCGATTATGCCGCGCGTAATAAAAATAGCCACGCGCGGAATGCGATTACCACATCTTAGTACTTTGGTAGTAAAATATTTAATTATTTTTATTACCTACAATGATTTTGTAGTGAGTATAAATTATGTTTCAGGTAATATAATGGGACGTAATTCCGAGGCTAAATTATGTTATGTATTGTAATATAAAATTAAATATATTTCGTAATTGTAAGGGGTTGTAAGGCCCCTAACACTATTTATGTGTTCGAACACGAAATGATTAATAAAACGTCCGTAGTGTCTACTGATTGAACACTGATTTGAATGCAACTTAACAATGTAATAGTAACGAAAATATGATTAGTATCCAAAATTTGTATTATTCTTTGCTTGCACAGTAATATTTGTCTACTTATAATGCAAATAAAATATTTTTATGATATTATATTACAGTTACATTTCAATTGAATATTTGAAGCGCACGGATCAAAGTTGTTTGAGCCGATTGTATAACGAGCCGATGCGGCAGCTCTACGCACACAGCTTTGGTCGCTTATGTGTGCGTGAAATCAACGAAGAAATACCTATAGTTGACTTTGCGCGCAAGGTGTATACGCTCTTAATTGTCCGAACTTTCGAACTTTGTATCGGATTACAGAATAACACCCCCCCCCCCCCGACAACATATCCGTTACAAAAATAAAATATATACACCCAACCGTCACATACAGTAAGTCCTGACCCCACACAAAGTTCGACTTTCGTGTCGTGGGTATAAGGAACTACGAGAAACTTTTCGGTCTTACAAAAACTCTAACAAATACCTGTGGATCAATCTGGTTAACTCAGGGTACAGTTGATATGCACTGTATAGTAACTTTACTGCTTTAAAAAAGATTTAAGTTATAACTTTAAAAAAATATTACAATTTTAATGCTACAGAACGTGTATGATTATGATTGAAGACAATATCAGTTTCAACCCAACAATATGTGTCAGCTACCATCTTCACTTTGAGCAACATTGGTTCAGCATCTTCTTAAATTAGCGTATACAAACAAAAAATATATATGTGTAGATATATAGTCTATGAAATATTGACGCTATAGTTATGTGTAATCTAATATTTATACACCATGCTGGTTTATTTTTATATTTACAACAAAGGCAGACGAGGTGACGACCCATTTAATAGTGCGGTTATAATCATCCAAGTAGATCGATAATGTCCGACGTACAAACCCAGAAATTGTTAAATGCAATGCATTCGAAATATGTAGGTTCAAGAATTATTCACTAACAAGTCGACGCAATCATGCCGCGCTCTGGATAAAAGGAGATTAAAGTGTAGGTTAATCTCCTTTTATTTAGGTTTTCGCACATAGGATTAGCACGCTGAAGTGGAAGTGGGTAGGCCAAGTCTGCGGCCGAAAAGATGGACGCTGAAGCAGACGAGTGCTGAAGTGGAGACAGCGCTTAGGTAAACGTAGTGTAGGACTTCCTGCTACATGATGGACCGACGATTTGAAAAGAGAGGCGGGTAGCGGATGGATGAGAGCTGCTTAAGACAGGGATAATTGGCGTTTACTTGGGGAGACCTTCGTCCAGCAGAGGACGGCCACAAGTTGAATATATTTATAACCTACACAGGGATTACACATCTCTTCATTTTTCTGAAATGGCTTCCCAATATCACAGACAAATGCTAATAATTTCAATATTAGGGTAACCCCACTATCAAGATACGGTAGGACACAAATATATTAATTTTAAATGTTGGCCTAGCTTTGGACCCACTGTCGCGCAATAAAATCACCAAAACCCACGACTGTTTCATTTTTAATACAATCGATAAATATTATAGCTTCCTAAAAATGCCATAAAACCAGACACGCGCATCGACAGTTACTACGGTTGTAAACAAGCATGGCAAGTTATTGGGGTCAGGTGGGGATGTGGCCACAAAGGCAAATTGCCCCGAGTGACAAACAGAACAAGAATGAATGGTCCACAGCTTAACAGATTTTGAATCTTCGTATAGCTCTGCATTATTTATGTATGCGGCCATATCTAAGTGCAGTGCTGTTGAATATTTAATATAATTACTAAAGTGTAAATAGCCACCGTGGTGCAATCAATACCAATATTATAAAAAAGAAAGATTTCACCTTTTGATTGCATTGAATAGCCTACTCGTATGAAACTACTAGACTGATTTTAAAAAAATATTCGCCATTAAAATTTTACATTATCCCTGATGAACATAAAGGAAGATTTTTAAAAAAGCGTTTTTGCTCCTAGGCGGAGCCTGGCCAGGCCGTTGGTAAATAATAGTAACGGAAATTATTGCTATTTAAAATTAACATCACAACCTTATTATTTTTGAAGCCTTAGCATTTCAGCTATTCACACATCTAAAATTACACACACAAAATTGACTGTTTAGCTGCTTCTTAAAGGGTTCGTAAAAAGTCACCTCTTCATAGATTAGACGAGATCATATAAAAATATTAGGCTTTGAGTATCACAATCGCAAATCGCAAAATGAGACACGATGTGTCCGAAGCCTTCACAAGGACGAATAATTGTATGATCCACAAGTTATGATTGTTTGTGAGATTCAAAAATTTCTCGAAATTTCTGATACCCACGACAAAAGACTTTTTTTTTTTTATTGCAGTGAATGGCGAGACGAGCATGCCGTTCGCCTGATGGTAAGCGTTGCGACCGCTCATGAACAGAAGCAAAACCAAACAACACCTTGATTTACAAAGCAATGCTTGGCATTCCACTGCGCTCGCCATCCTGAGACATAAGATGTTAAGTCTCAATATGTCCAGTAGTTACTCTGGCTACAATGTCCTTCAATCCGAAACACAACAATGCATTTAAACTACTGTTTGACGGGAGAAATAGACATTGCGGTGGTACCCACCCAGGCAGCCTCTCACATATGAGAGACCTACCACCAGTAAAACTTAGACAGTAGACTTATTATTTTAGTATAAGGTCACGACTAAGTTGGGTGTTTTAATTATTTATTTGATGAAACAGGGTTTAATACGCATGTACGTAGCAAGTTCTTTTAATGTAAACTAAGTCGAAGACATCCTCGTGCTATTGAGAGGCTCTACGTGTCCTCATCAACGTGAAGATTCTAAGGACATTCAATGTACTATGAGGTTTTCATTCGCTGTGTGTTAGTCGTGAGCGTGATCTACCACAAAAGATAATTAATTTCGCAGGGATTACATATGGAACAGAAAATGCTACGAATATCTCACTGTTCATGAGCGTCATACATCTAAATTATTGCTATAGAATACAATCTTGTCAACATGGTGCTCTAAACAATAGGGTATTTTAATATGATAGACTTTTAATTTTTTTAAATATAAACAAATATACCATTTAAAGAAAATATTTCTGTCAAAACTGTATTGAAGTACCTTATTAGATTAGCTAAATCTAATAATCATTAAGTAGATAAAAGTGTGGGAGAGCAGTCGGGAAGTCTTGCTGTCTCTTACACATGCGCACATGTTATGCATAGACTAGTGGCGTGACCAGTTTTGTTTTGCATCACTTTTCTTAAAAATCATTATTTTGGATTATATTACGGTAATACATCCCCTCATAATAATTTTTATCATACATCTTTGTTGTATATATTTCGATCAGTTATACATTTATTATATGTATAAATATAGATAGAAAATTTAAATTACCTGTAAGTGTTTGGATCTGTAGTGTTGAAGATTTTCATTATTAAGTTTTATGAACACGAAAATTTTATGAGTGAAAGTAAATATTCGTGTGACAATATGATTCAAGCATTTAGGAAACTTATCGAATTTTTATACCTCATGTAATTTAAATCGAACTTACTATCCCTTTCCTCATTAACGCGTAGAGGTATTAAATTGTAAATCATATCAAATACTCAGGTCTATAATACCTTTAAGCTATAACTAAATCAAACTTCTATGTCAACACAATGAAAAGAAACAGCATATTTTGAAACTGGCAACTTCTCGCAAGGGAATCAAAACCTACAGGGTACTTCCGGTCAACCTAGAATCTAGCAATTTGATAAGAAGCAGCGTTCTAATAGCACACATAAAGGAAAAAATCAACAACTTTAAAATAGTTACATCACATAGTATCTCTAAGGAACCCTAGGTGCACGAGTTTGACTCGCACTTGCACGGTATTTTACTTTTTGGTTGGGTTTACTGGTGGTAGGTCACTCATATGTGAGAGATCAGCTGGGTAGGTACCACCGCAATGTCTATTTCTCCCGTGAAACAGCAGTGTAAATGCACTGTTGTGTTTCGGATTGAAGGACATTGTAGCCAGAGTAACTACTGGACATATTGAGACTTAACAATAAGCTGAGCTGGAACCTTTTTGGTTTAGGGAGCATATATTGTATTAGTTGTTTTTTTTATGTTAATTTTTTTGTTTGGTTTGACTTTTTTATTTAAACTTGTGTTACTTTCTCTAAACCAAATAAACGTTTTATTATTATTATTATTATATTATAATGTCTCAGGATAGCGAGCGCAGTGGAATTATGCTACTGTTTTTGAGCGGTCGTATCGCTTACCATCAGGCGATCGGCTTGATCGTCTCGACATTCAATGAAATAAAAAAAAAGTATGCCATTGCAGCGTACTTCATTAGTATATTGAACTAAATATAAACTCACTATTCATTAGACAATTGTATCATGATGATATTTAAATATACCAATGGATCGATGTCAGCTACGGTAGTAAAATATAAAAACATGAATATCATTTCTTCATTGTGTGACGAATCGTCAACAACTTGAAAGTGTACTGTGAATACTAGATAAATGATTGACAAAATATTAAACATGGTTGAGCGACGCAAATCAATTTGTCTAAAAAACTTTATAATGAAGATACGTTTCTTTTTTGAGTTTTATTATGATATAACAAATAACCAAACCATTCTGATTTTCGGTAAACTGTACGCTTTAATTATCATAACACTCAAGATCTCAATTCAGTTGTACCTATTGTATATTAATAATTGTAAATAAAATTGTACATTTCTTGTGTAATACTTTTATTAGAATGACAAGTCAACGTATCTAAATATAGTTTTTCAGTGGTTGTAGTGGCCAGAAACATAACAGTGTCCTCCCCCTCAAATATACACTATCTGCACTTAATATTCATGATTGAGAGCGTAAGTCAAGGATCTGGTCTACATGGCGTTTGAGAACTTCTCCACTTTCCGTTCTTATTAAATAGTGTAGACGGCCCAGGACTTTTTCGATTCTGCCGAATTGCCATTTGTTGGGACCGGTGTAGTTCCTAAACTGCACCGCACGTCCAACGACGAATTGTTTGGTTACAGCGGAATTTGAACTTGCCCTCTGACTCGCTGCCTTCCCTCTGAAGTAAACGTGTAAAGCGGTGCGTATTTCTCTCCCGAACATTAGCTCATACGGGCTCTTTCCACTGCTGACGCTAGGAGTTCTTAGCAGATGTGTTTTAATGTCCCGTAACTGCTCATGTAACGTACCAGGCCCGGAACTTGCCGCACGCAGTGCCTTCTTAATCGTCTGCACGAACCTCTCTGCTTGCCCGTTAGTGGCTGGATGATAAGGTGCTGACGTTCTATGCGTGACTCCCGTATTCTTCAGAAATACCTTAAATTCATTTGACACAAACTGTCGACCATTGTCCGATACTAAAGTTATTGGTACTCCAAATGTTGTAAATAAATCCTTAAGTATGTTTATACACCATGAGCTAGTAGTAACCTTCGTCGGTATGATTTCTACCCACTTGCTGTATGCGTCAACTAATATAAATAAAAAATGTCCTTTAATAGGGCCCGCAAAATCGATGTGTACCCTCTGCCAGGGTCCAGATGGTTTTTCCCAGTGATGTAGTTGTACTGGCGTTGGTTGGTTTTGGTTTAATCGGCATTCACGACATTGACTCACCAGACTCTCTATGTCTTTATCAATATTTTTCCAGTAAACGTAGCTACGGGCCAGCAATTTCATTTTTACAATTCCCAAATGACCTTCATGAAGTTCTTTTAGTACTGTGTGTTTCAGAGTCGCCGGTATCATAACCCTGGTACCTTTTATAATACACCCATCTTGCACAGTAAGTTCATTGTCATTGTATCCATATCTTTTAACACTTATACCCGTCATAAGTGCTTTTACTAGTGTGTCATATTCTGTATCTTTTGTAGTTTCTTCAGCTATCTTTTGCCGGTCAATTGTGATGGCATTCATTTGGTTTCTCTGGAAAACGCTGCAAGTGTCAATAATATTTAAGGCTATTTTATCAACCGGAAATCGTGACAAGTAATCTGCGTTACTGTTTCCACTTGATGTTCTGTATTCAATCGTGTAATCAAAACCAGATAGGAAATGGGCGTAATGGAAAAGCCTCATAGTACTCATAGCCGGTAATGTTTTATGGGGATGAAATATTGTAGTAAGTGGTTTATGATCCGTGATAAGTATGAACTTTCTTCCGTAGCAGAAATGGAAAAACTTTTTAAGTCCCCAAAATATAGATGTCGCTTCCTTGTCAATTTGGCTGTATTTCTGTTCACTTGATGTGAGTGAACGAGAAGCAAATGCAATTGGTCTATCGGAGCCGTCAAGCATTCTATGTGACAGAACGGCGCCAAGTCCTGTTGGGGACGCATCTGTAGCAAGCACTAATGGCTTATTGGAATCGAAGTGCATTAATACCCTTTCACTGAGAATTTCCTTTTTAATCTTGTTGAAACTCTCCTCGCATTTTATGGACCAAGAAAATTCTATCCCTTTCTTTAGTAAATTGTTCAAGGGATTTGATATTGAAGCTAAATTTGGTATAAATTTATTGTAATAGTTCGCCATTCCTAGAAAAGTTCTGAGTTCCTTGACGTTTTTAGGGCGTTCGGCGTCCAGAATGGCTTTTAATTTATCTCTGTTCTTATGTAAACCATTTTTATCAATCGTGTGTCCCAAATAGTTTATGCTTTTCTTGAAAAAATGACATTTATCTTTATTTAATTTCAAATTATATTCTTGTAATTTTTTTAAGACTTCGCGTAGTCTTGCTAGCAGTTGATCTTCTGAAGATCCTTGAATTATAATATCGTCAAAGAAACATTTTACGCCTACTAATCCTTGCAGCAACCTGTCCATAAATTTTTGCCACACATTCGGTGCTACCTTCACTCCAAACATCAAACGGTTCACTTTGAATGTACCCTTATGCATACTTATTGTCTGCATCATGGCGCTTTCTTCTTCCATCATCATGTGTAGGTATGCCTGGCTGACGTCTAATGTGCAAAATATCTCACCACCATTCATTTCCACAAGTATATCTTCAATTATCGGTATTGGATACTGGTCGTCTTTGATAACCTTATTTAATGTAACTTTGTAGTCGGCGCATAGGCGTATACTTCCATTTGGTTTGACTATTGGTACCACAGGAGTTCCCCATTCAGAAGTGTCAACTTTCGTGATAACTCCTTGTTGACATAAGCGATCTATCTCCGTGTCAACCTTTTCCTTTAGAGCGTACGGTATGCGCCTTGGTTTAATGAAAATTGGTGTTGCTCCTTCTTGTAAAGAAAAATTAAACTTGTAGTTAGGTATACAGCCAAGTGTCCCATCAAAAACCTTAGAATATTCAGCCAATAGTAAGTTAAGTTTTGTGTCAATATTAGGTTGTAAAATGTTGATATTGGCTAAATTGAGATTTATAAGTCTAATCCATGATCGACCAAATATAGGTTCCACGTCTTGTTTTATTATATATAATTTTCCGTCAAAATATTGTTCTTTGTATTTGCATGTTACGTATGCTACTCCGACCGGTTTGATTAATTCTCCTGTATATGTTTTCATGATAATGTCAGTTTTGAAAATTTTTGTGTCAAGATTCAATGTCTTAAAATCCCTGTATGATATTGATGAGAGAGCAGCTCCTGTGTCCAACTCCATCTCAATAATTTTGCCATTAATGTGTATCTTGATCATATATTTATCGTTGCTGATAGATCTTACAACGTTCATATGCCATGGTGTATCACCATTGATACTTGACTCCTCACTCATGTCATCAGTATGCACCTCCACGTGCTGGGATTGAAGCAAATGGTTTGCCTTGAACGGTTGTAAGCATACGCGAGCTAAATGGCCTTTTCTTTTGCATTTATTGCAAGCATTGTTAATATACCTGCAATTATTAGCTCGGTGGCCTTCATTGCCACAGCGGAAACATTTCCCTTTCAGGTCTTTTATGGTTAGAGTCCTCCCTTTATACGTGGGTTTCTTATTAATTTGGTGAATTTGTTGAGTTGTACGAGAAGCTTGTGAGATGTACGAACTGTCATTCCTTGCCGTTTCTATTGCAGTTGCTGTGCGTATGAGGTTTGGTAAATCAGTTACGTCGGTGCTCTGGAGAATTTTGGCACGTGCATCATTGTCTTTAAGGCCTCGCACAAACTGAAGTGTAATGAATTTATCAGCAATTGATGCATTGCAGTGTTTGCATTTAAAATCGCAATCTTGTGCTTGACGTTTCAGTTGTGCTGTGTATTCCGAGACTGATTCATTCTCCTCTTGAGTCCTTGTAATAAATTTGTGTTGAGTGGCCCATATGCTTTGTTTGGGGTCTAAGTAATCATCAAGTATTTTAATAAGATCAGCATAATTAACATCATATGGCTCTTTCGGTGCGCATAGATCGTATGCTCTTTGATGTAGTTCTGGTGAAATGTAACTTAACAGCATGTATATTTTGGTCTGGGTGTCATGACAATTATTAAGTAGCAGGAACATTTCTAACCTTTTTGTAAAATTTTTGAAACTTTCCTTTTCTTGCAGTGGTAGAAAATGTATTTTCGGAATTAGTGTTTCACCACTTCGAGCGTGTATAGATGCAGGTGTAGCGTAATCATACGTAGAATCACATGTAGTGCGTAAATCTTGTAACTTTACTTGTAATTGTAATATTAATTCTTCCGTAATATATCTCTCTTCAATTTCAATTTCCACCTGATCATCATTTTCTATTATTGATTCGATTTCGGTTTGAATTTGGTCAAATTTCTTACGATGTGTCAATAAATTTTCCAAACGAACATTTAATTCCGCGTTTGAAATTTCTTGATCTTTCTGTTGTAAAAATATTTGTAATTTTGTAAGTTGCCCCCTTATAAAGGCTCGCGATCTTCTGAGTTTCTGTAATCCCATCCTCGTCGCCAATATTGTATATTAATAATTGTAAATAAAATTGTACATTTCTTGTGTAATACTTTTATTAGAATGACAAGTCAACGTCATAATATCTAAATATAGTTTTTCAGTGGTTGTAGTGGCCAGAAACATAACAGTACCTGACAAGACTAACTTCATTTGTTGATTGCACATGGTCATTAGTTAGTATTTTTGAATGGATATTGTGTTATTTAGAATGTTTGATTACCAGTCAAAAATATTTTTTCGAATATTATCAAAAAATGTGTTCACCCCACGTCGAATATTCTAACAATAAACCCAAAATTCCCTTTACATGTCTTGTTTTCGTGGTGATTTCTCTCAGTTCTGCTTCTTATTTCCTTGGACTTATTTACATTTTTAAAGAACGGCTTCCGTCTTTTTATCCAAATATACTGTTTGTTACAATAGTATACAGTTCTGATCATTACTATCATTTGGTTCGAATTATGATAACAGAATTGATGTATCATCAATTGAAATCTTATCATAAAATTCTAAAAATAAATTTAAAGCAACCAGGTCAATCAAACGTAGAGCCAGAAAGGTTTAAAGTGATTACTAAGTTCTTGGCGAAGTACCAACACCTTTGTGTGATGATGAAAAACACTGAATTTATCACTAACAACATGGTAAGTGAGACTGAGAAGGTGAAGATGATTGGTAAGATCATAAATCAAAATTCACTTGTAATTCACTGTTTTGCACATTTAGTTTTATAGTGAACCAGAGTCGTTTCCGTGTAACCGATTAACACTAGCCATCTAAACCGTTGGACTGTCCGCCTAGTAGTTAGGGGACGTAAGAATTCCACCATGGTATCACCTGCCCGTGGTAAGAGGCGGCCAAAAGGGTCATCGGAGGCGCTGGGAGTACTACAGAGGTGATACAATCTCACTAAATGTGACTCCAATACGGCCAACACAGCGCGTGGCCTCGTATTTGTCGCGGACGCCCATTACATCTTAAAGTGGCGTCCATACTAAGTAAGTGGGGAGCAACTGTGTTCCCCAAAGAGAGCGACCAGTCCACGCCCTAGTTCTCCGCCAGGCGATCACAGGGAAGCAATCGGGGCGCTTCTCAACCCGAGATATCCCGTGCCGCCTTAAAATACGCGCGATGGCCACGATGACCATTAACTGATAGCGACCAAGAGATTGACTGCATACCACGTGGCCACGTATCTCAATAACTCTTGAAAATGTAACCCCATTTATAGAGAAAAGTAATGGTTTTGCACTGGACGAACACTTTGAAGGAATTCGAATATGCCCGGATGGTCAGTCAGGCGCTTGAGACAATACTATGGCATTCTTTATAGAATTGACACAGCCCAGCTGCAATATCTGCAAATGTAAGAGAGGACACTGCAAACAAAATGTTTGTCACAAAATGAAGGGTACATTCTATTTCTGTCTCTGTCACACCTACGAAGTAACATATCTTCCCTCTCGCTTCACTGTGTACCCGTGTGCACGCACCATACGCAGAGATTTTGTTCCCGATGTCCGCTCTAGTATAATACATCAATGGGTATGAAAAAAAAAGATCGTTGGCTTGATCCACAATAGGCGTCGTGAATAAAGCCCAAGTTGTTCTCTATATATGGCGTGGAGGGTTGGGATGAGGTATTTTTATTGCTACGATGACAATGCCATTAGCCAGATGGTAAGCTATACAACTGCTCATGAACAGCAGCAGAACCAAACAGCATTGTGAATTGCAAAGCAATGCTTGGCATTCCACTGCACTCGCCTTCCTGAGACATAAGATTAGCAATATGTCCAGTTAATCTGGCCACAATATCCTCCAAACCGAAATACAACGGTGTATTTACACTTCTGCTTGACGGGAGAAGTAGTAACTAACCAGGCGGCCTTTCACATATGAGATACCTACCACCACAAGTGAAAAGTGAGGTTAATTGAGAGATTTTTGTTGATAGTGTTCTACTCAATATTTGACACCTTCGTATTAGTAGTAGTAAAGGCGCTCGCATTATATGCTCTAACGGAAAACATCAAATTTTTGAAAGCCTCCGAGTCAGTTAGACGCCGCCTATGAAACGTGACGCCGCGGGTTCGATCCCCGTACCGAGAGAAATGTTTGTGCAACCCACAAATATTTCTTTCGGGTTTGGGTGTTTGTGAGACCGAAAAGTCTCTCTTAGTTCCTGATGGCTGATACAGTAGTAAAAATTTCTTGTCCATTAATTAGTTTTCAGATTTTAACATTTCCTTTTTAACTGGTAGTGGGTCTCTCATATATGAGGGGCCCCCAGGGTAAGTACCACCGTATTGTCTTTTTTTTTTCGAATGGTATGCTGTATTCCAGTTTGAACGACATTGCAGCCAAAGTAACTACTAGACATAATGGGACGTAACATCTTGTGTCTCAGGATGGCGAGCGCAGTCGAGTGCCTAGCCAAGCCTTTCTTTGTTATGTGAGGGTAGTTAACGTTAGAGCCATCTATGAGTGGAATAAAGGTCAACTTGCTTCTATGGTGGTTACGGGTTTGAATCCCAGGTTGGACATTAGATATTGGATTTTTCTATTCATTAATTATCAATCCGGAGTCAGGATTTTTTGCACGATATGGTGATGTACTACATATTATGTATTTTTTTTCTATTTGTAAATTCTTAATTATAATTATTCTCTTCTTTTTTTAGCTTCTCGTGTGTTATTTTGCACATTTTTGCAGGCTATCGCTATATGTTAGCACAATGGTAATAGCAAAACAATTCACACCTAAGCTTGAGGTGAGTATAATATTGATTTCATCATTAACAAAGCAGATATTTCTATGGTTACTAATGTTAAATGTCACGGAAAAACTTTATTAATAAATTAATTATTTTACCATAATAAACTGTTTGGTAGGTAACATAAGCTGTGAAAATGAATAAATGATCATAAAATGAAAATTGGGAAATGGCGTTGGAAATTTTTTTGTGGTAAATAAAATATTTCAGGTTAGCATTCATAACATTGTTGACAAGTGGACTGAAGGGTTTTATTTCCTAGTTTTAAATAAAATATGAATATGAGGAACTATAATTGCAGATTCTAATAAATAATTTTTCTGCGTAGAGGTCACGAATAAGATCCAGCCGCGAATATTTTTTTTATTCCTTTGGGTAGCGGTAAGCGATACGACCGCTCATGGACAGTGGCAAAACCAAACAACACCATGAATTACAAAGCAATGCATTATTTATTAAATATATATATATATACATATATATATATATATATATATATATTGCGGTGGTACCTACCCAGGCGGCCCTTTACATTTTAAATAAATAGATGGCCTTGGCCAGCAGCATTACCTATGTATAAATTGTACGATACATTATATTTTCATGCGACGACAAAGTCGATCTATTGAGTTAAAACGTTAGGAATTTTTAATATTGATATCATAATAACTTACGTAATAACTTTACACAGAAGGTCCCTTAAGCAAGGAATGAATAAATTAACCGAATTGGTATAACATGGATCTAACAACTTTTTGCGGCAGATAAACTGAGCTGTGAGACTTGTTATTTTTTACACGATTTTTTTGATTGGGTCCAATTATTCGTAAGCCCATCCACCATAACAGTATGTGGGAAAATTATTAAAAAAAGTAAATATTAACAACAATTAACCATCATCAATATACACCGTGGAATTTAATTGACTGTGTCTATTGTGTGTGTCTATAATGTAATCTAAAATGTTTGATTCCACAGCATATTATTGTCGCCTTTATTATTTCAATACCGAGTACCTTGGTGCGGTTTGCGTCAGCATACACCGCTTATATAGTAAATCACGAAGTGGAAAAGATAAAACTACTAATGCTAAAGGAGCTTTTGGTTATTGAAGGTTAGTTGAAATACACTCAACATGTTAGTTATTACGTCATAATCATACCGTCATATATCGCTGCTTTAATTTGATAACGACATATCTCAAAAATGAACTTTTTCAGGAGAGCAGTTTAAATAAAACAAAATAATTAATTATTTATATATTTTATTTTAATAATGACAACTCTTTGAAAGTTGCTTAAATCAATGTATAATCTATCAAAAATATGAGTTTTATTCACATAGTATTTTAGATTAATTTGTGTTTAATGGTAACATTATCATAATATAAAAATACACATTTCGTTATGTGCCACTATCAAATTAAAGCAGCGATATGATGTATTTCTTCGATCAGATTTAAGCAAGATATAGGGCCCGGAACAAAATCACCCGCCAAAAGTGGCCGAGGTTGCTTATACTTATACATTTGAATTTCTAACTACGAAATGTAGCAAAATGTATTAAATTATAATCAACTTCAAGTAACGATAAACCTTATTCCTTTAATTTATGAACTATTATGTTTTGGATATACTAAAGTCAAATGAGACCACACGCTTATTTGTGTTCTTATTTATCTTACCGTTACTTACAATCTAGTGTATATTTGATCGAAGACTTACTTATCAAATATATTTTATGAAATTACTTTTAATGTCGCCAATGTAACATATACTTTTTTATATTTTTTCTTCATTTTGAAGTAGTTGTGGTCAATAGTTATAATACCTAGAGCATGGTTACTAACATAAACTTCTCGAGTGGTGACTTCGTACTGGCAAGTGCAGCCTCAGACGTCCACTTATAATGTGGAGAAAGCGCGTAAAAAAGATTACTCGGTATATTGCTGATACAGGGAATTACAACAATAGAGACCAACTTGAGAGTTCTATTTTCAGCAGTGGGCACCCTGTGGCTGATGATACAGTTAACAACCAGCAGTGACACGAGATTTGTGTATTTCCTTTCAGTAAATTTACTGTAGACATAAAAGTTCATGTATCCCGACTTGCGCTTTAAATATATTAGTTTTTTTAGATTTACGCGAATGTTACACATTGAAATAAAAATATTATATAGGGCGGATTTTTTAATTTTTTATCTTTCTGCCTGCCCCGTGACCACGAAAGCTGTAAAGCAAACGAGATGTCGAAAATATAAAAAAAAGTGAAAATTAAACCAAATCCGCAATTATTTTTTTATTTCAATGGTATTACATTGATAAAATATTGTATACTTAAACCGCCTTATTAATAAAAATTGCGTCTTCCACGGTTACGTCAAACCTTAAACTCGGTTAGTTATTCCCAATGGATAGCGAGGTAATAACGACTTTATTAATAAACACGGATGAGCTTTGGCTTAACATGACAATCTTGTTATGGCAACCCTCTGATTTTAAAAGTAAAAAGAATGAACGAAATAACCGAGTCGATCTTAAAGACTGGACTTGAACGTAAACAAATGTATTTGACAAATAAAAAGCGAATTTGTCAATCTTGTACGTATTTTCAAAGATTAGTGATTTTATAATTTCTTTCATTGGAAATGATTCAAACAGAAAAAAACGTACTCGTTCCATTAACTGGAATTAAGAAGCAAACGTAAGCAAATCAACATGTTGCAATAATTTTGTATTTTATTTGTCAGTTCCTATATTAGTACTTAATGACATGTTTATTATTCTTCCAGCTATTTTTTCGTTTGTTGCTTAAAACATATGTATGCGCCAATCATTGAAAATAAATCTTTGGACACTAACTCGCATAAACCAAAAACTAAAGCTTGGGAGGATTTGCATGAAAAGTAAAAGCTTGCTTGGTTTCTTTCAGCGTTTCAATCACTTGCCGTGTAAGTAGTAAATATTATTATTATGCAGGTTTAATCAATTAAATGCACGTCCACAAACTGTAAATCAATTAAAAGCAAAATGGAAACTATTAAAAATGAATGCACGAAAGAATATGAGTGCATTTAGGAGAGAGTTCAACAAGACTGATGGCCGTGGAGAATCAACAATTTTCATGACTGTATTTTGTTCACATGTAAGAAAAACGCACATTAAACACTTTTCTAATATACATTTCTTTGCACATGTACATGGCTACTCCACCAACAAGTACAGTTGAAACTGTGAGTGAGATTTCCCCATTTCAATTACAGATGAATTGCTAATGATTTGAAATAATACAAATCTCTTGAGTATCAAATGCATATTTATGACATATTATTATTATCTTCCTTCTCCATTTCAGGATACCAAAATAACAAAATATAATATTAACATACTATTAGATTTGGGAACTATGCAGGCAAGCGTAAGTTGCTTTCATATTTTTTTTTATCAGTAAAGCAAAAAAGCGTTGCATGTGAAATATTGTTACCATAAGTTAATATAATTTTAAATTGCAGACTTCACAAATCAACATAGTAACATAAAATATGGGAGAAATGTTACCAAAAAACGTATGCACAAATTTCACATCTTTTATTTACTTTTGCAAAGACTAAATACATATTATTCTCCTTTTATTTCAATTTTACAGATGAACATAAAAAAGGTAAATAATCAAGGACTCATACTAAATCTGGAAAAGTAATTTATTAATTTGTTGTATCAGCCCATATACGTCCCACTGCAGGGCACGGGCCTACTCTACAATCGAGAGAACGATTGAGAGTGGTTAGGCCATATAGTCCACCACGCTGGCCTAGTGCGGGTTGGCACTTATTAATTTAATAATCATCAATTTATCATTTATGCAGCAGAATTTTAGAATGTGTCATATTTTCATGAAAATTTAAAAAAAAATATAACAAGATGTTGAATTCTGTAATTTGAGAATGGATTCAATCTTTAATGATTCATTTGATGTAATGGAGGCATATGTTTTCTTCGCTATTAAACTACTTCAAAAATATATTAATAATCACAACGGAGAATGCTTTGTGAATGTAACTTACTAAAAATAGGCATTTAAAACGAAGGGTTAGAAATAACTGTTCCGTTGAATTTTGAATTATTACCTGATAAATCAACTATAAAAATAAATGATGACCATAATGGTGACACTATTTTATACTTCCAGAGCAATGACTGTATAAACACCATGGCCAACTATAGCAAAAAATTATAAGCCGAAGAAAATGAGAGACGGAGGGAGATCATGGATCAAGCGGAGTATAAAATTTGTATGGCCATCCAAGAAAGAAAAGTGCAATATTTGATAGAAAAATATTGGAATTTAAAAAAATCACGAGAGATGACTACCAAGTCATTCATTATATCTTAACAACTTATCAATTTCCTCCAAATTTTCAGTTTTTTTATTGCTATGAATGGCGAGATCAGCATGCCGTTGTCCTGATAGTAAGCGATACGACCTCTCATGACCAGCGGTAAAATCAAACAACACCTTGAATTACAAAGCAGTGCTTGGCATTCCGCAGCGCTCGCCATCCAGAGACAAGATGTTAGGTTTAAATATGTCCAGTAGTTACTCTGGCTACAATGTCCCACCGAAACACAATAGTGCATTTACATACCTGTTTGGCGGAAGAAATAGACATTGTGGTGGTACCTACTACCTACCCAGACGACCTTTCACATATGAGAGACCCACTACCAGTAAAGTAAATACACTTGTACTACTTTCCTTTTCTCCTTTTTTGTTTTTAATTCTATTCTAGTTCACTTGAACAAATCTACATATTATGCATTAAGATTATTGATAAAAAGTAATAATTGTTAGTTTGTTTCTAGAATTCACATATTATTGTTTTTTTGATCATTTAATTATATTTTTTTTATCTTAATATTATATGTTTATTTGGAAGGTCAATTAAATAAAATTTCTTGTAATTTATGCATGTTTTATTTACACACTTATCATCATATAATATTTATTATATATCAGTATATGCAAGGTGACGAATAATGAAAAATGCAGTATATGAATATGCAAATAGACACAATAGTCACGTATGGAAGATTATTATAAAATAGAAAAAAACAAATATAAAATAGAAAAAAAAGTGTGTAGTGGCCTGTTGGTAAACGGACTAGATGTGACTGCCAACATATTCGCGGTGGTCGCGGGTCCGAATCCCAGGGGTCACTTCTGACTTTTCGGAGTCATGTGTGTATTGATGGTCAATCACCAAGCAATAAAACGGTGAAGGAAAATATCGTAAGGAAACCTGCATACCATAGCGATTTCTATGGTATGTAAAGTCCGCCAACCCGCACTAGGCCAGCGTGGTGGACTATATGGCCTAACCACTCTCAATCGTACTCTCGATTGTAATAGGCCCGTGTCCTGCAGTGGGACGTACATGGGCTGATAACAGAATTCTAAATAGATAATGTACACACGCTTCATGTCTTTACATATTTTTCGCTGGTTCTCGCCTTGTTCTCCGATTTGTGTCGGATTTTTGTCTCGAGACAAAGAAACTAAGAACGCGAGAACTTGCATTAACTCCACACTCGCATGTTTCTCAGTAGCAAGCAAGTCGTCGAGAACAGTTGTGCGTCGTAGGCATATAATGAGCGAATATATGAGCTAGATCCTTAACTGATTTTTTATCTATAATGAGTAAAAATACATATTAAAATGAAGCCTACATTTTAATAGATTTCGGTAATTTTATAACTTGTGTAAAATTTTTGAATCAAAAACGTTTTTTTGCCGTTTTAGCTTTCTTTATCGTATTTCGCATGTCAAAAATGCCTATTCCACTCTTACTTCAAACAAGACTTGGAATAGTTAAGCTGAGGAAGTAGGAGGTAGGAAGACGTTATTAATAAACGCGTTATTACTTCGGCCTAACGACACCAACCTTATGCCGAGGTTATAGTGTGTGTTATGGCAACTCACTGATCTTAAAAGTAAAAAGAATGAACTAAATGACCGGTCGATTTTAAAGATTGGTATAGATCGTCACGGAGCACTGTCTCCCGAGAGCGCTGTTCTGGAAAGTAATAACTAATAATAGTTTTTCTCTTTTGACATTATATAACATGGGACATATTATCATAGATCACGAGTTTTTTTATGTTCGTTGTTATATCACGAAACCATAAGGCAAACAATAACTTAACAGATATTTTTATCTTTTCACTTGTAGTTCCTAATGTCTCCACACGCTAACTTATTGTAGATGCGTTGTACTTGCAGTTACATCAAATGTGACATTTGTCATACATTATTTATAAATTTGACGTCCATCAAGATTGGGTTTCAAAACATTTTCAAACACGATTTTACAAGTTGAAAAGTTTTTCGTAACTTTGTGTGGTATTTTATTAGTTACACCACATGTTACTACCCACATGTTCGGCTCTTATTATCTTGAATCTTCTTATGAATATATTTTTGATTTGTTAGGTAGTTAATTCTATAAGCAAATTAATCAATGTGTACAAGTACAATTAAATAGATATTATTTGCTACTTCGTTTACATTTTTACTGAAAATATCGTTACTTTCCTTTTTATTTATTCGTCAGTTGCTATAAAGTAAATTTGAGTATTTCTTAATTAATTATTTCCACAATTATTTCTCACGGTGCTGCAGGAGTATGCACCGAGCAAGTAGCTGAACACAATTTTTCTGCGACCATCCAAGACTACTAATTTGAAAGTGCAATCTTAAAATAACATCAATTTTATGTAAGGAAAGCGAGACAGGTCAATGTAAAGTAAATAAATAACACCCAACAGTCACATACATAGTCCTGACACCCCACACTAAGATCGAGTCTTATGTCGTGGGTATCAGGAACTACGAGAGACTTTCGGTCTCACAAACACCCAGACCCGGAAGAAATATTTGTGGCCGCACAAACATTTCTCTCGGTGCGGGGATCGAACCCGTGGCCTCTCGTTTTACAGGCGGCGTATAACCAACTGCGCCACGGAGGCTATCAATAAAGTAATAAAATTCTGTAATATTCACAAGTTTTATTCTCAAAATAATATGACATAGGAACTCGTCGACTGCATATGAAACCAGTGACCACTATTGAATGAATGTATGCGATCGACGAAACAGAAAGTACAATGGCCCCGCATAGACAAAGTTTATACACCGTTAAACGGGGCGAGTAGAGATCACGGGGCTAATTGATATATTTTACGAATAATTTCACAAGCAAATATTCTACTGAGAATTGCATTAATTTTTAATTGCTTTATTAAACGATTTTTAAATATAACGACATATTAATAAGTATATATTCATTAAATAAGTGGAAGTGGCAGTGGGCCGCATATGGTGCGTAGAACCAATGGCCGTTGGGGCCGAAAGGTTCTAGAGTGGAGGCCACGTACAGGCAACCGAAATGTCAGACGCCCGCCAACAAGGTGGACGGACGACCTGGCTAAAGTTGCAGGAAGTCGCTGGATGTAGGCCGCTTCCAACAGGTAATTGTGGAAGTCCTTGGCCTATGTACAGCAGTGGACTTCCTATGGCTGATATGATGATGATAATGATATATCCATTTGCCTCAATATAAAGAATTTGTATATTTTTCGTGTTTTTTACAAAGAAGAGTAAAAATTTGTTAATGTAAAATGATGAACTCGTAAAACAACATGCTATGTATCAAATCAAAACAATCCTTAATCTGTACAGACAAACATTTATAATGCTAATTAAGTTAAAAATGACTATTCTTCTAAAAATGTAAATTCATTTCATTCCTTAAACCATGTGTCTCAGCGGTATAACTTTAAGTCAAAAATTAGGCTTATATTGGTTTAGCCCCTCCTTATTTCGTGTTTATTAATACAGTTTTGCACATTCTACGCGTAAGCCTTGGGTTAAAGTCAATTTGACACAAATTTTGCTTCGATATTGAGACGTGACAGCTCGTCGGAATAAACTTTAGACAGAAAGATTAGGTTACGCCATGTTTATTAATACAAAATTTGTTTAAAACCTTGACTTATCGTTAAATCCTCGCTATTTCGAGTTTATTAATAAGAGGGTAAAGGTTTGAAAAAGTTTACTACCCGTATTAATATTTTAATTTCAGGAGATATTGATTATAACAGAATTAAAGACGCATTAACATACATGAAGTTGCGACCAATCCAAGGATCAGTTTTCCGCATGTTCACAGTAGACATGACGCTGCCTTTGAAATTCATGAGCCTGTTTACCACTTACGTAATAGTATCTATTCAGTTCTCGCATGCTTTTGGATAAATAAAAAAAATAATTGTAAAATGATTTTAAAATTTATTCATAAAATCTTAGAATGAAATATTGTCGCCTTCTGTTCTCGCATGCTTAGGGATAGTTAAAAAAACCTATTACTGTAATCTGTTATTATTGTAATTCATTTGGATATGATGCATCTTACTAAAAACAAAAATTGTCTCTGTAGCCTTAGTTTTAAGCAAATCATTTATATGAAACTGCACAAAAGCTATTGTTGAAATAAATAAACATGGCAATTATAGACATACTTGCCCGCTTAACAGGTTCTTGCCAATAAAAATGTAGGCATTTAGCACTAGTTTGCATGTATTTTGTTTCTTTTTTAAGATTTATGTGATTCTATAAAAAATAAAGCTCTAGCTTTATTTGAATTTTATTATACTTTGTATGTTAGAAACTACATTTAAAATATTCTGTATGAGATTTATTGAAGATACAAACCTGAAGCGACCAAATATGAAGCGATCGAAATCGATCTTCAAAAATGTTAGTTTATGGAATAATAATTAATTTAAAATAATTTCTGTATCAAATCATATATGTACGTCCCACTGCAGGGCATGGACCCTCTATACAGTTGAGAGTACGATTGAGAGTAATTTATGTCATAAAGCCACTACACTGGCCTAGTACGGTTTGGCGGACTTTACACATGTATTTTAGATTTAAATATTACCAATACCTAATAGCGTACGTTAATGTAATTTCATGTCATCGATAGAAGCCATGTTATTAAGTTCTATAAATATTCAAAAGCCACAGAAACGATGAAATTATGTTATTTTTGAAATCTAATTTCCATGGGTACGGAAGTATAACATATAGACGTTTAGCGAACTTAAGATGTATTTTTTCTGGATTCAAAAAAGTATCTGTATTCGTACCAACTGTATGTATATTTTTTCTTAGATTTTAAATAAATGTAAGGGTGCAGTTATAAAATGCTTGGTTGTTTTTATCATTAAAAAAAACACATCTTCAACAATGGGTTCAATAGATATTTTTACATTTTATTTCTAATTCAAAGTTTTGTCACACCTCTATAGATTTTAGATGGCGTGTATTTGGAATCACGAATGTCAAATTTAAAAAAATCTGTAATTGTAGCAAAATGAGACAAACTTTTACAAGAAAACGCTACATTTTCTGCGAAATATGTATTTAGCTTGGCAAAACAGTGTCTGTTTTTAATGAGGGCGCAAAGATCGAATTAAATGTTAATATGGCAATCCGATATAGTACGACGGAAAATGTTTAGATACTTGTTATTTTTATTTATTACTGTTTAGGAAGGTCTTTATTAGTTTTAAATCACAGAACAAACCAAAATTCCATGAAAATGTATAGAAATACGTATGCATAAAATTAATTAAGGAACGCCATGACATTTTAATAAACCCAACAATTATATAATAATATTATGTCGTCGAATAAATAAAGTTAAGGAGAAATTGCTAGTATATTTGGAGGAGTAGAACGAAGTACTTTCAGACGTACTCGAACAACTTTGACAAATCTTTAGGAATCCACAACGCTTCTACAAGTTAACTTTTGTTTTCATTGAATTTGTTATTTTAATGAGAATTTGTATTACAACATTAATTGGGTATTGAAAATAAATATTTACATATCTGCAATGACAGCTTACATGTTACAACACTAGTAATAATGTATTCTTGCATAATTTAAAATATCAAAATAAAAACTAGTTAAATATTCAAATGTTATGTCAAATTCCGAATGACATGGATACAATGCTAAAAGCTCATGCAAAACAGATCTATAGTTCATTTTGCAACATGACGAACATACATTCCCTTTGAAAACAGAACCTCGTTTTCTAAAGACGGTTGCAGAACAATGGAAATACAGAGTTCCAGTTTGGTATGTGGGTTAAAGTAAAAACGTGTCTGAGAGCGCTGAAATATATTGTCAATTTCGCATTTAACCATCGAAAGTTGCGCAGCGTCTACCGAAGCGGCATTTTAGAGCGGATTGCACCGTCACTCCAGCGGGCATGGTTAAAACTGTACGTGTGATGGTACGTTAATTCGATACTGAACGCTTCAACGGTTTGACAGGATTGCTTGATATTTTTGCTATGTTGAAAGCTTTTAACTAAGTGAGAAATTAATTTACGCTCGTAGTCATGATCCTACATAAGGATACAAGACTTGTGTAATGATAAATACAAAATGTAAGGGATATTTTCGGTTTCGCATTACCCAAACTCAAAACGAGAACTTACAGCGGAGATATTTGTCTTAGTGCTGGGATTTAATTCAAGGCCTATAGTTCCACAGTCGGCTTTCTACAGCATCGATATAATTTTCGTTAAATGTTCTAGTCTAATTGTTTAAAAGTCATGCTTAAAAATATACGACAATTTTTTTTTTATTTTTTTTTTATTGCAATGAATGACGAGACGAGCAGCCGCTTACCAGCAGCCGTTCGCCTGATGGTAAGCGATACGACCGCTCATAAACAGTAGCATAATTCCACTGCGCTCGCTATCCTGAGACATAAGATGTTAAGTCTCAATATGTCCAGTAGTTACTCTGGCTACAATGTCCTTCAATCCGAAACACAACAGTGCATTTACACTGCTGTTTCACGGGAGAAATAGACATTGCGGTGGTACCTACCCAGCTGATCTCTCACATATGAGTGACCTACCACCAGTAAACCCAACCAAAAAGTAAAATACCGTGCAAGTGCGAGTCAAACTCGTGCACCTAGGGTTCCTTAGAGATACTATGTGATGTAGCTATTTTAAAGTTGTTCATTTTTTTCCTTTATGTGTGCTATTAGAACGCTGCTTCTTATCAAATTGCTAGATTCTAGGTTGACCGGAAGTACCCTGTAGGTTTTGATTCCCTTGCGAGAAGTTGCCAGTTCCAAAATATGCGGTCTAAATTGCTGTTTCTTTTCATTGTGTTGACATAGAAGTTTGATTTAGTTATAGCTTAAAGGTATTATAGACCTGAGTATTTGATATGATTTACAATTTAATACCTCTACGCGTTAATGAGGAAAGGGGTAGTAAGTTTGATTTAAATTACATGAGGTATAAAAATTGGATAAGTTTCCTAAATGCTTGAATCACATAGTCACACGAATATTTGCTTTCAATAATAAAATTTGCGTGTTCGTAAAACTTAAAAACGAAAATCTTCAACACTGGAGATCCAAACAATTACAAGTAATTTAATTTTTTTATCTATATCTATACATACCGGGTATCTCAAGACTGCTACCGAAAACGAAGCCGGGTGGTAGTTTTAGTGACTACAAACACAATGCAACTAAAAATTTCGCAAAGAAACGCGACAATTATTTTTTATGATTTTTTAAATATCGTCATTTTTGGGTGGAAAATCCATAGTTTTTACTAAAATAATAATTTAAACTCTTTTATACCTTAGCGTATTTATAAATAAAAGGGTATACACTATTATTTTAGGAAAAAAATGTATTTACCACCCAAATATGGCCATAGGAAAAAAATAACAAAAAAAAAATTGTCGCTTTTTTTGCAACTTTTTCTGTTGCATTGTGTCTGAAGTAGCATAAACTACCACCCGGCTTCGTTTTCGGTAGCAGTCTTGATATACCCTGTATAATTTTGTACCTGATCGATGTACATGAAAGATGTATGAGAAAAATTATTATGAGATGATGTATTACCGTAATGTAATCCAAAATAATGATTTTTAAGAAAAATGCTGCAAATCAAAAATAGTCACGCCACTAGTCTATGCATAAAATGTGCTCATTTGTAAGAAACCGTAAGATTTCCCGACTGCGGTCCCACACATTTATCTTCCATTTCAATAATAATATTTGGCTCATCTTATAAGCTACATTAATACAGCTTTGACAGAAATGTTTCGACGATGACTGGTGATTCGATTTTTTCTTGTTTTAGTTCTTATAAGATATCCAAATGGATAAACACCAGTAGGTATTTGGTGCCGAGTGAAAGTAACAAATTAATTTTTCATAAAATATAATCTCATTTATTGAATATAATTCCTAATTTAATGAATAATCACATTTTAAACTGCACTTTTTTCCGTCAGTAATAACATTTCCTTTCGGGCATCCGTTTCTGAATAGATACTTTATTTGTAGTTTCGTTTTTGTTTTGCTTATCATCCGTTGCATAAAGTATTGAGATCCATGGAACTATGTATATACTGCGGGAACTTGTGGCAGTATTCTCGATATGAGCCACACGATCACTTTTCTGTTTCTATTCTCTACTTTATTCGTAATATGATTTATGAATACTTAGGTACTCTTGTATATTCGAGCCACAAATTGTACTATTGCACTTTTTTTTTTATTGCAGTGAATGGCGAGACGAGCGTGCCGTTCGCATGATGGTAAGCGATGCGACTGCTCATGAACAGTAGCAAAACCAAACAACACCTTGAATTACAAAGCAATGCTTGGCATTCCACTGCGCTCGCTATCCTGAGACATAAGATGTTAAGTCTCAATATGTCCAGTAGTTGCTCTGGCTACAATGTCCTTCAATCCGAAACACAACAGTGCATTTACGCAGTGTTGTTTCACGGGAGAAATAGACATTGCGGTGGTACCTACCCAGATGGCCTCTCACATATGAGAGACCTACTACCAGTAAAAAATTTCGATCGTTTCCTTTCGTATTATATATTTCAGCCCGAGGCTGAATAGCTCACTTTGTTATTCAAATGAAAACACAGAAAGCGTATTGTTTTATCCAATAATAGCTACCAGGACATACGGTTTGCAATGTACGCATTGAATAGACCAAAAAGTCGTAACCGATGTATATTTAATAACAAAAACAATATAGAAGGTGTTAAGCTCTAATATTACGCAAATTAGCCATGACCCGCAATCTACAGAGGTTGAGAGCCGAAACTGTTCCAAGTGAATTTTGAATATCATTAATTATTCCACTCAATCAACATCCGAATTCAGATGGAATTGAATCTAAACTTACGTTTCGGTCCTTCGAATGAGAGCTAATTAGAAATTTTCCACCATTAATCCGCTGTTCAGCGGCGAATCCTGAATTTTGTCAAATAAATTGAACTGTCTGTGAACTTTGGTCTGTCAATTTGTGAACAAGTTTGTGGTGTTCTGATTGAAAAAGTATTAAATAAATAATTGTTAAGTTTCTTTGCGGGTAACTTTTGGGTTGATGTTTAAATACCGATTTGAATATTGATAAATAAATACAACCAATAGTCACATAGATATTCCCGACTCCACACTATTATAGAGTGCCGTGGGTATCAGGAAGTAGGAGATCTCTTGGTTTCACAAACACCCAGACCCGAAAGAAATATGTGTGGGCAAACATTTCTGTCTGTGCGGGTATCGAACCCGCGGTCTCTCGTTTCACTGGCAGCGTTTAACCAACTGCGCCACAGAGGCTGTCATTATATTGGTATATTGGTAAGTCTGAATGATTTGTAATAATGAGTATATAGTACTGTATATTTAGTGCCTGCTGCTAGAAAGCGATTATCGAACGAGTTGGTAGAATACTCGTCACAGGCATCCACGCTTGAATATCACTTTTCAAGTCAAGCTTGTGTGAACCAAATGTGTATTATCATAATTCCATTAATATTTTAGCAGTTAAGTATTTTTAGATGTAAAATAACTAAAATGCAACTCATGTGAAATTGAAACTGTTCAAAGCAAGCCCGAGTCCCATACAAACTACAAAATTCCCTTTACAAGTATCAAACATTCAGAAGTTTCGTGGAAATATGTACGAGATCATTTCATATCATGCATATTATCAGGCGACACTAAAAATTGGAAGTTTTCACTATACATATTACTAAATTATTCAGATAGGTTATGTTTTGTATTAATTATTTAATAACGGTAATTTTTTGTGTGTGGGGGTGAGCCCATCCAGGGCACAAGTTCCTGACTCACGTCTGATAATTAATAGAAAAATACAATACTATTTTGCCCGACCTGGGAATCAAACCCGAGACCACAGTTTTGCAATCAAACAGTAGAAAAACTGGATCACCGATTAAGTCAAATAAATAGGAAAATCGAATACCACTTTACCCGACCAAATAATCGAACCCTAGACCACGACTTTGCAAACGTACCGCAGTACAATTGCGCCACCGAGGCAGTCGAGTCAAGACAGGCATCTTTTGCATTGATTTTATTAACATTCGATACTCGATTTGTACGAATAATTAACGCAGTTATCTTAAAATGCAGTGACTGCGTGCTAGTATAACACAAAAGACAAAAAAATGAAAATGCACAATAATATCATATGTACTTCAGATAGTAAAAATAAACTTGCAAGCTGTTTAGATTTTTCTGATGTGAAGTAGGACAACCTCAAAGCCTAGCAATGGGCGATTATTATCTAATACATTAATTACAGCATGTATATACGTTTTATAAGTTCTATAAAAATATATATCAGAAAACCTATTAAACGCATTAGCAAGAGTTGCTGAAACAAATATTTTATAAAATATTCTGTAACAACATTTATATTTTTATTGCATGTTAAATAAAAGCATTATATTGAATTATGAATACTTCACCCGCGTCAAAAGAAATACAAAAGAGTTAATGTAAATTGACGTCTGTAAAAACAGAACAGAAAGTTTTGAAATAATTATATTGTTCACGTCCAAGTGCTGATTATTCGATAAGTACGAAAGAAGGCTTAATTGAATGAGTCAATTAATTACTCATGAAACTTTGTTAATTTCTTTAATTAACTTTGAACAATTATTTACTTGATTCTAAATAAACAACAGCTGTCAAAAACTTATTAAATATAAAATTATTCCTGTAAATATTTTCATAATGCCTTTTAAAACTTATTTAATTCACTAAAATGAAACATAAATTAGTCAATTTATATTTTATGTATAAATAAATAAGTAATATAGCATGTAGTAGTCTTATACCGGGTATATCAAGACTGCTACCGAAAACGAAGCCGGGTGGTAGTTTTGGTGACTACAAACACAATGCAACTAAAAATTTCGCAAATGAACGCGACAATTTTTTTTATGAATTTTTAAACATCACCATTTTTGGGTGGTAAATCCATAGTTTTTGCTGGAATAATGATTTAAACTCTTTTATGCCTTAGAGTATTTATAAATAAAATGGTATAGACTATTATTTAGGATAAAAATGTATTTACCACCCAAATAAGACCATAGGAAAAAAATAAAAATAAAACATTGTCGTTTTTTTCCAACATTTTCTATTGCATTGTATCTGAAGTCGCTTAAACTACCACCCAGCTTCGTTTTCGGTAGCAGTCTTGATATACCCTGTATGTAGTATGTTCCAATTATTTTAAATTTAAATATAATGTTTCGCCCTAATTATATTAATGGCAAAATTTAACATTTTTTACAATTAAACAGCGCTAAATAAATTTACTAAAACAAATAAATACACACACAGTAAAGACTGCGAACCTAATTTAATAATTTTTCTATTAATTTTTGTACAGGTTCGCCAATGAAAATAAATATAATTTCCTCTTACTTGTGACCCATGTTAGTACCCCGCACCTGCACATCACAAAATAACCACAAAATAAAATACCTCGGCATGCTTGCCAACGCTGATTAAATTTGAAAATGCTATTTCTCTGCACACCCGTAGTACTTACTGGTGTCCGCTATTATCCGACCGCGCGAACAATATCCTATTACTTACCAAAGTGGAATAATTTGATGTCTACTTAAATCGGTCGCGTTATACAAGCGGTTGGCATGGAGGAAAGTGGTCGGGCACCGCAACGAGTTTGTTTAATTTCCTTAAAAGATTATCAACTTGCAGACTGGCAGTGAAACTTGGTTATTTTGCCTTTCCGCGCGTTAAGATTTAGTGATTATGCTATCGTGAGGTCAGGTCACATTCAACATTTTATTATGGGACGTGACGTAAGCTTACTTAACAGAAAAATAAGTCTTTGTAGAATTGTTTTAAAAACTATATTATACTTAAACATATCCATCCAACAATAGCAATATATTTGGCTCTTCATTCTCTTTCCTTATCCACACCCATTTTGAACAGCGAAAACACATCTCACCTCTCTCCAGATCACTAGCTGAAATGGGTTTTAAAGTAACGCTGCTCTCATATGACCATTCACTGACTCATTTAATAGATGTCATAAAAATATTGTATACATAATGAAGGATAAAAAAGATATTATATTGCGGATAAAATACCAAGCAAAAAACAATCAGCCTTCCAAACAAATTCCAGCATGAATACATGTACCGATGTGAATTAGAATTCATTTTTACAGCGTCTATGGTGCAGTCGTTTAGATGCCGGGTGTGAAACGAGAGTATTTGTTTCGGGTCTTGGCTATTATGGAAGTAACTGTGGCAATTCTCGGGGTATCCTACGTTTACGGCTTTATTCCTTCATAATATTTCATATTTTAGTTATCGGGTGTTTTGTCCCAACGACTTTTGAAATACATTTTAGTGGAGAAGATACCAGGCGGACCTTATTAGGAAGCTCAAAGTCACTCTATGGAACCATGGAGAGGCTTATGCTCAGGGTTTCCCTACGAGATAAAAATAAATCAGGAATGAAGAAATCTGTAGGAGAACTAAAATTACCGACATAGCCCAGTGGATTGGTAAGTTGAAGTGGCAATGGGTGGGGCACATAGCGCGGAGAACTGATGGCTGATGGGGCCAAAAAGTTCTTGAATTGAGAACACGTAGCGGAAATGCAGCGTGAGACGTCCACCCGCAAGGTGGTCAGATGACCTGGTAAAGGTCGCAGGACGGTGTTGCATGCAAGCTGCCTCCAACAGGTCATAGTTAAAATCATTGGGAAAGGCCTATGACCAGCAGCGGACTTCATTTGGCTGATGGATGGATGGAAAAGACAAAATATTCAATAAACACAATAGGTTTATAAACTGTTTATGATTATATGTTCAGGATTGCTCTTCCTCCACCTGAAGATGGGGTATGACGGAAATACATTTTGTATGTGGAAATAAATTCTACATACAAAATTATGTATAAGTGCATTCAATATTATATTCAAACTGAAATCCTTTCTTAAGTAACAGCAATCAATTTTAATGTAATTTGAAGTCTTCTACACTCAAGGCATTACCTATAATTGTTATTGGAACAATACCTCGCCGAACGTAAACTTTTTAACAAACCGCGTGGCACGGCGCGATATCGGAAACGGAAAGTTTTTCAATCTGCAAACTTACTTGACCGACCAATTCAGTTTGAGCGCGAAGGTGGATTGAAATGCCGATTTTATTGGCTTTTTGTTTTTTACGTTTTACTAAATTTCAATCATTCTTACTTGCTACATTGTTAGGATAATTATTTACCATTATTCATTTGACTTGGTTGTTTTTCCAATCCAATTCCTATACAAGCCTGAGATTGTCAATAATTGGTTTATGCCCTATCCTGTAATTAACCCTCCTCAATTTTTATACATTACCTACAGACCTATCTTCGACGAGCATAAATTATTCAGTCAGTGACTGGCATTAATAAGATAAATGCGATAATTATTGTGAGTAAATTCCAGCTCAAGATTAAAACGCAGGTTAAATTAACTGAATTTGATAGCACTGAAAGGAATACTGTTACCGACAACTTCTTTTGTAATTGTAATAACTTAAAATACACTGAAATGAATTATCGGATCTTATATGGTTGGATATATATTTTTTATATTTGTTTTTTATTTTTTCTAACAGTTTGAGCTGAAAGTTACATGTCTGGTTGTAATTATTTTCTAATGAATAGCATCATATTACACAGTAGAGTTTATTAGCTATGTCTAGAATGTAGTAATGAAATTAAATGAAAATAATTTATTGAATCTTTTAAAATGTACAACATAATTTATATTCAGTCATTTTTTAAATCTACAACATGGTTCGGAAAGCAATTTGCACTAAAAAGAACATGCAAAAAACTCTAGCCTTGCTCTGTTCAAAACCAGCTTATAAAATAGTGTTATTCCAAAATTTACAAGTTAGTATAAATCAGAGCAATCATTAATAATTTGTTGTAAATTTACAATTAATTGATACGGATATGTTTACGGTATATTTAATATGGCTGAGTAAAGCATAGCCACCCAAAACGAATAATTAGAATATTCTGTTTTGCCAATGCAGTGAATTAAGTCCAATAATATTTTTGAGGACAGGGTTTCGATATGAAACATTTCAAATTACATCGACAATCTTTACCTGGAACTAACAAAAAGATTGGGCCAAACAGATTGATTTGTTGTCGTCAGATAATATTTCGGTGCCAACGGTCATAATATCAAGGTTATTTAAGATGCTGAAAATGGTTCCAATGTGACGACATTGAAAATAAAGGAGGACCATAATATTAGCCTGCCTAACACGTAAAATAAAAGACGTTGCAGCGTTGAAGTCTCTAGTTCTAGTCGCAGGTCGGGCAAAGGTATATTGGATTTTTCTATTCATTATCAACCAGAATAATAATGTGTGCTCTATATGGCAATAAGCTTGCCCCCTATCACTTCGTAGTATGGAAAATATTAGGCTAAGCGTGGGTGCTATGGTTGTTATTAGAAAGACCTCTCCATACTCCATCTGGGTAAAAGAAAAGAATTGAAAGGCCTCTCGCCATTTGTTATACACATACATCTGAGTTATAGGGTAGGGGTTTTCACACTTGAATAACCTTCCTATATTACCCGATACCTTATAATTATTTGGGTAATAATATTAGTGAGTACTGGCTGTTTGTCTGACATTATTTATTTCTGGAGAAACTTAAAAAAAAAGTACGATTATAACCTCACGCCTTTTACCAGACAGAGGTGCAACCAGGATACCCACGTCTCGCCTCGTATTTTCCATCACACGATGTGATATTGGGCGAGCAAGGCGCCGTATCGGCCACAAATTCCTTACAGGCTGATATTGAAAAGAAAAATCCAACATCACTTTGCTCGACCCGCGATTTGAATCCAAGACCTCAGCGTTGTAATTGTATCATAATACAACTGCGCCACCGAAGCATTTTATTATGGTGTTGTTTGGTTATTGTCTATGAGCGGTCGTATCGCATACCATCAGGCAAATGGTATGCTCGTTTCGCCTAGTCAGGTCATAAATTCTGTCACATGTTTAATATAAAATAATTGAAACAAGTTTATTCATTACGTAACCATTTATATACCAAAATGAACTTAACAAAACATAGATTCTTATGACACTAAAGTTTATTCAAAATGACCTCCGTGATTTTGAATACTGGCCTTCAATCTGCGCGGCCAGTTGTCTATCGCAGCACGAACGAGGTCCATGTCAATATTGGCGGCTGCCTTAATCACGGATGTCTTGAGTGACTCCAAATTGGGATGAGGCTTTGAGCACGCCTTTTCCTCCAAGTGTTGCCATATCTTGTAATCTAACGGATTCAAATCTGGACTGGAGGAGGGCCAGTCTTTGTGCCGGATGAAGTCGATTTCACGCTCCGCCAGCCAGTCTTGTGTGCTCTTCGCTCTATGAGCTGGCGCCGAATCTTGTTGGAATACCCAGTGCCTGTTATTGAACATTGTATGAGAAACAGGTTCCACATGGTTCGTCAGGACTATATTTTGATACACAACTGCATTCGTTTTTACACCTTTCTCACAAAAATGTACCTTTGTTAAGCCCCAATAAGAAACTCCCAACCATACCATGAGCGAGGATGGTAAATGACCTCGTTGGACACGCGGAATACAGTTGCTCGCTTCTTCACTACTGTGTGCGTACACCTTATCATTTTGTTTGTTGTAGCTCTCTTCTACGGTAAAAAATTTTTCATCTGAAAAAAGAATTTCCCGATATTTTTTTCCCGCGTACCGCTTCAACAAAGCGCGGCATCTCTTCAGTCTCAGATCCATTAGACGAGCATTCAAACGATGTCCTGTTTTTCTTTGATATGCCCGAAGCCCTAAGTCTTCATTTAACACCCTTTTCACCGTGGTTCTGCTTAATCCCATCTGAAGGACCAACAGTTTCTGCTTACGTTTGGGATTTCTTTGAATTCGCGCCTTCATAGCTTTTATCACTGCTGGAGTCCTAACAGACCGAGGGCGACCACTTCTTGACCTGTCATCTACACTAGAGTCTTCATTGTATCGTTTGATGGTACGATAAACGAATCTTTTGGCTATATTCAAAATTTTCAGTTTGTCAAAAATTTGAATTGGCGCGTAACCGCAACGATGCAACGCAATAACTGCAACACGGTCTTCTTTATAGTCCCAGAGATGGCGACCAAAACCATGTATCATAGTAATACGGTCGAAACTATATAAAATCGTTAGATTGTATGATTCTGAACCCGACTAGGTAGGTAGTAACGGTCAAAAGTGTAGCAATTGCATGTGAGGCTATTTCTGCTGTGTCAAAAAAAAAAAGGCAGTCGGTCTCATAGCAATACGTCTGATATTGGAAATGTACATAGATTTTATAATTTTATGACGAATAAGTTGGTTTTCAGACATTTTGCGCGTAGTATATCGATGAAGCGAATTTTTGAAAATGTCAACAAATTTAGCCGACCTGTATCATAGCAATCCGAATGATTTTTTTTCTACCTTTCGTAAATAAGGCAAGATTGCAAAAAAAATGTTTTCAGACATTTTAGATGTCGCATGTACTCCCAAAAGAGAAAATAACGTTTTGGAGTCGCTTGGCCGATGCCTGAGCGCTTCTTACGTTTCTGCTGCAGTGGGAATGGTTTTTTCGCATATTATACTCCTGCCACTCTCTTACTATACATAGTCACTCACCAGCTGTCCTAACCGTTGAAATAACGCTCACTTAAAGTGACAACAAACTATAAGTAGCTCAGGCGGACGTGGGTGTGTCGCTGGTTGTCTGAGAGCTCGCGGACGTTTTTTTTCTTCTATTCCTAATGATAAGGCATAGTTTGCTCATCTCCCAGTGACGAAGTTTTCGGGGATGGAAGAGTAGTATTTTAAGAATTCAAAATTATCAATTATAATTAGACGTTTTTATAGCATAGATACGTTGTCCGCGCTCTATTTTGGCAAGACAAAAGCAAGGTGATTGCCCAACTTGCAATCAGTCACGCTTCAATACGGTCGATATCGAAAAGTTGTCTGATAAGGGAGGTGCTACACTGAATTCTTCTGATATAATTTTTTTTTACATCTGGTTAATTCATTTCATCAATTTCAACAATTTTCAGACAGATTGCTAATTAATACCGATCGGTAAAATTCCTTAACATATTTAGAATGGTCTCAAAATTTGTTGCATCCGAATTTTCTTTTGAAAATATTTTTTTTCGTATTTACTAATCCTAATTTACCCGTAAAGAACATTTTCAGACGGATTGCTATCATCATATTTTTTTGTCTCATTTTTAATTTTTCTAAATTATTTTTTGGGTTCGCGCTACACTATTAACTTCTGAAAAATATGTTTTCGGTATCTTATGGCTATTATATAACTACAGTCAGAAAATCAGACAGATTGCTATGATACAGACCGGTAAAATTTGTTGACATTTTTGAAAATTCAGTGCGGTCAAACGCTACGCGAAAAATGTCTGAAATTGGTATTTTCGAGTTCGAAATAATCAAATCTATCAATTTGATGCGGTTGTGGCCGTATTGCTATGAGACAAAAATTTTGGTTGTCATCTCTCGTACTATTAAGCGTCCACTCCATATTTAAAAATGCGTAAAATTCTAAATAGTATACATTTTTATTTTCATGAACAAATCGAAATTCGAATTCAATAAACTTTTTTGTGGCTAGCATTCTAAAAGAAAAGTTTTTACCGTGTGACAATACTTATGACCTGACTGTGTATATTCAGCCGATATACGTCCCTCTGCAGAGCACGGACCCCCTCTACAATTGAGAATACGATTGAGAGTGGTCAGTCCATATAGTCCACCACGCTGGTCTAGTGCGGGTTGGCGGACTATCCACACCATAGAAATTTTACAAATGCTATGGTATGCAGGTCTCCTCACGATGTTTTCCTTCACCGTTTTAGTGCCTGGTGATTGACTATAAATACATACATGACTTCGAAAAGTTAGACGTGTGCCCTGGGACGCCAACCCGCGACCACCGTGAACATGTTGGCAGCCGCGACTGGTCCGTTTACCAATAGGCCACTACGCACTTGTCATATTCAATGTAAAATGTTATTAAAGTTGATTTTCCTAGAAGCAATGGTTACAGTTGCCAGTTATCAGCTGTCTGATGTCCTTCAGTTTTTCTTGAGGATTTTCTATCCTATAGCTTCCCAAAAAAATCTTACATCGTATAATTTAATATTTTACAAATACCTAACACGCCGTCTGCAGTTTGTTATCTACAGTAAGGTTAAATTCTACGATTGCATAATATCGTTTATCGTAGAAAGATGTGTCATACAGAATGTGACCGCCAGTTAGGGCTACAAGAGCTCGACACGAATTGAGACGAACAAAATTGAAAATATATAAAACGTGTTTATACGCAGTGGAATTTTTCACCTTCAATACTAAATTTATCTAACGCGTAGGTATATCAAGTATTTAAAGATAAATATGTAAAATGTCTTCCAAAAAAGCGTGCGTGACAACCCTAGTTTTATACACTTTCCGTACAGGAAAAAGAGCTAAATATAAACACGTAAACATTCAACTCCTTATTTACATAACAAGAAACTTATTTGCCGTTTTCTTTAGCAACATATTTTAATTCCAACCAGGAAAATCGTTCGCTATCGAAACAAAATGATATTAGGAATGTAAAGTTCTATAATTTCATACATATATATGACAACCTCTGTGGCGGTTAGACGCCGACGTTGAAACGAGAGGCCGCGGGTTTGATTCTCGCACCGAGAGAAATGCTTACAAATATTTGTCTTGGGTCTTTGACCGAAAGGTCTCTCATAGTTCCTGATGCCCACAACACAAGATTCGATCTTAGTGTGGGATCAGGACTGTGTATGTATGTGACTGTTGGGTGTTATTTAATTATTTATATACGCGAATGTTACAGATAAAAATAAAACTACTTTGTCAAACTACTAATACTTTGAATGAGTAACACTTATTAACTCCTTTAGATAAAACATTAGCTGACATTAAGGAAAACGTGTTCGTGTCGGCCATGATATGGCCATGATAGATTCCATCTGTTCCCGGGTCCTGAAACCAATATTTGCGTTGTTGTGCTAGGGATTTTGTTAGAAGCGCCATCTCTCTTTTAAACCACGAATCACATCGAGTTCTTACGTCCTACTCATTTGAGAAAATAATATAGTGAACTCTGTTTAAATAATATTGCGGTAGATGTTGCTACATTTTTTTTGTTATATAGCCTTTTGTATACGGCACCATTTTATATTTGACCACAATTGAAAACGGATTTGCAATCCATTCATGAAAGTAACCACAAATTCAATCTTAAACTATAAAGTACCACATTATCGATTTAAGGAATAGTTTTTGAATAGAAAGCAACCTATCATTGCATTATAAATTAATTAAATATTATAAAAATACATATAATCGTTAAAAGAATACAAAATGTGTTCTCGTTTTTGTCTCTTGTTAATAGATGGCAATGTACACACCCGTTCTGATTGCCTTGGCGTAGTTGTACTAACATCAGGTTACAAAGCTGAAGTCTCGGGTTCGAATCTTAGGTCGGGAAAAGTGACATTGGATTTCTCTATACATTTTCAGCCTTGAGTCCAGAATTTGTGTCCGATATGCCGATAGGCTTGCTCCCTATCACATTACGGGAATATACAAGTCGAAATATGGGTAACCTGGTAGCACCTCTGCCTACACCTTCTGGGAAAAAGGCGTGAGTTTATGTATGTATTACGAATTTTATTAAAAGCGCCATCTTTCGTGCAATGTTAGAACTACGCCATGTTGAACATACCCTATTCAGGTCGAGGGATAAAGTTTATAAAGGGATAAAGAGGTTTGAATATTGTACACCAGATGATGGTATAAATATTCTTTGTGTTTGAATTTCAGTCATATATTTTAATAATTTAACATTTGTGCCATCTCACTCACTCTTTGTCGACATAAAGTTGATGTCTGGACTCCCCAGTCCTTTCAACTGAATACGATATAAACTCTTTTACGGTTATTTTTCTTGTGAGACATTCATTTAAGGTATATACTAGTATAATTATTGTGGTACTAGTTATTACACTAGTCGACAGGCATATAATGCCAGTAGCAATTACCCCGCCTTGTATACTTTTGTACCTATACGAAGCTTAATAAATAAAAATAAAATGGTATATTATTTTAGTAAAAATGCAAAACAAACAACAACTCGGAACTTATATCATAAAACAACATACTTAACAACAAGCATAAAAAAACAATACAATGATATTTATTCTAAAATTATTTAATCCGTGTCTACTTAATATAAATTATTATAAAGATATTTCTACATTTCAGTTATGAGCTCAGGTCGGCAATTGTTTTTTCTTGTCTGAAGGCAAGAACCATGCTACTGCCACGCCACCTGTAAACAATACCGGATTGAGGTTCAGAGTGGAGATAATAATTATCAAAAGTAAAATAATTTATTTTTATAACTAGTATTTGTTCGGTTCTGGGTGTTTGTGAGACCAAAAAGTTTCTCGTGGTTTCTGATATTCACGACACAAGACATGATTTTAGCGTGGGACCAGGATTATGAGTAACTGTTGGGTGTATTTTTTTGCCTTTCTGAGTTTGGAAAAAATAATTAACTAGTTATTTGCCATAGTTTAGTTATGATCGTTGGACGAAATCCAAAAGAACTGTGAAATTTTCCAGCTGTGTTACCAACTATTAGTTTTTAGTTTTTCTTGTACAACAGCCATCAATAATTAATGACCTATCCAAGATTTATCAACAAACAACATATGCACTACTTAAAATAACTATTTACTAAAATAAATACTTACAAAATACAAATATGGCCCATCCAAAGAACGTCATACTACAATGGTCGACGATAGTCGCGCCGACAATGTTCACTCCAGTGAGACAAGTTATTCTAGCGCACATTAGACCCAGGCTAGTTCCAAGACCTCTGGAAATATAAATAATTAAATATTTACCTAGTTATCTTCTTCTTATCACACAATTAAGATTTTCAGTGTGACGACTGGGGAGCTAATGGCTTAGAAAACAAAAATCGGAATTAAAAGGATTATTGAAAAATTAAGAATTTAGATTGATTTCAGCATTAAGCTAGCTTGACTGAAATTTGAGAGGAAGTTTATAAAGGAGTTAGATCGAATGACAAACTGGTTATTATTGAAATTAAGGGGTTTGAACATAAACCCTTCAAAATAACCGGACATTTTTTCGTATAACTTTTCTGATCAACTTGTAAAAATGACATACCCATGTCTATATAAACTAAGGCAACGTAACAAATAGATTAAGATTCTTGTTTGACATTACAATCCACTAAGCGATCAATCCCGTCAGTCAAGGTAATTATTGTAGTAAATCGATGACCACAAAAACACTCACATGACTCTTACACGCATTGATACGGACTTGATTAACGATCTAATTTTTGTAGACTAGTGAAAAAGAATTGGCTTATGAAAAATCTTCTGTTCTAACTAAACTTAGATTGAATGCTAGGTCATGGAAGATCAATATAGATTTTATCAATATGTGGTTAAAAAAATTAGATTGAAATTTTACGACAGTCTTAAGTAAGTAGTAAGAAATTGTATTAAGATGTACTTTATCTTCTCAGCTTCTTTCCTTTACACTTTAAACTGCCATTTGTTTATCATTTTCCTTTAACCATCGCACGGTTGTCTAAGACCGCCAATTGTACTTAATTTTTTAATAATTTCTGATTGTACTTATTTCATATTTGTATGCAATAAAGTATATGTAAATAAAAAATAAATAAATAAAATATCTTACCTGTAACTCGTCGGATACAGATCAACGAAATAGGACGCAACATTTCCCACCAATATGCCAGATAATTGTATCATTATAAAGAACATCATGCTCACAATCGGCTGGTATATTAGATCCACTAAAACTGCACTCAGACCAGATATAACTAAAGTGCTCATCAAAACTATTTTCCTCCATGAAGCAAGCCTGGACGAGGCATAGTTGACTATAGTGAAGAATGTACTAAACGCCATTCCCGAATAGATGGTGTGGTTTGATATTGTATCGTCGCATACCTCCTGAAAGTAAATGAGATTTCCCACGTGAATAAATGGAGTGTTGGAAACTAACAGCGTGAGAGGTTGCATGAAACTATTTATTAAGTTGTTTAACCGGTGCATGGAGCGCTTAGTGTTTTAGTATTGCATGTTTTATCTAAAAAGTTGGGTTAGAAAGAACAATGTTATTTATGAGTTTGGTCCTGGCTTGTGTTTTATTGAAAATTCCAACACAAATGTTGTTATTGGATGCGCTACTATTTTCGGCAATGTTATTGAACAGCTGTTGTTATATTTTTTACGATTACAGATACCGATATTTTATTAACTTATACTCGCACTAGCTTGAGATCGACTGTTCGCACTTTGACTTCACCTAGGGTGCCATATTGCCTTCTTGAAGTATGTAGATTTATGCTGAATGAAGCTGATTTAAGTATAATTCAATGATTTCAATTTCCTTTCAGCAACGAATTTCTCTAAAACTATTGCTACAAAGTTTGTAAACTATTATTACGACAACTTTGGTATAGGATACATTCACGCGTCCTTTTGATTCGGGCCTATAATTGTATTGTCGGACCCTTGTCAGTTTTGGAACATGTAGAGTTTGTTTTGTTTTAAGGTCTTCCGTAGTAATGTGATTAATTAATTATTTGATCGTGTATACGTACACGAATTCCGATGTAATACGTATTATTGTCTATTGCTGAGCCTTCATTTATGTATGATATACTCTTAATATTTTGTCATGTCAGACTAAAAAGTGGCTTAAATACTACAAACTGACTTAATTTCAGTTAGTAAGCTATCAATGATGGAAAAACTATGGTTTCTAGAATTCTAGAATCTCGTGCCGTAATATCTCACATGGCAAAGGACCTCATTCATAGACAATTTATAAAACTATTCCCTCCTATCCTTTTATAGACATCCTTATCGAATGTTATTTATTTATTTATATGCTTTATTGTACACCAAGAAGAAATACAAAATACTTAAAATACTAGACATGGTTACAATAGGCGGCCTTATCGCTAGCTGCGATCTCTTCCAGGCAACCTTTGGATGGACTGGATTATTGCGATATTCTAATATAGGGTAGTGAAAATAGTGAGCGAGAAAAAATAAATAGATAATTATTGATGTACATGCTATAGTATATCAATTTACATACATAATAATATGCATCTATAATATAAATACATACAAACATACATACATACATATATACATACATACTAATATACATATACTGAGAATGTTTTGTCCCTTTTGGATATTTCAGAATTCAGTTTGAGCGAAGAAGTTTACTGGTTATTGGCATATTGAGACTTAACATCTTATATCTCAAGATGGCGAGCGCATTGAAATGCCCAGCATTGCTTTGTGTTTTAGGTGCTGTTTGGTTTTGCTACTAATCATGAGCGGTTGTTTCGCTTACCATCAGGCAAACATGTTCATCTCACCATTAATTGCAATAAAAAATATATTCGATTTCAAAATAGGATTAGAAACTGTCCATGTATGAAACCGTAAGGCGCCATTGGTGCTTTAAATACAAATAGAATAACAGCTACTTACACTTGCAGTAAGATCAGTGTTTGTTAGATTAGAGACGGTTTTTGCACAGAAACTTGTATTTGTCTCGGATAATGAGGCGTAAAAAGAATTCACCATTGTAGGAAACCACATAAAGAAGACGTTGTTTCTGAAATAAATAGTGTTTACATCGTTATAACATTACACGTTGTTCTGATATTGTTTTGTTAAAGTATATATTTTGATATCAGTATGAAAATAGTAATTATTATTAAATGCAATTTCTTAATTATCCAAGTAATTTAAATTTACTTTCTTCTGCAAACAAAGAAAGAACTTTTTTTTCTTTATTCATGTTCTATGAAATTATTAAGCAGAATTGGTCTGTAAACAAATCTAGCGATTTCAAGTGTTTGTATTTCTTCAAATACATGCAAAATCAACTAATTTAAAGGCGAATTAATGTATTGATACAATGTAGACGAATAAGCTGGCTAAGATTGCAAAAAGTCGCTAAATTCAGGCCTCTTTCGATAGGTTGATGTGGAGATCCTTGACGATGATAATGTATCGTTAAAATACATATGTATGTTCAAAATGTACTTACGTGCTCGAACACACCGCCATCAAGAAAAACAATTGTAACGTCCTCAACACGAGCGGAGGTCGAAATATCGGTACAGTTTGTTCAACTACTGAATTCCAAAACGTCATTTTTATCCGCGTCTGTTTCTTGTCAGCTGCTATTAGTGATTTCAACTAAAACACAAATATTACTGATGGTTTCATAATTGATATATCATCATTGATATACTATGCTCTCCATGATACTGATAAATGGTACATGAATAATTTCACTACATTACTAGGTTATTTTTTGCGGAAAGGTATTGTTCATTTTCAGTCAATAAAATTATTAGAGACCCATTATTCATCTCCATTGAATGCCTCAAACGTACGATTAGTTATGCGTTGAAAGTTTTTTTATGGTGTCGTAGTGGATTCGCAATTTCCCAGTCAGCTTCGAATTTGACGCGAGTTTGTTAGGATACCAATAAGAACATTTCGACGCAGGAAAGCGATTTTGTCGTATCTCAAAAAATGCGTATATGCGTTTTGTATATTATTTAATTCATAAAAAAAATACCGCATTGAATTTCCTCGTGAAAATGGAAGGTTTTATTTTACAATGTTATTATTAAAGAAATGGTACCTATTCCTAAGTTTTCTAGTTTAGAGGTATTTCATTTTTTAAATATTTTTTTGTTTCTGGTGTAAAATTGCTTTTTTCGAGATACGACAAAATCGCTTTCCTGAGTCGATTTGTTCACAGCTAGGCAATAACGGGAGACTGTCTTACACGTATACCCGCCATTGTAATTCGTATAAGTTAACAATAGCACGCGTTGTTATGCCCCAACGCATTGAAGCTAATCAATACATAAAACAGAATACAACGAAACACAAATACTCATATTATGATAGAAGTAACACACTAGATTGCATTTCCAAGCTTATGTCCTAACCTAATAATTATAACTTATGTTTAAATCGTTCAGAATAATTTGTTCCACATGATTTTATACAAAGAAACTGCGAATACGGGCTTAGTCAAATCTTATATAGTAAGTCTTCTTGAATAATCTGTTCCTCAAAATCACATCACAGAAGTTGTTTTGCTTTGATTGCACCCAGTTAATTACCCAGTACGCTCTAAAGTACATACCACAAGGTCTTCATCTGTCCCGCTAATACCATAAGCAGTCTTCATTACTAGGAACGCTTCATCAATTCTGCCTCTGTTAGCTAGGAACTTCGGACTTTCGTGAAGGAAGAACATCATGAGGGCTCCAAAACCCAACATCAAAGCCATGACCAACGCAAACAGCCGCCAAGGACGATACGTTATTGCTAAGAATGGTATATCTACCCTGAAATCCTGTCGTAAAATTATATATGCCAGTGCTGTAACAAATGACATTAACTTGATCAACAACATTACTTTAAGCAATTCTTGCCTAAAAGTAGACGCTACCAGTAAGTTTAAACAAAATTAGATTCATTTCTTACTTTTAGAGTCAGTTGCACAAACTAACTATGCCCATACCTTTGACCTTGGTAATAGCAATCTCGTGCATTAGCAATGTCAAATACGTCTCAAATGTATGGCGATGACATTTTTAAAGGCAAAGCTATTGGCGAAGTTAGTTTTTGCAACTCGGCCTAAATCTAATACCAGCTTAAAAGGTAAAAAAGGAACCAATTACGCCATATTACCCCAATAATTGTTAGCCCTCCTATTCTACCTACGAACATAGTACGGAATACCTCATGTTAAACTTTTTGTGCGTCAGAATTGTAATGAAGCTATAGGATTCTCGTTGAAATACATTAAAAGTTACAACGTAGGCGGTGTACAGGGGCTTATTTAAATTAATTAAACGTATAAGTCGTTGGTAAATAAACGTACTACTTGCAAATTTCCATTTATAATCTACTTTCAATGTAGAATTTTCTCAGGTACATTAAAGGTAATTTAGTAGTATAGTGGCCTCAATACGACAATTGTTTCTTTAAAATAAAATATAGGTTGTTTGAAGTATCTGTATATATGCGAGAGTGGTGATATAAATAAATTCTTTTGCATATAGATGCAGACTGGTTGGTTAGTTTTATTTCGTCTGCCTGGTTATAACTGTAAAATCAGATTTCACATAAGTCAAGGTGGTTAGTCGCATACTTGTTTAATATTTTCAGAATAAAATAAGTGCGTGAATTATTTTGGTTCATTATAAGCCTTTAGGTTTAATACAGAGCATTCAATTCCTGGTAAGAGCATATCCACATCCGCTCGGAAATATACCACACATTTCTTTTTGCAAATTATCTACGCGACTACAGTACTTCTCCGGTAGAGCCTGCCCATTCATGGTAATTCATGAGTTCACGACTGACAGCTCGAGGATCTACCACATCCAAGAATTTTCAAGAATGAAAAAATCATGCGTATCAGAAAATATTGAGTTCAAAGATTTATTTAGTATGTCATTAAACAAATTCGTCCCCTAAATTATAAAGAGATAAGATTTATTTTGTTTGTATTTAGTACACTTAGAAACTACTGGAATGATTTAAAAAATTATTTCACGATTGGAATCCTACATTATCCCTGATGAATATAGGCTACGTCATATTTTCAAAAAATGTTTATATGTAATATCGCTGGGCCGGGCCGCTAGTGCCAATTAAAACGCAGTGGTGAATTACCGTAACATATGAAGTCAGACGCCAAGTTGAAACTATTCATGATGAAGATGTATTTATTTCGATGCCTGCTTCCCGTGCACTCTCCGAGATAAGTAATTGTTATTGTTATAGACGCTGTTGAACTGAAATGAGATTAAAGAAATATTTTAAACAATTGAAAACTAAAACATATTACTTATGCGCATATTATCAGAAGTTTGAGCGGTAACCGCCTGATTGAGAACAAATAAAATGCAGCACTGTATTGGTATATAATTATAATATGGTATGATAGATTTTGTCGTATGGTTTTCCCTTTTTGTCTCTTTCTGCTTCTCTAAAAGGTTGACTGGTAGAAAATGCCAACGGCATTAAGTCCGCTTGTACAATTTTATTGTATCAAGTTTAATAAAATAAAAATAAATGATAATTAACTTACAAACTGCATCCAATCAGTTTCAGGACTAGCATGACTTGAAACGATGGTGAAAAACTCGTGATGACAGCTATAATGGAACCTATGGTAGCAGACACGAGGATCGCTTTTCTTCTTCCATGAGTGTCGGCGTAATACCCCCATGGCAAAGCTGAAAGGTAACCTAGAAAAAAAAAAGTAATTCATAAAATAGCAAAGTTTAAATATCATCAACTCAGCCACAGGAAGTCCACTGCTGAACATAGGCGGGATGCCTGTCAAGGATCCCCTGTTGGAAGCGGCCTGTATCCAGCAACATCTTGCAACCTTACCCAGGAATATAGATATTTTTATCCATATAGTTATATGTGATTATTTTTTTATTCTATTATAATGTAACAGGTGTAGCAAACTCAGATGATTGTGGACTTATCATTGTTATTTATATATTTGTAATTTGCAGGAATTGACTTTGTAATTAAATTGTAAGTAAACGTCTGTGAAAAACCGTGTCTCATTGTAATGAGTCGCTTACAATTTCACGAGACTTTGTAGTAGTAATAAGATATATATTTAAATTGGATGTGTGTATACTTGTATAAATTTCGCAACTATGTTGGATCGTATATTAATATTCAAAAAGTGATGTTATTATGAAAATCCTATGCTATAACTCAATAAGGCTGGACTGATTTGGATTTTAGTCTTGAAATACATCAGGGACAGATTTAGCGGTAAGAGAGATACCAAAATAGGCAGATCGATTGTTGGTTGACGAGAGACGTAAAAGACTTAAAAAATTCAAACTTGCAGGTCCAATAAATGTAAAATAATCTATCTTTCACGGAAGGTTGAAAGAAAGAAATCTCTGCACCCGAGCAAAACCGGCCCGGTCCGCTAATAATATATAATTTTAAAATCAAATAACCAAAGTTTCAAATAAACAAAGTACAGCTACCAGTGAACAAACAATACCAACTGATACATTGTTGAGACAAAAGTAACACTAATTCTTAGCATTGCATTTATCACCAAAAGTGTAACTTAAACTCTCTCTCTTCAGTCGGTCCCTCATTATTGAGGATCGTGACTCTCAATTGTCTTGATGACCTCTCTCCACCAGCTTCGGTCTTCTGCTTGATGTAATGCTGTGTGAATAGGGACCTTCAGTGTATTGGCAATCTGATCCACCCATCGTTTGGGAGTTCGTCCTCGTCGTCTTTTTCCCGCCAATTTTCCAACGATGAGCAGTTTTTCCAGGTTGTCTGGTTCGCGTCTGGCGATATGTCCGAAGTATTTTAAGGTTCTGTGTAGGCAGGTTGCAGAAAGTTTTGGTCTTCTTTCGAGATGCAGTTGTTTCAGGATAGATATGTTGGTTCGATGTGCCGTCCACGGTATTCTCAACATCCTGCGCCAGCACCACATCTCAAACGCATCTATCCTCCTTTTATCTGCTGCTTTGACGGTCCAGGATTCACAACCGTATAGAAAGATCGGTATCACCAAAGTGTCAATTATTCTTATTCTTGTTCTATTAGAGATGTTGCTATCCTTCCAGACTTTTTGGAGTTGAGTCATTGCAGTTTTGGCCATTCCGATGCGTCGTCGTATCTCAGGTTCACAGTTACCCCTGTTGTTTAATACAGAGCCGAGATATAAGAACTGGTCTACGGTGTCGTATTCTCCAAGTATCCCTGTGTTCCTAATAGTCTCTGAACGGTCGACTAGCATTAGTTTGGTTTTTTCTTTATTTATTGTGAGGCCAAAATCTTTGCTGCATTGTTCCAAACGTGTTAATAAATCCGCCATTTCTTCTTCTGTGGACGCGAAAAGTGTAGTGTCGTCGGCGTAACGAAGATTTGAGATAGCAGCACCGCCAATTTTGATCCCACCTTTCCACCCTTCGAGAGTCTTTCGCATGATGTGTTCACCATAGATGTTAAATAGAATTGGCGATATGACACAGCCTTGTCTAACACCTTTCTGAAATTGGAAATGGCCCGATGTTGTGTGTGCCACCTTAACTGTTCCATATCCCTTTTCGTAGAGGCTGCGTATGAGTAAAACAAGATGTGCCGGAACTCCGGCCTCAAGAAGGACTTTCCATAGTTGCTTCCACCTCACACAGTCAAAAGCCTTTTGGTAGTCTACGAAGCACATAATTGCAGGGATACTAAATTCATAGCACTTTTCTATTATCTGCCTGATGTTTAAAATTTGCTCCCTTGTGCCTTTGCCGCGGACAAAGCCCGCCTGTTCTTTCGGGATTTGCCAGTCAAGAAAGGACTTAAGACGATCATTGATGACGTGCAAAAGTACCTTGCTCGCATGTGAGATAAGGGAAATGGTCCTGTAGTTACCACAATTTCTAGCAGATCCCTTTTTGTGCAGCGGTAATATAGAGGAGTGTACCCAATCCCGAGGCCACTCGCATGTTTTCCAAACGGCGTTGCAGATCTTGTGTAGCGCGGCTATTCCAGAGGTTCCTAGAGCTTTTAGCGTTTCTGTAGTGATGCCGTCTGATCCCGAAGCTTTGTTGTTTTTAAGCTTTCCCAAGGCTTTCTCGACTTCCGAGAGGAGTATATCAGGTTCCGGGTCAAAAACAAGAGGCGATGTAGTTGTTGAGTTTTGTTGTGGTTCATCCTGGTATAACTCACTGCAGTATTCCTTCCAGCGATCAGCAATCTTGTCCAGATCATGTATTGGGTTTCCAGATTTGTCGTCGATCACCCATGACAAGGGCTTGTAGCTACGCGTGATTTGTTTGATTTTCTTGAAAAGATCAGATGTTTGGTAATTCTTTGAGTGAGCTTCTATTTCAGTGCAAATCTCTTCAAGGTGTCGATTTTTATCCCGTCTGCATAACCTTTGGATCTGTCGGTTAAGTATGGCGTAATCCTGTTCAGTTGTTCTCAGGGCCCCACTTTTGATGTTCTTTCTCTTGATAATGACTTCCCATGTTTCGTCCGATATCCAATCACGTCTCGATTGTAGAGGTTTACTAATTTCCTGAAGTGCAGTGGTTAGCGTGAAGTGAAAATTGCGCCATAATTCTTCGGGATGTGTTTCATTCCGAAGTCTATCACTGTCCTGCATTTGTGTCAGCCTGGAATCGACTTGTTTCTTTACACATTCCATATCTGACTGAGTTGGTCTGATTGTCCTTAAAGCTTTCTTGCGGACAGATCTAAATCGTATACGTAGATCTGCAACCAGCAGTTGGTGGTCACTGCCGCAGTCCGCTCCAGGAAAGGTTCTTACATTAGTGACAGATGATCGCCATCTTTGTGCTATGGTAATGTAGTCTATTTGGTTTCGGTATCTGTCTCCTGGAGAAGTCCATGTATAAAGTCTTCTCACATGGTGTTTAAAACTTAAACTACAAAGTATAAATTAAGAAATATTTATTACTAGCGGTCGGGCCCGGCTTCGCCCGGATACAGATCAATAACATAATATTATTTGACGTATTTACTAACTTTACTTCCCGCGCGCCGTCGACTATTTTCCCGTCCTGTTATATACCGTTCTGTCCCGTCTTCTTCAATCTAATGACGAAAAGCATTCAATCCTATCCTCACCTATCCCGTGCCAACTATTTGCATTTGAAAGAGTAGAAAATATGCATATTTGGTTTCCTAACTCATCCCACGAACACTACATTTTTCGCGATAAAAATAGCTTATGTTTTAATCCAGGGTGTCAGCTATCGCTATACCAAATTTCATCAAAATCTGTTGAACGGTTTTTTCGTGAAAGATTAACAAACATCCATACATCCATACTCACAAACTTTCACCTTTATAATAATAGTAAGGATTACCTGCAAAGGGCACTGATGTCAGCAAACTGATCTCAGTAAGGCCTAGTTGTAAGTCGCAACTAGCAGCGGGGACCGTCACACAATACCCAAGGAGATCCAACACAGCAGCTAGATGGATCATACTGCTGACGAATAGTATTAAAATATTGTGCCGCCCATGACCTGAAGTAACAAAGTAAACACAACATTTACATATAGCCCTGACCCCACATTAAGGTCAGTGATGTCTAGTATCGCTGGTATCAAAAACTGGGAATCTTCTCAATTTCACAAACACCCGGGTTCCAAACAAATACTGTCCTATAACATTAGTCTCGCTGTAGGAACCGAACTCGCCGCCTCTCGTTTTACAGCCAGTTTCTAACTCAATGCGCCACAGGGATTTTGAAAGAAAGAAATTAAAAATCACAAAAACAATACTTTTACGGATCCCATGCATCGAGTAAATGAAAATATGTCGCATGACTTTTAAAAAAAAAAAAATCACTAGTACCCGTATTTTACGTATAAAACATAAATATTGACTATTCTAGAAATAAAAACTATGTTACACTGCAATATTGTCACGATGCACATCAATTGCATCCAATGAATGTGAGTTCTATATTTAGAGTTCAAGATACCCGCGCGTGATTTGATTCGTTTCCATCCAATTGAGCGAATGTCCATTTTAATTATTATTTATAAACATTTGATGAAACAGATTCTATAGATTTGTCACCCATATTGCAAAATGTTTTGACTTATTAATTATTTTGTCTGTGGTCATATTAAGGTGACTATGGTGCCTGCTGGAGAAACTAGGCTGCAGTCACCTTATACGATTCTAAAGCATATTATGATCTCAGCTTTATTTTTTTTATTTTTATTGCTTTGAATAGGGAGACAAAAGTGCGTTCGTCTAATGGTAAACGATACGACCGCTCATAAACAGTAGCAAAACCAAACAACACCTTGAAATACAAAGCAATGCTTGGCATTCCACTGCGCACGCCATCCTGAGACATAGCATGTTAAGTCTCAATATGTCCAATAGTTATTCTGGCTACCATCCTTCAATACAAAACACAACAGTGCATTTAAACTGCTGTTTGGAGAAAAAGAAATTGCAGTGGTACCTACCCAGGCGGTCTCCCATGAGAGACCTACCAGCAGTTGGTGTAACCACCAGTATTTTGAAATAAGAGAGCGGAGGTGTGCCCTTAATGGCTCTTCTCAACGTCCATATAATATACGAGTATTTATAAAGCCTGTGCAGTCATACATAGATCACCTCTCTCTTTAAATACCAAATAAATAGGGGTGAGGTACTTTAGATAAATTAGAACTCTGATAATTATAATAATATTTGGAACCAGGAATTTTCATTTTTAAAGCAGTGATTGTGACAAAAAGCAAGTTTTAATTATTATTGGCTCTAGCGCCGTTTCGCGAATTATTTATATTTATTTTAGGATAGGCTAAGGGATTACTTATAAAATGTCGAGCCGCCCACAGCTTTCTTAAAGGCCGAAAACCCGCTGACGATTTCTGTGCTGGTGTGGGTGTTCAGGGGTGCCAGTGAGCACTTACCATCAGGCGCCTGGCTGTGGCTGCTTGACGCCTCTTCTTCTTCTACCTGGCGTTATCCCGGCCGGTGCCAGGGTCCGCCTTCCGGCAAATTCTCCTCCATTTCGCCCGATCTTCGGCATCCTCAATAGTAAGGCCATTGACCCTCATATCTTCCTTGACGACATCGAGCCAGCGCTTCTTGGGTCTACCCCGCGGTCGAGGTCCGGGAATATTGAGGCTCAGGCACACATTACCGACGTACTCCTGCGGTTTCCTTAGGACGTGACCATACCATCTCAAGCGGGATTCCTGGAGTTTATCAGCCACATCGCGGACACCAAGACTGCCACGGATGTGCTCGTTACGGATTTTGTCCAAACGCGTAACGTTGCACATCCACCGCAGCATCTTCATCTCCGCGACGTGAACCTCCTGGACGTGCCGCTTGAGGGCAGGCCACGTCTCAGAACCATACAGGAGCACCGGCCGCACGATGCTTTTATAGATGAGACCCTTGAGCCTCATCGGCATCCTGCGGTCGCAGAGTATGCCCGAGACCTCCCTCCACTTAGCCCAAGCAGCGCTTATACGGGCTTTGACGTCAAGGTCGATGTCACCGGACTCATGCAGTATGGACCCAAGGTACTTGAACTTGTCCGTCTTCACGGCAAGTTCGTTCCCTATCACGATGCTTTGGGGATCCGTACTCCCGCAAGCCATGTACTCGGTCTTCGCCACATTTAACTTCAGACCACCGCTCTCGAGCGTCTCCTTCCACCGGTTGACCTTGCGCTCCAAAAGTCGCCGGTCCTCCTCCACCAGTGCAATGTCATCGGCATACATCAACAACCAGGGCGCAGGCCGCAGGGTCCTGGATGTGAGACGTAATGGCGTCGAGCACAACACTAAAGAGGAATGGACTCAGCGCCGAGCCTTGGTGCACACCGACATCAATCAGGAAAGGATTCGTATCGCCAACGGCGGCGGTCCAAACGAAGGACTCGGATCGGAGGTACATGTCTCTGATAATGTCCACATAGGCTTCCGGTATCCCTTTCACCCTCATCGCCCACCAGATTGCCTGTCGCGGCACACAGTCGAAGGCCTTCTGCAGGTCCAAGAAAGCCATGTGCAGTGGCTTCTTCTTCGTCCTGTATGCCTCGCCGAGCATCCTGAGTGCAAATATCGGGTCGGTAGTACCACTACCAGGACGGAAGCCATATTGACACTCAGAGACAGTACACTCTTGGGGGAGCCTGGACTCGATGACGCGTTCGAAGAGCTTCATGGTATGACTCATGACGCCTATTCCAACTAAACAACTAAATGTGTAAATTTATTATGTTTAGACCCTTATCCAGATACTATGACTTATTATTTTCAAATAGCTGTTCATGGCTTCCTCGTCTTTGGTTCTAAGTCAGAGGAATTTTCATACTTTAATGGCTGAGGTGCCAGGACACCCACATTTTGCCTTGTATATTCCTTCCCACGAAGTGATATGGGGCGAGCCTATCGCCATATCAGACAAAAATACCTGACACCGGGATGATAATGAATAGAAAAAATCAATCACTTTGCACGACTTGTGATTCGAACCCGAGACTTTAGCATTGTATCCGTACTGTAGGACAACTAGGCCACCAAAGCAGCCACGGGAAAGTAAAATTTTTTAGTCATTTGTTTTGATGTCACAATTAATAAATAAATAATAACAACATTTTTTATTTATACCAATAAATTACATTTACAGTTATAATAGATGAACGATAAAATTACGGGCATTGCTCCTTGGACACGTACAATATCATGTTTAAGTCAATGTATAATCAATTCATTGGTTCGACTTTAACAGAGATTCATTTTAGTAAGTAGGACACCAATAATACCGGCATTCTTCATAGACAGATCTTAGGTGTCGAATGTTTTGTCCTCTTCGCTCAAAGTGAATTCAAAAGACGTTGGAAAGGGACAGAACATTCGATTGCTAAAATAGATTTATAGATTGTCTATGAATGAGACTATAATTCTGTATAACTTTAATGTTATACTACTGACTGATTCATTCACTAACCTTCTTAACTATTCATTATTTGCAAAATAAAATAATATTGAAAGAAAAATTACATGTGTTAGCAAATCAGAATTCTCGATTGAATAAAACCTGAAGCCAGTTACGAAATACGAGCTCACAAGTTCAATCCCGACTCCGAGATAATACTCGTTTAATGAAATCCAAAAATCCAGCATTCTTTTGTAATCTTATACCCACGATGCGAGACAGAATTACATACAGATAGTATGTTATGTATATATAGCTTTTTTGCTTGTTATACAGCGTTATTATAATGTCTAATAATTCAAAATCAACTCACCTGCCAAATCCATTGCTTTATCCAAGTCATTCTCCATGTTTTTAATAAAAAATCCAGTCAAAATAGTCACTGTAAAAATAAAATATTTTAAAACAATTATATTTACATAATTAGCACTTACTAATTTCAATTTTAAGTTTGTACTAGTCACATTTTAGATAATTGTTTAATTTAAGAATACGTATTAGGCTAATTTTAAGGAACCCAAGGCTGTATGACGTAGGTGGGTATTGTGAAAATAGTCGAAGACAAATGAATTTGGTATCATACGGTGTTCGTTATTTCTATAATGTGTTATTTTGTTTTTCATTTAATGTCTTATTCAAATGTTTTGTAACTTTATGTGTAATAGAGACTCACCCACCTCCACAGTCAAACCGAAGCCCGGTTTCGTGGGACCAAAATGTATCATTGTGTTTAAAAAAAAATAGGAGTAAAAATTGTTTTAAATTTATTTTAAATAATGGTGAGCATTCGTTGAGCTTATTGCGATTTCCTATAAGTGAGGAAACACGCTGATAGTTTACTTTGTGATATTATTATTTTATGTGTATTCCTTGTTCTAAATACTTCACTAAATAAATATTTTTAGTAAATACAAATAATATAGAGATAAATGTAACATTAAAAACATCGGATTTTTTCAACTAGGAGATACATGTAGTAATTAGGAACTAAAATCTGGGAGACATTTGGGCCAGTTACGAGTATGTACATTTATTTACTTATCTTACGAAAAGTATACAAATAAATATATACAGGGTATATCAAGACTGCTACCGAAAACGAAGCCGGGTGGTAGTTTAAGCGACTTCAGACACAATGCAACAGAAAAAGTTGCAAAAAAAAGCGCCATATTTGGGTGGTAAATACATTTTTTCCTAAAATAATAGTGTACACCCTTTTATTTATAAATACTCTATGGTATAAAAGAGTTTAAATTATAATTTTAGCAAAAACTATGGATTTACCACCCAAAAATGACGATATTTAAAAAATCATAAAAAATAATTGTCGCGTTTCTAGACGAAATTTTTAATTGCATTGTATTAGTAGCCACTAAAACTACCACCCGGCTTCGTTTTCGGTAGCAGTCTTGAGATACCCGGTATTTACACAAAGGATAGCCTAAGAATATTAAAATAGTATTATACATAATTATCAAGTCTTTATGTGTAAATGACTTCCACAAATAAATTAAGATAAAAGTTTTCATGTAAAAATTTTCATTTAAAAGTAATTAAGAGAATTACTTTTATATACTATCACTAGTTTACATAATTGAACTTTTTTTTTATACCCCAAAATAAATGCATACAAATATGTTAATCTACCTTCCTTAAACCAAAAAGTGTTAGTAAAAATATTCTATCACGTCACAAATTCTTCCTGCAGTCAAACGTTTTTTTTTAACTACCTAACGTGGTAACGACAGTTATGTGTTTTGCGAAAGCTGTAGAATTGTCTTACTCGAGTGGTCATCAGGAGGAAACGTTCACCTTCCATTTGGTTCACCAATGCTATGGAGAGAACCTAGTAAAAAAGTTGTGGAATATTTTTTGGGAAATAAGAAAAGTGAAGATTACAAAGAAATTGTTACCGATTTATTGGAAAATTTTCAAAAGATGGGAGTAAACATGTCATTAAAGATTCATTTTCTGCAATCGCATCTTAATTTTTTCCCTGAAAACTTAGGAAGTATGAGTGACGAACAAGGGGAACGTTTCCATCAAGATTTAAAGGTTTTTGAAGAACGACATCAAGGATTTTAGGATGAAAACATGTTGGGGGATTATTGTTGGTCCATTATAAGATAAACTGATTCAAATAGCTATAAAAAGAAGGCAAAACTTTGACATCTTTAATTTTTTTTTAGTATTAATACCAAAATTATTTATTTCAGTTAAGTTAATAAATATTTCTTAAACCAGACGTGATAGAATTTTTTTATTTTTTTTTTTGGATAATTCTACCTAAATGAATCACAAAATAACAACTTTTAGCTGGGGTATAAAAACCGTGTAAACCAGTGTATTTAGTATTATTGTGAAGGCTAAGATGGGCGTGCATTAAGTCAGTTTAAAAAAAAACTCATTTAATAATGGGTATCATTAATTCTGCTGACTTCATTTGTTAAATTTTTGTTTTCACGGTCTCAAAACTGGTAGTTGTGACCAATGGCCTAGTTAAGAGCGGACTGAATCACAAACTGGAGGTCGTAGGTTCGAGTCCAAGGCACGCACTTCTGAGCTATTTATTCACTGAATACTCGTATTTAATTTTTGTTTCCTTAAACGTTCATGGAAATATCGTGAAAAAATCTATGTTTGCTTTCATAACACGAGTTCAAAGGTATATTTATGTTAATAAACCAGCTCGCACTATGCCAGCTACATAGCTGAACTAAATCCAAATATATACATGTCGCGTCACAGGTAGCCGAACGCAACATATCTTGATTTTCTTCTTCGGCGCTCATAATTGTTAATCCTATTTTAGAATTTGGTTGGAAATAAAACACACTTTCACAATAATAATGCGGTTACAGACAAATACTCGAAGAACGCCTGATCACGACCAACTTTAGAAAATTCACCAACAACGACATTTTTACGAACTTCTTCGAGGTTATGTCCAGGGCCATTCATTTTTAATTCATATTGAATTAACCAATCAATGTCACCTGCGTTACCGCCTCCTTTTTAATAAATTCTATTTTAACATCTAAATTGCGTACATACTACTTAGTAAAAATAAACAATCATTGAAACACAAAGTAATTAAATCTTTACAAATTAAATAAATTGAAAACAATTACAAAGAAATTAATAATTCAAATTAAATTTAAAGAAGTGATGTCACTCGCCATTGAATCTGCCACAGCAGCGCCATCTATTTCCGACACGGCCATTCTGATGTTCACCCGTCCTCGGGTGTGGAGTCTATGAATAAAGTAAAAAAAAACAAAGAAAAAGTTAACTGTTCGGCAATCCTGCCAAGCGAATTAAAAGACGAATACCATCAGATGAATTATTAACGGTAACAATTTTTCATGGACATAATACAACCTTCAAGTTCCCAGAGAATAATTGAACAAATCGTTTTTAATGACTTACAGGATACTATTACATAGCCACAACAATCAAGACATAACCAACAATCACAATTGTTCAGTCCATCGAACACAGTATCTAGTCCATCAGATACTCTATGGCACAGTCCATCGGCCATTGATTACTATCACACAGTATCTAGTCCATCAGACACTATATGGCACAGTCCATTGGCCATTAGTACAACTTAGTCCGTTGGAAGCACTTCTAACCGTCATGCTTGTCGTTGGCATCACTGTCATCATCATCATCATCAGATTGCAAACAATTAAAATGTAACTCTTTGGGAACTTGATGATCGGGGACACCTCTTACACGATCATGAGGGTACTTGTACGTTCTGTTCGAATTCAAAGCCCTTAAGAGATACCTATCACCCTCTAAAACTTCAATTACTTTAAAGGGGCCTCGAAATTTAGCATCTAATTTAGTTTGGTTTCTTTCCTCATTTTCAATTAATACAAAGTCTCCTACAGTGAATTTATTGAACTCTCCGATTCGGATCCATCAGACGAATTTCTAATTAGCTAGTTGACACCCTTGTCTTAGATATGTTTTTAGGAAAAGAATATCAAAACTCACTGAAGACTTCAATCAGCTTTGGAAGAAATTCATTTGGTATGTTAGTTTTAATATTACTAAAATCGTAAAATTCATTGCAAACATGATCTACCTCACATAAATCAACCTTATGATTACGAGAGAACATTATTTCCGAAGCAGACACGGTCACAGTTAAATCGTGCTGTAAAACTTCCCCATCGATCATGATATTATGTTGCAATTGATTGTTTTGAAGAACATGAAAAAGAACTTCTAATAGTAAGCCGTTAATTATTACTTACTTTACATAACATTTGCTTCGTACTATAAGCTGATCCCGATCCTATACCATTTAAAGAAACTGTATTATGATACACTTTTCCAGAAAACTTAGAGGCAAAACTTTCCTTTAAGAGAGAACATTCGGCTCGGGAATCGTAAGAAAAAGGAAACGACTCACCATTATGTAACAATTGTCCTTGAGGATTACCAACAGAGCAGACATTGACTCGCTTCTCACCCGCTGTGATTATTGGTGCTGCACTTTCATCGCCGGAAATGCTCCGCTCGTTGCTGGTCACCGCGTTGCGTGGACACTTGAAAACGTAGTGGCCTTTGACCCCGCACTTGAAGCAGGTCACATTGATCTTCTTTTTTCGCTGAATCTGCTCAGCAGCTGTAGTTGGTTTCGGAGAGTTACTCGATGTCCAATTCAGCGCACGATGTTTGCGATAGTTGACGGATAGATGTCCAATCCTGCCGCAGTTGTGACAAGACAACGTATGTGGCACATGTGGCTTGAGTCGCTTGCTATCACTCGGTTCAACAAAAGCTGGAGTATTTGCTTTCCTCTTTAAATATGAAAATGCTTGCAGTTCACGTTGCATTTGGTTACGCGTCGAAATGTCCGTCGTGAAAGCCAGGCGTTGCAGTCTACCATCGAACTGTGCCACGTGAGAAAGTACCGTAGCAATGGCAATCTGCTCCGTAGTCAATTTTTGCCAGCGCGAGGTTAGTATGGTCATCAAGCGAGACGCATAAGCCGCTAAACATTCACCTTCCTTTGGTCGGCCATTGCCAAAATTAAGTAACGTATCTGCTGGAGTTTCCACACAATCATACCGCGCTTTATACAGAAACTTCAGTTCTGGCCACGTAATCCCTCCATACGATACTTGCGATAGCCAACGTGACGCGCTTCCTTTTAATGCTTCTCTGATCACCATTATTAATCTACTGCCGCTGAGGTTGCGTTCCGATATGCAAAGGTCAACCGTATCACACCAAGCACGTGGATCGTTGTCAGACTTGTCCGGATCAAATTCAGGAAGGCAAATCTTTTCGTTGTTAGCCGGTGCTTTCAATGCATCGATCAGGCATAAAAAAATACGATTTTGTGATTCCAACAAAGAATGGAGAAAAGTTTCATCCAACCTTGATTGCTCCTGGGGCGTAGCCTGTGGTAATCCCAATTCTGATGTCGCGTCACAGGTAGCCGAACGCAACATATCTTGATTTTCTTCTTCGGCGCTCATAATTGTTAATCCTATTTTAGAATTTGGTTGGAAATAAAACACACTTTCACAATAATAATGCGGTTACAGACAAATACTCGAAGAACGCCTGATCACGACCAACTTTAGAAAATTCACCAACAACGACATTTTTACGAACTTCTTCGAGGTTATGTCCAGGGCCATTCATTTTTAATTCATATTGAATTAACCAATCAATGTCACCTGCGTTACCGCCTCCTTTTTAATAAATTCTATTTTAACATCTAAATTGCGTACATACTACTTAGTAAAAATAAACAATCATTGAAACACAAAGTAATTAAATCTTTACAAATTAAATAAATTGAAAACAATTACAAAGAAATTAATAATTCAAATTAAATTTAAAGAAGTGATGTCACTCGCCATTGAATCTGCCACAGCAGCGCCATCTATTTCCGACATACATATGTATGGTCCCTTTCCAGGGCCTCCCTTAGTTTTAAGAACGTCTATTGGCTGAGTTGCACATACATACATAAACTCACCCTTTTCTCCCAGAAGAGGTAGGCAGAGGTCCAGGATACCTACATTTCAGCTTGTATGTTTCGTCCCACGATGGGATAGGGGGCGATCCTATCACCGCATCGGGCACAAATTCCTAACAACGGGCTGATAATGAATAGAAAAATCCAATGTCACTTTGCCTGACCCGGGATTCGAACCCGAGACTAAAGATTTGTAACCGTATTGCAGGAGTACAACTACGCAACCAAGGCAGGTAAGCGACCAAAATCACCTTATTTATTTATTTTATAAAGAATTATTATTATCACTTACCTTATGTTTAATAATAAATCCTTAGTACAAAAAATGTGGTACAAAATACATAATAATATGGACTTTCCCTCGCTATCTCTCTCTATTTAATTTTTAGTATTTTCTCTTCTGTGGTCTCGACAGAATTTTTCTATGATTTCAATAACTGAGAGAAAAACTAACGTCTTTGTCAAACGCTTCAACTGAATTAACTGCTGTGCGTTTTAACGCTGAAGTCGTATAGAGATGTGCTGCAGTTGTGTTAGAAATTTTGGCTTTGTAAGCGAAAAACTAGAATTTAATTTTGCGATATTTTTTCATTTATTGCATATAACGGGTGGCCCAACTTTAACACATAGTAAAGAATTCCGATACCAAAGAGAAATGCATGTTTTGTCTTCCATCAGCCATTGAGAGAGTTTATTAATTCCCGTAATCTCAGACCCGCCACCACAATGTCTATTTCTCACGTCAAATAGCAGTGTAAATGCTATGTTGTGTTCCGGTTTGAAGGACATTGTATCCAGAGTTACTATTTGACATATTGAGATAAACATCTTATGTCACAAGCGCAGTGGAATGCCAAGCATTGCTTTATAATTCATGGTGTTGTTTGGTTTACCCACTATCGTTTTACGTCGTAGCGCTTACCATCAGGTGAACAGTTAAACTAAAAATTATAATTTGTCGATGCATTTCTACAGTTACCTAATTTGAGAAAGTTTTTACCCGCTTTTTCATATTTAAAATATCTTATTACCAAAAGCCGAAGCCGAAGAACCGCCTTATCTAACGATTTCACAATATTTGTTTTTCAAACATGTATATGTTGCAGAAATATTTGTAAGCAAACTATTTGCAATATACCTAATATTTTTTGCAATGCATCATTATTGAATTGGCCTTCAATATACTAACTAGTTCAATGTCACAGTTTTATAATGGCTTAGTTTGATATGATGATAATATAGAGGACAAATATTTAAGGAAATCTAAATTCGTTATTTTATTTTAATTTCCTTAGGAGCATGCAGTTTTATTTTATTTTAAGTCATGAACATAATATTATATGTTTAGAATACTTAGAATTGTTAATCTAAAAACATATAATTATATTCTCATAACGTACCTATGTAAAAATCGTGTAAATAATTCTTATAATTACCGAATATCAATTTTATAACATACATAGCACTTGTTCTTGACTAAGGTCGCAGATTTGAATCCAATCAACATTCACTGGTGGTAGGACTCTCATATGTGTGAGGCTGCCTGAGTGGGAACCACCGCAATGTATATTTCTCCCGTTAAACAACAGTTTAAATGCACTGTTGTGTTTCGGATGGAAGACATTGTAGCCAGAATAACTACTGAACATATTGAGACTTAACATATTATGTCTCGAGTGTCATAGAGTCTGCGAGCGCAGTGGAATGCCAAGCATTGCTTTGTAATTCAAGGTGTTGTTTGGTTTTGTTTCTGTTCATGAGCGGTCGCATCACTTAGCATCAGGCGAACGGCATGCTCGTCTCGCCATTCAATGCAATAAAAAAATATATTTTAATATAAGCGTATTCACAACAATACGAGAGCAAAAACTGCACAATGATTACAGTCAAATTTAAAGTCTTAAAATAATGAACATGTGAATGTGGCATGCACACAAACACACTTTTCTTTTTGCTTTAATATTTATATATTATTAGAATAAAGAATTTACAAAATAGTACATCGAAAGCGAAGACCTAATCTTAACATATTAGTATGCATCGTTTATCAAAGTGATATGAAGCTCGGCTGTAGTTACTTTGAACTACTGAAGGAATGGACCGGCTCTACTGGAGTCGTATCAATGTCTCAGCAAACGTAAAGGTTTTGTCCGTGAGGTTTCGTTCGGTGAGTACGTTCGTCCGAGGCTTCTCTTTCTTTTGTTGGCTTCCAACATACTGATACAACGATAATCCACCTCAGATCTAAGTGTTGTTTATGTTTACTTACATCGGTAGTAGTGCAGGCAACGAAGCAACGGGTTCCTCTTGTCCGCAATGCATAATTTGCCAGGAGTTTTTTCTTTTCATGAAGAGGTGGCATATGACCCCACTAAGTTAAAAACCCAAAATACTTACAAAAATGGCGTCCGCTAGAGCCGCCATTTTGGAAAACGCGTTTGAAGCCATATCTCCGGAACCGTCCACTTTAGGCCCATCAGCATGCATTTCTTGTAGATAATTAAATTTCCCATCTTTTTTGTTCAATATTTTTTTTTGTACCATATTTTGTAATATTCGTTTCACGCCTTTTTGCCGATATCTTTGTTAATAATTGTTTAAACAAAAAATTGTTAATAACTAAACTTTTTAAACGATAAATTCTCTACAACTTTTAACCTATACATTTTTCTTCTAAAATCCATATTTTCAAAGTTATCGCGCATTAATTTCGAAAATCCTATGCCTAGGCAGTCGACGCCAGCTGCACGCCTGAACACGTCATCCATTCCAATAGCATCAAAGATGCCATTTGCACCACCTAGTTTACTGGAATGCATTTCATGCAAATGCAGAACAGGTTGTGGTAGAGCCTGTGGGTGCCGAAAGGCAGGCTTGGACTGTACTGTAATTTGTGAGAACTGCTCTGAAGAAACGTGCAGTAATCAACCTGACTTCCTAGTGAACGATGCAGAATTGGGCGATGACGATGAAGATGTTATGAATCACCCCAATGGAAAATTAATGGAAGCATTGAAATCTTTGTATGACATTGAAGAAGATGAAGAGGAAGAGGGCAACGTCATCGATATAGAATCTTCACCACCTGCGAAACGGACGAGAGTTGAAGAAGATGATTAATTTTCATTTTATACCTTTTTTACAATAAATTTTACATGGATTTTTAACAAAATTTACTATTTCCTCATTGCTTTGTTCCCTTATGCCATCAGTATTTAATTAATTACGTGATGATCATGGAGAAATCATTGGATTTCATAATTACGCTATGCATCCTTCGTTTCCATTGACCTTGATTCGGTAGTACACCATTCAACGCGCTATAACTTCTAAAATATTGATTTTAGAGAAAAAAAGTATGGGTGAAAAGTTGTTAAGAATTTATTGATTTAAAAGTTTAGTCATTAATAATTTTTTGTTTAAACAACTATTAACAGAGATATGGGCAAAAAGGCAAGAAACGAATATTAATAACCTTGTAAATCGCGAACGGTAAATGGTACAAAAAAATTATTGAACAAAAAAGATTAGAAATTTAATTATCTACAAAAAAAGTCCTTAGCATGATGGGCCTAAAGTGGACGGTTCCGGAGATATGGCTTCAAACGCGTTTTCCAAAGTGGCGGCTCTAGCGGACGCCATTTTTGTAAGTATTTTGGGTTTTTAACTTAGTGGGGTCATATGCCACCTCTTCATGAAAAGAAAAAACTCCTGGCAAATTATGCAGGAAAAAATGCTTCGTTGCCTGTATTATAGGTAGTTTTTGTCTGGTGAACTGATTGTCAGATATCTGTATCAGTCCATATACGTCCCACTGCAGGGCACGGGCCTCCTCTACAATCGAGAGTACGATTGTCAGATATAACAGTAATAAAAAAATCTTCAGCTATGAAAGGTATTTGAACCCAGACATCTGGAACCGACAAAATATTGCTTTACCGAATTTATTACGTCAATGTCTGCAGATTCGTTTTAATGGATATTCTGTCCCAACCATTAGTTTCAAAATCTTTGCTTCGATTAGCTTTGAGTAAAAGTATAATTTTATCAAGTGAAAAATTGCTAAGTGAAGCCTTTTTGACGGCACCACTCAATAACGTCGGATTTTGATACCCTGACGTGACGCACTTTGACAAATGGACCGAACCATAGTCACGTTCCGAACAGCAGAGGCAACAATGTAACTATAGCTGTTCATATGTAAATCGTTCATTTTCATACATATATTTTTAAGTATTACAAGCACACTTTTGCTGTTCACATGTTGACAGCTCTAACCTTGGCTTTAAGTGAATGAGTTTTTCCAATTGAAACAATTCATGCAACAATATTGTAGGAGCGGAATAAGTACATTGGATGCTATTGTCTTTCCACGTGTATAACTTTACTATTACACAAATGTACATATAATATGAAAAGTGAGTGGTGGCCTGTTGGTAAACGGACTAGACGCGACTGCCAACATGTTCACGGTGGTCGCGGGTTCGAATCCCAGGGCACACCTCTGACTTTTCGGAGTCATGCGGGGTGATTTACTATCAATAATAGTAAATCACCACGCACTAAAACGGTGAAGGACAACATCGTGAGGAAACCTGCATACCATAGCGGTTTATAAAAAAAATCTATGTAAGACCGCCAACCCGCACTAGGCCAGCGTGGAGGACTATATGGCCTAACCACTCTCAATCGTACTGTCGATTGTAGCGGAGGCCGGTGCCCTGCAGTTGGACGTATATGGGCTGATACTGACGTATAATATATTTATGGCATAGGTTTATTTCCGCTTATAGCGGTTGGAGACGATGAGCCGAAGATCGAACCCAATGGCATGCCACAGAAGAGACCTCTAAGGTTCAATGAAGAATATTTAGAGGTTCAATGGTGGAATATGGTAAAATAACAAGTTAGTATTAAAATACACATATTTCAGCCAGTTCCTGGGAACTAGATGCGACGTGGGTGTATCGGTATTATACGCCCACCCTTTTCACTGTAGTCCTTTAAATTAAACAGAGAAAACCCTTTACCCTGAAAGAGTTTTATTTCTTTGTTATCTTTAACAATACACAATGTCTAGATTTAAAATACTCTCAAATAAACGATGAAGTTGTTCTTTGATTTTAGAATGAAAAAGGTTATTTCAATTTCGAAATGAAAACTTTATGAATTTTAATATTCTTATAAAAGCCTCACTTCATTTTGTACTGAAGATTTTGAGAGGTCATAAAAGAAACCCCAATTAAGGGTCTCGCGTTAATTGGGGCATGATGGCTTAGTAAATGTTGAGGTACCTAATGAAATGAGAGCAGGTGTTTTGCCAGTGCTACCGTCTGTCTCGGGGGATTAGGCCGGTGGTACAAACGTTTTCAGCGTAGGTTCAAGAGAATTCTCCAATGGCAGTTTAATGCCTTCGTTTAATATCAAATCCCAAAACTTGGGTCTAATTGATCGATGTGTACACGAGTGAATATTTTGTTACTTCATGTAATTAAGTGTTAGCGATGACGATCTTGGAAGCGGATTGGAATGACAAATCAGAGGTGGTTTGAACCCAAGGCATTGGCTTCCAAATTCCATATGTAATTAAAATTATTAATAGATAACTAGCGAGGTAGGAAAATAAATTAAAGAAGGGGAGAACAGGGACAAAAGTATTACTGGATGAAAGTAAGTAATGATTTTGTGAAAAAATATTATTTTAGCTACACTGATAATATTTTGTATGACGGACATAAATAGTTTCAAACGATTTAGATGTGCCATCAGATGTTGGTTTTTAGCTAGTCGATACTGTAAACATACTTCCAAAATAACTTTACGCCATTTTTTTACTCCGTTTATTTTTATGGCTGCCAGTAAAATAACACAACCGTATCTCTTATCATTACTGGTTCATCCATATTGCACTTTTTGTATGTAGCAACGTTGTGCAATTCGTTAAAAATCTGCAACTTTTGTGACTTATCACTACATAGTATAAAACAAAGTCGCTTTCTCTGTCCCTATGTCCCTTTGTATGCTTAAATCTTTAAAACTACCCAATGGATTTTGATGCGGTTTTTTTTAATAGATAGAGTGATTCAAGAGGAAGGTTTATATGTACATATTATTGTACAGAAATCTATTTGTACCCGTGCGAAGCTGGGCCGAGCCGCTAGTTTGTTTTTAATCTTTATTATGCACCAGGGAAAACAGAAATTATAACAGCCTTATTGGACTAGGCAACAGCGGCGTGCACAGGATTATGACACTGGGTATGCGGCGGAGTACTCGGTCACAAAAACTTTGTCTTTTATAGTTTTTTAGCATAGCCACAGCCACGCGACGGATCTCTAAGTCGGAAACCATGCCAACATAACTAGTCTTAGATGTAGGTACTACTATTCATGTCTATCTTCTACGGCAACGCAGACAAAACAGCGATCGATCGTCGCGGCGGAAGAAATTCTAATAAGTAAAATAAAAAAACTCACCTAGTCAGCTTTCAATTTTCACATATTCAAGGTTAGTTGAGATTATTATACCTATCCCGATGTAAATAAACGGAAGATTTCGGCCACCTCATTCATTCATTTGATAAACATACATTTTTAACACAAACCTCACAATCAAATAACATTTGAAAAAATAAACAAACACACTAGTAAAAGCAAATGACTACAATTAATATCGAAACTTAGTAATAAACTGTTAAATGTACACACTTTCAAACGTTAAAATGAAAAATCCTTTAAGAAATCTATTTTTTTTTACAAACATACTAGTATAAAATAGTAAACAACGCAAAAACACATAAAACAAGCAAAATGGCCCCCGCGAAACACAAAGCATTTCTATTTAAACAAATAGAACCTTACTAACCAAAAATGCATAATGTGCATAGGTGATTTATTAGATTCCTGCCTATTAATTTTACTCGGATCATAGGCAACGAACATTTACGATTACTCCCGACAACTGCCGAACTCCCGAGGCCTGCCGCAGGAGTCGCTGCTTTCAATATTCATGGGTGTGTGCGTTTGCGAATGTGCACGGACACCAAAATTACTACACACATGCAAACAAATGTCATGCGGGACGCGGCGGCATTACTTGGTTGATTAGGTACATTATTTTGCTTTGCAGCGCCGCTTGCTTTTCGCGTGGCAACCATAATGTTTGCGTGATTGCAAATAGGTGCTATTTATAAAATATTAGGCGTTTTTAAGTTATTATATTTTGTTTATTCATTTATTTACTATAAATTAATAAGTTATAATAAAATATCTGTGAATGGCAAGTAAAGCACTGCATTTCTGCCTACAAGGAGTGCACGCCCCTGCTAGGCAACCTCTTCCAGGCAACCTTTGAAGGGATATAAGAGAAAAGAGATAGAAAGGGCAGTCTAGGGTGTATATTGACAAAGGTACATATCAACAAATAACAATAATTGTTAATAAGATAAATGTTAATCATTGCGTTCATAAGACCAATAACTGAAAATAACAAAATCTAACAAAGAGATCAGATCAACAAACTTGAACACAACAACAAACATTTCGATATCAGTATTTGGTCATGGCTCTCTACATACTTTATTATTATGATACAACCTGAAGAAAAATCTTTATAAAAACAGAAAAGCTAGCACACATTCAACCAATAATAATCATATAATAGTCCAAAGCCGAAAATATAAATTATTCAATTATTTTTGAAAAAATCATCTGCTTATTGAAAAGTATGTTATAAATCCATACTACAGCAAAACAAGAACATTATTTATATTCAGAGCTCGACCTACTATAATCACTAAATGTACTTATAAACTTCTGTTTTATTTGACGGTGGAGTTAAATGTTCCTATCGAGTATATAGTTCAAGTTAGAAGTAGTTTTCGAGATAGGGTTGTCTAAAAAACGTTATTATATTTTATTTTGATGCATATCATTATATACAGTCATGTTTGCATGCAGTAGGTAGCAGTAGTGGTCAGTAAAAATATTTAGTTACAAAATTAATTTTAATATATACGAATACCATAAACTTTTATTTTATAGCGCGTGGTGGCCTGTTGGTAAACGGACTAGACGCGGCTGCCCACATGTTCATGGTGGTCGCGGGTTCGAATCCCAGGGCACACCTCTGACTTTTCGGAGTCATGTGTGTATTGATAGTCAATCACCACGCACTAAAACGGTGAAGGAAAACATCGTGAGGAAACCTGCATACCATAGCGATTTATAAGAATTTCTATGGTATGTAAGTCCGCCAACCCGCACTAGGCCAGCGTGGTGGACTATATGGCCTAACCACTCTCAATTGTATTCTCGATTGTAGAGTAGGCCCGTGCCCTGCAGTGGGACGTATATGGGCTGATACGGAAACTTTTATCACTTAAGCAAAACTAATACTGATTATATTACTGATTTTTATAATCTAAATAGGCTCGATTGACAGCCTCCGTAGCGCAGTTGGTTAGACGTCGTTGGTTAAAAGCTGCAGGTTCAATTCCCGCGCGGAGACAAATGTTTGAAGCACATGTTTTTATTTCGGGTCTAAGTGTATGTAAGACGGTCTTTCTAATAATAATAAACAGATAAACAGATTAGGACTATTTCCTCTTATTGATTATATTGGTAGTATATATATATATATATATATATATATATATATATATATATGTATGTACGTATGTTTATTCGTTTATAAATGTATATAAGTATGTATATGTATAATACTTATGTATGTATATATGTATAATATGTATGTATATGTGGTATGTATATATAATATATTTATATGTTTTTTTATAATATTATTTATGTCTCCGTGCTTTCGTTATCTTAATTTTACACTTCCCTATCTTTTTTCCTGCTCATATATCCATCCCATGGTTGTCTCGTAGAAATTGCCTTAGAGCGATAAGACCGCCATTTGTACTTTGTTGTTTTATATTATCTCTAAACTATTATTACTTTTTATTGTGTACAATACAGAATTAAATAAATAAGACGGTGTGTACCTGAGCACCCTCGAAACAAGAGTTTATCTAAGCATTCGGTCAGGACTATGTACACAATTATGTAACGATTGAGTGTTTTTTTTTATTTATTATTATGATTTATTTCATCTAAAAATAGAAAAGCGCTGGTAGTTTAGATGTAAAGATTAATAAACGAATTATATTGTCAAGGTACCACTACTTCTGTACATATTACTTACACTTACTGGCTAATAAGAGAAGTAAACTTATAATCTTACAAATACAATGTAATGTTCACGTTTAAAATAAATTTATATATAGGGCGTCCCAGAACTAGACGATGAATCGGTAACCAGAGATAGACCAAGTTATGACGGCACAGGAACCCAAAACAATATAGTTCTAACCTCAATAGTTTTCAAAATACAGCTATTTTTAGTGAAAATTAAAAAAAATACCTTGAGCAACACTGCAACACTGTAACAAGTGGTTTTTATTATTTGGATTCACGTTTTCTAATCTCAAATAGAGAACTACATACCAAATTATATATAAATAAGTCTACTTTTCAAGAAAATTGTGTTGGCTTGTGTTTGATTATCAATATTGGGAGAAATCCATTTCATTTATTTAACAAAAATATACAATACAAGCTTACAGACTAAATAACATCGTTAAAATACGTATTATGTAATTTACAACAAAAAATTACAATAACAACTTATTTGTACTGTAGTGTATTGATAAATTCATACTCTTAGCATCTGTCGTCTCGAACTATACACTACGCGAACCAAGGGTGAATGAGATAGATATAGAAGGAGATAGATCATAGACGTGGAGGACGGAACGGGGTGTGAAGACGTGGTGTATAGCAAACGAGCCGATAAATATTAATAATTGTATTCTACTACAATGTTACACATATTAACCGTAAATAGTGACTATTACAGGTACAATGTATTCTAAATTTATTTATTAAATTAAAACAAGGGTCATTGAATAGATCAACACTTTGAACCTCTGCCACGAATCCATTAAGCAAAGTGAGAGATCTGATCTGAAGATACACATATCGAGCCAATTGATACTCGATCTGGTCAGCACAGCGCTTAGCACCTACCATCTGGCTTGGTGTAGTCAGTGTACCATGCCAGTTTAAAAAATAATGCACCAGTAATACAACTTATTTAATGGTGGTAGGTCTCTCATATGTGGGAGGCCACCTGGGTGGATACCACCACGATGCCCATTTCACTCACCAACGAACAATGTAAATGCACTGTTCCGGTTTGACGGACATTGTAGCCAAAGCAACTACTGGACGTATTGAGACTTAACACCTTACGTCTCAGGATGGCGAGCGCAGAGGAATGCCAAGCATTACTTTGTAATTCAAGTCATTGTTTTGTTTTGCTACTATTCATGAGCGGTCGTATCGCTTACCATCAGGCGAACGGCATGTTCGTCTCGCCATTCATTACAATAAAGAAACAGGCTAGAAATGAACAAACCGAACTAATTGATACTCCATCTGGACAGCACAGCGCCTACCATCAGGCTTAGTGCAGTAACATGCCAGTTAAAAAAGTAATCCACTAGTAATATAATTCGAAAATAAAGTGAATGACAACCCTAGCAAATCTCAGAGCTTGTCCGTCTGATAACATGGAGTATGGGGTGAGAGGCGCACCAGTCTTGCTACCGTCGCGACCTTCTTGATGTGAAAACGATGTTCCAGTAACACATTTATTTTATTGCACCATCTAGGTGGAACTCTCAATTTTATGGCCCAAGCGACGAACGTTCTTGTTGCAATTAAACTGCTTTACGTCGTTTTATCAGTGTGAGGATAACTTTGTTATAACTTTTTTAATTTTATGATTTTTTCATGGTGATTTTAATGGGATGTCAGGCGGTTTCAGATAAACTTAGGAGTATTAATTTCAAGGCTGTTCTGACACCTACATTTTCTTTAAGATGTCAAAAAGATGTGTCCATTTTTTTTGGATTTTTTAAGTTATATATTTTAATAAACAATTTATTATTATATGTATATTTATTAATAATTATAGTCGTGTATGTTACGTTTATCTTAAAATAGGCCGATACCGTGGCGGAATTCTTAAGCCCACTAACCACCAGGCGAATAAAATTACTACGGCATAATGGATAAAATTATCATGGTGATTACGGGCACTAGGATGACACAAAATTGATGTGCTAGGAACTATGAGGTGGCTTATTCCAACGCCATCTATATTGTATTTGTAAAAACAACCGTAGACGGAGAAACTAATAGACGGAGTCACATGTTCTATCCCTTTTCCACAAAACGAAAGAGATTTATACATAACATTCATGTAAGAAAGAGATGCAAGCTTTTGTAACCTGTCCTTATCGGCGTAACCGCTTGACTCCAGGAAATTTGACGTTTTGGAGGCAAATATTTACATTATTTGGGGTGGCCAGCGGTCCAAAGGTTGATATTCCCTAAAACAAACTATATTAATAGATTTAAATTACATATTAAAAAACAAACTTCAATAATTATCTTTTATTTTTTAAACTTTTTCCTTATATGTTTTGAACTGTATATGGATGCACAATAGATATTGTTTTTGAAATAAAACTATTTACGAATTTTATCGCGGATTTGGTTTAAGTTTTGCTTTTTTTAACTTCTCCCCGCGACGTTTCGATTACTTTACAACTTTCGTGGTCACGGGGCGGACTAGATGTTGTTTTGTTATTAGCTTTTATTACAATCGTTTTTATTTTCAGAACTAAATATTTACTTAAATTATGTTTATGTTATACAGTGTTTTTATTAGTTCTGGGTGATGGCTGACGACCCAGGTATGTAAGTGCATTGTAGTTCCCCTCAAAGTTAAAATATCGATATTTTAGCAATTATATTTTTTTAAAGAACGGTCAAAGTTTCCCGATACCTTAGGAAAAACGTGTCAACCTGGCCACACTCCCACAAATATCGCTATCTCATACTAGGTTACACGGTGGCTACCCCTGTGAAAAACAACATTTGATAAGTTTCTGGTACCGCATAATAGATGGTGTGATTGAGGTCATTTATGACAAGATACATTTTTGTTTAAATCGTACTGCTTCATCTTAATATTTGTTAAATATGAATATAAGAAAAATGTATTTTTATATGCCCTGCAATAAGCATGGCTGTCGTTGTTTTATCTAAAACGGCCTTAGCCTTGTCTAGCTCTAAAATTAAGAAATTTGTTTAACCTACATTGATAACACTCATTTGTTTGGGTAGGCATTTACTATATTTTCTCAACCTTTATATACGTCTGTGACTGCCTCGGAGGCGCGGTTGTACTACGGTACGGTTACAAAGCTGAGATCCCGGGTTCGAATCTTGGATTGAACAAAACGATATTTCTTATTAATTATTTGTGCCCGAAATGACGGATGTGGATGTCCTGGTAGCACCTCTGCCTAATGCTTCTAGGAAAAGACGTATAATATGTATGTTATATACGTCTTTGTCAAGGTCACAGGCAATCATTGAATCCTGTAGGATTAAACTAGATGGTCGTGGGAAATTTTGGGCGAGTGAAATCAGACATAAAGTAACAGATATTTTTACAAATAAATACGATTTTTTGTATTTTTCCTATGGTCGTATTTGGGTGGTAAATACAACGTTTTCTTTTCTTAAATAATAGTGTACATCTTTTTATTTTTAATGACGTTATGGTACTAATACGTTTAAATTATTATTTTAGCAAACACGCGTTTCTTTGCAAAATTTTAGTTACATTGTGTTTGTAGTCACTAAAACTACCACCCGGCTTCGTTTTCGGTAGCACTCTTAATATACCCTGTGTAAGTACAGAGGAAATTGCAATAAAGAATCATCTGCCACCAATTATGTGTTTGAAAGTTTCATTCATCGTTCGATACAGTGAACGCCATCGATCCGATGTATCCGGCCATGAACCAATTTATTCAAGACTTTCCATCGGTTCGGAAGTCCGCCAAAGTCCAGACCACAGATGTCTTTTAAGGTTGGCACAATCGTTAAGATATAGGGATTAATGGTTCATAGTAAGTTTTCAAATGGCGACTCGCGACCCACTTGCTAAAAGTTCGGCATCTTATTTTAGAGCTCAATAAAGCAGAATCTTGGCTGTGTTTAAACGTCGAGAACTTATAAAATGGAAATAAAACAAAATCCGCAAATATATTTTATTTCAACAGTTAATTAATATAAACATAGATACATGTATTGTTTATACATTAAGATACCTTTGTTTATAATATTCAGGCGTGTATTTTAACTAAATAAAATGGAAATGGTTTTTTATTGAAATAAAACTCTTTTTACAGATTTCATCGCGGATTTGGTTTAATTATTACACGTTTTAACTTTCCAACGCCTCGATTACTTTACAGCTTTCGTGGTCACGGGGCGGAATGAGGTATTAGTCATCCGCTCAGTGGTTCTTGTCAGTTGTTTATTATAATTTATTTCCCACTTTATAATACTTTTAAAAATAATATAGCTATTTAATATCATACCGCGTTAAATTAAAAATGTCAATTTGCATTCGGAACTTTAAAATTTGGTTGATACGAAGTCAATTAGGAATGATGTATGATAATTTAGATATTATAAAGTAAGTAAAATAGGTAGACTATTATTTTCTTTGCACATACACCCGAAATGAACTGAATTCTCAACCTACATTCATAATAAAGTATAAATATATTTGTCTAGTGACTTATATTCCACTGAATACACAGTCCTCTCAGTCTCTGTTATAACAAAGGCAAGCATGTTTTATTAAGTCAAGCAGATGATCATAATGCAAATTATATTTTCAATGAATTGAAATTTAGTCATCTAGTCTTGACGCAATTTATCAAGTATTTGCATAACAAACACTTCAGTTTGAGATAAGTTCTTTTAATATTAAAAGATTTCTATGAAAAAAGGTTTCTTGCACAAATTTTGATTTACTTAGGTTGGAATAATTGTTTTTAACACTGGACGTAATATATTAAATGATAAAAATGGGATAAAAATGAGTTAGGTTAGTAAAACGTAGACTTTTAATCTGTATCTGTATCAGCCCATATACGTCCCACTGCAGGGCACGGGCCTACTCTACAATCGAGAATACGATTGAGAGTGGTTAGGCCATATAGTAGACTTTTAATACTACGTTGATATGTAAATGGTCTATTACGATAAAATAATCAATCTATAAATTAATAATATGTTTAAGTAAAAGAATCATCATTATTTTAGGTTGATTAATTATTATCGTTACCTATTTTAATAAATATATGTCGTATATTTTCGTATCCGAGGATAAAATAATTTGGTTATTTTCTTGCTAAGAATTCATTATTTGATTTCAACATGGACCTTACGTTAACATTCCGTAATCCTCATTGTATTTACATTAAAACCGACTCAGTTATAAAGTGGTTGTAAAATAATAATCACTTTTAATCCCTACTTAAACTTGTAATTAGCGCCAGAAAAATTTAAGGTGGATCCGAAAAACCGCGTGGCTACATTTAAATTTATTATCATTTCTGCAGATTAATTATACGGGTTTCACGAATCTTAGTTGCTTTATTTCTTTTTGCTGAGTTATCTTATTTCTGTACCACATGAACTTTGCGGTATAAAGTAAGCCTTTTGCTTTGAGTTTCGTATTTAGTAAAATAAATTAAAATTATCTTGTTTAAGACTTTTATAAAATTATAAATAGCCTTTGGATTGACATGCTTAAAATACACCGAGTTACCTCTGCTAGGAAAAAATAATATATTTTTTTACGTTTTGTACACCAATCATTTACACAAACACACCCTGACATGACTTGATGGCTGCTGCCGTTGTTAAACATTATACTGATCAAAAGAAGACAAAACAGTAATTTTTGCCATACAAGTCGCTTTGTAAACACTATTCAAAGCCAAACATAGTATTATGTGGCGTCTGGAAGCACAAAAATCGACTTTGAACTACGAGTTTTCTATCAATATTTGCGAAAGTTATTCGCACCACTTCACACTGTGCAAATTTGGGCCACGTTCAACCATGAATTAATTAACTCACATTTAACTATGTTCAATTATCCAATGTGAAATTCCTCGGCTTCTGCTTAAGAAATTCCTTAGCACAACTTTACTGCAATCAAATGATTGCTCTGACGAAGTTCGTGAGCAACCGCCGTCTGAATACTCTTCCTGCGTTTGTTTTACAATTAGTTTTGCTGAATTCATGAAATATTACATTATGATATTTTGTTTTTGTTCATTTGAGAGTGGAAGAAGTGCATTACTAGATGCAGTCTGCTTAAATCAGGTCGGTATGACAATCCTTGGGGAAGACCTATGTTCAGTACTGGGCTTTCTGTGAATGAAAGAATGGAAAGTGATAGAACTTCACTGTAATCAGTTTAGAGTACTATTATTATTAATGGCCTGGTTTATCAGAATTGGTCCATTACTTAAAAGTAAAAGTTAAATAATAGCTGTCACGTTTCGCTACCGTAAAGATTTTTATAAGTGGCCAAGAAATATAGATTTCCCCACGCCCAATTTGGCAAACTAAAATTCTTCTTGAATTTTCATGTTTCTAACTTCAAAGAACAAAGTCTGAACTCCCATTTCCTCCCTTTAAAGTTAAAATTTTGAAAAATATTTTCCTTATGAGTGTAGATAGATATCAGTCATTATTTTCAGCACGTTTTCAATATGTACAATATTATAAACCTGTTTTTTTAGAAATATTATTGGTAACATAATATAATATTAAATAGTTTAATTTAGAAAACAGTGCACTGATTTAATATTAAATTACCAATTATTCAATTAAGTTAATCTCCGACCTAAATGGCACTGGGCTCAAATGTTCGAAGTTTATCTTGTAAATAGGTTTCACAGACCTAATGCCTACGAGCTATTTTCTAATCCATTTCGTCTGGTATTGGTCTTATCAGATAATTCTTAGCTTAGGAGCTTCTTGAATAAAATCTTAGAGCTATTGACGACAAAAATAGTAAACTTGTGGGTTTATCGTATTAAGTTATATTTATTTTATTTGTGTAATTTATTTGTGTAATGTATACTGCACGCTAAAGTTTATTTTCAGTCGAATTTGGTATGTGAAAAATAAACCACTTCTATATAATACAAGTACAAGTAGTATTTGTTTTTTTTGTCTAATCACCACCACGCAAAAAAATTAATAGGAATTTTGATTTAAGTATTATTATTATTTATATCGCAAAGTAAAATAATGCAAAATCGAAAACAGAAAGATACTTTTAATGTGTTACTAATTAAGAAGTCAAATATTTAAAAACAAACGTATTAGGAGGTAAAGAAAAAAAAGCAAGGTTGTCGTCTTCCTTAAGGTGCGTGAGTGCGAAAGAGAAAGCGAACGTTCTCACTACACTTCTAAAAATATTAATGTTTCAGTCATTTTACGACCACTTTAGATGCTGCTTTAAACTTATGTTTGATATAAAATATTGTGCAGTGACTGTTAAAAGTATTAAAAAAAAAACATTAGCACAACCCTATTTTTTATAATGTTTTGAGGAACTTTGTTCACAAAACAACATTTCAAAATATGAAGTAAAAATTCAGTTGTACCTAGACTATTACAGATGGCATTTGAAATAAAAAGGAAATACTTATAAAACATGTAAAATTAATAAAAGAAAGACTAACAATACTTACGAAATAATTGGTATTAACGAGCTCCATCGCAATGTTTCATGATTGAAATTGAGTGCAGCGAGCTCTAATGAAAATAATTGCTGGCGTGACTTACAATCGTCCAACAAGGTTTCAAAATTAATAAATGTACGTGTTCGCTGACTATTGCATAATATCAAATAGCGATATACATAATATTATGAAGTTATTTTAATCCTTATACGTTTCAAAAGGGGAAGAAGTACGAAACGTTATTGTCCCTATCCAAAAATTTACACTGAGGGGCTACAAATTGTATGTGTGTATATTTGTGTAAAGCTTACACAGGTGTAATAAATTAAACTGCTAAGTTTTTACTTTCCATGTAAAAAATCTATTTAACAATTTTGCTGTTGAGCAATCGTAATTTATCTGTGAATAATAAATCAGTCATAGTTAGAAGTTTTTTCTCGCTAGATGAAATGAGAGTGATAGAAACCAGACTGCGTCATGTTTCAGCACTGGGCGTTCACAGGCAAGGAATCGGGGCGCTTCTCACCCTAAGATATCCAATGCCACTATGACTGAGCGAGGTGTTTTATTCGGTACGCTGGCATAGGTCTCTGTCACAGACCCGGCTCGGCAGCAATATCGGTGCCGGGATGGAACGCAAGTGACACTGACTTAACCCATTCAACCTTCTCCGGGTTCCCAAAAGGAAAGTTTTTTAGCTTTCCTCTTGAAATGAAAAATGGTTTGTTACCTCAATGGCTGCGAATAGAACACTATCTTCTTTTGCTTTTCTTATATCCATCCAATGATTGTCTGTAAGAAATCGCCTAGAGCGATAAGACCGCCATCTGTACTTTTTGTTCATTTGTAATATATTTAAGTGTCTATCCTCTTTATATGCAGTTAAGAATAAATAAATAAATAAATAGAACACTGCTGTCTCCATCAGTGCTATCAGTTCAGCAAAGAGTCTGTCAATAAGTTGCAGACATAGTGCAGAGTACACACGTATGACAAAGGTACTTACGTATAATTGTTTAGTTAATTTTATGCTTTGGTTATGGCTTAATGCTATTTTCATGTTATTACATATTTAAAACGTGTTACAATTAAACAAATTTGACATTTATGAGCGCATTTACGAGGAAATGTCGAACGATTCTGATTATGAGCATCACAAAACAACAATGTGATAACGATGCACTACGTTCAGAGAACATGCTTATAATATTCAAAGAAAGTAAACTAATTCGGAGAATTCGTTTAGCACGTCTTTCGCAATTCTAACTACTTCAAGAGAAACTGAATTCCTTTAATTTAAATAATAGTGGGTAAACTTTAGTAAAACAATTCTAGTAAATACTTCATTCCAACAAACAGCAAAAAATTGAAGTAAAGCAATCAAAGGCAGATTAAAAGAAAAAAAGCAATATAAGGCAGAAAAAAATAAAACAGACTTTGTTAACTTACAGTCTGCGAATTGATTCCTGCAGTCCTAAGTTAAGAAACAGCAGGTAACGGTGAAGTATCTTCAAACAAAGAGACCCATTTTTATTGGATGTAGCAAATTGCACAGTATTCGATAGGTGGAAAGTTTGTGGAAGTTGCAACAAGTTGGGACTGGCACGAGCTCTAAGCTAAATGGTAATGGGCCAAACTTGGCGCCGGCAATGTACGAGTAACTATTCGCGAACAAATTATGGTAGCTAACACGCTTGTAGCATTCAAAGTCACTTGGATGTGGATTTAATACGTTGTTATGTTGGAAATTTTCAAACATTTCATTAAAAGTTTCGTTTATGTCTTACTAGCGGCCCGGCCTAGCTTCGCCCGGGTGCATATTGATTTCTGTACAATAATATGCACGTATTATACACATAAACCTTCCTCTTGAATCACTCTATCTATTAAAAAAACCGCATCAAAATCCATTGCGTAATTATAAAGATTTAAGTATACATATATGCCAACCCGCACTAGGCCAGCGTGGTGGACTATATGGCCTAACCACTCTCAATCGTACTCTCGATTGTAGAGGAGGCCCGTGCCCTGCAGTGGGACGTATATGGGCTGATACAGAAGTATACATAGAGACATAGGGACAGAGAAAGCGACTTTGTTTTATACTATGTAGTGATTAACATGACTGTGCACTGTATACACATTGTTTTATTTCAGTCGGCAATAAAAAATTTGAAGAGACAAAAAGTAAGTAAATAAGTAATACATATTTAAGGGTTCCTAGTTTGTTTCTTTCGCCGGGTCTTCTCAGGCAGGACCGCGTTAGATTCGGTGGTAACAATAAACCGCTACGCACTGTTTTAATAATACTCATGATCCACTAAAAACCAGTAAAATTAAATAATATATATCTTTGAAAAGAAATAAAAACTTTAAATAGTAGTTTATTGTATGGTAAAATACTAATAAGAAATTAATATAAATATATAAAATATTTTCTGTGTGAAGTATTATATGTATTTACTCGTTATAAAAGCTATTTAATTGTCTACGTGGCCAATTAACAAATTTCATTTCATTTGAATGAAAGTGGCAATTAAATTGCCAATATAAAACATTTACTAATGTAAATTAATAATGAAAGCAGTCTCTGCTGTTAATTGTTATCTACTATACACTTGGTACCTTACATTAATTGAACATTTATTAGTGTTATAATTTAATTATTAAATCGAGGTCCATTTAGTTTTGTTGTCCAGAGTGACACATATTCCCAAATTATCGTTACCTTCAACCATAATAATAATAAATAAATAATAAATAACACCCAATAAATAAATACACACATAAACTACCGAAAATACAAAATACAAACGCTACAAGTAATTACATCGCAACATAAATCATGAGCGAGAGATATATCATCCGAAAGAATATCAATATTCAAAGGATCTTTTCTTGCATTACAAAGGGTTTCAATTTTATTTGTTACTCCCTGGAGCCCTCGCATAAAATCTGTCGGGATTGACGCAGCGCTGACTGGATGAGATCCGGGCCTTTAGCGATCCACGTAACTTCTCCACGTTTTACGTTCAACTAACTGAATAAACACTTCAGGTAAGTATACTTTTACTAAATAACGTTGCGGTATCATCATCACAATTGTATACGTGACTCATTTCAGTATTTTTCCCTACTGGTACTTTTTACTGCCTCGGTGGCGTAGTTGTACTACGGTATGGTTACAAAGCTGAGTTCTCGGGTTCGAATCCCGGGTTGGGCAAAATGATATTAGATTTTTCTATTCATTATCAGCCCAGAGTCAGGAATTTGTGCCCGATATGGAAATAGGCTCGCCACCTATCACATCGTGGGGAAATTTAGGTGCCCTAGCACCTCTGCCTACCCCTTCTGGGAAAAAGGCATGAGTTTATGTATGTATGGTACTTTTTACTGGTCGTAGGTCTCTCATATGTGACAAGCCGCCTGGGTAGGTGCCACCGCAATGTTCATTTCTAATAACATCAGTTTAAATGCACTGTAGTGTTTCGGATTGAAGGATATTGTAGCCTGAATAACTACTGGACATATTGAGTCTTAATATCCTATGTTTGTGGATGGCGAGCGCAGTGGAAATGCCAAGCATTGCTTTGTATTTCAAGGTGTTGTTTGGCATTACTACTGCCCACGAGTGGTCGTATAACTTACCATCAAGCGAACGGCAGGATCGCCTCGCCATTCCATTAAATAAAAAAAAAAAAAACTTTCGGATTTGGCCATCCACGCCCACCTGAACAATTTACTCCGTATATACTTATATACCACATTCTATTAGCTTATCGATTTCCCACAGTGGCCCATAACACTCAATTAGTAATTAAATTGTAATCGAGTGTTTGCAAACAAAATATAGGTATGACATTAAACCGCTGGTATATTGGGGTAAAACCGAAACCCTTTCGCCTCGTCCGCTTTACGAAAACAATTAACATGATTTATGACAGAAATAAAAAACCCTTGAGGCCATTTAACAGCATTTTTGCGTTGGCAATAGTCGACTTTCGTAATAAAATATGATTTATAACACATTAAATTTCACGAAGAAAAGGGTAAATTGTATTAACACCTTCGGAATAGCATTTACATAGTCTTCAAAGGTATTAACATATTAACTTTTACGCAATCAGTTATGGACAAGTACGATTTCTTCAGCTGCGTAAACAGGAGAAATTCTTAGGCTAAGCCTGTTATTAGCGGTGGACTTCTTGGGGCTTAAGAAGATAAAACATCAAAAAGCAACAAACATTTTACAATTTACAATTTACACCGCCTATGGATATCTACTAGAAAAAGAAAGAATAGATGCTATGTTTATGTTTGAAGATGGATAAATAACACCCAACAGTCACATACAAAGTCCTAACTCCATACTAATATAATCTTGTGTCGTGGGTATCAATAACTATGAAAGACTTTCCTGTCTCACAAACACCCAACCCGAAAGAAATATTTGTAGGCCTCGCAAACATATCTTTCAGTGCAGGGATCGAACCAGCACCGGCCTCTCGTTTCACTGTTCTGTTCGTCTGAGATGGCTGGTGGCTAGAAGCCTACAAGTCATTGAAATTGTACTAAAAGTTCATAAAATAAAAAAAGGAAACGCTCTTTAAATCTCGAATGTTCTGAAACTAAACACAGTAGCCGCTGGCCCGGTGACACAGCCCACCGCCACCACCCGGAGGCCTACGAGTATAAGAAAGTAATCATACCCGCCGATTTGTTGGCTGCATTTCAAGCGCTCTGCTGACATCTCAGTTGCCGGCAATATTCAATAACGTCATAAAAATGTTCATGTCATGACGAGCCGTCAACATGTTGCCAACAAAGTTTTTCGACTTGCAATGTGTGAAGTCACCAACCAGCCCGGCAAGAAAAAATTGTCTATATATGCCAGCTGGCCGGAGACTTCGGTGTGTAGTCCGCTTAATTCCAACAATAGACATTTATATTCATTCCCACTCACCAACTGTCAGATTCACACGTTAGTTCTACACGATAAACCTTTTCATTTAAGATAGTTCAAGGAATCTTAAATTAGTAAGGAAAAGGTCGCGTCTACGTCAACGCTCTGGCCTTTTGTTAATGTGCAGTGACGTGGAATAACATTATTTATAGCTTACTGAAGCTTACCGTTAGACGTGAAGATATTGCTCACTTATTGATATTTCATATTGTTTTCACGCTAACGGTTTTATTTGATATTTTCTGGATTTTGTTCGCAGCTTTGTCAGTGTGGCTACTCATTGATTCACTGTATCACGATGTATATGCATTCATAGAGAAGACAAAATGTTGCCAAAGTAATTTCTGATAACATGATAGGTCTGGCGCGTGATGGCCTGTTGTTGCATGACCAAACGCGACTACCAACATGTTTATGGTGGCTGGGGGCCCTCTGACTTTTGGTAATATTGATAGTAATAATAAGTATATGTATACATAAGTCAACATGCACTGGAATGTTGAAAATAAAACGTCATGAAGAAAAGCTGCATACCGTAGCGATTGATATTAATTTCAATGCTTTGTAAAATCCGCATACCCACACAAGGTCAGCTGGCGGACAATGTGGCCTTACACCTTTTAACCGTACTCTCTATTGGAGAAACCTATTGCCCTGCAGTGGGACGTATATGGGCTGACTCTGCTACTGACACTGATTAATATTTCGTTGAAAAATATTTCGATCTTTTGTTTCGTAATCAAAGATCTAACTAAAGACTCTGTAATCCTTAATACTTATCCATATCCCATTCTTATCCTCTTTCTGAAAGATTAACAATACGTATCTTGTTTTCTTAGATGTTATATGAACATGTGCGAAATGGAAATCTTTCCATTAGTTGACCCAGCCAACCGAATAATTCTTTGTACCTATATATGAATTAATTAAACATAGTAAAAATACACGAACCTCCGGATTGCTATTTCGATAGTCGGGCTAAAATTGAAATATTTCGTCTGGGAACGAATGCACTTTCATTAAATTGTCTGAAAACTAAGTTTCATTGTTCGCAAACTAGGAAATGAATAAATTGCAACCTGTCTGTATTGCTAGAGTTCAACGGATGTTTTATTTGACAGGGAAATCGATAACCTTTGTAAATGGCCTCTGTAATATATTACAGAAAAATCTTTTTTTAAATTCATTAATCGTACTCTCGATTGTAGAGTAGGCCCGTGCCCTGCAGTGGGACGTATGTGGGCTGATACAGATACAGAATTTGTATAGAGTTTCTGTAACGTTTTTGTTATATTGCTATGATTATTTTTCCGACCCAAATATCGACCAATAGAATTGCACCATTCGACGTCACGTGGTACAACCTACATGGTATTATACTGATAATTTTTTGAAAATTTTCTCTGGTAGTTGCTATAATATATAAAAAACAAAACATGATCCAGTCAAATTAACCACACGTCAAACTGACAGGTTGAATTCAATTGTGAAAATTGGAGATTTTGCATGAAAATGAGTTTGAAATTAAAATTTGGGACGGAAAAATAATCCCCCGAATACCACACGAGCTTCAAAATTATCGGGTATTTCCCGATAGGTTCGTTGCAAACAAATGAAGGAGTCAAAACTTGACGACTTTATTTGTTTGCAGGGAACCTTGAGGTATTATAAGTGAATATTCCTCTCGCTTTTTATCAGTTTTCAGTATTAAGAAGATATACAATTTATGTATTATTAGCATAGTTTTGCAGCAAAAACTCAAATAACAATTAGACGTGAATTGGTAGGAACTGAATATAACAAAATGATGTACTTTCAATGTGTAACATTCGCGTGAATCTAAGAAACCAAAATGATGTACTGTCAAACAATGCTTTAGATGAAAAGCTTTATTATGTTACTGTCAATGGCATGTCTTCCGAAATAATCTTTAACAACACATTCTCAGTTACTTGTTACGATAAAAACTATCCCAGATGTCATCAAAATGAAGGGAATACCAATTCCGCTTATTTTGAAGTAAAAAGTATTTTTATAATTCATATGGAACTCCACTCTGAATCGTACTCACGATTGTAGAGTAGGCCCGTGCCCTGCAGTGGGACGTATATGGGCTGATACATACATATGGAAATGCTGTATGATTTTATACGATATTCACAAATAAGACTCGTCCGTAGTGACCGCGTTTATTTATATAGACTTAAAGCTCGCACCTACAACTGACCCTAAACTACGTCTGGATGTTAAAATATTTGAAACTATTCGTCTAGTCGAGAAATATCTTTAAATATTTGAACGTAGAATTTAAATTTTATGATTTTTCTGTAAAGTATATTGTACAACTATTTTAATTCATTACTACAAATTTAAAGTATTTTGCTATTTTAAAAATATTTTACGGTATCATTAGTGACAATGACGAGACGAGTAGGTTGCTCGCCTGATGATAGACGCTGTTAGTAGAAGAGAAAGTAACACTCTTTCGACCTGCAACACGCTCGTAAATACTAAATATTATATCGTGTTTAGACCCTTCGTATCCAACGATATAAAAATCTCTGATACTGACGTTTTACATTCACGGTGTCAATAAATGTTGTCAATCGATCCCTACAATTGAAAATATGCAGACGCTAAACGAGAATAGTCTACGCTATTTTCAAATTCTTCGTCTAGGATTCAGATAATTTAAATGTCAAATCTCATATTAAAATGTTTCAAAGTGTTGAAAGTCTCAGCGAGATGAGTATCAGCGGTCTCGCCCAACATGTCGTCTGTGACAGGCGTCGGCGAGGAATGAACAAAATGTCATCGAAGTGTACCTATGTACGAACATCTGTTAATATTTTGCAATATTCGCGCAGAATCGTCCAATTTTATAGATTTTCGTAGCTCATGTGTACAGATAGCCTAGGTTTATTCTTCCAAAAATGTTTCCGAGACACAACGATTTAACAGCAAAAATAATTAAAGCAGAACGTCGAAAAAATCTCTTCGTATCCTATATCCTTCCCGCTCCCATCCCAATTCGATGGGTTGGAACACATTCATGATTCAAGCGTTATGAATGTGAATATGCGGTAATGATCACTTACCTTTAGGTGACCTAATTGTTCGTTTACAGGAAAATGCTATAAATAAAAATACGACCTAAAACTTGTTACTAAGTGGTACAACAGTAATAAACAAAGTTTAATAAGCTGTTTAAATATCAACCTTTAACTTCTATAAAACACTGTCTAGTACCTTGCTGCAATTGCAAGATTATTAGTTCTTCCAGCTCTTGCTTACTTAGTTAAAATTTTATTTGTATTTCGTTATGACAAAGTCTTAAATTAACTTTTATACATGATGTTACATTATGGAAATACAATGTCCTAGATATCTATATTCACTCACATTGTCCGACAAAATTGGCCAGTTTTTGTGGAATACCAAAGGCATGGTAAATCAAGCCGATGTCATAATTTCGTGCGGAAGTATTTCACTCACTCCCCTAATTCTGCAGAACACCTGAGCGCGACCGAGGCTACGCCTGTTGGTATTGACGTGAGGGCCGCTCACAATGCACGCTCTACAGCTCTTTCGGGTTTCGATTTGTGCATTTCATTTGTCAATTGTATGGCAGATCGTTTCTGCTTACACGGTAGTAAAATAAACTAGATATTGAGTAGATTTGCTAAGATCAAATTTGGTGATAAGAGTTCATTTATTTATTTATGTAGACTTAATTGCACAAACAAAAAAATACAAATAAAAACGATTTAAGAAAAGTATTAACAAATCGAGTCCATATAATATTCAGTTAATTTAAATATATAATTGTTTAGACTTAAGAAAAGGTTAGATTAGTGTATATTAGTAGTGCTAATATGTGTGCATTTAATGTTCCTGGATTTATTTGACTAAAGTTATTTTTCAACATTTTTTTTCATTGTCTTACGACGATTAAGTTAGACACACTAAGGTTACAACTATTTTCCAATAATATGGATATATTCATTCAATGTACGTTTTCGATTACAATATAAACATGGGAAGATATTAGCAAATAACTTTAGATTTTACTAACAAACTTGTAATATCACTCTAAGATCATAAACTTATATCACTCCGGATATAGTTTAAAAAAATATGTATGTACATTGTACACATGGGAAAAGTAAGGCTTCAGTATTTTATAATTTATCGTAAAGGATTTTTTTCGACCTTTTTCACCATTTCGTTTTATCAAATTTTAAAATGGCAACGATTGACATTTCAAAGCATAGTTTTCAAGTACAGCCCGTCCTTAATATAAAAATTTATTGCAACAGTGAACCTATTTTTTGCAACGAATGAAGTACAAACATCAAGGGACCAAGAAATAATGAGTGCTATTACCAGCGCATCATGGAGTAAAATAATACCTCGCCGCGCAGTTTAGTTTCAAGAATTTCTCTAGTAATTAAACATTGTTTTTCGTAGGAAAATGTGTGTTTCAAATGATCTATTACGTTAGCCAAAACGCGATACATAATCTTTTACAAACTAGAAGCTGTACTAAATTATACTGATTTGTTGCAAATGTTAATGTTTTATTTCTTCGAAATGTTATGCATTAAATTAAATAGTTTGCTTTTTATTTTGGTGTTATTATATTTCTGACAGAAAAATGGAACTCCCAACTTAAAGTTTGATCGCACCAAAAATTGCGCAAAAAATTGTTATTCAATGTGGTCACAATGCAAAATATCAATTAATTTTATCCAACACTTGAAAAATATTTACATTCGCAAATGTTATTCCCAATTCCAAATATTATTGGAAATCATAAATATTGTTTTAATTTCAGACAAAAATATTGCAGTTCATTGGAAAGCAAATAAAATAACTCATTGTTATTTTAAATACCGAGTATAGTTTATGAAAAATGATATTAAACTGGGTTATTTTTTGAAAAGAAGATTTTAGAGCGAAGTAATTAATTATCAATAACAACATTTGTAGTTAATTTTTGACTCTTTCTCCGCATAATGGCAAATCTCTTGTTGTAGACGAGATTCATCTTTTTCGCGATTTTAGGCTATGGCAGTTAAATATAGTTATTTGTCTCTCTTTTAAATATTATAATACTAATAATTACTACAAAATATTCTAATGATTTCCACATATTGAATGAGATCATAAGTTCATCATGAATTATGGCTTATAATTTTTGTGTTGCTTGGGATTGTAAAATATCAGTTAAGTTCATCATGAAATACGATTTACAATTGTTAATTTATTGGAATTGCAAAATATTCAATCTATTTTGCATTTCATTATTCCAATTATTTAGTGTATCCAACTTAAATTGACTAAAAATCACTTTAATTCATTATATTATATAATTTTATGGAAATGGAAAATACGTTTCATATAAGCCACAAAGGCCAACTTTAAACACGGTCGTATCACAGGCAAGTTTCACTGTAATAAAAGGTTACATGGTGACGTGGATACGACAGGAAGGATGCTCAAAATATGTTTTAATGAGACGGCTTCCTAATAATTTATCTTGTTAAGTCGCTTTACATTTAACATCTTTTTTATTCATTTTCAGAATGTGAACTCACCTTAAAACAAGCAGTTTAGTAATTTGATGACCAAATAAACTCTAAATAGAAAAGTAACTTATTGGTAACTAAACCGGTCAAATATCAGCCATCTTGTTTTTTTATACGAAAAAAGAAAGAGACGCAACCATTTCCAATACCATTCCTTGAGATAGCAAGATAAATATACGATAGTAAGGAAAACAAAGTGTATATAGGCAAGCTCATAAAATCTCTTGGCAGCCAGATCAGATAATAACTTTGGATCATCACGTGTAACGTAAAAACGTCGAAGGCGGGATGATCGATTCTGTCATAATATCTTCTGCTATTTACGACCTTGTCTTGATGAAAATTATTACATCTTATACCTAATAATATTACAGAAAACTTAATCGCAAAACTAGTAGTAATCAATTTAGTTTGATTTTGAAATGGTAATAAATAAAATATAAAGCAGTTATGTGTTTATTAATTAATAATTTATGAGAAACCCAGGAATATATGTTATACAAAATTGTATAAATCATTGAATCCACGCGTTTCTTGTAGATATAATATTATTTTCATATCATGTAGGTATTAAAAACACTAATGTCATAATATATTTTATCTCTCATCAATAAGGTGGCATAGCGACCGCAAATTATAATATGAACCATAAAATATAGCATATGTAAGTGAGTTCTTCATTCCCGGCAATAGATTTATTTGCACGGTATTGTTACCTGACGTGGCTAATATTGTAGAAGAAGCACTATAACATTTTCATAACGTTGAAAGAAAAGAAAAAGTTGACATGGACGCCAGCACTGAAATGAGGGAAAATATGAAAGGAATATTAACGGACATGACAATAGCAAATATTTATAATACATTAGTTAAACAATACCTTAGAAGTTACAGGAAATATATTTATTAACATATAAAAATAAAGGATGCTAAATTCTATAAAGCAGGAACAAGTTCTATACTGGTAATAGGTGTACAGATATTATTTGAACAAGACATGACGTTTCAAAGGAAACAATGGTAAATTTATCCTTACGTTATTTCATTGAAAGTAGAAATAAAAGGTTCAATAATCGTAATATTTACTCTGTACATAAATCTTAGAAAATAACAGCTAGTATAAAGTTCCCTAACGAAGCTGTGAACGGCAAACACAATAAATGCGTTACAATACACAGGTCCGCATCAAGTTGTTTGATTAAACACTCCTCACGAAAATTGTGACACATAACTCGTTTTATCTCGGCTGCGTACGGAGCTTCATACAAATTACATTTAGCCATCAACCAGCCGTACACCCGCTCGCACACTCACGCCCCGGATTGACAAACACGTACTATATCGTGTATTTTACATAATGCTCGTGTTGCCGACTGTACGCCGCGCCGTGAGTTGTGGTACAACGTTCAATTAAACTTGCAAGGTTTATTTTGTTCACTAAACTCCGGACGTGGGTAGATTACAATACTATAGTGCTAAACAGGCATGTTATATTGCTAAATAGGCTTACTATTTTGCTAAACAGGCATACTATTTTGATAAACAGGCTTTCGGTTTCGGGTTGCACTTCAACAAATTTCGCTTAATATACTGTCGGCCCTGCTTAGATAAGTGAACTATATTATGCTTGATGAAAAAATGAACGGCTAAGATATTGATGACAAGTTTGGGTCTAGAAGACAAAATTTTGACCTATTCGAAGTTTCCTATCGTTTAATTTAACGCTGAAAGGAAATAACACTAGATTCTTTTTATTATTTGGACTGTCGTCTGATGCCATTCAATACTCTGCCTGGTTGGTATTTGTGGTTACCATCAGGCGCAGTATTGTCGTTATACCAGGCAATGTAAAAACTATATATAGCATTGTCTTTAATTAATGATGTATACACAACAGATTTACTATTTAATCTTGAGCTGTAAAAAGAATAAATACGTTAAATAATACCGATCACACCATCATGTTACGGAGCACATAATATATTTGAGATAAAATTATTGCCATTAATTAACACCATATTTCATAATATACTCATTATACAAATACAATATAGTATTTATATACAAAAGTATTTTCAGCCACTGTTAAGAAACAAAAAGATAATCACGAGAAGGTATAGTATTTAAGATAATTACTAAACTCAAAACAAGGACCTTTGAGGATTTTTTTTTAAGTTTCGAAGGCCTATTACACTATTCTAAAACTCCCTTTCAACCTTAGAAGCCAAAAGTATCCACGATCATGTCATATTCAGGAAGTTTAAAGAATTCCGCATAGATGTGTAAGAATTGTGGAATTTCTTATTTCAGCAGAAAATATTATATTTCAAAGATTGAATTCTTGCTAAAAATTGACACAAAGACTTATTGCCGTCGATACAGTAAATTGCTTGATCACATAACAGCCCGGCTATAATAAACCATTGTGTTCTCAGCTTCACCCGGGGGAATAAAAATGTACAATCCAACACACTTCCCGACGCTCTCGCATTGTCCGACAATGGAAAACATGCTTACAATTGATATCAAACTTCCAACGCCAATATTTTATCGAAATATTTTTTCATAAGAGCCATATCTTTGCGGAGATTGAGTCATATTACGGACTTATTGAAATAAATCGACCTTCTTAAGTTTTTGTAGAAGTACTTTTAGACGTACGTTGTTTAAATCGGGAGGCTTACAGAAAAGTTATTTTTAAAAAACTTGTTTTAGATAACATATTTCTATATTATTTACATGCATATAGTTTATTAGAATTATGAAATTTATCTATTTTATGTTTTTATTCGATTTCGATCTTCTATTTAATATTAATAAAGTACCTATAACTATTAATTATATCATTTTATTCCATTAAATTTAATAACTTCAGAACAATCTGCTATAGAAGACCACGAATTGCAATTAATGAAGAGTCGATATTGCAAAAAGTAAAAATCTTTAGCTACTCACCTTTGATTCGGCCATTTGAAAATGGTAAATCGGATAAGTATAAATAAATAATATGTTTATTACAACAGATTATAATTCCAAAAATTAAACTCCTTCAGCGTCAAAGACAAACGCGATACTAATTGCTACTAACAGTCTATCAATTACAGTATTAAGTTCCAAAATACAAGTATATTTACAACAGAATGTGTGTCACATCGATTAATCACGAGAAATACAACACGAAAAAATGTTTTCACTCAAAGAACTGCCAAGGATCATTAGCTAATTCTAATTAGGTGTTATCGTTATTATCTCCTCGTTCCAGCGTCATAGCGTAATATTTTCAGGATCAATTAATCAACGTGCCCACCGCTTGATGTATTATTAACGGCCGAGGTATTCCATCGGCTTCTTGTATATTTCTATATTCCTCCAATTACGGACTGTCAGAATCTCATAACGGTGAAGGAAAACATCGTGAGGAATCCTGCATACCATAGCAATTTCTAAGAATTTCTATAGTATGTAAAGTCCGCCAATCCGCAGTAGGCCAGCGTGGTAGCTTAACCGCTCTCAAACGTACTGTTAGAAAGAAAGAAAGAAGAAGAAAGAAAACGCATTAATTAGTCACAAATAAGATGATGCACACACTCGTTTAACATAAATTTATATATATAGCTAACAACAAAAAGAAAATAACAAGGAGTTTGTACGTCGCATTAATGTGACACGTAGATGACCACTCAGCTTATTGTTGCACTGCGACGCGAGCCACAGCGCAACGCTGGTTTTCAGTGGTCACCTTGAGTGACATGCGAACGCCAGCCTACATACTAACATAAATTAAAAAAATTGTGTGTTAATGATAGAGGAGGCCCATGCCCTGCAGTAGCGTGTATATGGGCTGATAAAGGCACAGACTGACAAGTGGAAGATCGTAGGTAGGTCTCTCATGTGTGAGAGGCCGCCTGGGTATTTCTCCTGCCAAACAACATTGTAAATGCACTGTTGAGTTCCTTTTTGAAGTTTGCCTCATTGTAGCTAGAGTAACTACATGAATATGTTGAGGCTTAACATCTTACATCTCAGGATGGCAAACGCAGTGGAATGCCAAGCATTGTTTTGTAATTCGAAGTGTTGTTTGATTTACTATCAATGAATGTTTAAATTTATTCTGTATCAGCCCATATACGTCCCACAGCAGGGCACGGGCCTACTCTACAATCGAGAATACGATTGAGGGTGGTTAGGCCATATAGTTCACCACGCTGGTCTAGTGCGGGTTGGCGGACTTAGATACCATAGAAATTCTTATAAATCGCTATGGTATGCAGGTTTCCTCACTATGTTTTCCTTCACCGTTTTAGTGCGTGGTGATTGATTATCAATACACACATGACTCCGAAAAGTCAGAGGTGTGCCCTGGGATTGGAACCCGCGACCACCGTGAACATGTAGGCAGCGGCGTCTAGTCCGTTTACCAACAGGCCACCACGCACTTCAAACGCTCGCACTTAAGTTTATTGAAGACACTATATTTATTTCTATTATTATTTTTTCAAAGTCACTTCCAAATTTTGCGTGAAGATCTTTAATTCATATATTTTAAGTAAAGTTTTTCATTATAATGTTGCAAGGAGTTAGTGAAGGGACTGATTTCACATTATTTCCATAGGACTCTATGGTGGGATTTCATCACGAAATTTATGCTCGTTACCATACCATATGATAGTTGTGTTTGTGTATATTTTAAATGTTATGTTTGTACAATGACTTTAGAGTTAAAAGAAACATATTATAGTCAATTTTCTAACAAATGAACCAAGGTAACCTTATGAAAGTGGTCGTTTAAAAAGGTGAGCGAGAATAGAGGTTAGCGCGAGAGTTGTGTGAAAAGATTTATGTCTTAGAGAATGTTCGAAGTCGGTAGGAATTATATACCTAGTCAGGTCATAAATTCTGTCACATGTTTAATATAAAACAATTGAAACAAGTTTATTCATTATGTAACTATTTATATACCAAAATGAACTTAACAAAACATAGATTCTTATGACACTAAAGTTTATTCAAAATGACCTCCGTGATTTTGAATACAGGCCTTCAATCTGCGCGGCCAGTTGTCTATCGCAGCACGAACGAGGTCCATGTCAATATCGGCGGCTGCCTTAATCAAGGATGTCTTGAGTGACTCCAAATTGGGATGAAGCTTTGAGCAAGCCTTTTCCTCCAAGTGTTGTCATATCTTGTAATCTAACGGATTCAAATCTGGGCTGGAGGAGGGCCAGAGCTGGCGCCGAATCTTGTTGGAATACCCAGTACCTGTTATTGAACATGGTATGAGAAACAGGTTCCATAAGGTTCGTCAGGACTGTATTTTGATACACAACTGCATTCGTTTTTACACCTTCCTCACAAAATGTACCTCTGTTAAGCCCCAATAAGAAACTCCCAACCATACCATGAGCGAGGATGGAAAATGACCTTGTTGGACACGCGGAATACGGTTGCTCGCTTCTTCACTAATGTGTGCGTACACCTTATCATTTTGTTTTTTGTAGCTCTCTTCTACGGTAAAAATTTTTTCATCTGAAAAAAGAATTTCCCGATATTTTTTTCCCGCGTACCGCTTCAACAAAGCGCGGCATCTGTCCTGTTTTTCTTCGATATGCCCGAAGCCCTAAGTCTTCTTTTACCACCCTTTTCACCGTGGTTCTGCTTAACCCCATCTGAAGGGCCAACAGTTTCTGCTTACGTTTGGAATTTCTTTGAATTCGCGCCTTCACAGCTTTTATCACTGCTGGAGTCCTAACAGACCGAGGGCGACCATTTTTTGACCTGTCATCTACACTAGAGTCTTCATTGTATTGTACATTTACGATAAACGAATCTTTTGGTTATATTCAAATTTTTCAGTATGTCAAAAATTTGAATTGGCGCGTAACCGCGACGATGCAACGCAATAACTGCAACACGGTCTTCTTTAAGCGTCCACTTCATATTTAAAAATGAGTAAAATTCTAAAAAGTATACATTTTTATTTTCATGAACAATTCGAATTCAATAAACTTTTTTGTGGCCAGCATTCTAAAAGAAAAGTTTTTACTGTGTGACAATACTTATGACCTGACTATGTAGATGAAATTGAGAAAAGAATTGTTTGCGGAGATTAGTTTGTTGCACGAAATATATACCCTAATAACATAAAGAAGAAACATTTAATTGTTTGAATTCAATGTACTGACACTATTGGACCAATATGAAAAATTCTTTCATTATTAAAATCCTGCATTATCCCTGATAAAAATAGGCAATAGAATATTTGCAAAAAAGGGTATCTTTAAAAGTGGGGCTGGACCGCGCCGATAGTTATATAAAAAGCAGTTTACTGTATATTATGATTTTCTTGCTGACGCAACTTATTAAAAAAAGCAGAAGAACGACAAAAATTGTTTCATAACGTGAATTTATTATTACGAAACATGGATTGACATCTGGTTTTTCGCAAATTAAATACACACCCCAAAAATATTGTGACCGTACAGTAAAATCCGATCATTGATAACTTAAAAATTCATGCAAAGATCAGAAATAAAGCTAGTTTCATACTATCCTCTGCATTACATACAAATTTTTATGCCCTCATAAACCGCCATATTCGCAAACCAAAATGAAATTTCCTAACGCTACGAGCGCCTTTCCGAGAATCTAAAATGCGGTATGTAAATACGTTCTTAAGTTCCGCAAACTCATTTGCACACGTCAGTATTGAGAGGATGGAGTGAATTTTCATTATTCTACCGTCGGAATCAGTTCAGTGAGGCCAGCGGACGTGTTTTAAACTGGGCCGGTCGTAAACCGCCCTCTCGTCTCCCGTTGCACGTACTAAGATATTGCATACATGCGACCTCGTCTAACCCCTTACGTCTGTTTACGATATTATTTACATATATGAGATTGAAGTCGTTTGTGTCTTTGAAGACTCGAATAATGTCGAGTCTGTTGAAATAGGTAAGAATAAAATGATTGTCTAACAAACTCATAACGGGCTACAAAAAGTATAAAGTACGAAACGATTTAACTAATTAATTATTACCTTCACCAATAAGATGACAACAGCTGAATATCACAAATGATTTCCACAGTGACATGTGGCAGCTGTAAAAATCTCTTTTGATCTTCATTAAATCCTCTGTCTGCTTTTCTCCTCTCGTTTATCAATTATTATGATGGTCGCAACTATCATTAACCACACCACGTCCGCCCACTGAATACTAAAGTATACACTAAATGCCATTGGAATATATACATATATTTATAGATGGGGTGGAAAGCGTCTGAATATAAGATAAAACATTCATTCTAAGACAAAAATCCAATAGGAAACTTTCAGACTAAACAACTATATTAAATAATTTTAACACGGATTATAGATTAGAATCGGGCAATCTAAAGCGTCTGCTCAAACAGCGATAAGACTTGACACACGCCAAAAAGGTGAAAAGTGCCATTGATCGCGTAATAGCTTTAAAACGTGTCCAATAATGAATTTGGTGAATTATGTAAAAGAGCAGTTGGGAAGTGTTGGCCGGTTGCCAGGATCGACCGCTGCCGCTCAACAGGTCATGCTACGTAAATTATATACTATTATCCTCTAGTGTCAACACGACAAGTTTACTAAACTTTAAATCTGGATTACTGTCAACGTTCCATAACAAATGTTCATGTGTATTTTGCGTTTCTGTGCATCGATGTAATATAATTTGAGGACGTGTTTGTATGGAATAAGAAGTATTATACGTATGTGATCACACAATGGGACGGAAAATACAAATGTGAGTATCCTAGTAGCACCTCTGCTGGCCCCTTCTGATATAAAGGGTGAGTTTATGTATGTATGTAGCATTTAAAAAGTAGGGACGATTTAATGTATCAATTTTGTTTTTATGGTTAAGTTTAATTAAAATATATTTAAATTTGAAATAAAATGGTAAATACTTTAGTATTTAAATATAGTACATGAATTGTACCTAACAATAATTTATAAAATAAGACAAAGTGTCTGGTATATTTCAGGCATTATCTTTTTCTCATTTTTTTTGGTTAAAAATTCCGTCCCACTTCTATTTCGTTTTCCTTCAGTTTATACGAGCCATCCAATCGAGATTACAATGTTGCAGGACATATAAAAAGCGTTGCTTCTTCTTCACTCACCCTTATTAATAAGACTCAAGTACATGTATATACACGGTAATCCGAGGATTATGCTAAGCCTCGGATTTAGTTTTTCGCCTCATTTGAAAGGGCAGATAAGGCATGTTAGCAGAATGAGCGTGTGAAAGCAAAAACGAATTTAATATTATACTAAAAAGAAAAGGATATTCTGTGCAACTCTGAGATTATTTTTAATCCAAATACTTTCTGCCATTAGTTTGAAAATAAGTAATTTTCCATTCCATTTTTATTACATTAAGGCCGGCCAAGATTCGCACAGATGCAGATATTTTGTGAAAATTTGAATCCAATCGACATTAGCAACATACTAACTTTTTTATATTTTATATTTAAGCTCGATTTGCTGTTCATTATACTGCTTTTCCCGTTCCGTCCGATTCTGTCCCGTTCTATCCAGTTTCGTCCCGATAAATTCAGTCCTATCCCGTCTCATCCTATCCCATGACTCAATGCATGTAATCCTGTCCTCTCCAACTCCATTCTTTTGAGTTTGAATATAGATTGTTCCCTGAGAAAAATATAAGCGAAAATATAAATATTATAATTTTATTCTCTTGGATCGTTCCAGTTCGTGCAGTTTTATTATTTATGATTCTTCCAATACCCCAGTCAGAGTATCTTATACCACTCCTTCAAATCAATATGTATGGATTGTACTGAAATAAAACTAAGAATACCAACCACCGTGGTCACAGTGCAAAGATATTCTTAACAAGTAGGTATGATATTTCTTCTGATTTATATATTATATTACTATATAATAGATATTTCCTTAATATTGATTAGACATTTTTGATTTAGAATGGTCATAATATACTAATACTAACTAATACTTAAAAAGTAAAATAATATAATAAAGTTTAAGTTTAAAATAGCAACCATAATGCTGCTTAAGAATCTGCATATGTTTATATTATTTCATGGGCTTAAAGCAACACGTGAAAAGTCTTATACATAATTATATCTGAGGTTACTGTAATGAAGCAAATAATTTAACGTGCTCACTTGGTTGTTTATTTCATACAGTAAATAAATGACAACGCAATTAAGGAGATTATTCGTACAAATGACATGTCATTCTGTGACACGAGATGGTATGAAGACAAATCTTTTCATAAAATTATTTGATGCGGTGTTTATATAATAATACGATTTGTCATATCTTAAAGTATATAAGTGAGCTTTAGCTATCTGGATACTGGACTTAAACCTAAGGTTGCGATTTCAACCGAGGATGCAAATTGCTGTCATCAAAGTTAAGTATTAATTCTTAGCTTATTATTACTCACTGCAACATCAAATGTATAGCTTGTGGGGAAAACCATATACTGGACGGTTCTTTGCAAAGTATTTGAAGATATTTATAATCCAGTGACCGCATTAAAACAGGGAGCTGGCCTAAAACTGCCTGTACCGAAAAGGATTGACGTGAGAATGGCAGCCGTTTGTAAAATTTTAAGCTGAATAATTCTGCAATATAGCAAACATTATGATTTGTTCATCTCATGCAATTACATGCTAAAATCTGGCAGAAGTGAGAAGAATAAAATATCGTATAGGCAGCAATCAGTGCTATTGAAAAGGAGTCTATTTACGTGATCCTCTACTATGACCCTGTAGTTTAGAAGGAAGACTTGTGTAGTTAAATAACCAGTGTCATGAGAAAAAATTTTTAGATATTGAATAAATAAATACACCCAATAGTCACATACATAGTCCTGACCCCACACTAAGATCGAGTCTTGTATCGTGGGTATCAGGAACTACGAGAGACTTTTCGGTCTCACAAACACACACACACACACGCAAACACACACACACACACACACACACACACACACACACACACACATACACACACACACACACACACACACACACACACACACACACACACACACACACACACACACACGAAACAAATACCTGTGGATCACAATAATATTTGTGTCGTGCTGTGGTTACTAATTTGGCTCGACAATGTAACCTCTGCACATGATGGTAAATATTGTATAAGCGAGATTACATCGACTGATGTTATACAATTATCTGTTACCATTCCATCAAATAATATTATCTTAACGCGTCATCGATATGTTTGATTTGAAAAGTTATAATATAAAGCCCCGCACAACAATACTAGAATTATACTACCAACGCGAAATGCAGTTCCGAATCAATACAGCATTGTCCGAACGTCCGATCACAATTTCAAGCTGATCTTTAATTACTGTTGTTTGATTGTCTCCCTGTTATCTTTCACTGCATTTCTCTGCTTTTTTCAACAAGACAGTTGATATTATTAATTAATCCAAATAAGATTTTAAATGAAGAATGCCTTTATAAAATAAAATACCTGTCCGACAAGTGACAGCATAATGAGATTTAAGATTAATTGATTGATAAATTTAGCCTTTTCAGTCAATTATAGAAACTATTTTATTTCAGATATAACAGATTGATTTTTTTATATTTGGTTAACAAACCTGAATATTTTTTTTATTTATAATAATATAGGGTACATTTTATATAGAAAAGGAATCAAATCAGATAATTGTAATTGAAATAAGAAATATCACACATTGAGGTTATTCTTTTTGAATTTAAAACAAAGAATAGGAAGTGCCAATTTAGCACAATATTGGAACGCTATCTTATTACAAAGTCGATTTTCGAATGCTGCGTTAACATCTACAGTGTTAACCACGAGCTGCCGAATACTAATTCGGGCATGAAGTGGAGTACTACAAAATTCTCAACTGTGTAAATCGCGACGGTTGAATGGTACGTGTACTGCATGCAAGTTTCGAATCGATATCGCTCTATTCCGGACTCCATCGAATGTCATCGTCTCTCGGATAGCTCGTCGTAATTACGGCGCGTGCCGGTGTCATCGCGTCAATGATGTCAATTAAATCTGTTTCTATTCGATATTATCGCTCCTACGTGAGGCTGATTTCGTAAAAGAGTTGATGATTTGATTCATCATTTGGAGGCCTAAAAGCTGTATACGGTCGGATAAGAGTACTGTACTGTTTAGAAGTCTTGTCTTATTTATAGTTGCATATCAGGTTCAGCCCATATATACTTTTTTTATTACCTAGCGCCTAGGCATTAGTTCGGAAGGGCAGCGGGTAGGAGAAAGGATGGCAAGTAGAGTATATTATCAACCCGCACTAGGCCAGCGTGGTGGACTATAGGGCCTAACCACTCTCAATCGTACTCTCGATTGTAGAGTAGGCCCGTGCCCTGCAGTGGGACGTATATGGGCTGATCCAGATCCAGAGTATATTATGTTTGTATATTTAAATATTATTTATTATTATGTTGCTTTTATTACACTGCCCTCTCTTTCTCCTTTTCTTAAATCCATCCCATGGTAGTCTATAAGATTTTTCCTAGAGCCATAAGACACGTCCTTTGTAAAATGTCGATATATTGTAGTTTACATTTTTGGGTATAATCAAGAACAAAATGAATAAGAGTCCACCTGTCCGCGTGTCTAGTGAGGGTTAGAATTAAAATCTTGTAGATATCTGTTTTATTAAAGTATTTTCAAGTTTTTCTTGATAATATCAGATTTGTATCATACTTGCATAACAATAACTGTTAATGACATAGCAATTTATTCTAGCATGAACACCTATTCGTGTTTGTGCTATTTAGGTTAGCTATATTATATGCTATTTGCTATATTAGTTCAATGGATTTAATATAGCAAATAGCAATGATAGGAAATTTGCCACATTAATTAATATCGGATTGAAAATTGTATCCAGCTAAAACCGGATAAATTGTCACGAAGTTTCGCTGAGGAGTGTCGACTACGCCATCCGCCGTCCATTCATTGTCGCAACTAACGGGACATTCAATTTCCGCGTGTCAACTTATTGCGCAGCCAGTTTCACGATGACATATTAAGCCGTGCTATAATTATATATTTGTGGAATGAATTTTCTTGCAATTATGTTTCGAAAATTTACATTTACTGAATTAAAAACGTTATGTATGAAATTCAAGAGAATTTAAGATTGTTTTTTAAAAATGTACTAGTGAAAATTCAAACGGTAACACAATATGTCATTATACTTCAGTACTTTTAAAACCGGCATCGTAATATATTATAATGTTTTTAAATTTTTCCCTCCACATTTAAACATTTTTACGTAAACCAATTTCATTGATTCCTTTTATAACACATCCAAAAATACGAAACCGATCAATTTTTCATTTAGTACCAAAAACCCAGAACCGGGTACCTAAAAATAAATTGACTAAATGACACATGTCAACTTTCACGTCTCTTCAATAATTTAGCGTGACGAGCGAGCGGGGTAACCTTTCAGTTTTTAAATAAAGCGAACGCGAGAAGGGTAAAGGGCAATGATGAGTTCATCACACGGCGCGGGCGTAATTAAATTAGGCCAAGTTAGACACCGTTCGTGTTGGGATTTACAAAGAATTTGCCGCACCATCGGCTTCAGTGGACTTTTTTTGCTATTTAATCAATCAAGTTCTTTTAAAGGTGGGTTTATATTGCTTGTCTTTATTAGATAAGAGTAAGAAGTTAATAGACGATTTAACTTTAGAGCTATGGAGTAATTGTTGCTTTTAAAATATGAAAGATAGAAGACGGTAAAAGTAGAAAACATAGAACTCCATTTTAAATAAATAAATAAAATGAATATATAAATAAAAGTAAGAAATTAATAGAAATAATTCCAAGTATAGAAAATATTTTGTAGTGTTGACTTGTTGAGCTTGTGTTAATTGCTACATAACGAATAAAAACAATTCATTTCATTTCGTTTCATTCACTTTTTTTACTATGCAACGTTAGAAACGTATAATGTAATTAAAATCATTACATTCAAAACAATTGACAGTGTAAAATCCAGTGAAACTTATAGTTTCTTATGCAAACACACTTTATAAAGATTATCAGTTTCAGGGTGAAATCATGCGTAAAACGTAAGCCGTGGGATTGCTTCCACATCTAAATATATTGTGACATGCGTCCGCTTCAATATTATTCCCGTTGTTCCTTAGATATGGTAATGCCGCGTCTCATCCTTCTCTTTACCTTTAAATAAACTAGAAAATAGTAACATTCCAAATTATATGTTATATGCAGGGTATATGAAGACTGCTACTGAAAATGTGCTTGCGGGTGGTAGTTTTAGTACAGACTCAAGGCACGTGAAAACATCGCAATTTGACACGATTTTTTTGTGTTTATAATGTTTTGGGTGGTACATCCATAGCTTTTGCTAAAATAATAATTTTATATCTTATTAATATCCTAATTCTTATTAATTTCTTTCTTTAATTTAATATCTTTCGTCTACAAGAGTTCGACTTGCATTTGGCGGGCTTTTTTTAAAATCTGTGGAATCTGATATTACATGCGAAATCTTCTAAGTCAAACTCAGATAAAGGAATAATTTTTATTGCACAAAATAGGTCACCATACAATAAGCGATAACTACCGCCTATATATCCCAACATTTGGATCTTAAATGTGTTGTCGGCTCATCAAATCGGATGGGGAGCGCGATGGAGAAATGATGAAAAGTGAAAAGGGGTTCATGCTGAGTCATTTTCTGCATATTCTCTCATCAGGAGAGTAATATCAAATGCGTGTTTCATTAAATAAATTTACAACAGTTGTTAGTTAGTAAGTTAGTTAGTTAATCTTAGTTAGTAAGGGGACGTATAATATATTAATTGCCAAAGGCTTGTTTCCATTATCGCAGCGTTGGACGCATTGAGGTATTTATACTAGAACGGACATCGGGAACGAAATCTTTGCGTATTGTGCGAGCTCACGGGAACCCAGTGAAGCGAGAGCGAAGATAATGTTACTGCGCAGCCGTGACAGAGACAGAAACAGAAGGAGCGGTACGGTACCGTTCATTTTGTTACAAAGATTTTGCAGTGTCCCCTCTAGTATAATAGCTTTATGGCTGGACGATATTGTCGTCAAATGTCATTGCACCAGTATCGAACCTGTGCTACGCTTATCCTATGAAGCGTTTAAACGCCTATCGAGTCGTGCTTACTGATAATAGAGATATAGAAGACATCATTATCTTTCCTACACAAATACATGACGAAATTAGCAGGCTATTAATAAAAAGTAAATGAGATGAAAAGTTGACGCTCATGTTATGTGTTTCAATATTTTGTTTAATCTCCCACGCGTTGGACCCACACATTTTTTTAAATTTCATTAATTGAACTCACAAACCCCTCTGTTCTATCGCTCGCTTTTTCCTCGAGCCCTCAGGTATAGCGTTTGAAAGCGCTGACCATCAATTAGTTTGGAATCACTTTGTACGAATTGAACAAAAGTATAGTTTTAATTCCTAACAGTTACAAGGACCTTGGTTACCTCCTGATCCGGACATAAAAAATGGGTTTTGGAATGCAGATCTTAAATATCGCGTTGCCAGCCATCATCATCGTCAATTAGCACATATTTTACATTAATACGTACGTATACGTAGCGGAAAGCGCAGCGAAGGATGTCCACCCACAAGGTGGTCAGACGACCTGGTAAAGGTCGCGGGACGTCGCTGGATGCAAACTGCCTCCAACAGGTCTCTGTGGAAATCATTGGGGGAGGCTTATGTTCAGCAGTGGACTTCCTTTGGCTGATGGATGGATGGATGGATGATTACATTAATGGGCTAAAATGAGCAAGAACTTTTACTTATCTATCTATATATAAATGTTGTCAAAAATTATGTGTGATTGAAAATCATACATGAATGATTTCGGACGAAATATTTACAGGATCAAAAACATATACAGCAAATTAGCCCATATCCAATCCATGAAAAGTTAAAATAACTTCACAGCCCAGGAGTAATAAGGTTCAAGTTTGCCTGGCAACCTATACTATAGTTAGACACTAGTTAAATAAATCGTTTCAGTACATAAAGTTTACTCGTTTCTTCGTTAGTGCCCGCTTTTGCGGTCGGACAAACTTCAGACGGAACTATACCAGTTCATTGTTCAGCTAATGTATTTTGCAAGCCGGGGTCAATCGATTCTGTTTATATAGGATATTTATTCTGTCCATGTGTGTCCTTGTTTTTAATTTATTTCAGATAAGGAAGCATATTCAAGGGGAATTTCTAGTAACCCTATTACATACCTAACATGACAGCCTCCGTGGCGCAGGTGGTTAGACGCCGCCTGTGAAATGAGATGCCACGGGTTGGATTCCTGCTCCAAGAGAAATGTTTATGCAGCCTACAAATATTTCTTTCGGGTCTGGGTGTTTATAAGACCGAGAGCCTCTCGTAGTTCCTAATACCCACGACACAAGACTCGATCTTAGTGTGGGGACAGGACAATGTTTGACTGTTGGGCGTTATTTATTGTTTATTAATTACTTAAAATATTTTCGTCGTGCAAATTTGTGAAGTTTTACGTACGGCGCCCGAACATTCGAAGTTCTTATCGTTTCATAGAGTAACTCCTCATGTGTATGTATAGTGAAACACCACAAACGATAACAGTGAAGGAAAAAATCATTAGGAAACCTGCATATTATCATAGCGATTTGTAATTTTTTTATGGTGTATAAAGTCCTCTATACCGTAACAGATTACTTAAAATATATAGATTATAAATGGATTACTTATAATGTAATAGATAACTTAAACATGAAGATTAAAAAAGCGGTAGAATGAATTTGCCGCTAGAATAAATGCTCGTTTGCTTGAAACTAGTTCAAAAGACCCAGAGAAAAACAAGATTTATTTTTTCACCCCTACCTTGTTCTTGTCTGCTCTCCACGACTTTAGTGGAAATCCTTGCCTCATTTAAAATTTTCGTTTTTACCTTTATTCGCCTTCATTTTTGCTTATAACCTCTCGTTGTCGTCCAATGATCGTTAAAATGTTAGGATAGTATTCAATTGGTGTTTACCTAAAAAATAAATATTTTTTTCCACATACCATGTGTGGGTTGATGTAAATATTAGCTGGGGGCAAATTTTCTTCACATTTTATTTGAAATCTCAAGACATATAAAAGCTCATTTCACTTCATCTCAAGACAAAATTAGTCGTGTTTTTTTCAATCAGAAGTTTCAAAGTTTCTACAGCGACGATTTGGCACATAATGGAATGAGTTTACATAAAAAAAGCGAAGAAACATTTTCTCTAACCTGTTACATCGCGCTAGTATTGACACCCTACAAGTTGTAATAGCTTGCAGAATAAGTATCTTAATTAATTTAGATACTACATGATTTCATAATTAATTTCTACTGGTGGTAGGTCTCTCATATGTGAGAGGCCATCTGGGTAGGTACCACCGCAATGTCTATTTCTACCGTGAAACAACACTGCTTAAATGCGCTGTTGTGTTTCGGATTGAAGGACATTGTAGCCAGAGCAACTACTGGACATATTGAGACTTAACATCTTATGTCTCAGGATGGCGAGCGCAGTGGAATGTTGCTACTGTTTATGAGCCGTCGTATCGCTTACCATCAGGCGAACGGCATGCTCGTCTCGCCATTCACGGCAATAAAAAAAAAAAAATTAATTTAATACAAACCAAAGGTGAGAGATTCTAGCTCAAGGTACGTTCCTCTAAGTTATGTTTATGTTAGAAATTAATTATTTGCCAGCTCTAACGGCAGATTAAAGTATCATGAACAAATAAACGTTCTCGAAATATTTTCGCCGATATGTGAATTCTATTATCCCAATAAGCTAGGGAGTAGTATAATAGTAGGTCTGAATCCCTTTTAATCATTGGGAAGGCCTCGTTTCAGTAGTAAGGCTTTTGTAAGTCGTGTTCACATCGAGTATAATGTACACTTTATTATTTGTAAAAATATTATTTTGTTACAAAAACCATATTGCTATTTGTTTATGTCCAGTTTTGTGCACATGGGAGATACAAAAAGCCAATTATATTAATTCCAAGCTAATAATAATCAACTGTAAAGAGAAACTTCGCTTCAAAATGATGCTCCAAATTGAATTTATTATACGCTGAAAAAGTTACTTAAATAGAATAGCGTGACACGAAGCTATAAAAACTAGTGGGTGTTTGGAAAGAGTTCGGCAAATTGGTCGAGAATCTACGTAGTGGTACATCCACACCGCAGTTACCCTTTGTAGAGAGCCATTGTGCAACACGGTAACATGAGGTAACAATCTGTTACTTTTGGGGCGACTTGTTGTTATTTGTTGAATGTTACTCAATACTAATTACCGCCATCAAAATAAATTAAATAATCTTACAAAGAGTATTTTTCACTGTCAAGATAGTTGCAAATGTTTTAAATTTTATGGATTGTTACCACATACGTGTTGAAAGATTTTCAAAAACTAGTTATAATTACTTAACACGGCAACTTAGATAATACTAACAATGAAGAATTTTTCTTATCAAATGTTTCTTAGTAATACTCAGAAACGTTTACACACAAACACAAATATGAAACTGCGGTGTGGATGTTTCCTTACATTCAACAGACATTTGAATAGTACGCTTAATACACTTAAGTATTGAAACTAATGTTGAAAAATAATTTTATTTATTGAAGTGGCATCGACGTTTTTAGGGTACAGTACATAAAAAATAAAAAAGGGACCTTATTACTAAGCCTCCGCTGTCTGTCCGTCTGTTTGTCTGTCTGTCTGTCTGTCAATAGGCTGTATCTCATAAATCGAGATAGAAAACAGAATTTTTAACAAATTATGTATTTCTGTTGCCTCTATAACAACAAATACCAAAAACGAAAAAATATAATATAAAGTCAAACCATAAGTCTATGGTTACGACCATAAGTCAATAACGACCATAAGTATATGTAGGTACATTTGTATCGTATATAAACTTCGATCATCCGAAGTTTCGAACTTCGTTTCGGATGAATATAGTAGGACCCATGCCTTAGTACTTCACGAAATGTTCGAATCCTGTATCGTACTTCGTAATCTAAGACTAAGTTCAAAGTGAATGATAACTTTCATAGAAACTAGTATTGATAATTAGAAGTGGAAAACTTCCATCTTATTTGACAGCCTCCGTGGCGCAGTTGGTTAGACGTTAGTGTAACAAGAGGCCGCGGGAACCATTCCCGCACCGAGAGAAATGTTTGTGCGGCCATACAAATATTTTTTCCGGATCTGAGTTTTTGTGAAACCGAAATGTCTCTCGTAGTTCCTGATACCCACAACACAAGACTCGATCTTAGTGTGGGGTTAGGACTATGTATGTGACTGTTGGGTGTTATTTATTTATACATATATTGGCGTTAAACGTAGGAACATTCGAACATCATTTCAGAGTATAGAGTAGCCCCCCAGATACATACTATGATGTATTTACGTACATTGCACAACATTGAGAAACCAAACGGTACATATATCGTGCATACAATAACACGTATTATACAGTCAACACAGGTGCACCTGGCATCGTGCTCCAGTAACAAAATAGCCTAACTAACAATTCAATTATCCTAACACAATTTACGTTTCGCATTGTTATCTCTGTATATAAGGCCACTTGTTTACACAATAACCTTCCAGATACGATTACGCTGCTTATCGAAGGTTACAAATTGAATTAGAGAGACACAGACGGCTGGGCCGTGCCTCTAGGCCTAATGCCCGGATTACCACCATAAATCAACCCTCACTTCGAAGTTTGAACACCCAAATCCTTTCAGTTAAAGACTATCGGGAATTCATTAACCCTTTATCTGTTTTGAATGATTGTTTTGATGATTGTGCTGTTTTGTAAATTGTTTTTGGTGTTGAGTACAATTTCATACTTTTATTCTAGTATATTCTTGTGCCAAAATCGGTTCTGAGATCAAATGATATTTTAAGTTATTTGTGATGGTCAATTTCCAATTGATAGCTTATGTTGTACTATAATTGACTATTGGGTGTATTTACTTTTTATTTAATTACTAAATGTAAGTTGATTTCTTCTTTTGATCAAGCATTATGACTTCGGTAAACGGCAAAAATATTGTTTATAAAGACAAGCTGGTATAAACTATTAGTGAACGAGGTAGCCGGACTTTATCGCCCCAGATATTCCACATTTTTTTTTTTTTTTATATTAAAATAAAAATAATTCGAAGCTAAAAGGACGACAGGAGAAAAAAGGCCACATACCTCCAGCAATCTGACTTACTGAACAGAATCCAACAGCTAAGCCGTTTTATCACGTCAATGTCCTCTTTTCATCAATTTCCACTGATACCACCAAATTCTTTAGGGTGACATTGTGTAAGTGTACTACTTTTAGAGTAGTTTATATGTGTTAGGTTAAAATTGACACGTTTTACACCAACCTTCTTTATGTTCAAGTCTGTGGCCAATACACGACCTTTTGAGTCTTTTATCGCGATCTCTTTCTGAATGGATGTACAAAGCTCAGAGAATTACTGGCGCCTAGGGGTTGCCCTTTCAAAGCATGTGTATACAAAGAGAGGGATAGCCATTGCGTTCATTATTTCACACTTTAGTATAAGTTTATATTATCATGTTTACTAAAGATTAATGTGTGTGATTTTTAAATTATAACAAATACTACTTTAACAGCCCATATTCGTCCCACTTCAGGGCACGAGTTTCCTCTACAATTGAGAGATGTGTGTGACAATATGTTTCAGAGTGGTTAGGCCATATAGCCCACTACATTGGCCTAGTGCGGAATGGGCACTTTACATAAATATAAAAAATAATAAATATCCCTTTTTTAATCTGAAGAATTGCACTATAGAGCTGGCAGTGACTGGATGAATAAAATCTCAGACCAGGTTCTGTGGCGTGCCTTACGAGAGGCCTATGTAAAGCAGTGAACTGCGACGAGTTGACTATTATAATGGTGACATGTAAATGAAATAGTCCGGGAAATAATATTAAGCTGAAGTGTACTTTATTCAAAAATATTTGCTCCCAAGTTAAGCCGGGCGTAAGTTGCTTGACGAAAAATGTAATACACAATTATAATTAAAGCTTTAATGAAAGTTATAATGAAAAAAATATGTAATAAGGCTTGTACAAACGAAGTACTACAAACCACATTGCAAATGTTTAACAAAATTAAAATTCACTGCTCTGCTACTTTGTTAGCGTAATTAAATTCTTGTTGTGCATATTATATTCTAGTAAGAAAACACCAAGTTTTGACCTCAACTGCAGTTAACCGTAATCTTAATGTATACCGGGTATATCAAGACTGCTACCGAAAACGAAGCCGGCTGGTAGTTTAAGCGACTTCAGACACAATGCAACAGAAAAAGTTGCAAAAAAAAGCGACAATTTTTTTTTTTGTTATTTTTTTCCTATGGCCATATTTGGGTGGTAAATACATTTTTTCCTAAAATAATAGTGTATGTCCTTTTATTTATAAATACTCTAAGGTATAAAAGAGTTTAAATTATTATTTTAGCAAAAACTATGGATTTACCACCCAAAATTGACAATATTTAAAAAATCATAAAAAATAATTGTCGCGTTTCTATGCGAAATTTTTAATTGTATTGTGTTTGTAGCCACTAAAACTACCACCCGGCTTCGTTTTCGGTAGCAGTCTTGAGATACCCTGTATAACGTACCTCTTGAAATTCTATAATACGTAGACAAAGTTGTAACATCATAGAATATTGTTCGTGCAACGTCTTCAAGACTCTCGCGGCAAAGTTTAGAGAATTATTTATTGAAGATAAAACTTTTATTGAACATTCAAACTTGCCGAGGATATTGGCTATTGTTTTTAAATATTAGTTTGTTTTATTTCATTTCTGGATAAAAACATGTGCTATTATAAGCAAGCTCATTTAAAATTGCATGTTACGATCCTTAGCGTAAGAATTTCATCAAACTAAAACATTAATGAAAAAATCAATACAATACCATACAATACAAAACTCTTGTTTGTATTACAGGAAAAACAACTGAGTGCCAATAATTCCAATGATTGACGTTTTTTCAGATTTAATTTTTCATATCGTGTCAGATTTTATATGCAACTTCCAAAGAAAAACTATAATTTTTACAACTTAATGTGTTGATACTGTTGGTATAAAGAATTGCATAAAGCGAATATTAATTATTTTCATGTAAATAATAGATAAAAAGAAAAATCTCTTTAGCCATTTCCTCCTTACAGCTATTACACGTTCCGAGACAATGTTGGTCGTAATATTTGACGATACATACAACTATATTGTAAAATATCAATTAATACTTAATTTAAGTGTAGAATTTAACTATATTTTAATTTGTCCGAAATATTTTTGGACTTAAAACTGCATACAAAGTGTAAATCAATCGGAAGAACAAACGGAAAGGTATGGTAATGTCTTATCACTAGGTTTACTTCGTTTCTGAAGCAAATTACGTAGAAGCAATTGAGATGGTTGGCATATTGTGGCAAGGGATAATCATCCTCCGCGAATCGATAGTCTGTCTGGAGGATATTGTAGTTAATTGCTCCAAACATTAGATCGGATCAAGTATCCATATATTTTATAAAGTGCGTGGTGGCATGTTGGTGACGAACCAGACACGGCATCAACATGTTTACCATGTCGCGGGTACAAATCGCATGGCATAACTCTTCATTTGACTTTTCCGAGTTGTGTGTGAGTTAAGGAATTATTGTACGCTTGCGAATATATTAAAAAAGTAGGAAACAGAAATTGTAGAACATTTAATAGTATAAGCTTCAGTTATTACAAATTGGTTGTCATAAAAGTACAAATTTAACGCTTTAGTAGATATGTGGGATATTTGTTGTGGTTAGGTCGTATGTCGCACAATAATTGTTTCCAACCTACCGCAATGAAGAGTTTATTTCTGCAAATATTTAGGACACATTGCATGTAAAATTTACGTATTCATAAAATTTTGTTGTATATACTACACACTAATAGATATATACTAGTAAAGAATATAAACTTATGTGTACTAGCCCATATACGTCCCACTGCAGGGCGCGGGCCTCGTCTACAATCGAAAATACGATTGAGAGGGGTAAGGCCATATAGTATAATATAAACTTAATTAAATACAAATTAACAAACATTTTTATCAATGCTTACATTGAAATGTAATTAAAATATTTTGTAGAATCCATTAAAATGTTCGTGGTGGCCTGTTGGTAAACGGACTAGACGCGACTGCCAACATGTTCACGGTGGTCGCGGGTTCGAATCCCAGGGCACACCTCTGACTTTTCGGAGTCATGTGTGTATTGATAGTCAATCACCACGCACTAAAAACGGTGAAGGAAAACATCGTGAGGAAACCGGCATACCATAGCGATTTACAAACATTTCTATGGTATGTAAGTCCGCCAACCCGCACTAGGCCAGCGTGGTGGACTATGTGGCCTAACCACTCTCAATCGTACTCTCGATTGTAGAGGAGGCCCGTGCCCTGCAGTGGGACGTATATGGGCTGATACAGATTAAAATGTTCAACATAATTTAGATTTAGAATTTTTTTATCTATCTTCCGGTTTGGAAAGTGGTTTCACTAGGGAAGAAAGGATAGAAATTCTGGTATTGATCTTTTCAAAACTAGTTTAAAATGTAGTGATTATATTAGAAAACAAGTTGTCAATCAGAGCTGGTCCTTAACAATTTTGTTGTAAATTTACAATAAATAATTGAATACGAATATGTTTACGTTTTATTGAGCAAGGCTGAGTGGAGCGAAGTTGTCTAGAATGGAGAATCAGTATCCTCGGTTTTGCCAATGCAATGAATAATTCCCAAAGCCTTAAGCCATTGTAATCCCGTACCTACTCGAATTTTCCAGCGCATATCAAACGTCGCATTTTCGTCAATAACGATGAAGTAGGATGTTCCACTGAGATTCAATCATATTGTATTGCGGAACTATGACTCTGTACCCGCCATGTAACGTATACATTTCTCAACTCTTCCATACATAAATAAACTCGTATCTTTTTCCTAGAAGGCGTAGGCAAAGGTCCTACCAGACCACCCACGTTTCTTCTGTGACTCCGGACTGAAAGAGAAATGAAAAATTCAATACACATTGTCCCACCCGGGATTCGAAACCGAGACCTCAGCATTGCAATTTTCGAAAATTCGAGCCCAGAGGTGTCCATTTTCTTTATAGGTCAAACACATAACGTTCAATTTCTGCGTCCTCCAAATCAATAACACGCTTATGCAAACACAAAACATTTCAGTAACGTACTAAATGTATTTTTGCTGTCACAGTATAACATCTGGGTCACGGCATCATGCATGCCGGGTACAATGCATCGGAAAATGTGCGTCGCTTGATGCTGTAGCGTGTCTTTGAACAATGTAAATCACTCGCATTTCCTATGTCAACGTTCATCCACGCCCGCTGAGTACTCAGCATATTGGATACACGTTCCCGATATATGTTTAAATTGACTGCAAAATCACTGGATCAAATCTGATTGTCTTCGAAGATTTAATTTTTGAGTTGAGTACTATGATTTAGCACCGTTTTTGAATATATTTTTTAACAATTATTGATAAGGGTGTCTCTGTAGCAGCCCATAGATGTTAACATAGTTATGAGTTAGCATATTTTATTTAACTTTTTAAGTATTGTAAAAATCCATATTTATAGCTAGGAAACCAAATAATTTACTCAAAAAAATGTATTATTTTAATATCCGATATGTTTGCTAATGTGAATCTTTTAAATTTCTGGTAGTCCTGTTATATGACTAAGGAAAAACCTTTATTTTATATAATTTTATTTATCCCCTTTCTGTGTCCGAGTACCCGCCACTTTAGTGTTAAAATTTGTAAATAACCCGCACCCTGTTACAAAAATGATAAGTTTTATTTTTAGCAACCATTTGCAAGAACTTTGCAGACCCACTACCCAGCATCCGTTCTGTAATAAGTACCATAAATTTCTCTTAACTTTTATGACTACGTTAAAATTGGCAACAAAACTTGAAAGCTATTTAATTACCCTTTTCAGTAATAAAATAAGTTTAACACATTTTAATCCATTTAAAGTTCAAAGTATATATTCATAGTTGTCCTCCTCTTTTGAAGTCGGTCAAAAATAAAAAATGAACGCAATTTATGGTGTGAATTTAAATAATATGATTCCAGCTAAACAAATTTAAAAATGAATAAAATACTATTGCTATTGAATAATCAAAACCACAATAAAAATGGATATAAAATGAAAGGATTAATCGAATACGTTTCCGTTTATCACATCAAAAGAGTAAAACTATTTGTTGTGATTAAAGTGAAGAAAAAATATAATAATACAAAAGCCAAAACCCGTGAAATTAGAGCGATCGGTACTATTTATTCAAACCCGAGAATAAAAACAGAACAAGCGTATGAAAGTGGTGTACGGCTTAAAGAGAAAAACAACTTCCATTAAACCAGAATCGAAGAGCATTCATTTAAATGAATTAGACTCCGATTGGATTTGTATTTTTTCAAACGAAAATGGAGACAAACAAATGTGTGCTGCTGACAGTCTCCAATTTTGTCGATCGGTTAAAATGTTCATGAGTATAGGAACTGTATAAACCGGGACAAGTTTATTTGATCCAAGACGGGAGTCTTGCAATTGGAATCATAATATTGTAACGGGAATACGCTTTCAACTTTGGTATTATTCTCAGCAGCGCGGTTGTCTGCAGCTCGTTTGTATTAAAGTTTTCATTTCTAATAAAGTCTTTTGTTTTCAGGTATCTGAGGAATTTGTCTTTGTAATTGAATTTATTAGATATGAAATACCTACGTCCTACGTATTTATTAGTTATTTTTATTCTTCTACATGTTTGTGTAGGTATTTATTTTAAGATACGTACATATGTATTTTTATAGGATTTTAGCCCCTTAATTCCCATATCGACGAAAACACATTTTTTTTGCAAATATATGTAGGTAACTCGTAAACTGTATGTAACTATTAATTTGTAACTAGTACACGAACCCGGCTTTGCAATGGTGCAGATAGTTTTTGAGTCTAGTCCGCGTCACCAGTTTTTTAATTTGCGTAAACTTTTTTATTTTTTTATTCTGGCCCGGCATAGTGGCCTGATTGCGCCTAATGGTGAGCGCAAATGCCGCTCAGGCAGAGTATCCATTGGCATTGGACGGCAGTCCCATGCCAATAGATATAATAATGCTGGCCTACTAATATGTCTCTTCACACTACGGCGGAAGAACCCAGGATTATAGGAAGGAGGGAACACGTGAGACGGCAAACAATTCCACAGCTTGACTGTGCGGCACAAAAAAGAATTTGAGAACCATTTGGTTCACGCCGGGATGGTGTGGACCGTCAAGCTATGGCTTCGCAAGTCAGCACGCGTGGTTCTGGTTAGGAATAGAGAGAAGTGGATTAAATTGAACAATTATTCAGAGCAAACTAATTTGTATTTAAATTTAATGTGACCTCCGTCGATTATATCGTATTGTTTTTGCCGTCCCGTCCCGTTATATCCCATGACGAAAAGCATGCCATCCTGTCCTCTCCAGTCACCTGCCATTAATTTGGAATTGAAAACGCAGCAAATATATGTATGTGAATTCTGGATTCATCCCACAGGAACACTACAATTATATGGCGTAAAAAGTAACTTATGTCCGCTTTCATGGTCAAAAATATAAATTAATATGTTAAATAATATCAAAATCGGTTCTGCCGGTTTAGCGTGCAAACGAAACATACATACATATTTTCACATTTATAATATTAGTTAGGTTTTAGCAATGACAACTGGCAAAATTTCATTTTTACTTAGTAATTCTTGTCGTACGAGTAAAACAAACTAGGCCATTTTCCTGCGTAAAATAATAGTGAAAAATACACTCAATTCAGGGGTTAGAACTATTCCTGACCCCGCACTAAGATCGAGTCTTGCGTTGTGGGTATCTAAAGCTGCGTGAGTCTTTACGGTCTCACAAACACATAGATTCAAAATATATATTTGTAGATCCCACAACCAGATTTTTCGGTGCGAGGACCGAAACCACGGATTCTCATTTCACAATGACTTGACCGCCACGGAGGCTGTCTAATGTACAAAAATACAGGGTATATCAAGCGTGCTTCCGAAAACGATCCTGGGTGGCAGTTTTAATGACTTCAGACACAATGCAAGTAAATGTTTTGCAAAAAATTGTGACTTTTTTTTTTGTTATATTTTTCCTATTGTTGTATTAGGGTTGTAAAAACATAGTTTTATCAAAAATAATAGTGGAAACCCTTTTATTTTTAGAGACACTACGGTACAAAAGGCTTTAAATTTTTATTTTAGCTAAAACCAGGGAGTTACCGTCCAAACTCGACGATATTTAAAGAATAATAAAAAAAAATTGTAGCGTCTTTGCGAAATTTTTGGTTACATTGTGTTTGTAGTCACTAAAACTATCACCCAGCTTCGTTTTCGGTAGCACTCTTGATATGCCCTCTATATAGACGTAAAAACATATAGACAGTGAGGTAAACTTCCCTAATTTCACTTTGATGTTCTCCGAGGGACCAGTGTAAGTTGTAATAATGTTACGGATCTTGTAATATCTTCGTTATATGTTGTTTTAACTTTACCCTAAGCGTTCGTTGTGTAAGTTTTTAAATAGAACACAATAATAAATAGTCCTTAAAAATAAGTGAAATCTAAGAACATCTAATAAATGAACATCTAATAATAAATAAATGCTAACCTTAAGAACATCTTGCGTAGGCTTAGTCCGGTCGATAACATTATTCCACAGATAAAGTCACATAAGAGTTCTGAGATTTAGATTGTAACGCTGATGTGATTCTAATAGTGGTAAGTCTCTCATATGGAAGAGGCCGCTTGGCTAGGTATCACCGCAATGTCTATTTCGCCTGCCAAACAACAGTGTAAATGCAGTGTTGTTTTGATTTGAAGTACATTTTAGCCAGAGGAACTAGTGGACATATTGAGACTTAATATCTTATGTCTCAGGATGGCAAGCGCAGTGGAATGTGAAGCATTGCTTTGTAACTCAAGGTGCTGTTTGGTTTTGCTACTGTCCATCAGTGGAACAGCATGCTCATCGCGGTATTCATTATAAAAAAAAAAATGAAACCTACGCGACTTAGACATAAAACCAGAAGGGAACACTCCATCCCATGAATTTGCATATTTATTTCACATTTAAATTAAAAATTATAAGCGTCAGTGATCAAACAGGCGACTGTTCAGAGGGCACAATTCCTCTGGAGGCTTGACTAAATAGAGCCCGCATTTACATTCGCGCTTAGGACGTCGGCGCAACAACCTCGCGAGCAGCGATCTTCCGCCTGATATATGGAGCATATTTATGCGACGCGTATGAGCTACGTCATATCTTATTATTACATGTTCTCCAGCATGAACGCTATGATAAATCTCAAGTGACGTCATAAATTTTCCATTAAATTGGCGCATAACTTTCAGGTTTTTTTAGCAGTCAGAATATTATTAGATTTCAAACTTTAAATACAAAGATAGTACCCAAGAGAAATTTGTAGTTAACATAGTTTCGACACACCGGCAAAAAGCAAATTTAGTTAAAAATATATTTATTATCACAATCTTAAAAGGAATAACTATTTTGTAATTTGAAATTAAACAAAAAATATACTGCGATGAAAAGAAACTAACGGAATTAAAACTTGAATGATATGTGAATTATTTTTAAAATTTTTCACTTACTTCCTCTTCACCCGCGCTGGCATTATAATAATGCTAGAGGCAGGACCCGGCATCGCCCGAATGACGATATTTTCAGTTCAGTCCATTTTAGAAATATATTTTGAGTACTATTTTGTTTCAACATAATTTGACTGCCATCCCCTAAATAGCATTTTCTTGTTCTGTCCCGATACATCCCGTCCTGACCCATTACTTGAGTCATGCAATCCTACCCCTATGCTTTCATACCATGCCCTTTGCCCTATATATTAACTCATCCCCTTTTAATTTATTAGAGTAGCGAACATATTTTTATTCTTTACTCATCCTACTGGACTATAATAAGTAAGTTAATCCAGTATGTTACCTTACTTCATACCAAATTTCATATAAATTGGTTCTGCCGTTTTTATTGTTAATAATAATAATAATAAGATATTTTTGTATAGGTCGGATTAAAATGTATGCTTAACATTTATTTTAATTACTCAAATCAACCGAATCAGTATTCATAATCAGTTCCTAATCCTATCCTATGCAGTGAATTTCACATAGTCTTCACAGAATCTAGTCGCAGAAAAACAAATAAATTATGAAACATTTTACATAACATGTTATAAGGTTATTCATTATTATCATTTTAATTTTATATATTACAAATGATTTCTTCTCAAAGCACGTTTTGTTTTTATACACGAATATAGCTACCACATGGAACCAAACAATCTACTTAACATTCACTAGCAATTTCTAGTTTGTACTCCCTACACATGTTATGGCTATCTCTTTATTCACTTCTATATTACAAGGTGTCGTAAACTAGACGGATGTTGGAACGACAGTGTCATCTCGCGCTTTCATTGCGAATGTTTAGATAAGAAATATTTATTTATATACTACCATCTGTATCAGCTCATATACGTCCCACTGCAGGGCACGGGCCTCCTCTACAATCGACAGTACGACTGAGAGTGGTTAGGCCATATAGTCCACCACACTGGCCTAGTGCGAGTTGGCGGACTTACACACCATACAATTTTTTATAAATCGCTATGGTATGCAGGTTTCCTCACGACGTTTTCCTTCACCGTTTTAGTGCGTGATGATTGACTATCAATACACACATGACTCCGAAAAGTCAGAGGTGTGCCCTGGGATTCGAACCCGCGACCACCGTGAACATGTTGGCAGTCGCGTCTAGTCCGTTTACCAACAGGCCACCACTCACTTCATATATATTACCATGGTGTATGTTTTTTGTATTCATGTTTAAAGTTATGTGTCTTTTAATGGTTAATTATATTCGTTCCTCGTATTGTTTTATCACTTAGACAGCAACATTAATATTAAAAATGATATTTTTTAGGCCCTCGGTCTTAGACTTTTATGATTTTTCAGTTGCCTTCAAACACATATGTGGTGAACTAAACTTCTTCAACATACTCATTATAAAACCATATTATTATGACTTTTTGTTCAAGCAATGAAATTTGTTCAACTTCTGAATTTCTTTGTTCAGTGAAACGTGTTCTTGTGTGGAGACCGCGTCTCGGCAAGCGTATTGTAGGACGCCCTCCAGCTAGGTGAAGTGACAATTTGCGAAAGGTCGCTGGCAGATACTGGATGCGATAAGCCGAAGACAGGGTGAAATGGCGTATGATAATGATGATGATGAGTGAATTTTTTAGAGCCCCAAAAATGTACTCAATCCTTTTTTATCTTTTAGCTTTACATCCACGACAAAAAGCAAAAACTAAGACAAATTCATTTGTCTATTCACCTATAATATTAACTGAACTACGAACCCGTTGACATTGGACCGTAAACTAGTTACTTTTAAATGTTATTCTGGTCTGTACGCTAAAAGCGCTTACTCGTCCATCGAAGCCGTAAAAGCCATCAGAGGCTTACATAAAGGTTCCATTTAGAAAAAACAAAGGACCAGTGATGGATGACACCGAATCTTATTTACCTTTTACCATGTGTGGAGTTTGAAAACCTAAATTTTATAATTTTAGGACAATCATTAACACAATTGAAAAATTAAATATACTTGATAGATTGACAGAGCTCTTTAAAGCCAATTAACATTGAGATCAATAACGAAATAAAGTAAAACCTTATTTACTAAACTAGCAAAAGATTAATGCAAGATAAGATAGACAAGAAATTATTAGGACAAAATTGTCGATGCCTGTAATTGGCTAATCTAAATGACGCTATCCACGTGGGTCATTAAGTACCAAGAGTAGCCCATGTGTTCCATTGCTAATGTCAGGTAGATTTTATTCTTAATAACCGAGTGAAGCGACGAGGACAGAACCCGACCAAAGCGTGAAATGAGAATTTTACGCCTTGGTCAGCTTTCACCCTCTGAACTTAAGAATAAAATAAAAATAATACACACAAATTGTATTTGACTGTTAGTTGGTGCAAAACATCTGTTTTTAGTAACGGTCAACTCCGTGGATGTTTTCGAACATACGCCGCAATAAATTCCACGACCTTTGAAAAGCCTTAATGAAACCAAACTTATTTCTAAAATTTGATTAAACAAGTCATACATATACTATAAACGTTATCCTTCGTTTAAGCGTAACTGAAAAAGTAACAGTCCTTTAGCATCTAAAAATTCAGTAAGACCTGTGTCCCACGAAGTAAATTTAAATTTCATTTAAACATTTGAATATGATAAGTGCTTTACTCGGCGCGCACGTAAAGTTAAAGCAGACAATGCCCTATTTCTATATGGTATACGGTCAGTAGATGTCGTGACGTGCAGTACACTCCAGTACGTAAGTGTAACGTAGGTAGTGGGGTCAGGGTGACGTCATCTGACACAGGCCGTGCTTTTGCATAACTAACTTGTGTGCGTTCCGGGTTACTACAAGTGCGGCTTTTGTGGCTGCATTGATTCGCCGCAATTTTATTTTATTAACCTCCGATAATGGTCGCGTTAAGTTAGGCTATATGATCTTATTGCCATGTCACTTTTTTTTTAAATTAATTCTTTAATGATCAGAGATTAAAAAGTTGATAAATATTTTACACTGCGTATTGTTTTTTTTTTTTTTACTTTTTGCTTACACGCTTATAAAGGGTCGACACACAACTATTTCAGCCAACTAGACGTAGGAAGTGGTTTAGAATACTACGATTGGCTGCCTTATTTTGTAAGTAGAAATATTAGTCTATCATATGGGCTTGAAATTCCTTCGAAACTCTGTGGGGAACTGTCATCATATATTCTGGTTTCTTCATACTGTATCTATCTATATTTGAACTTATCAATTTATTTAAAACTTTTTAATTAATGTATGGGTGATGTTAGAATAAAGGAGTATATTATAAATATTTTTATTAATATTTGCAGCAATCGCGACGGAAATCGGTTAGATGCCGGCTATAAAGCGAAAGGCCACAGGTTCCATCGCGTGCCGAGAAGTTAATTTGATGATTTGTAACCCACATTTTTTTATCAGTTTGTTGTTAGGCCAAAATCTCTCTCGTAGTTCCTGATACTTAAATCTTAGTGAGAAATAAGGACCAGGCCCCCAGTCCCCGGCAGCCCCACTATTCCTGGCGATGGTAGCAGCCATGGTTACGATGGGGCAGGGGGTGCTAAGAATCCCCGGGTTGGCCCCGGCTACCACCCCCGACGACGACTGGCCCTGGTAACACACAACATACGCACTTTGAGGACAGACGAGAAAATTGTCGAACTGGAAGAAGAATTGAGCGGGTTACACTGGGACATTCTGGGGTTATCGGAAGTCCGAAGAATCGGGGAGGATACGATAACCCTGAAGTCTGGTAACCTGCTCTTCTACCGGGGGGACGACCAACAGTCCCGAGGAGGTGTCGGATTTCTCGTCCACAGGTCTCTCATCAACAACATCGTATCCATCGAAAGTGTGTCGAGCAGGGTAGTATACCTTATACTCAGAATATCCAAAAGATATTCGTTGAAGGTCATACAGGTATACGCGCCGACCTCGACACACCCAGATGAAGAAGTAGAGGAGATGTATGAGGACATTAGTCGGGCCATACATACTTCCAAAACCTACTTCAATGTTGTTATGGGGGACTTCAACGCAAAGTTGGGCAAGAGAAGTGATGCAGAGTTGAAAGTGGGGCAATTTGGACATGGGCAACGGAACCTCAGGGGTCAGAGGCTGGCCGACTTTCTGGAAAAAGAGGGACTCTTCGCGATGAACTCTTTTTTCCAGAAGCCGCCTCACAGGAAATGTTGAGTCCTGACGGTTCTACGAGAAATGAGATAGATTTCATCTTGACGACGAATAGACGGATGTTCAGTGATGTCTCTGTGATCAACAGGGTGAAAACCGGTAGTGATCACCGAATGGTTAGGGGCACATTGAATATCTACGTCCAATTAGAAAGGCGCCGCTTGATGAAGTCTACGCTCCGACCTACTCGCGCCCATATCCAAAACCCCGAGAGCTTTCAACTCGAGTTGACAAATCGCTTTGATTGTCTAAAAGAAAACCTTGCAGTGGACGAGTTAAACAGCGGTTTGGTAGAAGCTGTCCATACGGTGGGATCTAAGTATTTTAGACCTCGCCGTAGAGATAGACCACAAAAACTCTCGATCCACACTCTTGACCTCATGGCCGAACGTCGATCTTTGACGCTGCAGTCTTCCGTTGACGCCGAAGCATATCGGCGGCTCAATAGACGGATCTGGAAGTCCTTGCGACACGATGTCCGTGCTCACAATACTGTGAGCATTAAGGAGACAATTGAGCGGAACGGAGGGTCCAAAGTGTTTGCAAGAGACTTGTCTATTGGGCAAAGCCAGTTGTCTAGGCTGAAGACGGAAGACGGCCGCGTGGTATCGACGAGGGCAGAGGTATTAAGGGAGATCGAGAGGTTCTACGGACAGCTTTACACCTCGGTTGCCGAACCTACTGTTAGCTCGGCCGAAGACCCGAGAGCCGAGTTAATCCGACACTTTAGCGATGATATCCCGGACATCAGCCTGTTTGAGATTGAGATGGCCCTCAAACAACTTAAAAACAACAAGGCGCCGGGTGAGGACGGAATCACTTCAGAGCTTCTGAAAGCGGGCGGAACGCCGGTACTGAAAGTCCTTCAGAGGCTCTTCAATTCCGTTCTCCTCGAGGGCTCAACGCCGGAGGCATGGAGCAGGAGCGTGGTGGTACTGTTCTTCAAAAAAGGTGATAACACTTTGCTGAAGAACTACAGGCCCATCTCGCTCCTGAGCCATGTCTATAAGTTGTTTTCAAGGGTCATCACAAATCGTCTCGAAGGCAGGTTTGATGACTTCCAGCCTCCCGAACAAGCCGGTTTCCGAAAAGGCTTTAGTGCCATAGACCATATTCATACGCTACGGCAGGTTATACAAAAAACCGAGGAGTATAACTTGCCGCTTTGTTTAGCGTTTGTGGACTATGAGAAAGCCTTTGATTCGATCGAGACCTGGGCTGTGCTACAGTCTCTTCAGCGGTGCCACATAGACTATCGGTACATCGAAGTGTTGACGTGTATATACAACAACGCCACCATGTCGGTCCGAGTACAGGATCAGAGCACGAAGGCTATTCCACTACAGAGAGGCGTGAGACAGGGAGATGTCATATCTCCGAAACTGTTCACTGCCGCGCTGGAAAATGCCTTCAAGCTCTTGCAGTGGAAAGGATTCGGCATCAACATCAACGGCGAGTATATTACTCACCTTCGATTTGCCGACGATATTGTAGTCTTGGCAGAATCGCTGGAAGACCTTAGCACTATGCTCGAAGACCTTAATCGAGTTTCCCAACAGGTGGGTCTTAAAATGAACATGGATAAAACGAAGATCATGTCGAATATCCATGTTGTGCCCACCCCCATTGGAGTTGGGGGCTCGACTCTCGAAGTTGTAGACGAATATGTCTATTTAGGACAAGTGGTCCGGTTAGGCAGGTCCAACTTCGAGAGAGAGGTCAATCGGCGAATCCAACTCGGTTGGGCAGCGTTCGGGAAACTTCGCGACGTCTTCTCGTCCAAAATACCTCAGTGCCTAAAATCGAAAGTCTTCGATAGTTGTGTGTTACCAGTGATGACATACGGCACCGAGACGTGGCCTCTCACTGTGGGCCTCATTAAAAGGCTCAAAGTCACTCAACGAGCCATGGAGCGGGCTATGCTCGGTGTTTCCCTACGAGATCGAATCAGAAATGAGGAGATCCGTAGGAGAACCAAGGTTACCGACATAGCCCATAGGATTGGCAAGTTGAAGTGGCAGTGGGCCGGGCACATAGCTCGTAGAACCGATGGCCGTTGGGGCCGAAAGGTTCTCGAGTGGAGGCCACGTACAGGCAAGCGAAGTGTCGGACGCCCGCCTACAAGGTGGACGGACGATCTGACTAAAGTCGCAGGAAGTCGCTGGATGCAGGCCGCTTCCAACAGGTCATTGTGGAGATCATTGGGGGAGGCCTATGTTCAGCAGTGGACTTCCTGTGGCTGATATGATGATGATGATGATGATGTTAGGCCAAAATCTCTCTCGTAGTTCCTGATACTTAAATCTTAGTGAGAAATAAGGACTATATGACTGTTGTGTGTATTTTTCTCTTTATAATATATATCCAACTCAACAAATGCAAAATTAGTTTTGAAAACACAAACTCCCAAATGGCAAAATGCCTCAGGGAACAGAATATGAAATTGAACATCGTTTCAAAGTCCGATATAACAAATATTCAAAACTTGTAAACAGATTTCAATAAACGTGAGCCCCGCTCGACTGCTGTTGGCTATTGAGAATCGCTTGCAGGCTAAACATACGATAGGATTATTTTGTATATATTATACATATGTTATTTTAAAATAATCAGAATACTGCTGAAAATATGAATTACACGGTAAATTTATTTGAATTGAACGATTAAACGAAATTACTAAAAACTATAACTGCAATATAGTCACTTTTTCGCACTAGTTTTACAAAGGCTATGATAGTTTTAATTTTAAAAAGCTTCTCTTAAAATTTCGCAAAGAAGCGTAAAATATATTTCATATTTAGTGCTTAGTAGAGTTTCATAGTAAGTGTAGAAAAAACTTATTTTTAAAGTCTATGAATGAAGGTAAATAGAATTAAAACGAATTACTCATTAGAGGTTAAATTAAAAATGAAGAATTAAAATATAAATTTCATTTGTAACAGTATAATTATGGGATTAGAAAACCCACAATATTTTTAATTTCCTCTGCGTTACAAGAAAGCACTATAATTTAAAATGTACACTTATTTTAGGCCTTCATATTAATAACTTCAATTCGTAACTACAAAAAAAAACTACAATTTATAGCTGCAAATTGCAAATCCCATTAATTTTAAGTAGCAAGTAGGCATGTTTCTGAAATAAATAAATAACACCCAACAGTCACATACATAGTCCTGACCCCACATTAAGATCCAGTCTTGTGTCGTGGGTATAAGGAACTACGAGAGACTTTTCGGTCTCACAAACACCCAGACCCGAGAGAAATATTTGTGGGCCGCACAAACATTTCTCTCGGTGCGGGGATCGAACCCGCGGCCTCTCGTTTCACAGGCGGCGTCTTACCGCCTGCGCCACGGAGGCTGTCAAAATTTAAATTTGAATCGTAAATGCTGTGGTCAATTACTTGCACATGAAGTATAATTAAACTTGATATTATTAAAAAGCGACCCAGTGTGAGTTCCATTCTCACACTTAGGTTTTTGTACCATTTATTACAAAATGACTGCCTCGGTGGCGTAGTTGTACTAGGGTACGGTTACAAAGCTGAGGTCTCGGATTCGAATTCCGGGTTGGGCAAAGAGATATCGGGTTTTTATTTATAATCAACCCAGAATCAAGAATTTGTGCCCGATAAAGCAATAGGTTCGCCACCTATCACATCGTGGGACGGAACATACAAGGCGAAATGTGGGTGTCCTGGCATCTCTGCCTTCTGGGAAAAAGTCGTGAGTTTATGTAAGTATGTATAATACAAAATATTAGCGATTCTTCGCAATATCTTCCCCTACAATAGAGTAACTTGAATATACATTACTACCGAATTTAGTAAGCCTAATTATAAACTGAAACTGATGTTATCTAGTCTCATAGATATTACCTTTCATATTATTTTTTTTTGTTTCTATTTCAACCAGAACTAAGGAGCATCCTATAAGGTTTTAAGATACATATCTCAAAGATTCAATGAATACCATTAGTATTAACTTTAAAAAGCAACAGATATACATAAAACAATCTTTACACTACGAACGTTCACGGAAAATGTGTCAAAATAATACAAAAATCGTGACATTGAAACGGGGTATTCGCATTACAGAGAATATCCGTCCGAGCGGCCGCCCTATTTCTCAGAAAAGAATTATTTTATAGTAGAACAGATTGTAACTTAACAATCCCCGGCTTTTTGAAGCCACCCCAGACACCGCTCGGGTGATATTTTCTTTGTTTAAACAGCTTCCATCATACTGTCGCAGAGCACTTGAAGCCCAACGCAAGCTAATATTTATCTCAGGTAAATAAATCACCGTCTAATATATTTTATGTGAACAATTATATTTTTAGCTAAGTATAATATCATTACTAATAACATTATAATAACATTATTACTGTCCGACTGTGGAACTCACTTCCAGTCGAAATAAGACGGGCACGAACGCTGTCGTCTTTTAAAAAAATGATTAAAGACCATTTCCTTTCTCAACTAGAGCATAGCTGAGGAATATCTTGTCCATTCGCTTCTTTGGGAAATGTTAGGATAGGTATATATTTATGTATATGGTAAATTGTATGTATGTGTATTTTAATATATCTTGTTGGTATGTATTTGTATATATGTATGTATATATTATATATATTACTATTTTATATACCTTAGACTGCCCGCAAATTTTTCCTATTTTCAATATCCATCCAAAGGTTGCCTGGAAGAAATTACCTAGTGTGATAAGGCCGCCTCTTGTACTATTATTATTGTATTGTTTCTTTACTGTATTTTTAATTTGTGCAATAAAGGATTAAAGGATTACTATTTTAATTATATTTGGAAGTGTGCGGTTTTATGCTGAGATGTAATTTATTATTTCATTTTTTCAATTCAGTAATCATGCTTTACTTATGAACTTTAATTTTTAATTAATTTCACTTTGAAAAAACCATGCCGGGCAATATTACGCAGCTTATGGTATTTTTTTGCCAAATATTTCCTACGGAACAGATGTGTGATTCCTACAGTGTTATAAAACACAAACGTGAGACTAAGAAAGAAAAAATATGCAAAAAAAATATGCAAAACAAGGAAAATTTATAAACCAGTTCTACATAACCGAATTTAGCCACGACTTTCATAATATGCAGCAATAATCGTCTTCGATATTGAAGTTAAATAATTCTTCAGAGAATGAGCTGTGTAATGAATTTTGTGTTCCGGTTTGAAGAACATTGTAGGCAGAATAACTACTGGACATTTTGACACAAAATATAAGTCTCAGGGTGGCGAGCGCAGTGAAATAATAAGTTTTCTTTGGAGTTTATTGTGTTATTTGGTTTTGCTACTGTTCTATACTATCAAATGACTGGCGTGTTCATCCCGCCATGCATAGATATTGAAAAATAACAAAATATTATGTAGTTACCTAATGGTTTCTAAGATTTATGCTCATATTACACGTTGAAATAAAACTACCTATTTTTTTACGGATTCTTACGTGGATGATATCGCTAACAAAAAACTATTTAAAATTAACTTTTTAATATTAAAAATTGTTAAAAGAACGTAGAATTTGTAATATTCACTGCGCGGATGACTGCACCTCATTCCGCCCCGTGACCACGAAAGTTTCAAAGTAATCGAAATGTCCGCGATAAAAACCATAAGAAATGTTTTATTTCAATATACCTCATAATGAAAAATAATATAAACAGTTTATAAGCAAATGTGTAGAATACTAGAGTAAATTCGCTTGACCAGCAGCCACATAAGCACAATATCAGTTTATATCAGCGAAGCAAAGGCAGCATTCTTGGCGGCGTGCCATGCACCGCTTTGACATTTAATTTAATATATAATATTGATGAGTTGTTAGAGTATGTCATATAAATTGTATGAGAAAATTTATGGCGTAATAAAAATATTTGTTAAGAATATAATCTAATGTAAATTTTACTCATATACGTCACACGGAAGGGACGTAGCTCCCCACAATCAAGCTTTTATTCACAGGATTTAGGTCTTCAAATTCAAATATTATTATGATGATGAAATAACTTAATATTGGTGTAACATATTTTTATATTACGTTTCGTTCGATATGTTACATTGTATTAAAACTATAAGCTGATAATGGCATAGACGGATCAAAAAGCTTCTACGATACACTGAAAACTCTATGGGTGTGTTAAAATAAATAAATAATAAATACCACTTACCATCAGGTGCAATGCCACTATGCCAGGCCATTATAAAAAAAAAAACCCTAAGGCCTCTTGTACACACACGGTTTTTCGCCGTGAAAATCTACGGTTAATTCGCCGTGTGTAGGCACGGTCGTCAGTGTTGTATGGATTACTATGAAAGCTTGTACACGCGCACGGTAGCTCCACGGCACGGCGCCGCAGCCGTGTGCGCCGTGACTGCCCCTCGGCGCGCCGCGTCTACGCACGGCGTGATTTTCATCAGTGTTGTATGGCATTCTATGGGAGTGTGTCGACGGCGCCGGACGTACGCACGGTTTCGTGACGGTTTACATACGCTGATTCCCGATTTTGTTATAAAATGAGCATAAATCAAGAATTATTAATTTCATTGATTGCCTCGGTGGCGTAGTTTTACTAAGGTACGGTTATAAAGCTGAGGTCTCGGGTTCGAATCCCGGGCTGGGCAAAGTGATTTTGGATTTTTCTATTCATTATCAGCCCAGAGTCAGGAATTTGTGCCCGATATATGGCGATAGGCTCGCCACCTATCACATTGTGGGAAGGAACATACAAGGCAGCATGTGCGTGTCCTGGCACCTCTGCCTACCCCTTCTGGGATATAGGCGTGAGTTTATGTATGTATGTATTAATTTCATTATCATTATTTTTATCATTTTTCATTATTATTATTAATTTCATTGTATAAATCGGATGTACCTTTCCCTTTTTTTTCTATTTTCCGTTTCCTATATATGTAATAAGCAACGATAATCTTTTTTTTCGTAAGAAAATTCATGACGCAGCACGTCCTACACAGCCCCTGATAAAAACGCTGCTAGCCCGTACCTGGCCAATGTCTCGCCCGGTGATTTTGCCGTGCCATGTACAAGCTCGCACGTTTTTTCAAACGTACGGCTAACACGCCGTACGGTCGAACAACCGTGACGTGGAAAAGAGGCCTAATAGTCACACACATAGCCTAACCCCACACTAAGACCTAGTCCTGCGTCTCACAAACATAGAGACCCGAAACAAATATCTGTGAATTACACAAATTATTATTTCAGCGCGAGGATCTAACCCGCGGCCTCACATTTCACAGCCTGCGTCTACACAACTACGCTACGGAGGCTGAAGGAGGCTAGGATAGCATTACGTTCTTGAATACTCTATTGGAACATAACACTTACTATTAGACATCGTAGCATTTTAAAGTGCCAATACACATAAAAAGACGTATAAAAATAGATCCAAGCAATATTTGTAATGAATGAAACAACAACTGACTTCTAACAATGCCGTCGAAGTTTAATTGAGCGCGAGCCCGTACAATGGACTTCAATAACAATTACTCTACCATTAACTTATCACGATTGCATCACTGTGGTTATTTGATACCATTCCGTAATACTGAATATTATTGAAGTCGAATGTATATTTTTCCTTCACCGTTTTATATGCGTGGTGATTGACTGTCAATACACACATGACTCCGAAAAGTCGGAGGTGTGCCCTGAAATTCGAACCCGCGACCACCGTCAACATGTTGGCAGCCGCATCTGGTCTGCTAAACAACAGGCCACCATGCACTTAAGCATCGTGAGGAAACCTGCATATGGTAGCGATTCATAAGAATTTCTATGGTATGTAAGTCCACCAACACGCATTAGGCCAGCGTGGTGGACTAACCACTCTCAATCGTAGTCGATTGTAGAGGAGGTCCATGCCCTGCAGTAGGACGTATGTGTCGGGGTGTTCTTGTGTAAAACCCATATGATAAATAATTGTAAATTGGCCCTTAGGAATCTACGGGTAGTTGAAGAAGTAATTTTATTAAAGGAAACCCGATTGTGGTTCTATTTCACTACCCACAGTCAGAGTAACGGTGGGAGCATGACAGTTTGCAATATAAACCGCCTCCGAACCGCAGACAAGACATTCGACATCCAGCAGTCTGCAGTGAAACAGTGACAAACGCGTGTTTACTAAAGTGTGTGTGTAAAGTAACAAGCTGTCGCAGATATTTGGATAAATCGTTAATCCGTTAATTATAACGTGTGGTGATAATAATAATTAAATAATTAACACAATGGATTTTATTACCGACCATCCTACATCAGAAGTGGGATCGTCCTACGTTGTAGCCGCAACCGCTTGGTTATCGACATCAGCTGGCGCAGATTCTGACGTGAGTACCAGAACTAATAACTTGAGGTAAATTATGATGACTGGTGACTGTTATGTGTAGCTGTCGTGTGTGACTCTCGTGTGTGATTGTCATATTTGGCCCACGTATGTGGCTATCATGTGTGGTTCACGTATGTGACAGTCATGTGTGACTCACGTGTGTAGCTGCCATTTGTGGCTCACGCTCAGAACAATGACTAAAGCAGGCTCATGTATGTGGCTGTCATATGTGACTATCATATGACTATCAAGTTATACCTTCGAAACTAATTTAATGCCGCTCTGAAAGATGCCTGCAGGTTGCTGTATTGGAAAAGAGTTCAGCACAATCAATGGAACTTCGAAAACATTCAACTACCTACATGAAGGAGTTATACGAAAAAAATAAACCCACTACTAGAATCAATCAAGAAAGATTGATGGGCATCTGTTCAGCTGTGCCCTTGGTATTGAAATAGCCCATGTGCTGCGGTGACTGCTTACCATCAGGTGACACACCAACTCATCTGCCTGCCTAGGCCATTAATTGTTATCAGGAGCAGTGACATGGAGCTGTGACTGTGTGCCCTGGAAGTTGCAAGCAAGGCTCGGAAACCGGTTAAATTTCCAAACCGGTTTCGGACATTGACCTCAATAAAACTCAATTTCGGTTATAGGTTAACATAATACCGGTTACTATGGAAAACCGGTTTTCACGAATTTAGGTTCGATAACCGATATCGAGCGATAATTAACCGGTTAAAACCAAGCTCAGTACCGAATACCTTCCGTCGTTCCTTAAGCTGAAAACACATTGTAGGTTTTTGTCTTACGCATAGAGTAAAGCTGAAAACACATTGTAGGTTTTTGTCTCACGCATAGAGTAAAGAGTACAAAACTATGGTAAAGAGCGCGACTGATATGGTGCGTACGGGTCGTCAGAGGGCCCGCGTACGTTTTTATTTCTTTTAATTTCATTGACAAAGGACGGTTTATCTCATCTCTATATAAACAAATAAATAATATATTTTTTAAAAGGAAATTAATCCTAGTTGGCGCTTATTATAAACAGTCCTAAGTCTGTGATAACCTGTGGTACTAGAACATTCGAGTTTGCAACTGTTTTATTGTCAGAATCAATGATTTAATTAATATTAAATCACACATCAAACAATTATATCATACTATAATTGATTAAATTCTGTACGCAAACATAGATTACACATTGAGAATAAATTTACCGTGGAAAAATGTTAAGCAACAATGCCGTGTACACATATTAGAAATACTTATGTATAAAATGTGTGAATTCCAAAGTAGGCAAGATCGTGTTTCGAGCACACGTCTTGTTCTTGTTGTCTTTTTATCATCATCATCGTCATATCAGCCACAGGAAGTCCACTGCTGAACATAGGCCTCCCCCAATGATCTCCACAATGACCTGTTGGAAGCGGCCTGCATCCAGCGACTTCCTGCGACCTTAGTCAGATCGTCCGTCCACCTTGTAGGCGGGCGTCCGACACTTCGCTTGCCTGTACGTGGCCTCCACTCGAGAACCTTTCTGCCCCAACGGCCATCGGTTCTACGAGCTATGTGCCCGGCCCACTGCCACTTCAACTTGCCAATCCTATGGGATATGTCGGTAACCTTGGTTCTCCTACGGATCTCCTCATTTCTGATTCGATCTCGTAGGGAAACACCGAGCATAGCCCGCTCCATTGCTCGTTGAGTGACTTTGAGCCTTTTAATGAGGTCCACAGTGAGAGGCCACGTCTCGGTGCCGTATGTCATCACTGGTAACACACAACTATCGAAGACTTTCGATTTTAGGCACTGAGGTATTTTGGACGAGAAGACGTCGCGAAGTTTCCCGAACGCTGCCCAACCGAGTTGGATTCTCCGATTGACCTCTCTCTCGAAGTTAGACTTGCCTAACCGGACCACTTGTCCTAAATAGACATATTCGTCTACAACTTCGAGAGTCGAGCCCCCAACTCGAATAGGGGTGGGCACAACATGGATATTCGACATGATCTTCGTTTTATCCATGTTCATTTTAAGACCCACCTGTTGGGAAACTCGATTAAGGTCTTCGAGCATAGTGCTAAGGTCTTCCAGCGATTCTGCCAAGACTACAATATCGTCGGCAAATTGAAGGTGATTAATATAGTCGCCGTTGATGTTGATGCCGAATCCTTTCCACTGCAAGAGCTTGAAGGCATTTTCCAGCGCGGCAGTGAACAGTTTCGGAGATATGACATCTCCCTGTCTCACGCCTCTCTGTAGTGGAATAGCCTTCGTGCTCTGATCCTGTACTCGGACCGACATGGTGGCGTTGTTGTATATACACCTCAACACTTCGATGTACCGATAGTCTATGTGGCACCGCTGAAGAGACTGTAGCACAGCCCAGGTCTCGATCGAATCAAAGGCTTTCTCATAGTCCACAAACGCTAAACAAAGCGGCAAGTTATACTCCTCGGTTTTTTGTATAACCTGCCGTAGTGTATGAATATGGTCTATGGTACTAAAGCCTTTTCGGAAACCGGCTTGTTCGGGAGGCTGAAAGTCATCAAACCTGCCTTCGAGACGATTTGTGATGACCCTTGAAAACAACTTATAGACATGGCTCAGGAGCGAGATGGGCCTGTAGTTCTTCAGCAAAGTGTTATCACCTTTTTTGAAGAACAAGACCACCACGCTCCTACTCCATGCCTCCGGCGTTGAGCCCTCGAGGAAAACGGAATTGAAGAGCCTCTGAAGGACTTTCAGTATCGGTGTTCCGCCCGCTTTCAGAAGCTCTGAAGTGATTCCGTCCTCACCCGGCGCCTTGTTGTTTTTAAGTTGTTTGAGGGCCATCTCAATCTCAAACAGGCTGATGTCCGAGATATCATCGCTAAAGTGTCGGATTAACTCGGCTCTCGGGTCTTTAGCCGAGCTAACAGTAGGTTAGGCAACCGAGGTGTAAAGCTGTCCGTAGAACCTCTCGATCTCTCTTAATACCTCTGCCCTAGTCGATACCATGCGGCCATCATCCATTTTCAGCCTAAACAACTGGCTTTGCCCAATAGACAAGTCTCTTGCAAACACTTTGGAGCCTCCGTTCCGCTCAATTGTCTCCTTAATGCTCACAGTATTGTGAGCACGGACATCGTGTCGCAAGGACTTCCAGATCCGTCTATTGAGCTGCCGATATGCTTCGGCGTCAACGGAAGACTGCAGCGTCAAAGATCGACGTTCGGCCATGAGGTCAAGAGTGTGGATCGAGAGTTTTTGTGGTCTATCTCTACGGCGAGGTCTAAAATACTTAGATCCCACCGTATGGACAGTTTCTACCAAACCGCTGTTTAGCTCGTCCACTGCAAGGTTTTTCCTAGACAATCAAAACGATTTGTCAGATCGAGTTGAAAGCTCTCGGGGTTTTGGATATGGGCGCGAGTAGGTCGGAGCGTAGATTTCATCAAGCGATGCCTTTCCGATTGGACATTGATATTCAGTGTGCCCCTAACCATTCGGTGATTACTGCCGGTTTTCAAATCAAATCAAATCAAAATATTCTTTATTCAAATAGTCTTTCACAAGATCTTTTGAATCGTCCTTTTCTGCTACCACCGCTTCGGAACGTGTTGTAGCTGTGAAGAAGAAGCGGCGCAAGAAACTCCCTCAGCAACACGAACTGTCTTCTTTTTTCTTTCTTTTTCTTTTGTTTTTTTATATCGCCAATTACAATAACAATGGTTCATGTCACAAGTTACAATAATGTCAATTTGATGCAAAACATGATAAATTTATTCCCAAGCAGTTTTATCTTCCACATAATCTGTGATTCTATAATATGCCTTTTTACACAGCTTAACTTTTATCACTTTTTTAAACTTATTAATTGGAAGTTCTCTTAAACTGTTGGGAAGCTTGTTATAGAAGTGTATACTTTGACCCATAAAATAATTATTTATCTTGTGGAGACGAGTAATGTGTGAGACAAGATTATGTTTGTTCCTAGTGTTCTTACTATGTATGTCACAATTACGCTTAAATTGAGTTATATTTTTACGAACATATAATAAATTTTCATAAATATATTGATGCAACAGTAAGAATATCTACTTCTTTAAACTTTTATCTCAATGAAACTCTTGGACCAAGTTGATAAATGGCCCTAACAGCTCTTTTTTGTAAAATAAAAATACTATTTATATCCGAAGCATTTCCCCAGAGAAGAATTCCATAAGACATTATACTATGAAATTTTCACCCTGTTGATCACAGAGACATCTCTGAATATCCGTCTATTCGTCGTCAAGATGAAATCTATCTCGTTTCTCGTAGAACCGTCAGGACTCAGCCAGGTCAATTTCCTGTGAGGCAGCTTCTGGAAAAAAGAGTTCATCGCAAAGAGTCCCTCTTTCTCCAGAAATTCGGCCAGCCTCTGACCCCTGAGGTTCTGTTGCCCATGTCCAAATTGCCCCACTTTCAACTCTGCATCGCTTCTCTTGCCCAACTTTGCGTTGAAGTCCCCCATAACAACGTTGAAGTAGGTTTTGGAAGTATGTATGGCCCGACTTATGTCCTCATACGTCTCCTCTACTTCTTCATCTGAGTGTGTCGAGGTCGGCGCGTATACCTGTATGACCTTCAACGAATATCTTTTAGATATTCTGAGTATAAGGTATACTACCCTGCTCGACACACTTTCGATGGATACGATGTTGTTTATGGAGAGACTTGTGGACGAGAAATCCGACACCTCCTCGGGAATGTTGGTCGTCCCCCGGTAGAAGAGCAGGTTACCAGACTTCAGGGTTATCGTATCCTCCCCGATTCTTCGGACTTCCGATAACCCCGGAATATCCCAGTGTAACTTGCTCAATTCTTCTTTCTTTAAATTAAGTATTAAACAATTTTAATTCAAATTGTTTAGTACTCAAAACGGAGTTGCGTTTTGCACGTCCAATTCTATTGAATACTTTTAATACAATCAGTGTTGCCAACCCCAAGAAACTAAAAAACGGTAGTTCATCCACAAAAAAACAGGAGAAAACAGTAGGTAAAGTAAAAATAAGCAGTTTTTATTATTTCCTCATTTAATTAAAACAATCACCTACTTTTATTACTCACGAGAAGTCACATACATTGATTAATTATAATATTGATCATCCTCAACTGCCTCATCTACAATATTTTCTGACTCATCTTCCCTTTTTAACACATACATGTTTTTGTAAAATTTCTTCATGTGGCTTCAAATGAGTAACAATCGGTTATTTCAGATTTTTACGTAATATTCCTTTAATAGTTGTGGTCGATAATTTGTTCCGTAATGTGGATTTCATAAAATTAATATCTCAGAAAAATCTTTCCACGGCGGCGCTGGTAGGCACAAAAGTTTCTTTACCAATTCACACAATGTGGAAAATGTTTGCTATCTAGTGTAATTATTGCGTTTTATTGCATAATTTCGTTATGAAAATAAATTTATATAATGTGATAGGTGCCGCCTAAATGCAAATTGAAAAACACTAAAAATAAAGAATAAAACAGAAAACAGGGACTAAAATGTAAAAACAGCAAATCTACTGTTAAAACAGTAGGGTTGGTAACACTGAATACAATAGACGAGAAACGAGCCCGCACGCGGTATCTTGACATAAACACAAAACATGTCACAACATGAATCTACCCGAACTGCACACGGCACACGTTTGACCTTGCATCGTGCGTTGCGTATTACTTGTTTTGGAATTAACCGGTTAATACCGATACTAAACCGTTCATGCGGAATTAACCGGTAACCTTTATCGTTTGGGTTAGTTTGAAACCGTTCATTATTTTAACCGGTTAACGTAGGAGCGATATAATTTACCGGTATTTTATCAGAATTAACCGCTCTCTTTAAACCGGTTCCGAGCCCTGGTTGCAAGACACCTGCATCTTCACAGGAGTGTTTCAAATTGGTGAGATCTTCCCATATTTGTTTGATTTTAGTTCATCTATTCTACGTGTGTCATTCCGTAGAGTAATGTATTGGTGTACCCGTTATCGATTCCAAGAGCTCGTATGGTCTTTAAATATAAATAGAATTTAGTAACAATGTTTTGAAAGGTTAACATTTCATAGACCAAGTTCACACGAAATAACTTTGTCGTTTTTATAGTTTTGGAAGGGTTAAGCTGGACTTGAGACCATTAAGCTAAAGGGGATTATCCCGGTCTAGTAGTCCAGTCTAGTTTTCAACCTGAAGGGACAATGAGAGCCCCTGAAGGGTCTAAGTGACTGGTCCAAGGGAAAGTTGTTGAAGGGTATAGCCGGTCCAACAACCATTAGGCTAAAGGGGAACTATCCCGGTCTAGCACAGTTCGGTCCAGTTTTCAAACTGAAGGAACAATCTGTACACTTGAAGGGTCTAAGTGACTGGTCCAAGGGAAAGTTGTTGAAGGGTATAGCCGGTCCAACAACCATTAGGCTAAAGGGGAACTATCCCGGTCTAGCATAGTTCGGTCCAGTTTTCAAACTGAAGGAAAAATCTGCGCACTTGAAGGGTCTCGGAGACTGGTCCAAGGGAAAGTTGTTGAAGGGTATAACCGGTCCAACAACCATTAGGCTAAAGGGGAACTATCCCGGTCTAGCATAGTTCGGTCCAGTTTTTAAACTGAAGGAACAATCTGCGCACTTGAATGATTGTCTGAAGGGAATGCTTTCCGGACCAGACTGTATAATAATTATTACCATTTTGCGAATTGTTATATTATGTGAACTGAGTCAGGATGAACGAACGAATGATTTCCTTAAATGATTTATAGACAGTAGACACACACACGAGGACGTGTGCTCGTCAGTATGGCCGTGTCGGGGTGTTCTTGTGTAAAACCCATATGATAAATAATTGTAAATTGGCCCTTAGGAATCTACGGGTAGTTGAAGAAGTAATTTTATTAAAGGAAACCCGATTGTGGTTCTATTTCACTACCCACAGTCAGAGTAAGGGTGGGAGCATGACAGTTTGCAATATAAACCGCCTCCGAACCGCAGACAAGACATTCGAGATCCAGCAGTCTGCAGTGAAACAGTGACAAACGCGTGTTTACTAAAGTGTGTGTGTAAAGTAACAAGCTGTCGCAGATATTTGGATAAATCGTTAATCCGTTAATTATAACGTGTGGTGATAATAATAATTAAATAATTAACACAATGGATTTTATTACCGACCATCCTACATATGTATATGGGCTGATAAGATAAGAATGTATATTATAGAATGCTATTTATAAATAGTAATCAAGCTCATATACATCGTGGTCTACACGATTTATAAAACGATTAATAGGTACCTTCTTAGTATACCCGTCTCGGGGGCACTTGTATACCTTGGCAAAAGAGTCTGTTGTTACTGAGGGCGCTGAGATCGATTTAATATTAATATGGCAACCCGGTATACTATGACGGAAAATGTTACGATACTTGTTATTTTATTTGTTGTGGTTAATTATTATAGTCTCTTTGTTTATTTTAAATCACAAACAAACACAAACCGTACGAATGTTCATAAATACCTACGTATAAAATTATTTAACGAACACAATGAAATGTTTTATGTTATGGCAACACTTGCCATAACTGTTTTTCTTTAATGCCAATTGTCACCGCATTAGTACTCTTTTTTGCCAAGTTATACGCTGAGGTCACGTGTTGTAATCCCGGTTCGGATAAAGCGGTATTGAGTTTTTCCATTATTTATGGGCCCAGAGTCAGGAATTTGTGCCCGATATAGCGTTAGGTTGGCCTCTATCACAATGAGAGACGCGAAATACTAGACTACACGTGGGCGTAGTGGCATTTCTGCCTACACCTTTTAGGAAAAAGGCGTAGGTTTATGTAGGTATATATTATTGGTATATTCTAGTGTATTGTGATTTATGTAGGATTATTTTATATTATTAATTTATTTACGATAAGGGTACCCTCAATCTGGAGCCTCGCAAAAGGTCGGCAGATGCTGGATGCGACAAGCCGAAGACGGAGTGAAATTCAAATTGGAAGAAGCCCATGTCCAGCTGTGGACAACTATGGGCTGATAATGATGATTTATGTATTACTACAGGGTATAGAGAAAAATATGGATGTGCTCATTCTAAAATGATACTTTGTGAGCACAATATATATGTCCCGTGCCTAGCTGAGTAAGTATCCAATTTGTCTACAAGTTGCTTGAATAGTGTGAAAATACAAAAAAAGAGAAAAACACAGTCAAGCCTTTCACTTAAATATGATAAATTCCCTCATTTTTTTGTTCGCTCAACGAGCGTCTCCAACAAGTTTCATTAAACTTCTCGTTGATTTGTCTCTTTCATCTGACATAATAATATTAATTTTCCTGAAGGGGATCCAAATTACTAAAATAAGGGAGGCTGGAAAGTCGTTGACTCCAGTGTAAGAGATTTGAAACAGAGGGTGTTTTCGTATAACAGCACAAAGTGCTTTGACTGAGCCGCATTCGCCCCCAGGGATTACCGGCCAGACGCGGATGGAAAATTCTCAATGAAAAATACACGTCCCGTATAAAACTTTTTACTTGCGCGTTTTGTAAAGTACAATTTATCTGAATCACTGCAATAGAAATGCTATTTGAATCGGTAATTGTTTTCCGTAATGGATTCATGCCACTATACTTAATGCTAATTTAGTTATTATTATTATTGCTTTTAAAAATATACTTAGCAGGAACTTCGTTCATTAAGGTGTATTTCCAGCAATGTTTTTAGCTTTTTAACTATTATTAATTAAAATAATTGTAAAAATCACACCCAATAGGTGGTCAGCCAATGGGTCTTAAAAAGTGCGTGGTGGCCTGTTGGTAAACGGACTAGACGCGACTGCCAACATGTTCACGGTGGTCGCGGGTTCGAATCCTAGGGCACACCTCTGACTTTTCGGAGTCATGTGTGTATTGATAGTCAACTACCACGCACTAAAACGGTGAAGGAAAACATCGTGAGGAAACCTGCATACCAAAGCCGATTTATAAAAAAAATCTATGGTATGTAAGTCCGCCAACCCGCACTAGGTCAGCGTGGTGGACTATATGGCCTAACCACTCTCAATCGCATTGTCGATTGTAGAGAAGGCCCGTGCCCTGCAGTGGAACGTATATGGGCTGATACAATGGGTCTTAAAAACCACCTAAGACTTTCCGGTGTCACAAAGATCCAGACTTTAAACAGATACTAGTAGATCGTACAATGTTTTGGCTCTGTGCGGGATCGAACCCGCGGCCTTACGTTTTAAAGTCAGCGTCTACCCAACTGAAAGCGGAATAAAATAAAACAAAAATAACGGAATCTGTCAAACCTTAATAAAAAAATGGAATCAAGTCTACTTATATGTTGATGTGTAAGACTGTAAGTAAGGTTTATTAATTTTTTCTAGGAATTTATAAGATTAGTGTGCACAAAGTTACAGACAAAAGTTCATTGTTTTGGATTTAATTTCGCTTACAGTCCCTATAAAAAGTTTACTCATATATCTTCCATGTACAAACATCAGTTACAATTTATTCCATGTATACATAGATTGTTACTGCATCATAGTTTGAATTATTTTATAGGATGGTAAAAGGTGAGTTATGAACAAGTGTTTTATACATTTATAATATGACTTCTTCCATGTTACTTTTGTCAAAAACATCTTTAGGTTTATGTTCTTACGACAAGGTAATATGCTTTCCTTGTTTGCTACAAGTTTCTAAGTTCTTAAGTTTCAGCTGATGACTCTATTATCTCATGTCGCAGGATGTGACATGTCTAAAATATTATTATTAAACTAAAAGGCGACTACATGAATACAATATGGATTCTGTATCAGCCCAAATACGTCCCACTGTAGGGCACGGCCCTACTCTTCAATCGAGAGTACGATTGAGAGTGGTTAGGCCATTAAGTCCATTACTCTGGTCTAATGCGTGTTAGTTAATAATCACAAACTTGAATAATAAATACCATTATTTTATAAGTCCAGCTTGTAGTGACAAATGAATTTATTTGAAATCTGTCTGTCTGTACCAGCCCATAACGTCCCACTGCAGGGCACGGGTCTACTCTACAATCGTAAGTACGATTGAGAATGGTTAGGCCATATAGTCCACCACGCTGGCCTAGTGCAGTTTGGCCGATTTACATACCATAGATTTTTTTTAGAAATCGCTATGGTATGCAGGTTTCCTCACGATGTTTTCCTTCACCGTTTTTAGTGCGTGGTGAATGACTATCAATACACACATGACTCCGAAAAGACAGAGGTGTGCCCTGGGATTCGAACCCGCGACCACCATGAACATGTTGGCAGCCGCGTCTAGTCCGTTTACCAACAGGCCACCACGCACTTTATTCACTTTATTTGAAATGCTAAAGATAAATAGTCTTTATGCAAATATATTGACTTGGATAGACTTTTTCAAGGGCTCATCTTTCAAGGGTTTTATAAAATGAATATACCCGACTTGCATATTCTGTGCACAGTGGTATCGTGTGTCATACATATCAAACAATTTTGTGATCGACAATACGCAGACGTTTTGTATATAACAAATAACACCCAACAGTCACATACATAGTCCTGACCCCACACTAAGATCGAGTCTTAAGTATATTGATTTCTATATTGTTAATTTATGCCTGAAAAGGGGATACGGTCACCCCCTATCACTTTGACAGAAAACATAAGGCGACGGATGTCCTGGTAGAACCTCTATCGAGCCGTTCTGGGAAAACAGCGTGAGCTAATTACTTTATATATACATGTATGATTTCTCTGTTATACAATACTAACTGTATAATGAAAATCATCGTATAACATATTTTCGATATCAGAAAACACTGTAGCATTAAAGATGTCAATAGATGATACGCTCAAGAATTTTAATGTCTTATTATTTTTTTTCATTCTTGAAAATCTCTACTAACATTTTCCACCATTGAATGGAAAATCTTTATATAACTTATTTTTTTTTTATCTGAACTGCAAAACATTATCGTCCTGATGACGCTCGATTTAATTATCATATCATACCATCATGGGTTCCCATATAACGCAGCAGTTTCAAATAATGTCGAACAATTTCGAACAAAACAATAAAACATCGCATATCAGTTACGAAACACATTCGTATCGTCTTTATCTAAAGTGAGTGCTGAAACGAGTTTGTATGTTCTTATACTTTTATGTAGTTAGATATCGAAGCTTTTGCGTTTAACAGCCTCGTTTGGGCTGCTATCTCCCTGACGGCACAGCGCCGCCCCACGAATCGGGGTTGCTGATATTTTATCAAAAAATGACGTGTCAATTTTGACGCCGAACACGATAGTTCTAAAGTGTACGGATACCTATGGTGCTTCTTGGAGATAATAGAATAGGAAATTGAAGAATTTATTTAATCTTTTTGTAAAAAAACATATTTTATGTATTGTTATAATTTTGCATACGGGTACCTTCCGGTAGAATGTTTCTGTAACTCATTCTAGAATCTAGGTTAACAACACCTATTTGTTCCCTTCTGCAATAAAAAATCCGATTCTGATTCTTATAATGTCTTTTAATCAGAGTATAATTAAGACTTTAATTCTTATAACTAGACTGTCCGGAGTCAACGATCAGAAAAAGTGATTATACTGTCTATTAATAAATTTAATTTCCTTTTTACTACTACTATAGCGATAGTCTATTTTCGATCATAATGATAAAATAGTATCCTACACTCTTAATGAAAAACTCAATGGTAACAGCCCTACTATCACAAACCTTGGTCAAAATAGTGCAGCACATCCCCTGTCCTTTATTATTCCGCACAGATAGGGTTGACACGTTTATTAATTTACTCAGTGCACGGTTGCATGTTCGCGTCACGTGGATGAAGTGGAGTGATTACCAGCGCCGCTCGTGCAATTCCAACGTGTTTGTTTAAGCTTTCAGAATAAATGCGAAATATAATTAAATATTGTGAGGGTTACAGTAAAAATAACATTGTCTTTTGGACGAGTTTTGTTTAGCAACAGCATGGGAAATAATTGATTTATTTTTGCACTAAAATAATATTTTGATTATTAGGCGTAACTTAGATGAAATTGGAATTCAAATAAAGTCGTGAAATATTTAATATCGTGTTTTGACTGAGTTTGTGTTTTAGGACAAATTCGTGAAATATATTGTGTCGATCAATGGGCTGGCGACATTTGTCGCAGAACGGATAACCGCTGGAGTAAACGTGTTCTGGAGTGGAGACCGCGTCTTGGCAAACGTAGCGTGGGACGTCCTCTGGCCAGATGGCGGGATGACTTGCAGAAGAGGGCCGGCAAGAACTGGATGCGTAAAGCTACAGACCGGGCTCTGTGGTGTACCTTGGGAGAGGCCTATGTCCAGCAGTTGACTGCAACGGGCTGATGATGATGATGATGACGATGATGATCAATAAATTACTTATTTGTTCAAGTTAATAACAAAGTTTTTAAACAAAAACATGAATGTAACTTTTTTCTGAAATTTATTAATCTTGCGTTTGGTAATGAGATACTTCGTTTAAAACTTTAATTTTATTTTCTCCTTGAGTAATAATATACAAGCAATATTACGTGAAGGTTTTAAAGTTTTGGTAAATTTCATGTGTTATTTATTCACTTGAATATTTAAATAAATTTAAGGCCTTTTTGTATTTTACTAAAGCTTTTAGACACCGCAGTAAACAAAATTACGCAAATTATTATTTTCATTATATATTTAAAGTTACAATCTAGAAGACTTTTCAAGAAGTTTTACTAGAATGTCATATTAAAAAAGATATTTAATGTTTTTGCTAACTTTTTTTATGTACACGTAATTTATCACTTTCAAGATATGTTAATTGGCGCGTTTTAGTGTAATCTTGGACCACAGTTGTAATTTTGTCATGTCTTAAGTTTCAAGATTTAAGTTGGGTGGCTGCAACAAAATTAAATGAAAATATTTATATCAACGTTGATTCGTCTCGTCTTATGTCAGAGCTTCTGAAGATTAATATTTAGTTACTTTAGTTAGTGACGAAAGGTTTTGTTCACATGACAACTATATTTTCACCTAGCCAATCTTGTTTAGCATGCTGATTCCTATTCTTTTGACATTGCGTCAGGTACACCACGTGGGCCTAATTCAGATATTTACCTAAATTAGACTGTGTTAGCATGTTTAGGCTTCATTCACTTTTTAAACTCATGTGGGGAATAATACAATTGTGAATTGCTCTAGAAGCGTTGTTGGTTGTGCAATGCGTCGTAAACCACAGTCGTTAACTAAAACAAATTACAACCAATTCTCTAATCTTGTACCTAATTCAGATAATTTCCTACTTTAGTAGATTGCACGTCATTATATCAAGTTCATGTAAATATTATTCTAGTTTCTTTTTGCGCCACAAACTTACGTGGTGTGAAATAAATAAATAAATAACACCCATCAGTTACATACATAGTCCTGACCCCACACTAAGATCGAGTTTTGTGTCGCGGGATCACAAACACCCAGACCTGAAAGAAATATTTGTGGGCCGCACAAACATTTTCTCTCGGTATGGACATCGAACTCGCGGGCTGTCGTTTCACAGGCGGCGTCTAACCGACTGCGCCACTGAGGCTGTCAAAAACAACTCAGTACAATACGCTTTAATTCGAAACGAATCCAGTAGAATGAGCAATACGATTACCATACTAGATTCACTAATTTCAAGCTCTGTTTTTGTAGCTTGCTTTAACTGTTCCAATTCAGAGATTCGTAAAGTTATAATTTAATAATGAGCAACATCACAATAATGAATAAATACCTACCGCTACTATGTTATACTCCATATTCAACTGTTCTGTGGTTATACTCGTATTTATGGCGAACTCGGTAACTGATGTACGAATATTATTTGTCTGCTACACTAAACTCGTTATAATTTTATTAAGAATGCCCGATATAGTGATAGACTCGCCCGCAGACTTTGGGTTTTGGGTATCAGAAACTACGAGAGCCTTTACGGTCTCACAAATACCCAGACGCGACACAAATATTTGTGGGCCACACAAACATTTGTGTCGGTGCGGGGATCAAACCCGTGACCTGTCGTTTCACTTTCGGCGTCTAACCAACTACGCCACAAAGGCAATATATGTCATTTATATATATAAGACATTGTATTGTATCTAAATATGAAAATACTTCACGTAACAAAATAGATATCCACATTTGTTCTACAAATTCTAGAATTTTGTGTGAGCAAATCCATCTGAAGCTGTCGTAAAAAGTAAAAACACAAAGATCCGACGTTTCAAGTTTACAAAACCTATAAAATCTTTATGTACTAAACTAGAAAATAAATAAATATATAATGTAGATCTAGTAGCAGCATAGTCGAAACATCTTTTACAAACCTGCATTATAAAACCATCTAGTTTTATTGTTGAATTTTAAAATGTCTGGATAGAGTAATTTTATTACATATAAAACGAGCTGAATAAAATTACCAAGCTGACATAAAGGAACATTTAATTATTTGTTAATCTGGATATTAATTGTAAAGCCGTGAGAGGTCCTGTCTCGTTGATCTGAACGTATTAATATTGGCCCCCGCTATTTAAAAGCCATTATATTATTAATTACTAGCAGCCTGGACCGGCTTTGGCAGGATGCAGATACCTTTGAGCCCAGGCCACATCGAAAACAAAATATAATTTGCGTTCTAATTGCTTTATATTTAAACTCAACGTGACTGGCGTCCTCTGTATTGCTTTTCCTGCCCCGTCCCGTAAAATTCCGTCCGTGATGTCATTATGTCTATCTATAGATATCTCAAGCAATTCTGTCCTCTTCCGTCCCATTCCATACGCCATATTTTCTATCCCTTTAAGTTTTTAATTTGTACTCATATCTTGTCACTCTTGTACAGTATACTTCTGAATCTTACCGCTCCTCAGTACCTCAAAAACCGTTTCCAATTTCTGCATAGCACTCATTCCAGATCCTTACGTTCTTCCAATTCCTTGCAACTCCAAACTCCCGTGCACTCTTCCCAGTTTTCCCACCTATCCTATACTGTGCAAGCAGTTCGACTTTGGAATGCACTACCTATAGAGATCAGGCGTGCAAGATCTTCATGTCACTTTAAAGTTTTGCTAAAAAAGCACTACCTTCGTAATGTTACTTAATATTATATATTTTCACTTTTGTGTGTTTATTCTATCTTCAATATATTATAGTATATATTAGTATATTTGTATTTATCTAAGTATTCGTGTATTAGTATATATTTTATTCTTACGGCAATGTCCTCTAGATTTTCTTTATTGTGTACCGCCACCTTCTTCTGATACTATCCATATAAAGGTTGTCTGGAAGAGATCGCTCTAAGCGATAAGGCCGCCCATTGTAATACCATGAGCCTTATATTTAATTTGTATGATTTTGTGTGTTTTTGTATTTGGTTTACAATAAAGAGTTTCGCATTGTATTGTATTGTATTGTGCGATGTGGACTAAAACTGGATTTAAATTTTATTTCTCTCTCTTCTGCCACAGGAATCCCTCTACTGAACAAGGACCTTCTCCAAGCATCTCTACATCGACCTATTGGAAGTAGCCTGCATCCAGTGACTTCCTCAAACCATACCGCTGACATACAATAAAAGTCGTCTGCCGCCTTATGGAGCGCGTCCGACACTGCGTAAAAAATATGCTTGAGGTACAGAAAATAATTCAGATAAAACATTCTCCATTTTTAATGAACGCAAATTAAATTCTCTGTAGAAGGCAATCGGGAGAAAGAATTTTTATTTTTGGAGTAGGTAATAAAATTTAGCGCGCATGGGGAAACCGTTATGCCGAGATCCCACATCGAATTATGAACGATAACAAGTGAGTGAGAAGCTTTTGAATTATTCATGTATTGATCAATACGAGAGTTTTTGAAATACATTTCGGGAGGAATAATTCAACCGATACTTGAACAACCAGAGTGGCATTTGATTGTATATGAACTTTGACATTTGTGATATAAATAATTTCGTACTTGTTTCACTTGCGTGGGATAACCGAGATGTGTCCTTTTGTACTATGTATGTTTCATGTTTCGTGTTTCATAAATTATTAGTTTACTATATTGTTACTGTGTATTATAACCAGCCCACTTTTTGTATAAAATTTGAAAAATCGATTTAATTTTTACATTAAACCAAGCCTGTATATGAAATCGGCAAACTGGTTACGAAGTTCACTACACGTGAAACAATAGCCGAAATCAGAACTCCCAGTTCGTTCGTTCGTGAATTCTGAACGCAGTTCATGTGACATTTGGTCATATTTGTTACATAAATTTTAAACGTCGGAACCAAAACTCTCCCGTCGACATTATTATTTGCGTGTATGATTTATTCGGGACGGGTACTATGGCGATTTATCTATGCAAATTTTAACACCTATTTATAGCTGAAAATATTTAGAAAAGGCAGATTCAAATTAGGTCAACGAAATTATGGATTTGTTAAAGGATGATTGATGGAAGTGTAGTAGAAAAACACTTATTATGAATGGCCTTATTGATAGATAATTTAACCTATTTTCGTCATCCAATGTCTTGCCTTCAAAGTCGTTCGAAAGAGCCAAAAAATTCCATAATTAAAATATTTTTGAAAACTGCCAATGGAAAACTCCTCTAGAATATTTCTCATCAGAAATTAAATAATAATCACAAAACATAAACTTTGCAAGGTGTCTCGATTTTTCTGATATTTAGAGATATTTTAAATTAGCAGGATGTCTATAGGTAAATAGAATGCACAAATAGCAGGAGACACGTGTCTGGTATTTCGAAATTGTTGTATTAGTATTTACCATACTACTCTGCACACAAAATCACAAATAATAAACCATTAGTCACCACTATAAAATAATTAACAGAAGTTCAGAGCAAATAAAACAAGTTATTGGCTTATATTCAGCATTTTATTTTTAATTCACATTTTTAGGACCATGTACACAATTGATTTAAAATTTATAATGGCCAGAGGACTAACAAAAAATATTATAGGCTGCTGGCTGACAATCGCTTCCTTTCAAAACATATACACAATTAACTATATTTAGCATTGTTTTATTAATAAAAAGTTTGTCTATTACAATTACATTTAGCAAGTGTCGTCATATACTGGTGGTAGGTCTCTCATATGTGAGAGGCTGCCTGGGTGGGTACCACCGCAATGTCTATTTCTCCCGTCAAATAGCAGTTTAAATGCACTGTTGTGTTTCGGATTGAAGGACATTGTAGCCAGAATAACTACTGGACATATTGAGACTAAACATCTATATGTCTCAGGATGGCGAGCGCAGTGGAATGCCAAGCATTGCTTTGTAATTCAAGGTGTTGTTTGGTTTTGCTACTGTTCATGAGCGGTCGCATCGCTTCCCATCAGGCGAACGGCATGCTCGTCTCGTCATTCACAGTAATAAAAAATAAAAATATTGTCAGTATTATTAAATATGCATGCACGCAGCTAAGTATTGCCCATACTACAAAGCTAACACAATATAAAATCGATAACGGCATAATATTTTTCACTAGGGAAACTACAAGTGTCAGGTCGACTTCAGACGTATTAAAGCAATGATTTAGAAATTATTTTTGTTCGATACCAGCACTAGCTCTATTTCTTATGTTACGGATGATCGGATATATAAAATATGCGTCTATAAAAATGAATTTTAGTGTTTTTATGGTTCAGCGTCACGGATATTCATTTGTCTCTATTAATTCATAATTCTAATATCATTCAAATTGAGGATATCTGCAATTTGTTCATATAGTTGTAATTATTGTCTGTTGTAAATCCAGCACTCTATATATATTTGATAATTATTTTATATATTAGATCAATAATTATAAAAAAGGATGTATTTTTGATTGTACAAATATACCTATATACTTAGTTACTTATATTTTAATTAAGTTACATTTCATTAAAATACATGAATATCTAGTAAATAATTATACAGTGCAAATCGCGATACAATCAGAAAATGATCACCGTGGAATATGAAAAGAAATGTAATAACATAAATGGCTTTAGATGCTAAAGCTATTTCCAATTACACTGAAGCACTTCTAAGAATCAATTACACTTGCATTTTCAATACAAAAAAGTATAACCATTGAAGATGATTTAATTTGTCGGCTATCTACATTTAATACAAATTCATTTTTTCATTTTTTCAAGTTAATTTTTTTTCATACATTAATCAATATTTCCAACAGTCACATGGTAGTAACTCCTGTCCCCACACTAAAATCAAGTATAGTGTTGTGTTTATGAGAAACTACGAAAGACTTTTCGGTCTCACATACACCCAGACCCGAAACCTATGTATCATTCAAATCAGTGTCGTGCATATCAGAAAATACGAGAGACTTTTCGGTTTCACAAACACCCAGATCCGAAACAAGTACCTATGGATCACTAAAATATTTATCTCGTTGCGATTATCGAACCTGCGGCCGCACGTTTCGAAGTCAGTGTAACCATCACCACGGAGACTGTCCAGATTTTTATTTTAATATTTGCTTTAATTGCACTATTATTGATAAAGTTAAGCTCAGTGCTTGCATTAGGGTGACATCTGTTCTTTATAACAATGTCTGAATGGACCAAGTTGAGCAGTAAAAATAAAGCGAGGGAAATTACGGTGCTGTTTTGTGTTTAAGTAGTTGTATTAAGTCATTTGGATTTTTTTTTTTTTTTGAATGGATTGCGGAAAATCTCTGGGTAATTACGATAATTTACATTTTTTAGATATTGAAAAGGATAGATAAGCATCGCTTATACGAATATCAAATTAATTTCAAAGGATAACTCAATGGAAATATTTGCGTTACAAAATGCGTACAATTTAGTTAATTTCATAAACTTTGAACAAAAGTTTTTCTTAATACGAATGTGTGGAAATCTTTTTATGAATATATATTTATGAAAGGATGCTTCTATTGTCGCACTATCAAATTTATGGATCTAATATTTTGACAAATAAAAGACACAAAATCTAGCTTAGTACTTAAGATCGAAGAAACAAAAAAAGGAATACATTTTTTTACATACAGCTATGGCAACACCTGGAATTTCTGGCTTCTATAGGCGATTTTGATCATTAATAAGAGTTTACCAAACGAACGGTCATTATCAACCGTCATCGAAATAAAGAAGAAAGCGATTGTCACTTACATCTCATTTATTCATCTAATAATCCTAAATCTTCTACTATACATTATTCATAATCATTTTCTTCTATACAATAGCACATAAATATTAATCTATTTTAAAATATATTTTGCGTCAATATACATATTTTCTTAACTTATCACATCGTTTAGCCTAACAAACAAACAACTACTATAGTCAGTGTAAAGAGCTGCAGGAAGACTTTCACACCAAAGGAAAGAATTCGACTTACTTTAACGGCGCACCCACACTCCGGCCGGGCCGAAGAATTAGATTCCCAACTGTTTGGGCGATAACTGATTTATGAGAGAAAAAGTCAATTTGAAAACTCGCTAAAGTGAACCAGAAAGACCAAAAAAAGTGACCGAATGTAACTTCGCCGCTGCGCAAGTAAATCGAATTCTTCTTGGTAATTACGATTAAATACCATAATCTGCTTTCACAGCGTTAACACTAATTCATTATAGAAAATATTCCGCTGAAATATTATAGACAATAACTCACAAAATACAATCTCACTTTGAAATCACCTACCAACATGAAATATTCCGTAAACGTAAAAAGACTCGACCACCTAGAGAATGAATAAGATTTTTTTGTTATTGTTATCTTATTATAGTTTTCATAATAAGGTAACTACAAACTCCGAATATTTCATGATGATTTTAATATCTATTTTGACAACATTTAAAGCGGTAGCGATAAAGGATATAGAGTTAATATTATAATTAAATATTCTGTACATGTCAGAACAGTATCATTCATTGAGTAATTAAGCGGGTCATAAAGCAAAGGGTATTTTCATTAAGCGAAACATTTGTAGTACGACGGTATTAGAAATACCTTAGCGTATTGACGATGCCTGTATAAATGAATGCTTTAGTAGACGTAAATTTAATCTTAATGGAACAAGATGCACGCGGGAATTCGAAACGGAGTGCACAATAATATTTCATAGTTGCATGTCGGATGGCAATGCGGTGGGAATTGAAATAGATGTCGCATGGAATGCAAACTGAAATAACGGCAAATAAAATAAACAATACCCTGTAGGTGCGACCAGATTAGACAAGATATAATTGACTTAGATTCAGAAGCTCAGGAAGATAAGTGGTTACTGCGAGTCAGACAATTTATAACGTCTTAAAAATTCTGTAACAATTTAAATTGTATTTCACAATTACAAATTATAAAATTCTGTAACATTTTTAAATTGTTTTTCACTATTATTGAACATTATTGTATGAACACAGTAAAAATATTGTTAACTTTATTTTTTAACATTTCTTATAAGCCGAAGGTTTTATATTAACAGGAATATAACTATAAGTACATCTAAATGGATATTCATAAAATTTCTAGCAAAACAATTTCAATTTGGGACAACCATTTTACCTTGAAAGTGAGACGAAAGCGCAAGAACAATGGGTAAACAATGATTGTATACAGTGTTAATAAATTGTATTCTAAGCTAAATAGTAAATATTTATGGGTATCCGAAGAGTGGCGTCCGTTGGCGAGAATGTTGTTTTTTTCTGCTGTGTTTAATGTAATTGAAGCGAGAACTCATGTAGCAAGATTCCGTAGCCGAGAAGCCAAAGTGGGTGGTAATTTTGGGTGTGGGCAGCTGTCGCGTTAGCTTGGCTCGTTTCTGAATGTGGCCTTTTCAGACTTAACTCGTTCATTGCCACTGCGGGTAAAGTATTACGAACTTGGTTATTTTCACTTTTAAAGTTCGGAAGTTCGCGTACCGAGACCCTAGACACATTAATTCAAATATATGTTATTTCGCAAAGTTCTTGTTTGGGAAACTATATGAATTGAATCAACGAAGGTAGTTCGGTATTGCTGTTGAGTTTTTTGAGCACATTTAGTAGTAACTCCAACTTCCTATTCAAATTGGGTTCATTTATTTACATACTTATCTACGTTCCTTTTCAAGAGATGGCTACTCACAACCCTCGCAAGTTGAAATTCGTGGTCAATAACATCAAACATTAGTTATCAGAAATATTCAGATGAAGCAAAATACCGTCGCTCGTCCTTAATAAATCTTTGAGAGGAACAGATAATGCGACGAAAAGCCTTTACAATATGTTTTATTTCCCTGAAGCGGTTAGAAGATCGATGATTTTAGAGTAGAATGCTTCTTGCAATAATACTGTATATAATATTTTATGCTCACCAGCCACAGTTTGCTTCTTGATGTCAGCGTATTTCTCGCCGGGGCCCACTTCGTCAGGTATGGTAGCTGTGGCAGGTCAGTTGCAGCCTGCCGTGCGCTGGCGCTCGGAGCTCGGCTATCGATACCCACAGAGATATGGGAGTCACAGGAGGGGGGCGAGGTTTCTCTTGCATCTGATGGGAAGAGCATGAATTGGTGGAAATCTGCATGATATCAGAACAAATAATTAGATATTCTGGTATCTAAGCTCCTATCGTTATAAAGGTAGAATAATTAAAGATGAAAGACAACTCTATTACTTGGAAAAAAAGCTATCATTTATATTTTTTTCGTGGATTAGTCAAATTAGCCATAAAAGTACACTACAGTATAACCTAATACATCTTAACCTTAAGACCAGGATTTTTTTTTTGTTTTGGTATCTTCACGACTTTTCAAAAACCACCCAATACATTTCAGAGTACCTATCTGGTATTTTCATACACACTTCACATATATTTTATTGTTTTTCATCATTTTTCTCTATATGTATACTACCAGGAAATACGCAAACGAAACCAAAATATCAACACTTCAAATTTTACGATCCAAAGAAGTCGGCAAATTATAAGTCGGAAGGATTCTAAACAGCTAAAACATTTACATTTGTTGATTTAGGTCCATTGCCATTTGCCGGTCTTATCAAAAATACGAAAAATAAATACCGAATTCAGTGGAACATTGGCGAAGTTAATTCTTTGTCGAAGCAAATTTACTTCAGCATAAAATCTTCTTTTTTTCTTGACGAGATCGTGTACTTTATTTATCGTTTCCCGAAACATTTATATCCGCTTCTATATATCGATATAGTTATTTGCAATCTAAGTACAGAAATAAAAAAATAAATACAACTTTATCATTGATCTACAATATTAAGCTGAATAAGAACACAATACAGTTTACTTTAAATAGGTAATGATACTTATGAGACACTTATATCACTCATTTATTTATTAAATTGAAGATGACACTTACGTCATTTTGTAGGTATTACATCTAAATTACAATACATTATTTTTACATTGTTAAACAGGGTCATAATATTTAGAATTCAGGTTTCAGACACATGGAAGACCATCAATATATTGGGGCAAATAATATATTTTTAAAATTAATTACTTGGAATTATGAAAATGAGATAAACGACGAAGTAATTATTTATTTATTTATACACTTTGCCAACATTTTGTGTGGCAAACCACAAGATGACGTAAATTACATTAAAACTTTGTGGCATAAAGTGAACTCCCTTATTTGACTTCGTGAAAAGTAGGACATGGTTAAATCAACTTTTGCGTCCCCTTCCTTACCGCACCCTCGCTATCTATGAATATCTTGTTATTTCTCCCAAGTGCTACTTGAATTGGACTAGCGAATAAGTGCAAAATTTCACAAATTACTTTTTAATTCCCTATATCCATCACCAAGGTAAACTCTGAGATCAGACACCCAGGATCTTTTATACCTAAGCAACAAACGATCACATTTACCGATAAAATCAGCTGTATTTTTTTCCAGGAATTTTAAAGAGGAGAGGAAAACAAACCTTTGCCATTTCTTCCGTTTGGGCTTCTTTTAAAGTGCACTTATGGTGTTTGGTAAGGTTGACTGGTGGTGACGAAGTGGTCTCGCTGATCAAGGCCCAATATTTGGCAGTATAGTTGAACTCTGGAGCAATGTATCGGTGTTGATGCTTCCTATGACGATAGCCACCTCCGCCTTTGGTTCTGGTGGAACTGGAGACTCGATAGGAGAAGTACTTGACGGAATCTTCCGGGACCTAGGAAAACAAAAAAATAATATATTTCTTGTTAATAAAACAATTTGCGTAGATTAACATTCTGTATCAGCTCATATTATATGTATAGTCCACTGCAGAGCACGGGAGTCCTCCACAATCGAGAATACGATTGAGAGTGGTAAGGCCGTATTATTCACCACGCTGGCCTAATACGGGTTGGCGGACTTTCCATACCATAGAAGTTCTTACATATCGCTATGGTATGCATGGCATGGTATAGGGAGGAAACCTGCAGGTTTTCCTCACAGTTTTTTCCTTCACCATTATAGTGCGTGGTGATGGACTATCAATAAATACATGACTCCGAAAAGTCAGAGGACTTGGGATTAATCGACATTATAATATTTTAGAAAGCAGAAATATTTTAGTGTTAGTACATAAATTATATTTTTACTCGAGAAAGCTTCGACGAGTGAATTTTCAGATCCAAAGCGAAGAATGGTATTGGACAGGTCTAAAGAATGCGCTCAATTCGTCGATTTATTGAAAGATTTGATTAAACTTCGACTTACCAAGCGTAAGTTAAGTAATACTAAGTTATAGTTTTTTATAGTTTATTTAGTTTAGATTTTAAAATTATTATATATTATCGGGAGCTTTTATCTCGCTTTGAAAATCTACGTTCTCTACTGGACTCTTTGCGACAAAAAATAAC